>CM024240.1:45811467-47011467 GCA_013421045.1 Propylea japonica
TTTGACTTGACAATTTAGCAGAGATTCATGTGCAGCCATCATAGATAAGATATACTGTGGCAGCATAGACCTAATAAGAATGGACACCGCATGAGAGAGAGAGAGGTCACTTGGTCGAATGTGATGGAGCTATTGTGGGCAATGTCAACTTGTTTTATGGACAATGTCAGTTGAATTATATTCAACGCATCAAACCCTTGTGGGCAAAGCAAAATCTGTGGTCACCAAAATATTTGTTTACATCTTCCATATGATTTTGACAAGTTGCCGACAAACTTGCTTCATCTCTTTTCTTTTCGATAATATCGCACATGTCTTTCTCTCTCTAATGTATCCAAGTGTTCGATCTTCTGTTAAGTCACGTGATTCAGCATCCATAGTAATTATAGATCTATGTGTGGCAGCCATTTTCATTGTTTGTTGTTTGAGTTTGAGAAATGATTGAAGCATAGAAATTATAACTCCAATGGAAGCGGCGAAAGAGAGAGACTAGTGATGCCAAAAGAAAGATAGAGCTAGTGGTGGCAAGATTAATTGGATTTATTTCATTTTTTGAGAATAATTAATTTTTTTTGCTTTATATGCTAATAGGTATATAATATATACTAATTTGAAACACGTCTGAAAAATAGCAAAAAAAACAAATCATTCTCAACAAATGAAATTAATCCAATTAATTTTGCCACCACTAGCTCTATCTTTCTTTTGACATCACGAGTCTCTCTCTTTCGCCGCTTCCATTGGAGTTATAATTTCTATGATTGGCTCTCAAATGGGATTTGCGGGTTTTTTGCCACCTAGCTCTATCTCTCTCTTGGCATCACATTCTCCGAAAGTGTTGAATGACAGGCCTCTTCCATGTAAGGTTAGTATATCTATGGATTGAACTGTTTGAAGTGAATGTTTTATTGCAAATAGCGAAAGTGATTAATGATTTTGGGAAAAATAAAGTGTTGTGATTCAAGTTATTATTTATGTTTCTGCAGGGATCTTGTTAGATAAGATGAATTTTCTTTCCACCAGGTATGTTCCTCTTTGTTTTCAGTATCAAGTTTAAAATCTTTTTTTGCAATATAGAGAGACTTGTCTGCAATATATATTCGATTTATTCAAATATTTAACTGATAATTCTGAAGTTCATTTTGTGAGAACAACAATTGGCAAGTAATCTACTCTAAAAAGAGAATATAATGAACTAATATACATATATATTTAACTTTACATATTGTGAGACTTAATAATTGAATTATACTTTTTGCTCTTTTCAGTAAGAAGTGTGCCCTGATCCAGGTTTAAAAGTTCCGACTGCAGATCTTTCTTACCCTCCTTAGTTGACGCAGTGTTATTGTTAAGTGAAAATAGTGATCATAATAGGTACATAACTGTGGAATAATGGACCATTACTTAATTCAAATATCCTTATCTATATCTTTCTGTTTCATTGAATCCAGTAGGTTTTCAATAAATCAAATTGATTTAATTTGAATTAGAAAACTATGATCCGAATCGTTGGAATTCACATTTGGTGCAATTATTATCAATCGCTCAAAGTGTTATTGTGAAGTGAAACTAGTTAACATAAATGAACAATAATGACTGTTTAACTTTTTCGAATATCTTTTACACTCTCATTCAAGATAATTTTATCATTTTGTTGAAAATCAAATCACTGAAATTGTAAGACTACTCACTCTGTGTGTGTGGTTACAAGAATTTGGTCCTTTTTAATCATGAATGGTTTTTGGTTTGTTTAGAAGCAGTAAATATGATTTCTTTCAAAAATACTATCTTAATTATAGTCACCGTTGGCGAGTCAATTACCATTGACAATCGTTATACTATGTAATTTTCAATTAATAGAATGTTGAATATTTAAAAATTGGAAACTGTAAAACTGACATAAATAAGGTTATTATTAAAATCTGCATTAGTTTCACTAAATATTTCTCCTGTTCTAAAATTTTTAGAAAGAGATGATGTTGTTTCTCTCTCTCTTTTTCTCCCAATTTCGGGAACATAGAATATCATAAAATAACCAATCAACCACAAAATAGTATATAACGACCCTTCGAAATTCGAAAAGCGGACACCCCCTGTCATTCATATGGAATCGTCCCCACCCGGCTCCAATATGGCGGCTACATTGAGTTTCTGTGTTTTAAATGTCATCCGTGTTGCCAGGATTTAGTAGGCAGGTATCACTTCTTATATTATATGTTCTGTGACTGCAGCATTCACCATAGAGAGGTTGTAGGAATAAGAGAGGCTAAGAGGTTTTCTTCACTTCATACTCCCTTGAAATAGACTATACGGAGCTATGTATGTCATCTCATAAGAGTAATAAATAATACAATATCAACGAGAACCAAAAGTCTGTGAAAAATTATCATCTAGATCTGATAGAACGTGCAGCAAACTTGTCTCTTAATAATCCAGCTGAATTCTTGATCGCAAATAAGAGCTCTATATTGAGCCTTATGAACTTATTTTCGTGGTGTCAATCGCTTAGTTTAATATTTAGTGCACCTAGGAACTTCAATTCGAGAACTTAAATGCTCCAGGAATAAACTGACAACTTGTAATTGAGCATCCATGCCGAAAACGAAAATTTACCTTTACTGTGCTTACACTCATTAGAAACTTCGAAGTTTCATCTGATCACGATTAGAACTTTGATTGCCGTTCAGAAATATGAGAAAACGAAAACTTCAACGGTCCATGCATCTTGAAAGCATAAACTTGATAACCGAGTTCACGAAAAGTTGGCATCTAAAGTGCTCCCATAACAGAGCTAAGATGAAAACGCAGGATCTGACTCGGAAAATATTCATCACATAAGTTTTGACAAAGCTCAAAAGGATAATAAAAACACGGGAGAATTCCAAATTAATGAGCTGTCACAAAGACAACAAAGAAAATTACATATACATTGGAATTTCATTTTCGAAAGAATTACAGTGGAACTTTCCTATAGCGAACGTCTGTATAATAAATTTCTCTGTATAACGAAGTTCTTTCAAGGCATTGTACCTTGAATCCACATTCCATGTTGAAAACACCCTCTTGAACGAAGTAAATCGAAATATTTCAATAACATCACTCTTTGAATGAGTATTGGTGAAAAAGTATAAGAGTTGGTTTTCTTCATAATTATGCCGGACGTAGGTGATAAATCCCGACCATAAACTTAACGGATAGATAGATCCTTCCGAAACGTTGGATTCAGCTGAAAATGTTGATAATGACGGTTACCTAGCTTATTTATTGCAGATTCGGGTTCAGCTGGAAATTCGTGTCTCAATCATATCGGATGTATCGGGTGTCCCGAATTCGTTGTCTAGTGAGGGGATCTCAGAAACCCTTGGAGCTAGAAGGAAATGAATAGCACATTTTCGGGCTCGATTTTTGAGAGATTTAATTTGGTAAAAACCGTAACCTTGTAAGTTCAACCGTTTTCGAGATATTAGCGAAAAGTGTAAAATGGCGTGAAATGAAAAGTTCTCATAACTTCTTCATTACTGGCGCTATGAACATGAAACGAAAACATTATACAGGCATATTTTTTCGTAGAATTCTTTGATGTAATCAAATTCTTTTTATTGCGTTTTTTCGAAGTTATAATACAAACTTTGAATATCAGATTGAACCGTCTCTTTTTTCCCTTTTCAAAAATATATTACTTAATATATAAATCGACAATACTCGGCAATCCTCGCTTTCGTTCTATCAAAATTCAGGACGACAAATCTAGGGAACAGAGAGCAAGTCTGAGGTCATTGCGGGCTGAACTGCAGGAGAGGCAATCCGCGGGTGAAAAGGACCTAACCATAAAGTATGTCAAAGGAATTCCTACCATAGTTGACGCACCACCTTCGAACACCAATCAAAACCTAAAAAACTGAGTCATGTACACAATTGGCCTGTTATCTACACCAATATTCAATCCTTGCCATCCAAGCTTACTGAATTGATCTCCTTCGTACAGTTACACAAACCCTTTCTGATATTTATCTCCGAATCCTGGCTCTCTCCCCGAATTCCTAACTCTGCAATCCACATTCCAGACTACACAATATAAAGAGAAGACAGTAGAGAAGCACCAGGTTATCGGGGTGTATGCATATATGTTCACAAACATATTACTAACAACTTTTCTGTCGATTCCCTCCACCAAGATTGGACAGACATCGATAATGTATTCTTGAAGATTTCCAGCCCTCAATTTTCACTTTTGACCGGATGTATATATAGGCCTCGTCCATGCGACGCCGACCAAGTCTGTGCTGATTTCTTGTCTGGAATGTCGGAGACAAATAATAATACATTGATCATGGGGGACTTCAACTGTGCTGATCTCAAGTGGCCACTTCCGTATTTACCGCCATCATCATCGCCATCTTATTCGTATGCCGAGCTTGTCTTCAACACTAGCCTTCAGCAATTGGTGGAAATGCCTACCAGGTATAGAAATGGTCAGAACCCGTCTATTCTTGATTTGGTCCTTGTTAACGACCCCAACCTCATTTCGGATATAAAATACTTGCCCCCATTTGGCAAATCAGATCACGTCACGCTATCTACTGAAATACAGTTCCGCGCTTCAAACATCCAAAAACATCATAGCAAGGAGGTACGAAAACTGGACTACGAAAACATCTCCAGGGATATTGACGAAGTCGATTGGGAGTTTCTTCTCCTTCCCCTAGACAGCATCGACTTGGCATGGAGCACGTTTATCAGCACTATCGATCGGATTGTCACTAGCAACACCCAAGTGAAAATCATCAAACAAAATCCACTTAAACCTTGGATAAACGAACACTGCCTTCGCCTCATAAGGCGAAAAAAATCATTGTGGCAAAGATACCTCAGAACAAGATCTAATGCTGATTACGACTCACACCGAAATTTCTCCAACCATGTTTCGTCCTCACTTCATAAATCCAAAACTGCGTTCGAGAATAGTTTGGCGTCCTCTAGGAACAAGAAAAAACTGTTCAAATACATAAGATCTTTCTCAAATACCAAGGTGAGTGTTCCACTCGTCAGGAATCCTTCTGGTGGGGTGAGTGCTAACATGAAAGAGTCAGCTGATATTCTTGCTGAGGTTTTTTCTCAAGCATTTTCGCCCGAGCCACCTGGTGCCAGACCATTGCCAACAACTCCTCGCTGTGTCTCTGATATATCTAGCATTGAAGTTACGGAGGAAATCGTGAAAAAACACCTTGTTAACCTGAAAACATCATCAGCCCCAGGTAATGACGGAATATCTCCATATCTCCTCAATCGTTGTGCCAATGCTTTTGTCGCCCCCCTTACTCTCATATTCCGCAAGTCGCTTTCCTCCTCCTCTCTTCCCTCCGATTGGTTATTCGCCAGTGTAACACCGATTTTTAAGAAAGGAGACAAGCTTTGCCCTCACAACTACCGCCCCATATGTCTCTTATCTACTGCTTCGAAAGTGTTGGAGAGAATAATCTGTGAACAGCTTCTCGACTTTTCCCTCTCCAACAAACTAATACCTGAGGAGCAACACGGATTTGTTCCAGGGCGATCAACTGCCACCAACCTTCTTTCCTGTCTTTCCGACTGGACTAGAGCTTGGGACCACGGTCAACCTACGGATGTGATTTATCTGGACTTCTCCAAAGCGTTTGACAGGGTCCCCCTTGGCCGTCTGTTAATTAAGCTCGAACACCTGGGCATCCGAGGGAATTTGCTGCAGTGGATCAGAGCCTTTCTATCTGGCCGCTCGTATCGGGTGAGGGTTGGTTCTGAGTTTTCTTCTTCGTCTTGGCCCGTACTCTCTGGTGTACCGCAGGGATCAGTCTTGGGTCCTCTTTATTTCTTCTGTACACATCCGATTTACCGTCCATGTTCAGATCTTCTGTTTCCCTTTTCGCCGACGACGTTAAGCTTTACAACTGCCCCACAACACATCATTCCACGCTTCAGGACGATCTGGACAGACTGAGTGGCTGGTGCGACGACTGGTTACTTCCTCTAAATATAGAGAAGTGCTCGGTTCTCCACATAGGAAGAAATAACCCTCGTAAACAGTACAGCATCGGTGGTCGCCGTCTGTCTCCTGTTTCCCGGCAATGCGACCTTGGAATAACTGTCTCTGAAGATCTCAGCTGGCGAAGCCACATCGACCACATTTCATCCAAAGCCAAACAGCTGACTTATACATTTTACAGAGCGTTCAAGGGTTGTGATGATCGAACATTTGGGACCATCTTCAAGTTTTATATTCGACCCACGCTCGAGTACGGAGGTCCTGTCTGGTGGTGTACTACGAGAGGAGAGGAGAGTGTGCTCGAGAAGACTCAGCGGTGGGCTACTAGGATTGGTTATGGACCTGTTAGGCCCTCATATGAGCAGCGGCTTGCATCCATGGGGCTCACTACCTTCGGAGATAGGCGTGTTCGTGGGGACCTGATTTTCTCGTTCCGGGCAATGCATGGTTTGCTGGGGGACAGATTCCGCGACATGTTTACCCTCAATAACAACAATCTTCGAGGACACAGATTTAAGTTGAGACGAGAGATTTTTAAAACTAACCAGCGTCAAAATTTCCTCACCAACAGAGTCTTCAACATATGGAACTCTCTTCCCAACTCCGTTGTCCGGTCCCGGTCTGTCAGTGCGTTCAAGAGGAGTTACGACAGATGGAAATCTGAGCAGCAGCCATCACTTCTTTATTGAGATGAGCTACATTTCAATTGTGTTTTTCTTGTCATGTATATGCTTTTTTTTATTGTACTATTGAGTTTATAGGTTTCCTCAACCTCAACTCTTGTTTGTTTAATAATAATAATAATAATAATAAATTTCTTATTAAACTGTAGAAAACATCAAAAGTTTCATTTTTACACGAAAAATCAAATGGTTGTCTAAATATGATAATCTGTGAACATCAAATGATTAATAGATAAGAACAGATAACAAATATTTCATAAATATTGTGCGAAGTGAAGTCCATTTTGGTCAATGCAAAGCTCACACCTTCTTTCTGACATTGTGAGGTGGGAGCTTTGCATTGACCAAAATGGACTTCACTTCGCACAATATTTATGAAAAATTTGTTATCTGTTCTTATCTATTAATCATTTGATGTTCACAGATTATCATATTTAGACAACCATTTGATTTTTCGTGTGAAAATAAAACTTTTGATGTTTTCTACAGTCTGACAACAACTTGAACTGGTCCACGCATGTTGAATACGTGTGTGGGAAATTGAATAGTGCTTATTATGCTTTGAGAAGAGTAAGGGATCTGCTCCCCAGAGAATCTCTCATAAACATCTATTACAGTTTGGTCTATAGTCACCTGTCATACAATATCCTGCTGTGGGGAAACTCTTCGGATGCTCTTAGGGCTTTCATACTGCAGAAGCGTATTTTACGTCCTGTAAGCCTCTATTTGTAAAAAATGGGATCTTGACACTTTAATGTATTTTCATTCTTAAATGTCTCATGTATTTAAAAAATAATGAGGAAAATATAACTAAGTTATCTAGTTTTCATAGCTACGACACTAGAAGTGAGGGAACTCTTTATATTCCCAAACATAAAACCACCAAGTTTCAGATGTCACCACTATATCAGTGCATCAAAGTTTATAATCAGTTGCCATATAAAATTCGATCTCTAGACATTTTGGAGTTTAAGAAATCCATTAAAAATTTATTAATACAAAAGTGTTATTATAGAGTAAACGATTACTTTGATGATTGTATTGCTGAATGATTGTATTTGTTTCTATTTTCTGACCTATCCTATACATGTAAAGATCATGTCATGAAGGATCAATATATATTATTATTATTATTATTATGGAACGCCCAGTAAGATTTGGCTGCTAAACGAACTTAGCTGCGCTATTTAGGGACCGAACTCACTCTGAAAATCTCAAGTCTTTAGGACAATCCCTTCGAAAGTTATCGTGTTTCCGGCCGGACGGCCCCAAGGACAGAATTGATTTTCTCTACGGATTAGTCATCAGGGATTCGAACGCTATCATTTGAGACCAGACATTCGGGCAAAATGATATAGTACTCGATTAAGTAGAACGAACGATCAAAAAGATGGAAATAAGAGGCCGAACTTTAAAATTACAAATGCAAACACATAAAGGTAACATATCTGTCAATATATTTCATCTCAATATTCAGAGTATGAAAAATAAAATAAATGATCTTGAGGGCCTAATATACTCACAACCTGCCGAATTCGATGTTCTATGTTTAACAGAACATTGGTTAACTAAAACTGAAGCTGATGGTCTATGTGTAAACGGCTGGTATTTGGGACATGCTTACACTAGGCAGAGCCTGTCAAGAGGTGGTTCTATGATATTAGTGAAAAACACAAGAACTGTTCTTGAATGTTCCACAATAGACCGCATACGCAATTTGTCACTGGAGGTACACTGTGAGATAGCCGCTGTGAAGATAAAATTAGATAATGTCAATATTATTGTTATATGTGTTTATTCCTCACCATCCAGAAATTTTAATCTGTTTATTGATTGTATTGAGTCTCTACTGAATGTTGTCGATGTTTGTCATGATAAAGTTTTATTGGGTGGCAATTTCAATATTAAATTTAATACTGTATCAAATGTTGTATCAGATACAGAATAGAGGATGTTTTAGGGTCTCGTTTCATCCTTCGGTGAAAAAAAATTTGCCCTCCAGGTACAATAATTGCTCAGACAATGTTTTCACCAATTTTGACGCCCAGAGCGAGTACACATGTGTTCTACCAACTACGTTTTCGGATCACGCTGCCCAGGTATTGAATGTTGTACTACACCAAGAGTGTAGACTGTACAACTATAAAAAAACAAGACCCCTAACCTGTAGAGGGTTTTTCAGAATGCATAATCTTCTCCAGATCATTAATTGGGAATTTATAGATGACCATAATTTGGATATTGACACACGTTTTGATCGTTTCCAGCAGAGCTTTGTTGATGTTTACCGCGAATCTTTTCCTGAGAAAAAATCTAGAGCGCATGGTCCACACACCTATAGGGGTTGGTTTAGTAATGAACTAAGATGCATTAGAGAAAAATTACAACTCATAAACTCTATGTATCGTCGTCATGCAACTCCACATCTGCGAATTCTCAGAAACCGTACGCGGCTGCACTACAGAAAATCTATAAGGGAAGCTAAGGCCAACTATTTCGATCACAAAATAAATAACTCTGCTTGTAAACAAAAAACAGCCTGGAATATAATTAATAACCACATCAAAGACAACCGTACCTACCAGCCGGCCAATATCGACGCGGATAGTTATAATCTTAGACTAAGGAAGAGGAGACGCGGCATGTCATTCATAAATTCTGGAATAGTTGAAGCCAACATCTAAAACTATTTCCCATGAGTAGAACAAGGACAGCTTGATATAGCTGTACTTGTTCCGTCACGGACGCGGCAACAATGCAAAGACTTCGAACGCGTAAATCGAACAACTTCCAGTGGCGTGGAGTTATTGTTGTCGATAGATTTGAAATTAATATTTTATACTGATATAAGCTTTCCTCTTGGATTAATTAAATCAAATAAGGAATCGTTAGAATGAAAAATGTTTACCTCTTGAGTATTTTTTCATTTTAAAATTTTTTCTATAAAATTATAATTTTATCAATATTTAGACAATTAAAACTTTGCATCAGTAGTATGTTATTAATCGTATTTTTGCATATTTGATTTGGAAACTGTTTGTGGTTAATGTGAATATCAAGTAATTAAGTTCATTAATTTCGTACTATTTTGTTACCAATATGATTCAATATGAAGAATTTATAGCAAAGAGATGGCTTATTGTTGTAATTTGAATATTTAATATTCTGATAAATGTAGAAAACCAATTTCTACATAAATAACTTCTTACATACATTCACAATGGTATAAAACCATAATACATTTCCTTTGTAATATGGTATAGATCCGTTTACCAACAGAGCAGTATGTTTTTGAGCGCTTGTTCTACGAGTGCTATATCGTTTTGCCCAAATGTCTGTAATTGTCGAACTTTGAACCGAAAACGGTTTCAAACGATAGGGTTCGACTACCTGATGAAGAATTCGTGGTCAAATTCAATTACAGTTGCACGATAACTTGCAGATGAATTATCCTAGAGAGTTCTGTACCCAAATGCTTCGGATAAGTACGTTAACCAGCCAAAACGTACAGGGTGTTCTATAAAATATGGCCATTCAAAATTTTTGTTCCTTGATATCTTAGACAAAATTGTAAACAGAACCATAGAAAATTCAATTGGAATATTGAAAAGAAGGAATTTCATATTTCCATTACAAGATATCCGATTCGGGTGAAATTTATGTTGTGAATGAAGATTAATACACTGAATATTCATGCAAAATTTCAAGAAGATCGGATCATCCGAACTATAAAATATTCTATTGGAATATCGAAAAAAAGAATCTCTATATTTTCATTACAAGTTAGCGGTGTGAAAATCATTGTATGAATATTGATATGCTGAATATGTTGCAAAATTTCAAGAAGATCGAATCATCAGAACCATAGAATTAAACTTTTTCAATTGTATCTATCATAAGTCCTATACAAAATTTTGAGGTAATATTGTATGTTCTGTGTAATAGCCTCATTGTTCCACCTTTGAACGAGAAGATGCTCAGGGAATGAAAGCTTTTTAATGGTTATAAATTGCACTCAAACTCTTGAATATTTATTCAACATAACATAATATATTTAACAAAATAGAACAGATTATAAAGAAAAAGCATTTTTCATACAGAAATTATATCTTCAGAATTATTTATTACAGAACAAAAAGCAATGGTGATACAGTTCACTCTCAGAAAGCTTTCAAAAAGCTAAATCAGTAATATCTGAACCGTTATCCCAGATCGAATTGAACAGAATGTATACACATGATTCACAATCATAAATCAGTATTCTAATTTTGAATTATTCTTATGAAAAATCATATCAATTTAAATACTCTGCAGTACCAATTCAAGATCAGAGAACAAAAGGAAAAAAGCAGTGTTTAAGTTTTGAATGTTAGGTTTGATACATAAAGCACAATGAAAATATGAAAAAATTTAAACACTTGTAGTTTTGTTTAAGAGAATGTTGCAAGGACCCTCAAGACAGAAATAATATGCTTAATGGTTATAAATTGCACTCAAAACTCTTGAGGATTTATTCAACATAACTAACAAAATAAAGCAGATTATTAAGAAAAAAAATTTTCATACAGAATTTATATCTTCAGAATTATTTATTACAGGACAAAAAACAATGGTGCTACAGTTCACTCTCAGAAATCAGAATGCATTCGAAAACATAAATCAGTAATATATTGCTTCTGAACGGTTCTTAAAAAAATCAAGAATCGAATTGAACATTCTCTATTCAATTGTACTAACTCAAGCTTAGAGAATAACTAGGAAGAGACAGTAGATACAGTTGGAATGTTATATATCATAAAGTACTATAAAAAATTGAAACAGTATTCACAAAATGAAACAAATCATCAATTAAAGTTAACATATAGAATTATATCTTAAAAAGTATTTATTAGGACATAAAAACAACAGTGACATGATTCCACTCTCTCAGAATGTATTCACATGATTCACAATCATAAATCAGTAATATTGATTTTGAATTATTCTTATGAAAAAAATCATAACAATTAGAATACTCTGCAGTTCTAACTCAATATCAGAGAAAAAAAGTAGTGTTCAAGTTTTGAATGTAAGGTAGGACTAGGTACCATCCACAGATCTGTACCACCTTGAGATCGTATCTAAATGAGGCAAACTGTTGTTGAAAGTTATATCCTTTCGGTGAATAGAAGACCAAAGTTAATGCGAAGGCTCTCAACGTCCGATTAAATTTTGCCTAGTCGTTCCTTTCCACAATCTTTGAAATGAATTACCTGCCGCTTTAGGCCTGAAAAAGAAAGATTCTTCAATCTGGTTGCCTGATAATATTCATGTATGTACTTTTAACGATGAGCGAAAAGGAAACATACCAATATTATAACGTCTGTTGATTCTGATACGAGTGATTTTTCTCTCAAACAATCCAGCAATGTTTTCATTGAAGTTATTTTAAACTTCATCCTTCAACAGACTGCTGCTATGAACAAATCTTTTTATTTTGACTCTGGACTCTCTTCTATAATGTTAATATCCCTTTTCCATACCTTAGGCGTAGAAAAACCACTAGTGTGCGGATCTCCCACATAAGCTCTTTATCACAAATGAAACAGTAAAATTAATCATGAACTAGTGGAGCACTCAAATGAAATATTCACCTTCCCCTTCTTATTTGAGATGTTCATGGTTTCTCGGTAAAGCTGGAAGGCATTAAATCAGTATTCTCAACTGCTTGCTCCAGTTTGACAACAGGATATTCCACATTTTCTACAATGAAAACAAAAATCACACAAAATATGGTTAGTCAGCAATATAAGAAGAAATACAAGGTTTACCTTTTTTTCGGAGAACAAGCAATAGCATCATCATTCTGATAGATTTCTTCATCGAGAGATGAAATTTGATCTTCGCAAATATAATTCTTCGAATATTCACTTCTGTAGTGTGAATTATAACTGCATAATTATCTTTAAGCACTTGTGGGAGTTTCATTCGTAGTGGAGCTGGAGCTGCAAACGAGTTCGCAATTAATATAATGAACTTAGGCCAAATGATTTCTGCATACATATAACAATGATTACTGATACATATCTCCTATTTCCCTATTCCATCAAGTTGAACAATTCCCTTCATTTGAAACATTACTAAATTACTACATCACTATCATAATACCTGTTGTATGTAGAATAATTTGGAAAGATTTTCCACAGAAACATCTCTATTTAATTGATTGAATTAAAATTCCAGGAAGCTCCTGTAATCTTACCTTGAATTACGTTAGTCTGAAGAATGGTTTCGCAGGAATAGGATTGGCATCATTATTAAGAAATTTGGTACCATTTAGTTTAGTTTTTGGTTCAAAATGTTCCGAACATAACTATTCTGTGGCAAGTTTCTATCTCCAGCTAAGTCCATAATTGAAATCCATAATATTCCTTCTCCCAATATCAAATAAGTCTGAAAGAAACTCATGAGAATTGAACAATCTACGCCAATGATTTGCAAAACAGAACAAACCTGTAAAAACTCAAATTAGGGTTGTAGGAGTCCAATTTACCACATACTTGACACTTAAGAATCATTTTATTAATATTTTTTGCACAAAATATATGGAAATAGGTCCGAAAAACACTTTTTCAACTTTGAACTCGAGTAGACAGTTGACAGAATCGTCGAAATCCCAGAAAACTAAACGAATTCATCTCGGCAACGGTGTATCATACATCAAATGTCAAATCGAAGCAAACTCACCTGATTGGCCTAGAGAAATATCGATCGGATGAGAAACAATTTATGAATGAAACTGAGAAAACCGGTGTTGTCACGTTTAAGAGAAATGAATGTTAAAAAATCCTTGAATTTGGTTGTATAACTACGAATTCTGTTCTTACTGCCTTGAAAGTTCGGTCGAAATGACTTGGAATAGGTTGGGTATTAGCTTTTATATGATTTTACCCAAGTTTTCTGTGGATGAAGGTTTTAAGAGGGTATAAATTCCACCGAAAGGATCAATTATGTGGATGTAGTTTGTGATTGTTTATGGAATTCATTGAAATTCTTAATATTTCATTCTATAAGTACTCGTTTCGTACGATTACAAAATCAATATCATATATCAGTAATCTGGATGATTGTAGGTATTCCAAGTTGCTATTTCAGTATTTCTAAGCGTTTTGATGTTAATAAATCTGATATCTTCGGAAACTTGACAACGTTGTGCATATTTTGGCGTAATTACCAATCCGTAGTAATACAGTAGTCCAGTTCAGTTCTGAAGGTAGGAATGTTGGCTTCAGTATTTATCATTGCATACCGCGTCTCCCTCTTCCTATGTCTATGGTTATAATACACATTTTTCCACTGTAGCACAGAATGCCTTAAGGAACCTACCACAGCTTAACATCGCCCCCGAACAAACTTTTAAAAAGCATATTCCAGTACATGCTAAATTTAGCTTTCATGAAATAGGTCATAACACTATTAGGGACATAGTACGCAATATGAAGAACAGCAACTCCACAGATTATTATGGGCTCTCAATTAAAATAATCAAAAGAAACATCGATTCAATCATTTCCCCATTAACCAAACTAATAAACGAGTGCTTGCGTATTGGTAAATTCCCCAATTGCCTAAAAATTTCAAAAGTAATACCTGTGTTCAAGAAAGGGGACAAAGAAGATATCAATAATTACCGTCCTATCTCACTTGTGCCAATCTTCTCAAAGCTACTGGAAAAAATTATGTGCTCACAAATCATTAGCTATGTCGAGTCGAATAATCTGCTGACTGACCGTCAGTTTGGGTTCCGAAAGAACAGAAGCACTATCCAAGCCATAATAGATTTTGTCAATGCTACCCTCGTTGACTTCGAAAACAAGGATTTTCGTCTTGCATCTTTTCTCGATTTGACAAAGGCCTTTGACTGCGTGGCGCATGACAAACTCCTGATAAAGTTAAAAAAATATGGTTTTGATGAGGTGGCAATGAGTATGATTGAATCCTTTTTGAGTAGAAGGAGCCAGGTTGTATCTGTAGGCAACGAATACTCTGGTATGAGCTCTATTGATACCGGCGTGGTTCAGGGTTCAATATTGGGTCCTGTTTTGTTTTTAATTTTCATGAACGACTTGCCGGATTATGTCCCAGAGATCGAGACCACCCTATTTGCGGATGACACAACCATTGCAGTCAGAGCGTCTAATCTACAGGCACTGTTTGTTCTGTCGGAAGCGGCGCGGTTGAAAATTGTCGACTGGTTTACTTCCAATGGTTTGGTCATAAACGAAAGTGAAACCCATAATTTGCTAATGACTCTCAGGAAAACTGACGAAGATTATTACGGTAGCAACGATTCGGTTAGGTACCTCGGTGTACATGTGGACGCCGCGCTCACGTGGAAATCACACGTCGATTGTCTTATGGCCAAATTAAGCCGAAATATTTTTGCGCTAAGAACTTTGTCTTTTTCCCTTTCTAGAAGTGTGTTGCGTTCTGTATATTTTGCAATGATTGAATCTCATTTGAGATACGGTGTGACGCTCTGGGGTAATTGCGAATACCGTGAGACGGTTTTTAGACTGCAGAGACGTGCCATCAGAGTTCTGGGGGGTTTGGGCTATCGAGACTGCTGCAGAAGTACATTAAAAGTTTTGGGCATACTAACTTTTCCATCACTGTTTATTTTGGAAAACCTTGTTTATGTACAGGAGAATAAACACAGCTATCTGCTGCAGTCGGATGTCCATAGTTATGACACCAGAAATAAATCACTCATTAGGAAAGATTTTCTAAGACTGAGTAGATCTCAACGTGGCCCCGATTTCAGTGCGGTGTCTCTCTATAATGAACTTCCTGGTGGGGTGAAGAATTTGGCTATGGCTGAGTTCAAGGCCAAAATAAGGAGAATGCTAGCAGCAAAAGGGTTTTATTCTGTTGACGAGTATTTTCATCCGACTTTGGATGACCTTGACTTTGTGTGAGCTCAGATTTTATGATCTTTAAATAATTCAATCATTTCTATTTGTGACCTGTGAAAACAATGTTGTATTTGTATTATCACCAATAAAGATTATTATTATTATTATTATTTTCGAGCGCTCGTTCAACTTGAACCATTGCTTTATAGTTTGAGCCGAAAATGTTCAAATGTTCTCAAATGATAGGGTATACATGAAAACATTATTATATTTTTTTAGGAAACTTTAAATCGATAATTCAAAACATCTCATTTTGTGCGATGAGAATAAAAATTACTTGTTTTACTTGTATATATTCGAACGTGCGTGTGTGTTTAAAGAGAAGAAATGAGTTTATTTATAGCCATCTACTTATTCGAAAATTTATTGAAATAAATTTTTGGAAATGATAAATTGAATGATATTTCAATATCATATTTTGATCACTAGAAAATTACAATAAATG
Organism: Propylea japonica; assembly: GCA_013421045.1. Classification (NCBI taxonomy): domain Eukaryota; kingdom Metazoa; phylum Arthropoda; class Insecta; order Coleoptera; family Coccinellidae; genus Propylea; species Propylea japonica. Next base: position 45,827,569 of record CM024240.1, read on the forward strand.
AAAAATTACCCGAATCTATATCTGGAATTGAAATAATGTTCATAAATCATTTGTTTGTGTGAAAAGCTCCATTTTCTAACTTTTTATCGACTGGAATTATCGCTAACTCAGCGTTTTTCACATCATTATGCTAATAACTGTTTCGCGACTTCCAAGGCTAGAGGCAAATGTCGATAAAGAATTATTTTTCCTTTGAGTTGAAATCATTCGAACTGATCCGATAAATTACTTACCTACTCAAGGAAATATTGAACGAACTCGGCACATTTTTTTTGTGATTTCATTAATAAGAACTGGCGAATGCATTATCAAACGATGAATTAATACTTCGATACTACTAAGATTCATACTTCGTAAAAGTTGGAAGTAGCAGGAATGAAATGGAAATCATAAAATAAGTATTTATTATGTTCCGGTAATCCTAACCTGAGTGTCTAAGAACTTGTTATATTAATTTAGTTCAAAAACCACTAATTTTATTTATACTACGGAAAGAAGAAGGAAGTAGCAGTAAAGAAATCAATCACAGTGGAACTTCCCTATAGCGAACGTCTGTACAACGAATTTCTCTCTATGACGAAGTATTCCAAGAACAAGAATATCATTCTTTGGATGGGTATTGGTAAAAAGGTATAAGGGTGGGTTTTTTCTATAATTATGCCGGACGTAGGTAGTAATAAATCCCGACCATAAACTAAACCATTACATTTCGTTATGTCGATGTGAATCATGTAACAAATGAACTTCCAACTCAAAAGGACATGTTAAACAATGTCTAATGCTCGAGATCACTACGATAGCAGTGATGATACCGACAGCGTTGATTTGGAAGGGCAACCGGCCGAAAAATCAAATCGTTAGGAGGTACTTCAACTTCAAAACGTATGTTGTAGCTTTCCGGTTTATTGAAGGGTTTCCGGAAAATATTTTCGAATCTTTGAGAAAATGCGAAGTTTTTTCAGGAGAATAAAATGTTTTCTAATTGTACCACTCAGACAAAAATTACCAATTATTTCCCCAAATGATCGTGAATAGCTATGTATTGCGGCGTTCCCACAAGGCGTTTTTCACGGCAGTGAACCACGCTTTCGTGAAATACACTTCTGTGTGAACGCATTCCTCACGAAAGCAAGTTTAAAAACTATGCGTTTACACAGAGGTGTATTTCACGAAAGCGTGGTTCACTGTCGTGAATAACGCCTCGTGGGAACGCCGTTTATTGTATACGTACTTGCATAAAATGCCTATAAGCTATTAGAAATGCACTTACACACTTTTTTGAATATGTATATGAATTCACATTAAAAAATGCAACTTTCTGTATAACGAAATTTTTTGCGGATTAAGCGATTTCGTTTTAAGAAAGTTCCACTGTATGTAAAATATTCATTAGGTATATCGAATTTTGATTTGATCAGTTTTGTGGTTTCAGAAATATCGGGAAAATAATGAAACATTTCAAATGTCAATAACTCTGTTGATCAATGATCTAATAGTAATACTTAAGTATTAGATCATTGATATTGAATCATAGTTTTTTTTAGTATTATAGGTCCATGTATTGAATTACACAGGTCACACACAAATTTTAAAGGGAATTGAACATTTCCTCAAAAATTAAAACCCATTTGCATGCGAGGAAATATAAACGATTCATTTGGTAAACTTCTCCTAATATTGCTGTGGATGTTCAGATATCTGTTTATACATGTATTAGTATGTTCTTCATAGCTTCATATTAAGCGAAATTAAATATAATTCGTTTTGCGTTTCGTCGAATACTTTCATTCAAGTTATCGGGTATTACTTAAGGTTTCCGAAGGATATTTAGTTTTGTGAAGTGATTTTTTCTTATCCCCCCACAACTTTGACTGAATAGAAGAATACTTACAATTTAGTTTGAAAGACGACACGATTATGTTCATTAGGATTTCTGGTAGGCTAATAGCGTAAAAAAGGCTAGTTATCCTCATTTCGTTTTTTGAGCGCTCGTTCTACTTGAACGAGTGTTATATCGTTTTGCCCAAATGTCTGTAATTAGGGTTTAACTCCCTGATGACGGATTCGTTGTCAAATTCAATTCTGTCCGAGGGCCCACTTTGGAAGGGATTGTCCTAGAGATTTGAAATTTTCAGAGTGAGTTCGGTTACAAAATGTTCCATAAAATATTGCCATTAAAATTTTTGTTCCTCAATATCTAAGACAAAACGAAACCCATCGGAATGAAATGTTGCGGCCATATGCAAGATGCTCCTAATGAGCCTCATGCAAAATTTTGTGGCCATAGTATGAACAGAACCATAGAAAATTCAATTGGAATATTGAATGAAAGGAACATATTTCCATAAAAAGACATCCGAATCGAATAAAATTTATTTTGTGAATGAAGATCGATATACTGAATGTTCATCCAAAACTTCGTGGCTAAAGTATTGACAAAACAATAGAAAATTCAATAGGAATATTGGAAAGAAGAATCATATTTCCATAACAGTATATCTGATTCCAGTGAATTTCTTCTGTGAATGAAGATTGATATAGGTACTGGATCTTCGTGCAATATTTTATGGCCATAGTGTTAAAAGAACCAAAGAAAATTCAGTTGGAGTATTGAAAAGAAGAATATTTATATTTCCATAAGAAAATATTAAATTCGAGTGAAATTTATTTCGAAAATGAAAACTGATATACTGCATGTTCATGCAAAATTTCAAAAGAATCACATCATCAGAACCATGGAATTTAATTTTTTTAAATTTATATTTTTTTATGTAATTTCCAGAAAATAATTCCCATTGTGCTGAGATCAATCGCAAGTCTCATATAAAATTTCGAAGTTATAGTCTTATTGCTCCACCAATAAACGAGCTCTCAAAAGCACCTGCTGAGAGCTTTCTTAAATTTTTTGTTTGTACGATACATTTCTTAGTTTGGTCTGTGAAAACTAGGGTGGTCATTATGTGTTCGTTTTTCCATTTCTGTAAAAAAAAATACATAGACATTGCATTGAAATTATTGTATAATTATGGTGTGAAAAACATTCTGAGTTTAATAAAAACTTCATTATTTCTATCATTTTACTTTAGAAAGTTAACTGTAATTTATATATGATCGTTAATATTGTAATTCAACCAATTGAATGAAATATTGAAATGAAATATCTTAACAGTAGGAATAGGTTTTACCCTATTTTACTTCATCGGCATCAATTATTGATATACCTGTACCCTTATTGAAAATAGCTACTTCACCTTCTATATTTACACCGTCATTTTTATGAACCCTCTGATTTTTATGTCTTTTCACAATTCGGGGGAAAACAGGACTAATTTCAGCTTTTATAGATGTTATTACTAATAATAACATTATTATTATTAATGATACTTCAATTTAAATATTCACTATATTCTCTGTGTAGAATCTGAAATTATTTCTCAAGATTGAGTTGATATTAGAATTATTTAGTAGTCCACCATTTATGAAATAAATGTCCTCAATTGGATCAAATTTTTCTATAAATAAGATTGATGTGTCCAGACCATCGTCGACAGCTTTTTCTCCCAAGGAACAACCTGACTCGTTCGAATCATAAAACTTGCATTATTTTCTTTGAATTAAAGTGGTAAGGTAACCTATACTAAAACATTGAAAACTTTTTCACCACTGTTTCATTATATTACGTTATGATTTTGCGTTTCCAAATAATGTCAGACTCACGAAGAACAGCGAATTTTCACTTTGCAGTGTTGAAAAAAGTTTGAATTCACGAATCTGGAGGAAAGTTTACAGTGAAACAAAGCTTGTTAGAGTTAGATTTGTGCATCCTTGTTTTATGTTTCTTTTATTATCTCGTGACTGCTGTTACCCATAAATTTATCGAAGCTTCAGACCTTTATTTTAGTGGATTTTATTTCTGATTTTATTAGAAGCTTTGGTCCCCACCCTCGTAGATCATTGCTAGTTGAGACACTTTATTGCAGATTCTGAATTCAATTTTCACTTTCGAATTAGATCGTTATGATATGATGATGTGAGATAATGTAAAATTTTCAATCCTACAATTATATGAAAACAGTGAGTGTGAAATCTATCTATCTGCCTGGTAGATCTTGGTCTGGAATTTCAAATGAGAAGAAGAATAATTCTGCATATAAAAAAAATTTTTAATCGAAAACAATTGAAATGATCGCCGTTGAAGTTTTTAACATATTTTTAATGTGTAGCTAATCGGAAGAAAGGAAAATTGCATTCATCAATGGAAAAAAGAAATGCGAAGTTCCCAGACCTTTCGTATTTCCATTTTCCTGTATCAAAAACATTAGTATAACCGGATAAAAGTTCTTCACTATCGGAATAATATATTTTTTGTAGGTATATCAAGAAGAAACTGTGTTAAATTTTTCGTGTCGGAAATCCTTGAAAGATCTAGTCAATTTGTAAAATGCACTGCATTATTAAGTACATAGATGAACACAACTCAAACTATTATGCTTTGTAAAATCCTCCCAATAATTGAAGAGAAACCTTACAGTACAGTGTTGACATCTTAAGGCTCTTATTCGCCAGGAACAACTTCTCTCGTTCAAAATATTACATTGAAATGATGACTCACGATATTTTCCTCGAAGTAAACGAGAACTTTCTGTGTACCAACCTATATTGGAGAATTGAAAACTTTTTAACCATTGTTCATTTTCGTTATGATTTTGCGTTTTTATCTAATCACTAATGTCAGACAAAGAACAGCAAAATTTCACTTTGCAGTGTTGACTGAAGTTTCCATTCACGAATCAGAAGGAAAGTTTACAATGAAACAGAGCTTGTTCGAAAAACAGGATTTCACAGTTAGATTTGTGTATCCTTGTTTTATGTCACTTTCATTATATCGTTCCCGCTGGTACCCATAAATTTATCGGCGCTTCAGAGCTTTACTTTAGAGGATTTTATTTCTGATTTTATTAGAAGCTTTGGTCCCCACCCTCGGTAGATCATTTCTAGTTTAGACACACTATTGCAGATTCTGAATTCAACTGTCACTTTCGAATTAGACCGTTATGATGTAATTATAAGATAATTTAAAAATTTCGATCCTACAATTATGAAAACAATGATGGTGAAATCTATACATCTGCCTGGTAAACGTTGGTAAGGAATTTCAACTGAGGAGAAAATTAATTGTGCATATAAAATAAATATTTAACCGCCAACAATCGAAATGATCGCCCTTGAAGTTTTTGATATATTTTAAATGTGTAGTTAATCAGCAGGAAAGTAGCATTCATCAATGGAAAGAAGAAACGCGATGTTCCCAGACCTTTTATTTCCATTTTCCTGTCTCAGAAAACATTAGTATAACCGGCTCTTCACTATAGGACTCAGAGCCGGACCGTGGGCGTGGCGAGGGAGGCATTTGCCACGGGCGCAAACGACCTAGGGGAGCAAAATGTGAAATATGATATATTCCATTTTTAATCAAGATTGACTACAAGCTCTTTTCAAAGTGGCGAATTTAACATTTTACAAAATTGAGAAACACGTAGTTAACGAACACTAGAACTATACATGGCGAGAAACACGACTCGCATTGTCCAATACCTTAAAATATGGGAGATTTTTGTCAATAAAAGGTTCTTCAAAATGAAGGGTTTTCCAAAAAGAGGTGTTATTTTGAATAGCCCGCTATTTCGGTAGATATCACGTTTGGAGCTGTCATGTTTTGACATTTGACAAGTAGAAACTACGTCATTAATAAAAATGGAACGATTCACGCTTCAGTAACGTATTGAAATCATTAAAATTCACTATAAAAATGGTGGAATATGTGGGTCGTCGGAAGCACCTCGTCGGACCGCAATGAAGAAATTGGTGGAAAAATTCGAGCTCTTGGGACAAGTTAGTGATGTGAAGAATAAAACCCGTGCACGTCGCTCGATAACAGAATATTGTTTTCCTTTATTATGAATTGTGAACCCTACAATGTGCAGGAGTACCTTGATTACTGCAAAATAAACAATAGTTGTACTTTCGTTTGACATTATTTCTCGTTGTTCTTTGGAATCAGGCATTCCACAAACGTCATTACACCGTATTTTGGTCTTATGGCTTATAAAGTTCAGTTAACACAAGAACTCAAGCCGGGAGATCATCAAGAACGACGCGTCTTTGCTGATTGGGCCGTTGAAATGTATGAAAATGATCCGGAATTCCATCGAAAAATCATCTTGAGTGATGAGGCCCATTTCCACCTCGGTGGCTTCGTCAACAAGCAAAGTTGTCGCATCTGGAGCTCGGAAAACCCAAGAGTTATTGTTGAAAAGCCTCTCTATCCTCAACGTGTGACTGTTTGGTGCGGTTCATGGTCCGGCGAAGTCATTGGACCTTACTTTACGGGATATGAGGCTAGAGCAACAGTTACGGTGAATAGATTGCCCTATCGGGAAATGATCAATGATTTTTTATGGCCGAAATTGGATAGTACTGATCTGGACAACGTTTACATTCAACAAGACGGCGTTACGTGCCCCACAAGCAACGAAACCATTGGTCTTTTGCGGGAAAAGTTTCCGAACCGTGTTATCTCACGAAGAGGTGATTACAATTGGCCACCGAGATCTTGTGATTTAACACCTTGCGACTTCGTGAAAGAGAAGGTCTACGCCAATAGTCCAGCGTCGATTCAAACCTCAAAGATGGAATTCGTGAGGCTATCGAGGACATAGGGCAGCCACTTTACGATTTGGTTATGGAAAATTTCATTAAAAGGATATGGTCCTGTAAGCGTGGTCGTGGTGGTCATTTGCTTGATGCGGCGTTCCCACAAGGCGTTATTCACGACAGTGAACCACGCTTTCGTGAAATACACTTCTGTGTGAATGCATTCCTCACGAAAGCAAGTTTAACGACTCTGCGTTCACACAGAAGTGTATTTCACGAAAGCGTGGTTCACTGTCGTGAATAACGCCTCGTGGGAACGCCGCATTATGTTATTTTCCACTATTAACGGCATAGCTTCTTCTTCATAATGAAATAAACATCCGATCATTTTTATTGAAAAATGGCATTTTTCTTTTAATATCAAGATAACACTTTTTATTGGAAACCCCCTTATAATCAATAAATGTCAATTATAAAAATAATATATTTATTGAAAAATAAATTTCTTCAAGGGCGCATTTTGAAAGTTTGCCACAGGCGCTAGAATCCTAGTTCCGGCTCTGATAGGACTAATATATTTTTTGTAGGCATAGCAAGAAGAAGTTGTGTCAAATTTGCCTTGACGGAAATCCAATTTGTAAAATGCACATCATTATTCAGTTCATAGATGAACACAACTCAAATTATTATGCTTTGTAAAATCCACCCTTAACTCCAATAATTCAGTAGAAACCTGTACAGCGTTGACATATTAAGGCTCTTATTCGTCAGGAACAACTTCTCTCGTAAACGATATTTTCTTTGAAGTAAACGAGAACTTTCTGTGTAGGTACCAACCTATATTGGAGAATTGAAAACTCTTCAACCACTGTTCCGTTTCATTATGATTTTGCGTTTCCAAATAATGTAAGACTCACAAAGAACAGCGAATTTCCACTTTGCAGGGTTGAATGAAGTTTACATTCACGAATCAGAAGGAAAGTTTACAGTGAAACAAAGCTTGTTTGAAAAACCTTCATAACAGTGTTTTACAGTTAGAGTTGTGTATCCTTGTTTTATGTCTCTTTTATTATCTCGTTTCCGCTGTTTGCCATAAATTTATCGACGCTCCAGAGCTCTACTTTAGAGGATTTTTTTTATTTTATTAGAAGGTTTGGTCCTCACCCTCGGTAACTCATTGCTAGTTCTAAATTCAACTTTCACTTTCGAATTAGATCGTTATGATGTAATTTTAAGATAATGTAAAGTTTTCAATCCAACAATTATGAAAACAAAGAGTGTAAAATATATACATCTGCCTGGTGAACCTATTATGGATTTTCAACTTAGAAGGAGAATAATTCTGCATATAAAATAAATGTTTGATCGAAAACAATTGAAATGATCGCCCTTGAAGTTTTTTACATGTTTCAAATGTGTAGGTAATCAGCACTATCAGCAGGAAAATTGTATTCATCAATGGAAAAAAGAAACGAAAAGTTCCCAGACCTTTCGTATTTCCTTTTTCCTGCCTCAAAAAACATTAGTATTACCGGTTCTTCACTATCGGACTAATATATTTTTTTGTAGGTATAGCAAGAAGAAGTGTCAAATTTGCCTTGACAGAAATCCTTGAAAGATAGAGTCAATTTGTAGAATGCACTGCATTATTTAGTTCATAGATGAACACAACTCAAATTGTTATGCTTTGTAAAATCCATGATATAAGAAACATTCTTATATCATGGTAAAATCCACCCTTAATTCCAATAATTCAAGCGAAACCTTTCCACAGTATTGACATGTTAAGGCTCTTATTCGTCAGGAACAACTTCTCTCGTTCAAAATACTACATTTGAAAATGGTGAAACTTACGATATTTTCTTTGAAGCAACCGAGAACTTTATGTGTACCAACCCATATTGGAGAATTGAAAACTTTTCAACCACTGTTCTGTTTCGTTATGATTTTGCGTTTCCAAATAATGTCAGACTCACAAAGAACAGCGAATTTTCACTTTGCTGTGTTGAATAAAGTTTACATTCACGAATCAGGAGGAAAGTTTACAGTGAAACAAAGCTTGTTTGAGAGACCTTTATAACAGGGTTTCAGAGTTAGATTTGTGTATCCTTGTTTTATGTCTCTTTTATTATCTCGTGTCCGCTGTTACCCATAAATTTATCGGCGCTTCAGAACTTTACTTTAGGGGATTTTATTTCTGATTTTATTAGAAGCGTTTGGTACCTACTCTCCGGTAGATCAATGCTATTTGAAGCACTTTATTGCAGATTCTAAATTCAATTTTCACGTTCGAATTCGATCGTTATGAGATTATACAAGATAACTAAAAAATATCAATCAAAAAATTATTTAAGTGTGGGAAATCTATACACCTGCCTAGTAAAAGTTGGTATGGAGCTTCAATTGAGGAGAAGAATAATTCTACATTCAAATATATTGGTTTTCCTGAAAACTGATCTGACGCCATGAAAACAATAACGTATTGAAATGAACGCCCCTGAAGCTTTTCACGAAATTTTTGAAATGTGTAGGTGTAATTTTCCTGTATCAAAAAAATTAGTAAAACCGGGTAAAAGTTCTTCACTATCGGATTAATATATTTTTTTTGTAGGTATAGCAAGAAGAAGTTGTGTCAAATTTTTCTTGTTGAAAATCCTTGAAAGATCTAGTCAATTTGTAAAATGTACTGCATTATTTGGTATACAGATGAACACAGATGAAACGATATGTTCTTTGAAGTAAACGAGAACTTTCTGTGTACCAATCTATATTCGAGAATTGTAAACTTTTCAACCACTGTTCTGTTTCGTTATGATTTTGCGTTTCCAAATAATGTCAGATTCACAATAGCAGCCAGTTTTCACTTTGCAATGTTTACTAAACTTTACATTCACGAATCAGGAGGAAATTTTATAGTGAAACGGAGCTTGTTTGAAAGACCTTTATAACAATGTTCCACGATTTGTGTATTCTTGTTTTATGTCTCTTTTATAATTTCGTGTCCGCTGTTACCCATAAATTTATCGACGCTTCAGAGCTTCGCTATAGAGCATTTTATTTTTGATTTTATTAAAAGAGTTTGGTACCTACCCTCCGTTAGGTCATTGCTAATTTGAGACACTTTATTGAATATTCTGAATACAATTTTCAAGCTTGAATTAGATCGTTATACGAGATTGTAGGAAAATTTCAATCTTACAATTACGAATACAAATTGTGTGCAAATCTATACATCAACCCACTTAATGAAATCTTGGTTGCGGAGTTCATACTCCATTTCCATTCAATTGAAAAGAAGAATAATTCTACATTCAATATAAATGTGTAATAAATATTTAATTGTATGCATTTCATTGGTTTTCCTGAATACTAATCAGACGCCATGAAAACAATTATTACTCATTGAAATAATCACCCTTGAAGTTTTTTTACGATAATCACTTTTCGAATGGTTCATCACCAGGAAAGTTGCATTCATAAATGGAAATAAGAAGACGCGAAGTTCCCAGACTCTTCATACGTCCATTTTCCTGTATCAAAAAACAATAGTTAAACCAAAAAAAAGTTCATCGCTTTCGAATGAATCTTTGTCCGATGGTTGTTCGAGTAATATTATTTTATGATAGTTATTCATTATTACAATGCGAAGCTTCCTGAGATCGACAGAAGATTACGAGGAACCTTAAACCAGAGTAGATCTTTGGGGAAGACCTCAAACCAACATTGGATGAAGCCGAGTGAAGAACTGGCACCGGGAGGCAGTGAAAACTGGGAGATCTGGAAGGCGCTAAACAGACTGCGGACGGACACAGCGAGATCGAGAGATACCCTAAATAAGTGGGGCTACCCTGTGGACTCTAGTCTATGCGATTGTGGAGAACTGCAAACCACGCAACATACATATGTACACTTGCCCACTGTGCCCTGCTAGATGTACCATAGAGGACCTTGTGGCAGCGAAGCCGAACGCAATTGACGTCGCCCGATTCTGGGCAAAGGATGTTTAGCTTTAATATACTATATTGCTTTAATTATTATATTACTATACTTATTATATTACTGTACTTATTATATATGATGCTTCTGACACGAATAAATAAATAAAATTATTACATTAAATGTGATATTATGTCCGGTATCGTTCAGATGAGTGCCTAAAGCGTAATGGGGTTGGTTTCTTTTGTGTTCATCAAATTTTTTTCGACGCTTCCTATGTAAAATGAAGGGCAGTTTGTGCATGTTATCTCATAGAATCCGCTTGATTGTTCAAGTCTAGATTTCATTTTATTATTAATCATTGTCTTGAAGAACAATAAATAAAGTTAGTCCAAGAATCCCAATATATTATTTTCATTCGAACATAAATGGACGATAACCTAAGAACAACAATAATCAGTATAAACGCTAATGTTCTGTGTCGTTTACTTGTTAAGTTGTTAATGTATAATTGTATTTCTCTACAGTATGGGTTCAGTTTTTCATGAAGATCTTTGTAATATGGTGTCGATTTAAAATGTTTTTTGATGGGTGTGTGGGTAGATCTGATCAAGAACGATTTTTCATGGATGTTACTTTTTCGTCGATATATGATTTAGAATATTCTTATCCCTGCATATTTGATAAATTATATCCAGTTCTTCCTTATAATATTCTGGTTGAAAAGGTGTTGGAAAGTCTACATTAGATATCACACTTCCCACATATCATACAATTCCATATTCAGTTGACATTCCTGCAGGAACAGATATTCCAGTAATAAAAATTGACTACAAATCAATCAAAATTTCAACAATTTTGACAATAGAAAATTATTTAAAATGTTTTTAAATGATTTGTTTTCATTTTGACTCGAAGATAGTGAGTTGCACACTCTCACCTAAATATTGTTCTACATTTGTGTACTTTCAACTGGCCTGATGATGGAATAAATTCCGAAATCGATCTCCGAAGATTATAATAAATAATATACAGGGTGTCCCGAAAACAATGGATAAGCCTGCAACTATAGATAGACACTGTCGTGGTCTAACTTAATCCAAATTTTGACCTTAATGAAAATTCCACGGTTTCGGAGACATTCATGGTTTTCGTATTTTTAGAAAATTTCCAAGTGCGATTAGTTTTTCGAGTGCCATTTCTACAAATGGAGAGGTATTTCGTTATGGTTTTTTTTAATTTCACATGAGATAGTTCAGCTATCGGAAACAAAGACTCAAATTCATCAAACTAGTGTAAAAAGTTAGAAACTCGTGAATTACAAAGAAAAATTGATAACTAAATGAAATTTCCTTCAAGTTTGATGAGCTACAGTGTGAAAAAATTGTAGGACGCCTCGCGCCCCTGGTAGACATCATTTTAAAAACTTGCTCAGTTATTGCAGATTCCAAAAAGGTATCATACAGCTAGGCATTCTGTATTTTTTCATTCTCGTAACTACTTGATTACCAAATAGTCGAAAAATTTCGAAAAACTGCTTTTGTTGTAATCCTTATTCTGAGCTCATGTGTTGAACTCAGGAGGCCATTTTTGTTGGAATCTACTGGAAAATTACGAAAATTATTTTTATTTTGAAAAAAGCAGTAGCGCATCGTTTCTCTGGTTGAATAGAAATATGGCATTATTTGCATTCAACACCCTGTATCTCGAAAACCTTACCGGACCTAATTGTATTTGACAAAATTTCTTATTTTCTTACAGCTGTACAGTGTTAAAAGAAAAGTATCAACTTAAAAAATACACTGTGTTGCTACAATAGAGGTATGTGGAATATTCATTACAAATAAAATAAAACGAATTATTACCAAATTACTATTCGATGGAAAAAATAAAACGAATTAGTACCAAATACTTATTCATTGAAAATGAATAAAGATTTCGAAATCAAACAATGAGTTCAGTCATTCATAGCTTAAATTTATTCGTAAAAAATGAAACTTTGCTTGCATAGAACAATAATAACACAGATCATTACGCAGTAAGAGTGAAAAATCACCTGAATGCAAAATACCCTCAAAGGTGGATAGGCCGGCTTGGCCCTTTTTCATGGCCCCCGAGATCACCGGACTTAAACCCCCTGGATTTTTTTTTATTGGGGGTGCCTAAAAGATCTAGTCTACTCCAAGCCAATATCTTCGATTGAGGAGTTACGGGCTCGTATCCAAAATGCAGCGGCTCAAATTAATACGTCGCATTAAAAGTGCGTTCATTAAAAGGTGTAGAGCGTGTATAAGGGCGCAAGGACGTCAATTTGAACATTTATTATGAATAAATGTTCGATATGAATAATGAACTTATTGTTTTATTTTGCATTCTTCATTCATTTCTAATGAATAGTAATTTGGTAATAGTATTAAAGTTCTTTGAAAGATTCATACTTTTGCTATTGAACAATAACCATAAGGTTAAACAAATCAGAATAGCTAGGTATAATCATACATTTACATTAACACATGAGCTCAGAATAACGATTACAACAAAAACAGTTTTTCGAAATTTTTCGACTATTTGGTAATCAAGTAGTGACGAGAATGAAAAACTACAGAATGCCTAGGCTTATAATACCTTTTTGGAATCTGCAATAACTGAGCAAGTTTTTAAGATGATGTCTTCCAGGGGCGTCCTACATTTTTTTTACACTGTAGCTCATCAAACTTGAAGGAAATTTCATTTAGTTTTCAATTTTTCTTTGTAATTCACGATCTTCTAATTTTTTACACTTGTTTGATGAATTTAAGTCTTTGTTTCCGATAGTTGAATTATCTCATGTGAAATTAAAAAAAACCATATCGAAATACCTCTCCATTTGTAGAAATGGCACTAGAAAAACTAATCGCACGGGGATTTTTTATAAATATAAGTAAACCATGAATATCTCGGAAACCGTGGAATTTTCATTAAGGTCAAAATTTGGAATTAGTTAGACCACGACAGTGTCTATCTATAGTTGCCCATTGTTTTTGGGACACCCTGTATAGTGAGTTACATTTCTAACACTTAACACATAATAAAATTTAAACAATCCAATCTTCGTGAGCAAAATGTAAATTATCGCACAAGATGATGGAATGTGATATTCTTGATGCAGGAATTATTTCAAGAAAATTATGTACACATCTCTCAGAAACTGCTAATTCCTTCTTGATTTACGGCATATCGTCTGAGACCCAATGGTAAACACTAGGTATAACTTCAGAAAGGAACAACTTCAATGCGTGAAATTTTCAAACTAGTTTTCAGATTTGATTGGAAAAGTTGGCTCATTAATGACCAGACGACACCGATACTTCTCGAGATGTTCAAATTTTAATATTCATAAAACTTGAAGAAGCTTTCACATTGTATAATATTATTTTTACAATAGAAATTGTCTAGGTTAATTTCACAGAGACTCATAGTAAATGCTGCTTCTTATGTGGGACCTCTTCAGGAAAATTTAATTATGTTTCTAATCAAACCATTTCACCTGGTTTTGGAATATCTGAAGGAAAACGATAATTTAGTTACTAAAATATATTTTTATTCTTTTCCTCATATAAAATATTTTCACTGGGCTTTTTGTGGTTTATTTGCGTGGAAACATTTGGTGGCTTCAAATGCGGTATTCTCTGGCGTATCCTTCTGCACGGCACATTTTTCGATGAGGCTGTCAACAACTTTCTCGTCTTTGAGTTCTTCCAATAGTTTTGTCCTCATAACATCACGTTGAATTTCTCCAGCTTCGTTTTGGAACTTGAGTTTTTTGGCCATGCAGAGCGTTTGACTCTTCAATTTGTCGTTATCGGGGAAAATTCCTTTGTGTGCGTTATCGATGGTCTCTTGATCGATGCCTGTTATTTTAGCACATTCGGCGCTGTATTCCTTGAGTTTTGCCTTCTTTTCTTCTGAGACAGCCTGTAAATTTTTGAATATTTTTTTATGTCTGTGTTTTGCAATGAAAAACATGTTATCGAATAAATAATATAGTGTAGTATAGTGTGGATTGTGTTACATTTTTAATCGGTTTTGTGAGCCGTTTCTGTAGCCAAGTTTAATCATAAATTAATTATGCTACGAATTTTGAGGAACTGGCTGTAATAGATTCTAGCTCCCTATCTTTAAAATGGGGTGATATTTATCAGAGAAAAAATCTGTCTGCGTGCCCAACTGATTGAATTCGACCATTGTTAGATTTATTCTGCCAACTTAATATTGAAAGAATTATTGTTCTTATTGAAAGTTAATCTATAAGGTTTGACAATTATTTGTCTGGATTTTTTGGTAGGTTGGGTTCTCTGAATCTATACCGAAGCATGACATTTTTAATAACTGTAATTTATTGTTCGCAGAGTTTTTTTTCTGTCTATGGTCTATTACCCGGAAAAAAATGTCAGTTTGTGTGTGCACGCATTCAAAATGATAATAATATCGAATATTGAGAAACTGAATCAAGATATTCAGATCCTTAAAAAACCCCTGTGTGGGTTACATAGAAAATATATTCATTAGACTGAATCGCGGGATTTACTGTTGCATGAAAGTAAAATGATGTGAAAGATTCCACTCCAAAAATGTAATAAATAGAATGGAATATAATGTGTAACATCATTAATTTCATTCACGACAGGGATGAAAAAGTCAAATGAAATGGAGTAATTACTACTAAATTTAATCTACGCTCCACTGTATTGCGAATTTCTTAGGAAAATTGTTTTTTTTAAATTTATAAGTGGTCGTTGAAATCATATCATAATTCTTTCGGAGACTATTACCTGAAATTTTATATGCGATTTGAGATTGATACCAAATATATAACTGCAGAATCTTAACATCATCAGAATTTTCTTTAAATTATTCAAAAAATTAAATATGTAAGAAATAAATATTTAAAAAATTAAATTCTATAGTTCTGATGATCCTCTTTAAATTTTGCAAGAACATTCAGTATATCGTCTTGATTCAAGAAATAAATTTCATTTGAATCGGTACAATGAATTACGAACGGTTCAATGAATCTAACAATTTGGAAATGATTGAATTTCGACGAAATAAGACTTGATTAATCCATTACAATGGAATTATAGAGATTCTTCTTTTCAATATTCCAATTGAATTTTACATGGTTCTGTTGACACTTTTGGAACGAAATTCTGCATGAAAATTCAGCCTTACAGTTTTTATTCACAAAAATTTTTTTATTGAATCGGATATCCTGTTATGAAAAATAAAGATTCATTTTTCAATATTCCAATTGAATTTTCCATGGTTTTATAATTACTATGGACACAAAGTTCTGCATGAATATAGAGTTTATCAATCTTTATTTAAGTATAAAATGAATATCATTTGAATCGGATATTTTTTCATGGGAATATGAAGTTTCTTCTTTACAATATTCCAATTCAATATTCTATGGTTTTGTTTACACTA
Organism: Propylea japonica; assembly: GCA_013421045.1. Taxonomy (NCBI): domain Eukaryota; kingdom Metazoa; phylum Arthropoda; class Insecta; order Coleoptera; family Coccinellidae; genus Propylea; species Propylea japonica. The sequence continues at coordinate 45,843,628 of CM024240.1, forward strand.
TGGCCACAACATTTCGCATGAGGCTTATTATGAGCATCTTGCATATGGCCGCAACATTTCATTTCGATGGGTTGCGTTTTGTCTGAGATATTGAGAAACAATAATTTTGAATGGCCATATTTTATGGAACACCCTAGACGATTTGGCTGGTTAACAAACTTAACCAAGCCATTCGGGAACCGAACTCAACCTGAAATTTCAAGTCTCGAGGACCATCTTGTCAAAAGTTATTGTGCTAACGGACGGACGGCCCCACGAACAGAATTGAATTTGACCACGGACTCGTCATCAGAGAGTCGAACCCTATCGTTTGAGACCATTTTCGGCTCAAAATAAAAAAATAACAGACATTTGGGTAAAACGATATAGCAGTCGTTTAAGTAAAACAGAAAATGCTTCAAATCTGAATAAAACACCAATTTCCCACTTGTTCAGAAAAGCTGAAGTTATATTCAACTTCTTATCATTGTTCATTTCACGAGTATTAACTGATGTAATTTCCATGAGAATATTAGAATGATTGATAAGGCATCAGTAAATGAACAAAATGATTGTCGTTGTTCCAATTAAAGGCATATACAGGGTCTTTCACGAGGAACCTCACCCATATTTATACGGGAAACTACTGAACGTATTTTCATGAAATTCAGCACTTATAAGTATTTCACGATGCTGATGAAATCTAAAATATTTTCAAGGCATGAGCACCTCCGGTTTTTCCGGAAATGACGTCAACTTCCGTTTTTCAAATTAGAACACCATTTTTTTATTGCAGAAATAGATTCCTCAGAAAATTTCAAGTTATTTTGATGTAACATTTTTCAGTTTTGGTTGGAAAATTCTCTCTGAGCGGGAAAATACGAAAAAAAAATCGAAAATAGAGCTCCGCTGAAACAAGAATAACTTCAATTTTTTTGGATGGAAAATTTTCATTTTTGGGATTTTTTAAGATGTATCCACTTTAAAAATCGAAATCGCGATTCATGATACAGGGGGTAAAAAAATCGCTTTCAAAGTTAGGGATGACTAAATCGTGAAAAATCAATTTTTTCAAATTAGAACCCCATTTTTTTATGGCAGTTATTGAATCTACGTTAAAAAATAATGTGAGTGTATGCATCTCACCCTTGCCCTAAAGTGGATATTTTCTGAATTATTCACAAAAAACTGTTTTTCGTCTTGAATTTTCAGCTATTTCTTTTCCCTTCACGCCAAAAAGATGAAATTTCAGGACCTGTCACTTAAACCATGTTTTAGATTTTACTACCCTAATATGCAAGAGAAGAAAGTTACAGGTTGTTCCTATATAGATGGCGAATTTTGATTCGAATTTGTATCGGAAACCTCTTTATTTCAACTAATCGGCCATCGGTTTTCTCTCCAGTGATAAATAAATAATGAGGTAAAACATGGTAAGTTTTTGCATATGGTTTATAAGGAATTATTTATTTATCACTGGAGAGAAAACCGATGGCCGATTAGTTGAAATAAAGAGGTTTCCGATACAAATTCGAATCAAAATTCGCCATCTATTTAGGAACAACCTGTAACTTTTTTCTCTTGCATATTAGGGTAGTAAAATCTAAAACATGGTTTAAGTAACAGGTCCTGAAAATTTCATCTTTTTGGCGTGAAGGGAAAAGAAATAGCTGAAAATTCAAGACGAAAAAACAGTTTTTTGTGAATAACTCAGAAAATATCCACTTTAGGGCAAGGGTGTGATGCATACACTCACATTATTTTTTAACGTAGATTCAATATCTACCATAAAAAATGGGGTTCTAATTTGAAAAAATTGATTTTTCACGATTTTGTTATCCCTAGCTTTGAAAGCGATTTTTTCACCCCCTGTATCATGAATCGCGATTTCGATTTTCAAAGTGGATACATCAATATTACATCTTGAAAAATCTCAAAAATGAAAATTTTCCATCCAAAAACCTCGAAGTTATTCTAGTTTCAGCGGAGCTCTACTTTCGATTTTTTTTTCGAATTTTCCCGCTCAGAGAAAATTTTTCAACCAAAACTGAAAAATGTTACATCAAAATAACTTGAAATTTTCTAAGGAATCTATTTCTGCAATAAAAAATGGTGTTCTAATTTGAAAAACGGAAGTTGACGTCATTTCCGGAAAAACCGGAGTTGCTCATGCCTTGAAAATATTTTAGATTTCATGAGCATCGTGAAATATTTATAAGTGCTGAATTTCATGAAAATACGTTCAGTAGTTTCCCGTATAAATATGGGTGAGGTTCCTCGTGAAAGACGCTGTATTTTTCAGTAGGTGTTTTCTCAAATGAATATTGAACAATCAGAGCATAGTCAACAAGCCCATATTAATGTTTTTCCGATTTCGTTTCACTTTGGAGATATAGGTACAGGGTGGTTAACTTAATATCATGAATTGTTTTGTTTTTGAGGTCAAATTCAAAATATGCATTAACCACATAATTATTCGAAGGAGATTAATAGGATTGTGCAGATTTAACACTGTGCAGTCTATAACACGAATGATCTAATAATTAAAGTTATTGATTGAAAAAAAACAGGCCCATATATTTAATCATTCTCGAGGGACTACTCATTTTTGAAATTAAGATCAAATTCAGTTAAAAATGTTCAATTGACAAAAAAAAGAATTTAAACTTCGATAATTTGGGCATAAGGTAACTCATCGTTTACCAATGTGATCATTGAAATATCAGGTGAATCTATAAGTTATGAATGGACACAAAAACTTGAGATTTTTTCGGCCGGCAGATATTTCGCTGATTGGAATATTCTGGAATTTAAAAAATATCGAAATAATTATACTTATATGAAAGAAATTAGGAGAACTGTTTTTTCAAGCAATGCAACATACACAAGCTGTCTTGTTTAATTTTAGAAGATGGCAATATTGTAATTCTTTTTTGAATGAGCTTCGAAATATGTTGAGCAGAAATTAAGAAATGTAATATTCCTGAACACTAGACTAATTACATATTATTATTATATTTATTATATTATTCTCAGCTCTTGTAGTATGAAAATTTTCTAATTTCAATTTGAAAAGAAATATCAAAATTTTCTAAATAGGATTTTTACTGTTAATCAAAATATGGTTTGGATTGAGAAGGCAGATCGTTTTTGCACTTTTCAATTTCGAGAATTTTGATGTATTTTCATCTGGAGAGGCTTATGTTAGTTAGGTTCAAGTATGATACATACTATGGATATAACTTGACAATTTGAAATCTTACCTGTACTGCGAGGAAAACGCAAGCTGCTACCACAACAAACTTAATCATGATTGCGGAGAGGTTTACTGAGTGTTAAGGAACGAGGAAGCCGAAGAACAAGAATAGTTACCTTAGACTTGGTGATGGGCCTTTTTATATGATATCAGTCTTCCTGCAAGTTCAAGGTTGATTAGATAATCCATTTATCTCAAATAGATCTATCTAAACACATTGCGGTTGAGCGAACCATGTAGTGGGAGATTGTAATAATACCTTGAAAGATATAAGTGTTCTCAAGATGACATGTTGTGAATTGGACAGGTGATTTTTTTAACGTCTGCAGGATTGCAAACCCATTAAATATGTAAATACAATTAGCTATATTTGTTTTGAATCCCTTATGGTCAGGACATAACAATATTGTTTTTCGGAGATTCAGAGTTTATTTAAATATGGAAATCTTTCGCTATGTTAACGGGATAATACACCAACCGTAAAATAACCGATCCACTCAATAAATCGATCATGTTCTCCAATTCATAATTTGTACGATTTGATTGAATTTTTCTTCAATTTTAGGTATGTTCATCCGAAATCAATCGCCAGTTTCGAATTTGAAGAAGACTTGGCGTACGTCATATACAGGGTTAAACCAAATCTGTATTTTACTCTCATTTTAAAACCACCTGTGGCGTGTTCCAGTTGTTTCACCAAATGATTTCTTATTTGAATGAGAAAGATATGATATTTTCTTTTGACAATTTCATTCTTTATTCATTACAATCTCTGAATAAAGAATATTCTTTATTCTATGATTACAGAGCTCAATTTTTGTTTTAACTACAGGGTTTTAGGTGATACCTTTTGTATCACAATTTTGCTCTGGCAATATCATTTGTTTCACAAATTCAATAGTCCAGTCAATTTGTGCTCAAAAGAACCCCTAGCAGGAAAGTTCTGGGGTAGTTTTGATTTTTTCGATTTTTCATGTTTTTTGGGGTGCTGAATCCGAACCTGAGTTTTGCTAAAAAAAATTCGTGAGGGGAAATTGAAAAATACAAAAAAACAGAAAAAATCTCATTCTTTGGCAGTTTTCTGCTGCTTATAACTCGGAAACTATCAACTTTTCGTGAAAAACCTCTCAATACAAAATGAAAGTACATAAATTTCCTACAAATTGTACTACCACAGCTTGTTCTGCGACCACCTGTTCTGGCTCAAATTATAGTTTTAAATGAGGTATTTTCTATGACTCAATAAATGAAAAAAACTTAAATTCTATGGTTCCGATGATTCTTTTGAAATTTTGCATGAACATTCAGCATATCAGTCTCGATTCATAAAAAAAATTCACTTGAATCAGATATCATATTATGGAAATATAAAGATTCTTCTTTTCAATATTCCAATTGAATTTTTTATGGTTCTGCTCACACTATGGTCACACAATTTTGCATGAAGCTTATTATGACCATCTTGCATACTGCCGCAACATTTCATTTCGTTGGTTTCATTTTGTCTGAGATATTGAGACACAAACATTTTGAATGGCCGTATTTTGTTTCATAAAACAAGGCCATTCTAAATTTTGTTCCTCAATATCTCAGACAAAACGAAACCAATCGAAATGAAATATTGCGGCCAAATGCAAGATGCTCATAATAAGCCTTATGTAAAATTGCGTGACCATAGTGTGAACAGAACCATAGAAAATTCAAATGGAATATTGAAAAGAAGAATCTTTATATTTCCATAACAAAATGTCCGATTCGATTAATTTTTTTTTGTGAATCGCGACTGATATACTGAATGTTCATGCACAATTTCAAGAGAATCGCATCATCGGAACCATAGAATAAATTTTTTTTTCATTTATAGAGTCATAGAAAATACCTCATTTTCAACTATTATTTAAACCAGAACGGGTTGTCGCAAAACAACTACAATTGGTAGGAAATTTTATGTACTTTCATTTTGTGTGGAAAGGTATTTCAGGAAAGTTGATAGTGTCAGAGTTATATGCAAAAACTGACCAAGAATGAGATTTTCATTCTTTTTTTGTATTTTTCTCTATGTTCCGTCTAGAAATTTTGTTAGCAAACCTCAAATTCGGATTCAGCACCCCAAAAAACATAAAAAATGAAAGAAACTAAACTACCCCAAAACTTTCCTGCTAAAAGCACAATACGACTGGATTACAACCTTGAATCCAAACGTAATGAAAATGAACTGAATAAAAAACATAAAAAACGTAATAAGAAGTGATTCCCCATGCACGGATAACAGCTGCAATTCGTCTTGGCATGCTTCAGTAAGGGTTTGAGATAAAGGGAGTATTTTGAAAGATATCCAAGAATTAAATTTGCCTGCTCTAAGCCAAGATTTGAACTCAATTAAGCATGTTTGGGATGTTCTTAGGTGGAAAATTCGATCTCGCAAACTCCTGAAAATTTGCAGCAGCTTAGTGACGCATCAATTGAAGAATGAAAGTCAATCGACAAGGTTTTTATTTAAATCCTTATTGAAGACATGCCAGGACGAATTGCAGCTCTCATTCGTGAACGTGGAAAAACATTTCTTATTAATCGTTTGGTCTTTTACACTTATTTTTCAGTTCATTCTCAATAGGTTCAGTCTCAAGGTTGAATTCGTCAAAGTACTGTTATCCACTCATAGGGAAATTGTGGAATAAAATGTTTCACTGAAAACCTTGTATCTTCAACAACAGTTTAGCAATTGAATGAAATGAAGAACTAAATTGTCAAAAAAAGATGTGTCTTGATGATAGAATAAAATATCAGATGGTGGAACAACTGAAACACGGGTGGTTTTGAAATTGAGGTCAAAAACAGATTTCGATTTACCCTGTGTAAAATGACTTACGTCAAGTTTTCTTCAGATTCAAAACTGGTGATTGATTTCAGATGAATATACCTTCAATTGAAAAAAAATTCAATTAAATCGGACTCATAATAGCACATTTATGAATCAACAAACTTCATCGATTCCTTGAGTGGATCGATTATTCTGCCGGTGAGTGTGGTTATAGGTATATTTTATGAATTCTTGGTTCAAGCTATCGATCCCAGTAGATCTTAGTTAAATAAGTGTATTCAACTATAAAATTTTCCTATCCCCAAAACACAATTTGTATACAGGAGGAATATCGAAAGTTCAAGAAAAGCGCAAACGAGAATTGTGAATCAAGATTTGATGAGTTTCTCTTCACCCCCCAGTTATTCCGTATAAGCAACACGTCGAAGAAGTCTTTAATATATTAATTTATACGCATGCCTTTTCTGAGGCTGAAATTTGTTCTAAATCGATAATTATAATACACTACTGGAAAAAATTAAAGGATCAAAAAAAAAGTCCAAATTTTTCGGCAATTTTCAACATGCCGTAACTTCGAGAGGAATGGTCGTACAAGGAACTTAAAAGAAGGAAATTGTAGCTCCAAGTGTCTAGTTTTTGGATGGAAATTTCAAAAATTTAAAGTTTCAGTGGTTTCCGAGTAATGATAGAAAAATCAGCAACAAAAAATTCTCGAAATTTTACCACTTTTTCTTTTTTGTCTACGAGCGTGGAAATTTTATTTTTTGCATAATCATTTTAATGATGGGATACTTTGTTAATTCAGCTTCAATTTATTTTTTCATTGACCTCAATACGTCCACTTCTCGCCGAGATATCGGTCTTCAAATGGAAAAGGATCCATTTGTCTTTGATCATCTATTTCTCAGCAACCAATGATCGCACAGAAAATTTAAGGAGAGTTTCAAGACCTTAAATGAACTCCGATTAATGAACTTCCATTGCTTATTCATAGAAATTTTTTTCTTCATGTCGCATCAATATAAAAATTTAACAAAAAAAGTGCTTTTGGTGTTTTTTCTTGGAAATCTACCGCGGGATCGAAAATGTTGAGGAAACTAATAATGTTAAGTGTGACTTTCTCAGTTCAATATGTTGATAAATCCTTACGAAAAGTCAACTCAATCCAGCTAGCCGTTTTTTGTTTGACTCGATTGAATTTTTGAAAAAAATAAGGATCACGTTTTTTGCTCTGAGAAGCTCATAATCTTCAAAAAAGGCAAAAAAGAATTTTCTCTAGCTTTTTCCACATTTAAATTGCAGATAGTACATAAATTTCAAAAAAAAAAATAAAATAAACTAACAAATAAAATTTTTATTAATTTAATAACGGATGAAACATGGATCCTTTTCCATTTGAAGACCGATATCTCGGCGAGAAGTGGACGTATTGAGGTCAATGAAAAAATAAATTGAAGCTGAATTAACAAAGTATCCCATCATAATAACGATTATGCAAAAATAAAATTTCCACGCTCGTAGACAAGAAAAAAATAGTGGTACAATTTTGGGAATTTTTCTGTTGCTGATTTTTCTATCATTACTCGCAACCCACTGAAACTTAAAATTTTTGAAGTTATAATCCAAAAACTAGACACTTGGAGCTACAATTTCCTTTTTTTAAATTTCTTGTACGACCATTCCTCTCAAAGTTACGGCATGTCGAAAATTGCCGAAAAATTTGGAATTTTTTTTTGATCCTTTAATTTTTTCCAGTAGTGTAATATCTGAGTCTGAATAATATGCAATAAAAAATTAATATAGGTACCTTCAAATAAGTTTCTCACGTGACTCTAGACCATTGGGAGAAAATGGAATGAATGGAAGAAACCCTGAAGTTACCTTGAAAGAAATAATTGAATAATCATAGCTTGAGAAACATTCGACTAATTTGGCTCTTCAAAAAACGAGCTTTTCTGATACTGCACCTGCCAAGTTTCAAGCTCCTGGCCTCAGAAAGTAAGATTACAGCTTGGTTCATTCATGAGTGACTCAAATAGAGGCCTATGAGATTACTTGCTGCTTAAATTCCGAAATTCACAGACATTTGGGCAGAACTCTAACGCGCTGATGCCTTAACATCACCCGCCCAACAATTCTTCCCTAAGTGAGTTATAATTTATTCAAATCACATTAGACCAGGGCCGAAACCTTCAAAAATGGTAAAAAATGAAAAAAAATCGCAGTAGGATGAAACCCATTAGAAAAGGAGGGGAATATGATCAAAATGAAAGGAAAAATAAATTACGGTCGATCTGAGTTCGGGAAGTGGGAGGGGTGAGTTTTTTTTTGATCCTTTAATTTTTTCCAGTAGTGTAATATCTGAGTCTGAATAATATGCAATAAAAAATTAATATAGGTACCTTCAAATAAGTTTCTCACGTGACTCTAGACCATTGGGAGAAAATGGAATGAATGGAAGAAACCCTGAAGTTATCTTGAAAGAAATAATTGAATAATCATAGCTTGAGAAACATTCGACTATTTGGCTCTTCAAAAAACGAGCTTTTCTGATACTGCACCCTGCCAAGTTTCAAGCTCCTGGCCTCAGAAAGTAAGATTACAGCTTGTTCATTCATGAGTGACTCAAATAGAGGCCTATGAGATTACTTGCTGCTTAAATTCCGAAATTCACAGACATTTGGGCAGAACTCTAACGCGCTGATGCCTTAACATCACCCGCCCAACAATTCTTCCCTAAGTGAGTTATAATTTATTCAAATCACATTAGACCAGGGCCGAAACCTTCAAAAATGGTAAAAAATGAAAAAAAATCGCAGTAGGATGAAACCCATTAGAAAAGGAGGGGAATATGATCAAAATGAAAGGAAAAATAAATTACGGTCGATCTGAGTTCGGGAAGTGGGAGGGGTGAGTTTTTAAGGGTGAAAAATGGTTTTCCTTGATTTTCGGCAAAACTACAAGTCCTATGGAAAAAAATTACATGGCAAAGTTGTAGGTAATGAAAAGATCTACAACTTTTGTATCGACAATTTTTTCACATAACCTCAAAATTTGGGTGAAAAATTCAAAAAACCAACTTTTTGGTTTTTATTTATATCTTTTTCAAAAAAAAAACTTTTTTTGCACGAAACTTCGTGAAAAGTTACCTTATTATGTCCCAAATACACTGTAATTTATTTGATTCAAAATATTCATGTTTTCGTCTTATTTTTACTTAATATCAAAAAAGCACCCCAATTTTCAATCGAAAATTCTGACCTCAAAATATCAGCTTTTTTCAAAAAGTTTAAAGGATTTTCCTTCATTGAAGTATCTACTTTCTGATGGTGTGAAAAAAATATACATTACTATAAGGAGTGTTCTCAGAATCAACGATTTATGAAACCCACCATTAGAGTAACTCAGTCCCCACTTCTCTATGAAATAACTTACAATGGGTTAAAAACTAACCAAAAGTCACTCAGGTATATGAATTATCTCAAACAGCAATAAATAGTCATCTAAAATATTATTTAAACAAGATTCTACGTAGACCTTTTTCAAAATATTGTAGATGTCTTATTAAATATTAACTTTATTAACTTATTTTTTTGTTAATTATAGAAGTATATTTCAATTTGTAATTTTTTCGTTTATGAATGAAACAGGAAATCTTACGTTTTTTGAGTAATTTAAGAGTAAATTTTAATAAAAACCTCAAAATTGTACATAATGGTTAAAAAAAATTCGAATTTGGGTTTTTTTCAATTTTCTGCATTTTCTGAGAACATTTCTAGTAATGTATATTTGTTTTCACACCATCAGAAAGTAGATATTTCAATGAAGAAATCATTATGTACAATTTTGAGGTATTTATTAAAATTTACTCTTTAATTACTCAAAAAACGTAAGATTTCCTGTTTCATTCAAAAACGAAAAAATTACAAATTGAAATATACTTCTATAATTAACAAAAAAATAAGTTAATAAAGTTAATATTTAATAAGACATCTACAATATTTTGCAAAAGGTGTAGAATCTTGTTTGAATAATATTTTAAATGACTATTTATTGCTGTTTTGAGATAATTCATATACCTGAGTGACTTTTGGTTAGTTTTTAACCCATTGTAAGTTATTTCATAGAGAAGTGGGGACTGAGTTACTCTAATGGTGGGTTTCATAAATCGTTGATTCTGAGAACACTCCTTTTAGTGATGTATATTTTTTTCACACCATCAGAAAGTAGATATTTCAATGAAGGAAAATCCTTTAAACTTTTTAAAAAAGGTGATATTTTGACGTCAGAATTTTCGATTGAAAATTGGGGTGCTTTTTTGATATTAAGTAAAAATAAGACGAAAACATGAATATTTTGAATCAAATAAATTACAGTGTATTTGGGACATAATAGGGTAACTTTTCACGAAATTTCGTGAAAAAAAAGTTTTTTTTGAAAAGATATAAATAAAAAACCAAAAACTTGGTTTTTTTAATTTTTCACCCAAATTTGAGGTTATGTGAAAAAATTGTCGATACAAAAGTTGTAGATCTTTTCATTACCTACAACTTTGCCATTTAATTTTTTTCCATAGGACTTGTAGTTTTGCCGGAAATCAAGGAAAACCATTTTTCACCCTTAAAAACACACCCTTTCCCACTTCCCGGACTCGGATCGACCGTAATTTATTTTTTTCTTTCATTTTGATCATATTCCCCTCCTTTTTCAATGGGTTTCATCCTACTGCAATTTTTTTTTGTTTAAAAAATTATCGACCCTGGTCTACATGGTAAAGCACCAAAATATTGAATAATCTATTCAATGTATCTACATATTCTGACACAATTCTGATGGATTTATACAGATAGATATTGTTTTTGAACGCTCGTTCTACTTGAACGAGTGCTATATCGTTTTGCCCAAATGCCTGTAATATTCCAATTCTGTCAGTCAATAATTTCCAGAATATAATTATGATTGTGCAGAGATTCTGCATTTATATATTTATAAATAAAATTTTGAGGTCTTACTGCTCCACCAAAAAAGAAGCACTCAAAATCTCCTGCTCAGAACTTTTCTTGAATTGTTTTTTATTTCTAGAGTTTTATTAACGTATTTCAGACGCATATTTGAGGCGTTCAAAAATGATTGCATGTATCGTGAAACAGGTTTCTAGAATTCACCAAAATATGCAAAATGGAGATGAAGATGAAAAAATGTGTAATTGATTTACAATATCAGTGGATATTTTTAATTCTTTCTGTATTCATGAGTTGCTAAATCATTTCTCCATTATTGTACACAGGTGAATATATAAATATACATAATGTAATATTTTCAACATAGTGCCATGTGCCACTTATTAAAATTTTATAATCCCAATCTACCAGAAATGCGCAAATTCGAAATTATTGATTTAATATCTGCTCAGTATCCTCTTATTTTTTTAAAGATTATTCATTCTTTCAGCGATATATCTCAAACAATTTCTGAACTAGTAATTTTTTCAAGAATATATTACACTTTTACCTAATGTATAAAATTGCTCAACTTTAATTCAATTCAAAAAGTAGCTGAATGAAACAATAATAGGATTCAAAGGATAATTATGAATAGAATATCTTTTTTCGTTAGCGAATCGAATGACTCAATTTGTTGCTTACTAGATCGATTGGCAGATTTCAATGATCCTCAGAAATACGTGAGAGTATTAAACGACTGCATTCATTTCATAGTTCATAACTTCAATAATAGTCTTTTGTTTGTTCAATAAATTCAAATAGCCCCACAAGAAATGTTCACTTTATCGATCACTCTGGTGATTTATCTTAGGTCGAAATGAAAGTTTTACTATTCTTGCTGGTAGTCCATTTTTGTTTTTCTAATGCTTGGGTATGTATTTCACAATTTCTCCAACATTTTGAACGATGTATTTGAGTAAATCAAAGTTATTTTTGTAGATATTTTGCCCAATTCACTATTATAATTGAACGAGAATAGAAATCTTTCGAAAATGAGATTTCGAATTGATTCAAATTAAATTCAATAATGTATAAAACTTAGGTATATCTTAATTTTCATGATATTGTGATTCGTTAGTGGCCTTTATAGCTAGATGGAAGCAAAATCAACAAAGCACTCAGTATAGTCCGTTCACGAAAGTTTGAGCGCATAGTAGGCGTTTATTTATTTATCTGAAGTTGGCAGTGTTTGCTGTCATAACGTAAAAAGAAGTCAACGTTGCCGAATGTACCCGGCCTTGTCCGACGAGCTTGCGAGTTATTAGAGAACTCTATGCAATATTGACAACATTGCGTATCAATCTGACAAGAAAATAAAGAACATAACCTAAAATTTTAATATACACAGTGGAATATGCCAAATTTCCATGGCCAACCGACGGCTCAACCTTTCGTGAACGGACTATAGAATGTTTAATTTTTTTGATGTCATCTAAGCATAACGATAAAATAGGATTCTAATATGTCGAATTTTCATCATACGACAGTTTAATTGACATTTTAGAAAAAGCTCGTTCATTGGTGGAGCCATAATGCTATTACGTCAAAATTTTGTATAAGACTTGATATTCATGCTAAGTATACTTATGAATGCAAATTATATTTTGAAAATTATTCAAAAACTGAAATATGTAAAAATTAATATTAAAAACATTGAATTCTATGGCTCTGATGATGAAATTTTGCACGAACATTCATATAAAAATCTTTATTCACAGAATAAATTTTACTCGAATCGGTTATCTTGTTGTGGAAATATAAAGATTCTTATTTCCAATTGAATTTTCTATAATTCTGTTAACAGTATGGCCACAATATTTTGCATGGGGTTTATTATGAGCATCTTTCATTTTGATAGGTTTCGTTTTGTCTGAGATATTGAACAACAAAAATTTTGAATGGCTATATTTTGTAGAAAACTCTGTACGATTTAGCTGGTTAACGAACTCAACCGCGGCAGTAGGAAACAAACTTACCCTGAAAATCTCATGTCTCTAGGACAATCCCTTTGAAACTTATCGTGCTCACAGCCAGACGGACAGCCCCACGGACAGAATTGAATTTGACCACGAATTCGTCATCAGAGAGTCGAACCCTATCGTTCGAGACCATTTTCGGCTTGAAATTCGATAATTACAGACATTTGGGAAAAACTATATAGCACCCGGTTAAGTAGAACTGATGCTTAACCAGGAGCTCTTGATCAATTTGGGATTATCCCTATCTAGAACTGCTTTCTAATGTGTGATCGTATCAGTATTAATCGGTTACCAAATTTCAATCACCCATAATTATTGGGTTTCTGATTCTGTAGGTAATTCACCATTTTCAATGCTTGATAAACTTTTCTGTCGTCCTCGAATTAACAAATCGATTAAATACATATAAAAGATACCATCGGTAACGATCATTAATAACTTGTATCCTATATATTTTCTTTTGTTTACATGAACATGAGGATATCCAAATTTCATCCAAATGTTTAATGTGTAGTCATTATTTGTTCGAATAGAGTCCATATATTCGTTAGAAATCAGGATGATGTTTCATGATTTACTATAAATAACAATCGTAATATATTGTATTTTGTTCCCTAAATTTTTTCACTAGAGTATAGTTGATATTTCAATCCATAACTCAGATTTTTAATTCTTGCTTCCTAATGAGGTTCGTTGAAGAGATATGAACGCTTGCTCCTGAAACAAAATGTGTAAAAAGTGATGAGCATACAGCGATCCTTACTCGGGTTAACTCGAACCCTAACCTTCGCGTTCGTTTACCTAACGCGAACTTCCAACCCGTGTTAGAAAAGTACGGCACTGACTCAGGTTGATCTATCGTAACCCTACTCGAGAGCAGGGTCGTAGAGTCACCGCATGCGCACTGCACTTCAACTTTGTATTTGGAAAAGGCAGAAAGAAGTGTTTTACTTTTTTCTTAATAATTTAGTTCATTCTATTCCTAAAAGTTATGGAAAGAGAAGAGAATTTGGCTCAGTGTAAAATAAGTGGTTCCATGAGCCAAAAAAATAATATGAAACAACTTCTTCATAACTTTTTATGCACATCTTTCTGCGTTAAAGCTAAAGACTTTTTCACTTCTTCAACATAGGTACTCGAAGATAACATTGAACATGCGAGGGCAATAAATCCAAGCAAAGCTTAGGACAATCAGTAAATAAACTGGAACTGAAAAAATAAATTCTTTACTACTTTAACATGGGTTCTCAGAAATAACATTAAACATGAAAGGGCACACCAGGCATTGTAAGAAATATTTTATAAAAGCCAACCAACGCAAGCAAAGCTAGAGACAATCCGAAAATAAACTGGGAATATAAATCCATAAAATATTTGGTTATGTTATTGATACGACTGTCACTTCAAAACCTGAACCTGTTGGTAAACTTAGAACCTGGGTTCGTGATCCGAGTAGATCCGTCACGTGACCCAATGGATCGAGTTAGTAACCCTGAATAAAATATCGATTGAAACATATGCTGGGAGGATTCTGCATTTCTAAGAAACTTTATAGGTTTTCACTCCCAGTCTCTGAAACTGAAATAATTAAAAAATTTCAATGGAGATGAAGGGCTCCTGCGAGAATCTTTGCACTTATTTGTCAGGAGCAAATTGGTCTTGAAAAAATTGTTGCCTAACAGTAAAACTGAAAAAATAAATAAATGAAAAGGACAATGTAACGTTTCGGTGTCAATCAGATTGCAAATGAAAAAACACACAATTCTGAAGATTTTACAAGTTTGTCTGAAGAAGGTGTCTGATATAGACACCGAAACGTTACATTGTCCTTTTCACTTATTTCCTTTCTCAGTTTTACTGTTAGGCAACAATTTTTTCTAGACCAGTTTGCTCCTGACAAATAAGTGCAAAGATTCTCGCAGGAGCACTTCATCTCAATTGAAAAATTTTAATTATTTCTGTTTCAGAGACTGGAAGTGAAAACCTATAAAGTTTTTCAGAAACCCTGAGTAAGTTTCCGAATCGCCAATAATGGAATAATGTAAAGGAAAATATCAACTTCCACTTTGAATATAAAAAATGATTACTGTAAATATTCATGATTAAAATTCAGTTCAAATGATTTCAGGATCATAGCTCTTTAATGAACTGGGTCCGAAAATGCAGTATAGAAACAGGATTCGATAAAAAATACTATGACAAATTAGAGGACCTCATCAGAGATCCAGATTCCAAAAAATTGTTTTTGTGCGTTGCCATGTCTGGTCATATGTTTGGAGAAGACAGTAAGCTCAGGAAAGACATCATTGAACAAGTTTTGCCGGATCCCATAAAAGAATCACCATCAAAAGACGAATGGTTGGATGAGTGTATCGTCAAAAGAAGTACACCAGAAGAGACTGTTTTCGATACTTTCATCTGCATCGAGAAACGTATTTTCCTCATTCTCCATGGAAGACCTTTGAACATTTGAAATATTTTGCATGTAAACAATTATAAAGAATAATTTTATATTTACGTTCGAATTTTGTTTTTTTTTCGTTTGAAGTTAATCAATTGTTCGAGTCAAGAAAATGAGCCATAAGGTTTTTTTCTCTATTTAAATTTATTATACAAGGTGTTTCATCATAAGCTGGACAAACATATATATTCGTGTAGAGGACCCGGGAGAATCATTTTTGCCTCATACAATTTATCCCGTTTTCGAAGCATAAGCGAGATAAAGGGTGTTAAACAACATTTTTGAACAAGACTCTTATGAGTGTGCTCAGTTATGTATAATACTTGAAGTAACGATTTTTGGTCAAATATTAGTATTTTTGGGTCATCTATTCAGAAAGTTGACGAACTCTTCATGTTCCTAATTTTTGTTGTTGTCAAATTGAATTCTATTTTCTGAATGAGCACAATTTTCTGAAACTTTCTGTTAAATTTTTTTTAATCGAAAACAATTTTTTTTACATGTCTACAGCGATAAAAAAATTCAACCGATATGGATGAAATTTGGCACAATTTCACTCCTCTGATTATTATCAATCACGAATATGAAATCAGAAGTGTAAAATATTAAACGGTTTCGTTCCTACAGTCATTCGAATGTTTCGTTGAGTCCTCTGAAATAATAAAAAAAATTGTTTTGGGTTCTAGCGTCAAAATAATTAAATTATTAGTATGTTCAAACATTCTAGATAATTAAAAAAAAAATCAGTGAAACTTAGTTGGGACTCGAACCGACGTAGGTATTAAATAGGGAATTGAGACTGTTCTAAGGATATTAATATTTGTTGCCAGGCAACGGTAGTTCGTAGATCATCATGTTTTTGTTGAAAAAGAAACTGTTAGGATAAAAGGAAATATGAATTATTTCTGAATGAAACGTTGTGTTTTCAGGGTGAACAAAAACAAATAATATCGAAGAAAATTATTTATTTTAAGTAATATTCAAACAAATGAAGTAAACTGAAATTATGAACAATCCAATAATGAAAACAATTATTATAGGAAACAATTCAATAGTAATCTCAATTAGCTCTTTTTCATCTATTCCCTACGAATTATTCAGGTCTAATTCTGGACTATTTTTCCCCTCATTTTTTCTACACTGCTTTTTATTGAATTCAATTCTTGCAAATATTCGATCAGATTTGGCATTATTTCTTTGCTTTACCTAAGTTTTCTTGACTTTGATTCAAGAGCATACATGATGATGACCTAAGGCCTACAATTGAACATTCAGGATGTACCAACTGGGTTAAAATTATAAAATCATCAAGCAAACATTTGGACTTATAAATTAAGTGAAAATCAATCGAATCGATCGAAATCTATGGAATTTCAATTATTAACAACAGAGCTCCAAGAGATAAACTCTAGATGTCGTATGCTTTGTTTTACTATATGAGTAAAAATGATCAAATCTATCTTTTTCAACTATTACATAATTGTAATAAAACAATCTGATGCCATTTTCATTAGGTATATCAATAAATCATGATTTTATGTTACTTACAGTTGATTATCTCTATTGACAAGACTATAAAAGTGCTAGAACTCGTTCCTAATTGATCAATAAAATGAAATTATTGTAATTCAAGAAGCGACAAATTCATTGCCAGTTCATTATAATATCTAAATAAATTTTTCCTAACATTTTGCTGTTCAGTTGAGTACATCCTCCTCAATGTCTCATTTTTTTTGATACTTTATGGGTGGTTAAAAGCAGTCAATATTAACCTCATACTTCGGAAGCAATCTCGTAGTCATCCAAAGTAAATACAAAAGGTGGTATCAAACACAGCATCCATAGATGTATGGATGCAGAGATGGCGTTGTGCATTTCGGTATTAGAAATAATACCGTAAAGTGGGGCGAAGTCGGACGATTTTCAAATATTTTTGTGAATAACTTTCTTAAACTGAGCGAAAAAAATTCTGAAAAAAATAATTAAGATTTTATGATGCCCCCAAATATAATCTGATCATTTCTTTATCCTGAAATTTTAGCTTCTCACTATTTTTTTGTGGTAAAGAGTGTCCGCGTTCACCCCTATGTGTGGGGTCAAGGCGGACAGCCGTATATTTCAATTCAAAAACGTCTTCGAGCCTTGTATTGGATGAAGACGGACACAAAAACATCTTTTAATTATATAAAAAGGAGTTACATTTCAATGGATATCAATTAAACTCCCATCATGTTTGAAATTTTTATTGGAAACAGATAAGAAAATATAAAATATATTCTGATGAGAAAATGAATGAAAACATCACAAATTAGCTTTCATTCTAACAATTTCAACATTTTCAACGTATAAAGAAAATATATTTTGACAGGAAATTAATATAACGAAAACAAAACAAACCTTATTCTATATTAATATTTTTGGGCAACTGAGGAAACTGAAACCTTTGGCTCCGCAGATCATTAACCTTCCTCAAAATTTTATTATGTGGGTTGCTGGAACATTCTCAACGACTCTTTTCAAATTTTCGAAATAGTCTTTGGCAGTGCCTGTGTTTTTTTATATTTTGGGCTAGTCTTTCTGTCAAGATTTTATTATGCTGTTTGTTTAATAAAATTATGAAACCAATCAATTCCGGTATAGTTATCCTTGAATTGATCAATCTTCACCTCAACTTCTTTCTATCAAGAAAGCTCTTTACTAAAAGACGAATGTCGCTTCTAGTGATTGGAAAACCCCATTCGGATAATGTGATTATTCCGTCGACCAATTTTTGTCGTCTAACTCAGACAGTTTTGTTTGTCCTCCATGTTTTTTTTCTTTTTATTTCTTTCACCTTATCATATAACGCTGACTTTGGTATACCATAACACTCGGCAGCTTCTCTAAGTATTTTTCGATGACTTTTAACATCGTTCACAGCTTTTTGTAAATTTTCATGGGTGTAATTCATAAATGGAATGCCAATTTCAGCCTTATACTGCCGGCCCATTGTGTCCGCCTTCACCCCTACAAAGGGAAATTTTTTGAATCTCTTCATTTATTATAAAGAAGAAATTATTTGAAGAAGTAATTTTTATAGCTATTTTTTCTCGATTAATTCCTTAACGACTCAGAATATGTTTCATGCAAGCACTCCCCACTATTTCTTGTGTGCAAGAGTTTTTTTTTAGAATTTGTAAAAAGTGGATAAATGATTACATTCAATAAGAAGTACCTGCAAGCTACAAGAATGATTATCTTCTTGAAACGATCCGCACAGTACCTTTGCTAGACTTTAATTAACTCGTTATAGTCAAAACATTCTAATTTGATCTTACCGCTTCACGTGACTTTGACGAAAACGACGGCAAGAACCGAGTGTCCGTTTTCACCCCTACTGTCCGACTTCGCCCCATTTTACGGTACCTGAAGAGGTATTTTGGTGATGAAAGCTTC
Source organism: Propylea japonica (assembly GCA_013421045.1). Classification (NCBI taxonomy): domain Eukaryota; kingdom Metazoa; phylum Arthropoda; class Insecta; order Coleoptera; family Coccinellidae; genus Propylea; species Propylea japonica. The sequence goes on from CM024240.1 coordinate 45,862,562, forward strand.
CATAGTATGTTCGAAATATTAGCAGGTCTAAGTAAGAAAAACACACTTATTTTAAAAATTTATTCTTTGGCGATCGATTTCGGTTTTCTAAAAAACCATCATCAGGCCAGCTGAAAGGTACAATTTTAATTATATAAATTCAGGTGTGAACGTGCAATCAACTTACCGTACAAAGAGGTATTCCTTCGATTAGAATTACAAATAATGTAAGCATTCAGAAATTTAGATGTTATTGAAGGAAGAAAACAATTTCGTATTATTTCAAGCCAGTCTCATACAGAAATGAAGGTCAGTTTGAGTTGTTAGCAGTCATGTTGTCAATATCTGGTGGGAAATTGATTAGTCTGATGAGGTTGTTTTCTCTAAGGTTAAAGTCTGAAAATTCGTTCAGTAAATGTCTATTATCTTTGTTTCTTAGGATTTCTAATTGTTCTAATAATGTCAGTTTGTAAAACTTATGCCTTTATGTAGTATTCTTAAGTTATCAAATTCTATGTTGTGTTTACATTCGTCTATGTGGCAACCCAATGCTGATTTTGGTTGGTTTCTACGGTGTTCATTAAAACGTTTTTCCATGTTTCGTGTGGTCATGCCAATGTAAAAGGAAGGACAATTAGCACAATGTATTTGATATATTCCGCTTTCTTCTTCTTGTTTAGTTTTGTTTTATTATTGACTAGAAAGTTTTCGATAGTTTTATGTCGTTTGTTTATCAGTGTGTAGTCATGTTTATTAACATACATTACCATACTATAAAGGTTTACACGAAAATATTCAGAAAACTGTTAATAAACATGACTACACACTGATAAACAAACGACATAAAACTATCGAAAACTATCGAAAACTTTCTAGTCAATAAAAAAACTAAACAAAAAGAAGAAAGCGGAATATATCAAATAAATTGTTCTAATTGTCCTTCCTTTTACATTGGCATGACCACACGAAACATGAAAAAACGTTTTAATGAACACCGTAGAAATCAACCAAAATCAACATTGGGTTGCCACATAGACGAATGTAAACACAACATAGAATTTGATAACTTAAGAATATTACATAAAGGACATAACTTTTACACACTGACATTACTAGAACAATTAGAAATCCTAAGAAACAATAAAAATAATAGACATTTACTGAACGAATTTTCAGACTTTAACCTTAGAGAAAACAACCTCATCAGACTAATCAATTTCCCGAACATACCACCAGATATTGACAACATGACTGCTAACAACTCAAACTGACATTTCTGTATGAGACTAGCTTGAAATAATACGAAATTGTTTTCTTCCTTCAATAACATCTAAATTTCTGAATGCTTACATTATCTGTAATTCTAATCGAAGGAATACCTCTTTGTACGGTAAGTTGATTGCACGTTCACACCTGAATTTATATAATTAAAATTGTACCTTTCAGCTGGCCTGATGGTGGTTTTTTAGAAAACCGAAATCGATCGCCAGAGAATAAATTTTTAAAATAAGTGTGTTTTTTTTTACTTAGACCTGCTGAAGAGGTATTATAGATCCTAGAATGCTTCGTATTATGCAGAGCTATATTCTTCATGCTGATCGATTAATATTAATCTCTGATTATACTGTCAATGTTTTCATGGCGATGTTACGCGTTAAATCTCTTTGTTCACTTACGCGTCTGATAGACGATAATTCTGGGGTCCGTGAAGTTAGCGAAAAGTTGGAAGCAGTAATTCTGAAACTATGTCCAATATTTAGTGCCTAATTAGTGCCTATTAGTGCTTCATCATCCACTTTCAGCACCATTCTAGTTTTTGAGAAATTGACATTTATAGTTTGTGGTGCTGACTTCACGCTCAGCACCAAAACTTTCAAATGAACATGAAATTAATATACCAATATTTAGTGCTTAATTGGTGCTTATTGGTGCTCCTGAAACCAATGGAAAAAAATTAACCGTTTTTATAATATCAGAGATTATTCACTTCGGTGCTGACTTCACGGTCAGGACCAACATATTCGAATTTCTTTAAAATTAATTTCTTTATTGGTTTCAAAGGCACCAATTAAGCACTAAATATTGGTATATTCATTTCATGGTAATTTTAAAGTTTTGGTGCTGAGCGTGAAGTCAGCATCCGAAACTGTAGATGTCAATTTCTCAAAAACTTGAGTGGGGATGAAAATGGATGATGAAGCACTAAAAGGCACTAATTAGGCACTAAATATTGAACATAGTTTCAGAATTAGTGCTTCCAACTTTTCGCTAACTTCACGGATCCATAATCCTGAGCATTCCCGCTAGTCCGAGTAAAAATGTAAATTGGCGAACTGCAAGTACAATTCGGTTTCGGTGCCACAAAAGGTGAACATCTAGCGTTTTCGTTCAAGGTTTATATCAGGAAAGAAATCGTGCGTATGGACATCCACAGATGGCATTTTGCTTTTCGGCTTTAGAAATAATACTTGAAAAGGTGCGCTAGATCTCATCGTAAATCCTAGAATGCCTCGTATTGAGCAGAACTATTCTTCATAGTGATGAGCCCCAATAGAGCGAAATAGCTATCCATGGATGGATTTACTTTTGAACGAGGAAGAGTTTAGCTCCCATGATGAGTTCTTATATTGTAGAATGTTTTTGATATTCTTATTTATATTTTGAACTGTGTATATCGACCACGTTGAGCCTCAGTTGTATATTTTCTGAGATGTATAGGTTATCCTCAACTCTTATTCTGTAAATAATAATATTATTATTTCCTGCTTACATTGTTAATGTTTTCATGGCGATTTTACGCGTTAAATCTCATTGACTGAATAATATTTTCGTTTCAAGTTTACAGCCTAATCAGGAACCGAGATATTGACAAAAATTGAACTGAAATTTATCGAAAGTACTTTGATATCCAAATGGAGAGTCAAAATATCCAATATCCAGGGGATTACTGTTAACTAGACAGGGTAATACAAAAACCAAAAAGAGTTCATCGTACCAAAGTCACGATTATATGAACTTGTTTTATTTATTATACGAGTATGCTAATCGAAGGCGTTAGCCAGAAGAGTTTGATTTAAGATGATCATTCACGGTCATCAACCTCTACTATTCACAAATGAACTCTTCACAAGCGATATGAAGTCATATGTTTTTGTTCATGCAGGATTATCTTGAAGTATTCCGATAAATTTAAGTTATATAATTTTCCCAGCAAATATTTATCATTTTGTCTCACTTGCCTCAGACTCAATGTCATTACAGAAATTCATTTTTATATTATTTATATATTTATATTTAGGATATTTTTTTGAAATGATAGCTAAACAAATACAATACATGAAACAAAGAAGTCCGTTGCTGGGGTTGGTATGATACCAGAGCACTGGGAGAAACCTCAGTAGAAAAAAACTCTGTCCCACCGTGTTTACAGAATTTAAACTTAAAACAATTCGAATAAATACCTTCAATCTTCAAATACAAAATTTTTAATTCATGCTCTTGGATCAGAACGGTGTTTTGAATCAGGTCTGGCATTCCAAGTGATAATTTTTCAAATCTCCTGTTCTTCTAAGACCACTAGAGGAACCTATTGAAGGAGTAATCATTCCCCATAGATTTAAAAAGAGGTATTTCATCCTTAATATCGAATTGAATTTTTTTTCCGCCGACCTCGAAATAAAAGGTGCTTTTAAAGTGTACTAAATTGAGCATTAATGACCCATTTTAATGCTCAATTTTTTTAGCCATTTCAATGTGCAATCCTCATGGCAACCGTACACAAAGTATTCAGAAGCACTACGAGAAATGTCAAAACTCTACTGGAACATAGAAACATAGAAATTCCTTTACGACAAATGTATGTCTTATGCGAATTGAGAATGTATTTTAATCAAGAATTTATACACTATTTATGTTAAAATCGTTGGAAAAATCTTGTAATAAACTCGGTTATTAATCGAGCGACTAATGGTCTCGAACTATTAACGCGTTCGCTCCGCTCACGCATTAAAATATCTTGACCATTAGTCGCTGTCTTTAATAACCTAGTTTATTAAATAACTATTAATTATTTATTTATTTATTTATTTATGGTTGATAATTTCATCGTTTCCACCATAAAATCCTGCAAAACTCATCAGATGGGCGAACCTCACCTAACTTAACCTGATAATTCTGTAGAATTCATCAAATGGGGGAGCTGCTGTAATGGATTGATCTGTTATCTAGCAATGCAGTGGTATTTATTTATGGCCAGAAATCATGTCATGAAAAATAAAATAAAAGAGAACAACAGATGGAGTAGGTGGTATGGGCTCCCGAAAATTCTAGCAGTATAAGCAGTGTCAACTCTCGATATTGAGTCTAAAACTTATTATAACTTAGACTCTTTCTTTACTTTTGTATGTTCAGTGAATAAAAACGCGATGGTGTGAGAATCGCGGTCTCTGTTAGATACTTTATAGTGTATGGTAATTTCAATTCAATTTCAATTTTCAATTTCAATTTTTATTCACCAATTCAGTTACAACTATTTCACATTTTACATACCTACATCATTAACAATTTATTATAAACAGTGATTTGTAAGTATTAAGGGTAAGTGATTCACACTAAACCCGGAAGTATAATTCCAGGTTTGTGTCGTGAAGCACCCGCCATCGTGATGATTGTGGAGCATAGGTGAAAACACTATTCTAGATATAAATACTTGTGCGATTTTTAATTTACTCTACATGTTTCGAGCTAATTCCGCTCATCTTCAGGAGTACAAATCACAAAGTGAAGCTGAAAGCAACAAAAAAATTCATGGAGAAAAACGCAGAAACGCTTTACAATGAAAGACAAAGCACAAAAACAAGCGAAAACAATCAAAACAATATAAGTGATAAGATAAGGAAAAATCAAATAATGAAAGTTCACAAAAATCGAAAATAATAAAATATAACAATTAAAATTATGAAGGTTATTGACAAAATATAAAAGAGTTAAAAGTCAACAATAAAAAAACGGTTTTAAAAAATGGGGGGGGGGAATTAATAGTCATAAATGAAAAAATAGCAGGTAAGGTTTCCTTATCTTATCACTTATATTGTTTTCGCTTGTTTTTGTGCTTTGTCTTTCATTGTAAAGCGTTTCTGCGTTTTTCTCCATGAATTTTTTGTTGCTCTTAGCTTCACTTTGTAATTTGTACTCCTGAAGATGAGCGGAATTAGCTCGAAACATGTAGAATAAATTAAAAATCGCACAAGTATTTATATCTGAAATAGTGTTTTCATTACCATATATATATTCTTTTGAAATCAAGAGCTAACATAATACAATACATAAAACAAAAATAAAAATCCCTAACTGAGGTTGGTGCAAAACGGGGTACCATACTATTTTTTCGTATGATACCAGAGCTCAGATATCAGGAAATTCAATTCTAAACTTTATAGTGTAAACTGATTCTCAATTTGAACAGTACTTGCGCCATATTTTGAAGCCAAATTTTGTTAAATTTGCAGTGAATTAGTTTTCCAATATGCTTTATGACACATTTTTTCCTTTTTTTTCCAAAAACAGTGTACACATATTTTAAAATTTGGTTGTTTGAAATATGGGCCACCCACTTGTTTGAAACATGGGCCCTTCTCATATGATGATGAGCAAGGAGAATTTATTCCGGATGAAGGGGATAATAATATGAAATATTTTGGAACACGTTCCGAAAGTAACGCTGTTTTTTCCATTTATTGTGACGGCATTCTGCAAAGACACGAAAAGTGAAATTCTGTGCCTCTGCAAGGCGCATGAAGGCGATCATATAAAGGTGTCCCAAAATTAACGCAAAATTTGAATTTGCCGCCATTTGTGCAGTGAAGTGTTGGCAACCCTGAAAAAAAGCAATTTGACAGCTAACAGTATAGGGTTATTAAAAATGGAGCGTTACACGATAGAACAACGTGTCTTCATTATTAAAGAATTTTTCAAAAATAGTCAAAGCTTGGCGGCTGCAGTTCGAAAATTTCATACAAAATATGGTCGGAATAGTGTTTTATTTTCGTCAACTGTGAAGAGATTAATTGAAAAATTCATGGAGAGTGGATCCGTTGGAGACGCCAAACACACTGGTCGTCTAAAAACAAGCCGTTCAAATGTATTTTTTTGAAAATTATGCTGGTCAAGCAGTGACTGTTACTGGTGCTTGATATCGCGACATGATCACACAGTTCTTTCTGTCAAAATTGGATGATATTGATGTGTCCAATATGTGGTTTCAACAAGACGATGCCACATGTCATACAGTCCGTGAAACAATTCAATTACTGCATGAGACATTTCCAGGTCGTGTACTCTCTCGTTTCGGTGATCGAAATTGGCCTTCTAGATCGTGTGATTTAACACCATTAGACTTCTTTTTATGGGGGTATTTGAAATCACAAGTTTATGTCAACAAGCCCACAACCACCCGTGCATTAAAGGAGGAGATTCAACGCTGCATCAACGAAATTCAGCCACATTTATGCAGAATGGTCATGGAAAATTTCAACAAAAGAGTGCGCATGTGCATGCAAAGCCATGGAGGCCATTTATCCGATGTGTTATTCCATACATAACCCTATCCTATGTACTTTACGAGTCAATAAAATATAACTATCAAAAGACTAAAAACGGCGTTTTCTATTTAATTCAAATCTTGCGTTTATTTTGGGACACCCTTCATTTGTTATTTTCACCGTTAACGAGTTTTCGCATCAAATGAAATATTTCTGCGAATTTATTCCATATTTTTCTCTATATAAATAATTTCAAAATTAAAATTTTTTCAGTTTATGAAGGTGGCCCATATTCAAAGCACATTTTTTGCGAAACATGTAAAATTGACATTTTTCAAATCGGTGCAATTTCAAAATCAACAAGCAAACCCTTTGGAATAAAAGTTATTTCAATAATAAATACCTATGGTACTCCACTTATCATTAAATATCTTTGCTTTCTTCAAAAGTAGGCATATAACGACAAAATAAGAAAATGTGACCCATATTCGAAACTCCCTTATCTACTCTCATACCTAGTTATCTCAGCTCATCGAAAATTATGGAAGAAGTTGTCTTACAAAAGGTGCTATTAAATGAAACCAAATCATCATCTCTGATCTGATTGGAAAGAGGTAATAGGTATTGAGTATTGAGCTCAAGAATATTTTTCTGATAATTTGTTGCGCATCAATGCTGATACAGATTATACTGAAAACATGCAAACCTACCCTGAAGTTTTTTTCAAATGACACAGAAAACAGTTGTACCAACCAAAGTTATGGAGATATTAGATCAATTTCAAGAATTTCAATGAAATTGTAGAAAAATATGTATGATACACGCACATACTTTTTAAAAAATATTAATTCCTTCTGCATTTGTATGATAGATACCTACTTTCGATAACTGTATGGCAAACCTCATAGCACAATCCTTTTTTTCTCCATATTTTGAAATTCGGTCGGCAACATTTTTCGAATTGTGGATGAGTTTGATGCTTCACAATTTCACGAAGTTGTATCAAAATACAACTTTTTTTCAAGAAAAAAAAAACCATCAGTGGAATTGTCGTAAAGCAACAAACATGAATATTTCAAAGGAGAATTTCTAGCTGTACAGATTTCGTTGCTGGAATCAATAAATATTATACAATTTCTTTTCTGTTTCTAGTAATAAAGAAAATGTGAGCATTTTCCTACCGTCCACATTGAAAGGAATACAGCCAACACCTTTAAATCAATGATGAATTTGTACATCTCGAACAAAGCAACCTTATAATGTTTTCTATCCGAATTAGCTACGGTCGATGATTTCAAACCAGTTTTTAATTTGTTCATTTCATAAAGTGGTCTTATAGTTATAATGCAAGTTGATATGAATATATTCATAAAAAAATGGGAAGAAATCAGAGGCGGATTAGGTCGTGAAGCAAACTACAGAAATAAGCTGTAGTAGATTATAACTTATTATATGAATTTTTGTGATGCATGGAGGAATAAGTAAGTGACATCAATAGGAAATAAAACTAAAAATGAATAGAATTATGATAGTAAATTTTCTTTTTTGAAATTCTGGAAAAACACTAAATAATGTTCATGTAATGTTCTCACAACCTGAATACCAAAATTTTGATTATAAGACATTTTACAGATATATTTTCATTATCGTCACCGAAATTCAAATAATATATTTCTGTACAATATTATCTGAAATTCTCAATTTTTCCACATCTTGAATGTGGTTATACCTCCAAAATAGGAAAAAATTAAAAGGCCATTCAAATTATTGTTTATTATTCAATCGAAGGCTTATAAATAGGTATATTGTTTCCATTTCAGCGGTATAAATATTGCTATGAATCCAATAATTATGGCTATAGAGTATATGGGGAACAAAATGAAAAATGTTCAGTTTTTCTTAAGGAACTGAAAAGGCATAAATAAGTACAATATACACACTGAGATGTACTCGAATCAACAAAGTTCCTCATAATTTCGATAGCAAAAATGATTTTACTGTGTGCTTATAAGGCCGTATGAAAGATCTTTGCACATCAAAATCTTTAAAAATCGTTCAATCTGTTTTCGAAATAATGGGTGCCTTCCATATATTGAACACACTCTATACAATATAAATTCGAAACAAATGAAAAGATTTTTCGTGTCTACTACAAACATTAATTTAATTGAATAAGTTGCTACTTCTGTGTACTTATTCACAAATTTAGGGTCATCTTCAGGCTTCTGAAATTACATTTCTTAGAAACTTTATAGGTTTTCACTCCCAGTCTCTGAAACATAAATAATTAATTTCTAACTAGAACAAAACTAATGAATGAGACACAAAAATCAAAAAATTGTGTTTACAATATTCCCTGTATATGTGGAAAATCTTATACAGGGGAGACATCAAGACCTTTAGAAATAAGAAAACGGGAACATAAGAATAACATCAGGAATAGAGACATCACAAGATCACAAATTGCTGATCATATATGTTCAAATAGCGGAGAACTGGAACCACACAAAGATCCTCATGACGGAACCTGACAATTATAAAAGGAAAATTAAGGAATCTACATGTATTTTGTTGGATGAAGTGAATAATTTGGCCAATTGTTCTGTTGGAATAGATCGTATTTGGATTGATTTATTGAGGAAGGAAGTGACATCAGGAAATTTCAAAATCAAATAAATCAACATCTCTATAGATTGACAACTATCAATGTCAATCAGATTACAAATGAGAAAATACACAATTCTGAAGAATTTTAGAGTTTGTCTGAAGAAGGTGTCTGATATAGCCACCGAAACGTTACAATATCCTTTTAATTTGTTTCATTTTTCAGTTTTACTGTTAGGCAACAATTTTTTTCAAGACCAATTTGCTCCTGACAAATAAGTGCAAAGATTTTCGCAGGAGCACTTCACCTTAATCAAACATTTTTTAATTATTTATGTTTCAGAGACTGGGAGTGAAAACCTATTAAGTTTCTAAGAAATGCAGAATCCTCCCAGAATATATTTCAATCGATTTCTGAAATTACAGGTACATATATTCAGAAAAGGAGAAGTTCGTGTGAATTACAAAATGTTCAAAAACATAATCAAAGTTAAAAAAAGAGGAATACACGAATACATGAAGAGCGAACAAGCTATAAACAACAAAAAAATAAATAAAAGGTATACACAATTATAAATGATTTCAAAACTTCGACAGATTTGAAAATTATGAATTTAATTCCATGAAATTTTCTTATGAATACTTTCTCTGCAGACAACACATTATAAAATATGCGGAAAGACAAAGAGATGGAGTAACCGGGATGAAGGAAGTCTGAGTAGATGATTGTGTTCCGCTTTTATTAATAATAATAATAATAATAATAATTTTATTGGTGATAATACAAATACAACATTGTTTTCACAGGTCACAAATAGAAACGATTGAATTATTTAAAGATCATAAAATCCGAGCTCACACAAAGTCAAGGTCATCCAGAGTCGAATGAAAATACTCGTCAACAGAATAAAACTCTTTTGCTGCTAGCATTCTCCCTATTTTGGCCCTGAACTCAGCCATAGCCAAGTTCTTCACCCCACCAGGAAGTTCATTATAGAGAGACACTGCACTGAAATCGGGGCCACGTTGAGATCTACTCAGTCTTAGAGAATCTTTCCTAATGAGTGATTTCTTTCTGGTGTCATAACTATGGACATCCGATTGCAGCAGATAGCTGTGTTTATTTTCCTGTACATAAATAAGGTTTTCCAAAATAAACAGTGATGGAAAAGTTAGTAGGCCCAAAACTTTAAATGTACCTCTGCAGCAGCCTCGATAGCCCAAACCCCCCAGAACTCTGATGGCACGTCTCTGCAGTCTAAAAACCGTCTCACGGTATGCGCAATTACCCCAGAGCGTCGCACCGTATCTCAAATGAGATTCAATCATTGCAAAATAAAATATTGCTACCGTAATAATCTTCGTCAGTTTTCCTGAGAGTCATTAGCAAATTATGGGTTTTACTTTCATTTATGACCAAACCATTGGAAGTAAACCAGTCGACAATTTTCAACCGCGCCGCTTCCGACAGAACAAGCAGTGCCTGTAGATTAGACGCTCTGACTGCAATAGTTGTGTCATCCGCAAATAGGGTGGTCTCGATCTCTGGGACATAATCCGGCAAGTCGTTCATGAAAATTAAAAACAAAACAGGACCCAATATTGAACCCTGAACCACGCCGGTATCAATAGAGCTCATACCAGAGTATTCGTTGCCTACAGAGACAACCTGGCTCCTTCTACTCAAAAAGGATTCAATCATACTCATTGCCTTCTCATCAAAACCATATTTTTTTTAACTTTATCAGGAGTTTGTCATGCGCCACGCAGTCAAAGGCCTTTGTCAAATCGAGAAAAGATGCAAGACGAAAATCCTTGTTTTCGAAGTCAACGAGGGTAGCAATGACAAAATCTATTATGGCTTGTATAGTGCTTCTGTTCTTTCGGAACCCAAACTGACGGTCAGTCAGCAGATTATTATTCCCCAAGTGAGTTTAAGAAAAAAAGTCCCATAAGCATGGGTCGCAAACGTTTCGTTTTCGAGATACAGGGTGTTAAAGTTTTAATCAAAAAAATGTGTTGATTATATGATACGAGTTTATCGAATCTTTATGAATCATCGCTACAGATCAAAAAAATTTCCATAAAAACTGACACTGAATTCATTCACCACAACTTACAAAGTGGCCTTCTCATCATAATTTGGGTTTTCACGAGGATTTCGAGAAAATCGTTCGAAATTTTTTTTCTCGAAATCGTTGGTAGATACCACAAAACTACAAGAGACCGAAAAGTTCAGTATAAGAACAAAGCTTCTTTTTACATTTTTTCAAATTAACAGTTGCTCACCAAAAAAAAGTTCTGCAGAAGATTCAATTCAAACTTTAACACTCTGTATCTCTAAAATGAAACGTTTGCGTCTCCATGTTTATGGGTTCAATTCAGGAACACCCTGTATGCAGTTTCTCCAGTGTGTCGCACAGATTTCTGTTCTGAGGGGTTGACAGGATGATGGGCACTGTGGAAGAAATGTGACCTGCGTTTGTGAGGATGTGTTCTGCAAAAGTAGACTTGCCAGAGTTGTTCATTCTTGTAGCTCTAAGGTGTTCGTCGGTTCTTGTTTTCACACTCCTAAAAATTCAGCCTCTGTAGAAATCACCACATGAGCAATTCAACCGGTGAACTCCCATCTTATGAACCTTACAGTTTAGAGCCATAAGAACGAACAATCCCGGCAGCGTATTGGCATTCTTTACTACGCTGCAGCGCATGCATGGTGTTGCAACGCGGTAAAGAATGACTGAACGTATGCTCTCTCTATTCAGACATATCTTACCACGTCTCAGCGCAGGCAGGCGTTCAGACGTAGTAACTATTTTGTAATATAATATTGATACACTGCATGTTTGCGATGGTTATGGGATAGTCGTCATGGTATTTTAAAAGATGATAGAAGACTTATCATGTTATTATTCAGAAGAATTCTGTATTCCAAAACCATTGAAGAGATTCGAGAGAATTATGACCATATTCGTAATGATGCTCATATAGCCAATTATTGGGATCGAAGAGGGAAGAGTGGTCGTTGGTTTATAGAAGTAATTTATTAACAAGAGGAAATAATACAAACAATTATCTAGAAGCATCCATTCGTATTTTTAAAGACAGTGTTCTACAAAGATGTAAAGCGTTCAGTGCTTGTGCCTCGGTGGATTTTGTCGCCAATGTTTTCGAGTCCTATCAGAGACGACAGTTGCTGTCATTTGCCAATTTACGGAACTCTAAGATGAAATACTCTTTAGAAAAATGTCGAATTCTGCTGATGTCTCTGTTCAAAAAATCGACGAAAATACTTTTTTAGCTTCTTCGGAGACCGATGATCAGATGTTTTATACTGCCTATGTAGATATTGCATTTTGCAATTGTATTTTTGGACAGGGTGGAAGGTATTGTAAGCACCTTTGCGCCATACAAAATAAGTATGGCATAACTTTTAAGACCTGTGTGCAAATAAATACCGATGATAGAAAAGCATTAGCAAAATTTGCTCTAGGAGAAAACATATCCCTAGAACTTTATGAGGACATGTCAACTGATGTGGGTACACAAAATGACTTGGCAGCTGGTTTAGAGCAAAGCGAGGTTTTTATGGAGCAGAATAATTTTCTCATGGAAACAATCAACTCTGTCGAGAATGCTAGTAAAACAAACTTAGTTGAAGAACATTCTGGTGCTGTAATAAAACTATCAGAAAATTTTAAACGCATAAGTGAAATAGCATCCCAGAAGTAAAACGGTTGATATGGTTAATGCCATAAAAAAAGGTATAAAAAAACATTTCTGCGAAAAAAACATTTCTGTTCAGCCGACATCACTGAGTCGAAGAAAAATAAGAGGTGGTTTGACATACGGCGCAAAGCGCATTCAAGCTGGTAGGCCATCCAATAAAGAAATGGCCAACAATCCAAAAAGGAAAAGGTCTTTGAAGAAGAATATTGATCTTAACAGACCAAATGCAAAATCGCATGGCAATGCACACTAGTAGGTAGTATACGTTAGTGGATTTTGCATTTCCATTTGATGTAGTCTTTTGTATATTCGTTAGAAAAAAAGATTTTAGCTATACTTACCATATTGTTATACATATTCTTATTTTTATTTTTATTAGTATTATTTACCGTATATTATTTTTTATATTTCAGTATGGAATAAACTGTTTTTGGCAAAACTATATCATTGTTATTTTTACGAACCGGAACTGCAAATTTGAACATGGTTGGAATCTCAGAGGAAGAAGTAAAGTTTACTTCTTCCTCTGAGGTTGGAATTGAAAAGCGCTAAACAATGTCTCGATAATGCAGCGTATCAATATTACAATGGTTACTACGTCTGAACGCCTGCATGCGCTGAGCCGTGGTAAGATATGTCTGGATAGAGAGAGCATACGTTCAGTCATTCTTTACCGCGTTGCAACACCATGCATGCACTGCAGCGTAGTAAAGAATGCCAATACGCATCCCGGCAACTCCACTGTTGCAGAGCACATCCTCACAAATCCAGATCACATTACTTCCACAGTGCCCATCATCCTGTCAACCCCACAGAATAGAAATCTGTGCGACACACTGGAGAAACTTTATATATTAAAAGCGAAACCGAAACACAATACGCCTCATAGACTTCTGAACACAACAAGATTTTCCAGAATTACTCGTTTTCCCGCATCTGCTCAGACTTCCTTCATTCCGGTAACTCCTTCTCTTTGTCTTTCCGCATATTTAATAATGTGTTGTCTGCAAATTTTGATTGTAATATTACAGTGTATGTACGCTCCGCCGTTAAAATTCACCTACATAACAGTTTTCTACATTCCTACGCCTTCCCCGCTTTAATATACTTTCCGCAATCTCGGCTGATTAGTCAGGATTTGACGTTTGTGTGTTGTTTTCCTGTCTCAAGTGAGTTCTTCATAAGAAAATTTCATATATTGATAATGTTATGATTTAAATTTATAACTTTTAACTGTCGAAGTTTTGAAATCATTTAAAATTGTGTATACCTTCCATTTATTTTTCTGTACTCTTTTATTCCTTTCTTTAACTTTGACTATGTTTTTAACATCTTGTAGTTAACACGAACATCTCCTTTTTTGAATATACCTGTATTTTCCAAAGATATTCTATTTTAGAATATCTTTGGTATTTTCAGCCTGAAGGTGACCCTAAATTTGTGAGATTCGAAACATAAGTAGCAACTTATTCAATTCAATTGATGTTTGGAGTAGACGAGAAAAATCTTTCATTCGTTTAGAATTAATAACTCCAATTGATAAGATGGACAAACATTTGATATAAATTCGATTGATAAAAGAAATTGAAGATTTTACTGGATGTATAATGTATACAGAAAAAGCATGAGTTCATGTTGATTAGTAACAGGAGACATTTTTCTATTCACACTATAAAATTGAATACCCTATGATGTATTGGGCGTACCTATTTTTTGTTTTTGTACGTCATATACGCCATTCCGAAATCGGATGAGTTTATGATTGTCTGTGGAATTTTCTCTGTATGTTGAGAAAGAAACATTTTTTTTCTCAATCTCATGACAATAAAAGTTGCAGCCATTTATAGGTCGGGCTATCTTAATTTTTAGTGAAAACTTATTCGCAAGAAATAGGAAACATCTCCTCAGCATTGAAAAAATATTCATTGAATATTGAGAGTCAAGTAGTTTTTACAAAATCAATTATTTTCGATAATGAAGCTAAAATTTCAAAAAAGTTGAAAAATCGTCTTATCTTCATGACCACAGATTTTCGGACCATGCTTCACTCGACGCAATTCACTGCAAATGACGTGTAGTATATCCCTTTCCAAGATTCATTGGGCTGGGTACTCAAAAACACTTATTATTTTTTTTGTAAATACTTTCCATCCAGTTTTCTTCGAAGATATCGTAAATATGGCAAGTTAAAGGTTTTCTTCAGTGGGTATTCTGATACTTAGTCCAACACTGAAACTATTACATCACTTTAGCAGACAGGAATATGGTATCTGTTGATGTTATTATGCCATCCTTTTTTGTTACCAATTCCATGAATTCATTCTCGAAGATTTGACTGATGTTGCAGACGCCATGGCTGAATAGGGATTCATTTTTCAGCAGTTATTATTTCGGTGGAAGTCAAACCATAGTTCATCATTCCAAGGCCAGGTGACTGAAAAAATTCTCTCCAACTTTTTTATGCAATTATTTTCTAATGGAATATTTACTTGATTCATTAATTAACGTTTTTTTTTGACTGATTGCATATAATTTTGGGTACTCTGTGTATAGTATTTTCACCTCGATTAGTGGGTGCTATTCTTGTTAGACTATTGGTTGTGGAAATAACCATCAATATTTGACAATTGATTGAGAAGAAGAAAAAGGAAGTACTCTGATTCATACAAAATCATCATATCATTACTTTATTCATCATTGCAATTTTCTGAGTGCCTACGAACATATTGACATGCCTTCTTCGTGCAGTAGGTACGATATTACAGAATGCCTTTTTCGTACCTCTTTGTCGGCCTGACCGATTAGGCCTGAAATTTCAACGGAATGCGCATGCGCCAGGGACAATCTTGGTGCCTATATTTCTATATTAATAAAACAGTATCTATGGTTACCTTCAAAGTTCAAAATGCAATATCTTTCAAACTGCTGCAACACATTGGATAATTCTTTTTTTGTTGTGTTCATAATTGCTAGGGCAAGGTTTGTACATTGAAATATTAAATTGTCCAGAAAAAATAAGAGGATTTCCTTTTTCTTACGACCAATCAAGCAGTCATAGAATACATATTTATAGGTTATAATGATTTTGATGTTAAGACAAAAGTGAAGTTACATCGAATGAATACAAAAATTTAAAATTTTAATCAGAAATAACGTATGAACTAACATATTATTAAACGATTTTTTACTTATGCCATATTTTACGAATTTTAAACCTTTGATGTATGAATGTATTTTGGATTGCCTGATGCCCGTATGTTTATGATCACAAATCAGATCAACAGATGGCGCTGTAGTCGTTATCTAGGTTATTCATCTATTCGGCAATTGAATGAATTTTTGTGTATGCAGGACAACGTCTGTTGGATCCGGGAGTTTCAAATGAATAGCACCGGTTCTATCTTTCACCCCTGAAACGTGGGGATTTTGTACCTAACAAATAGCCCTGAAAAAAAGCTCGAATTAGACATGAAAAAGGCATGGTGTATAATAAGGATATTAGTTGAATGGAACCTGAACTATGCCTTTACTATCAGAACATTTCAAGTTTCATAGGTCATGAAATGAAAAACATCAATATATTTCATTCTCTTTTACTTGCATTAACTATGGTTTTTCTATCAAAACATTGTTTCACATTTGATCATTACCAATGGAGATTTGAAACCTAAGTATGATTTGTAGATATATCAGCAGTGTAATTGAGTAAAGAACTGTCTATTCACCAAACCATAATTTTTATTTTCAACAAAGGTTTATGTAAATTAAACTATACAAAGACCTGGATTTCTCTCATAGTAGCAAGCAACCACTTTAGCAGCAAAATAGTTCACATCTTCATCGGGTGTTTTCGGTGCATTGCAAACTTTTGCATCACTTTCTACCTTATCTTTATCCTTGACTTGCAAAGATAATTTTTCTTTTATGAAATCGTTGTTTAAAATTCCTTCTTCGTTGATATATCCGACACTTTTGGTAAAGCAGAATAAATGGTTTTTCACAGAATTATCAGACAAATCAACTACCCCGGTTCTCATTTTATCCAGAGTTTCTTTGGGCATATGACTGATTTTGAAACATTTTTCGTGTATTTTTTCCAAAACTCCAGGATCCAGCGAACATGCAGCCTGAAAATTCTCGAAATATCAGTGTATTGTATGACATGTTATGAGTTTTATGTTTTTGGTCGTGTTGTTTCTATTAAATCTTTGCCAGAACAATTTTCGATAGGTTTGCTCGAATGAATAGTTATATTGATTGCAAACATTTATTTCAAGAAAGTATAATTTTAAGAGGTTCCCATTGGAAAAAATTTCCTGGGGAAGGATTTGGTTTGTGAGAATAGATAATAGGATAAAATTGCATTAGCTAAATACCTTGCTTTCGTATTATCAACGGATACGAAAGTTTAAAAATATTGAATGTTTTCATTTCGGGGGGATCAATCCCCCATGATCCTCTCTTGGCTACGGCCTTGGCACTATTTGATTCATGTTTAGAAAAAAAAACTTGAACTTGAATAAATGAAATAAAACCAATAGCATCAGGATATTCGAATTTGAATTACAGTTGACCTAATAAGAACAAACACGCACAAGTTTCTGACTTCACATCGGGGCTTTCCCAACTTTTGAGCGCTTGTTGCTAGGGAAACAGCGTGTTATAGTTTTTCCCAAATGTCTATCATTTTCAAATTTTGAGCTGGAAGTGGTCTCTAGTGACTCGGTTGCACTCACTGATGAACAATTCAAGGTCAAAAATGATTCTGTCCGGCCACCCGACCAGCCATTAACTCGATGACTCTCGAACAGATTAATTGAAAGCTCTGAAATTTGTACAGTGGAATCAGGTTTCGAATGCCACAGTTGAGTTCGTTTACTAACTATATCAGTTCAGTTTTTTCGGAATTGTCGACATTTGACATTATTATTATCTCTCGATATTTCTGAAAACACATATACAATTCGAAACTTGAAATTTCCAAGGGGAATATTGACTTCGTGGTATTAGGAAATAAAAAAATATTTGGTCTATACTCTATGCGATGGTAGACAGCGACACGCATATTTGTCTCGAAATTCATTGAAATCATTCTCAGAGTAACAAGTAAACCTAGAGTTGCCTTCACGCATTTGTTATGCAGCCAAGTAGAATCTGTTTATACGCGCGAGCAAACTTTCGGCTTTGTGATATCGTGCCGTATGTTCATTCCGTATTGGGATAATTGATTTGCCGTCTCCCTACTCTTTTTACATTTTCATTTCGATTTGACGTTCATAAACTGAATTATTTCAACGATTCGGTGGCAGTTTATTGTTGCTATTTCGTTAATTATAGCTGGGGCAAATTACGAAAATGTTTTATTTTATTCAGGAATTGGAGCAATGCAAATCTAATCAATTGTGATGGTCCTAGAGACTTGAGATTTTCAGGTTGAGTTCGGTTTCCAAATGCCGCGGTTAATTTCGTTTACAAGCCAAATCGTACAGTTTTCCAAAAAATATGGCCATTAAAATTTTTTTCCTCAATATCTCAAACAAAACGAAACCAATCGAAATGAAAATTTGTGGTCTCGTGCAAGTTGCTTATGGTAAGAACCATGAAAAAGTTTGAGGCCATAGTTTTAACAAAATCATAGAAAATTTAATTGGAATATTGATGAGACAAAACTTATCATTTTCAAAATGAAATATCCGGTTAAAGTGAAATTTATTTTGTGAATGAAAATTGATATATGTACTTAATATACTTGCAAAATTTCACGAGGATCGCATCATCAGTGCCATAGGATTTAATTATTATTGCTTTTTTACATATTTGATTTTTCGAATAATTTTCAGAATATTGTGCTGAGATATTGTATTTATATACTCAGCATGAATAACAAGCCCCATACAAAATTTTGAGGTAATAGCATTATTGCTCCACCAATGAACGAGCGCTCAAAAGCACCTGCTCAGGACTTTTTTTTAAATTTTTAATATCTGGCTTGTACTCACCACGAAAGTGTGAAGCGTGAACAACACTAAAAAAACTGAAGTTTTCATTGCCTCTTCTTTTGATCTGTATACTAGTTATGAAAAATGACCCGTATGCGTCATATATAGTATATCGATGAGAAAATTAATTAGGGTCGATATTTCACTCTACTTTTCCAATATATTATTTGTCTCATTTGCAGTTTTCAAATTATAGTAATTTCGATACGGTTTGAAGGCGAAAAAATATCTGTAATGAGGGGGGAAAATCCGACACACTATTTCTGATTCGATTATCAACAATCATGTGAAATATATGTTATTTGTTTCAATATAGTATTCAAGAGAAGATTACTTCATTCAGAGGTTTCATTGAAGAAACCATCGCAATTTTATGAACATTCAAATCATCTACCTAGGACTCAGTTATCTGTAATTAATTTTAAAAACAGAGTTGTTCAAAGTACAGAGAATTCAAATTATTTGTTTTGATGAACAGAAGATCATTCAGAGGAGCATCAATCATAATTTCGAAGTGGTTAATTAGTTTGTTGAGAAACATGAGAATATTATCTCATTATACATTTATATCTTGTTGTGAAAATTCAACAGAACATGAAACCTAGTAAGTATATTATTTATCACTAAAGGTGTCCAAGGTTTTTGAGAATGAACAGCATGATTGATGAATTAAGAGGAAAGAATAATTATTATTATTTGATAAAGAAATTATGTTTTTTTGTGAAAATTTTTCAGTTTCTTCCATTAATATATATTAAATATCGATTGAGATGATTGGGCGACTGTAAGTAGAGAAAATGATTATGTACTTTTGATGGAAAAGTTCCCGGATGCTAATTTAGATATTTACAAATATGAAATGGCAGAATATATGAATTCTAAAGACAGGGTTAGCCTCCGCTGGCGTGAAAAACTTCACAATATTTTCCAGTTCATAGGCAGTTTCGATGGTATCAAAAGAAATCACGAAACTTCTTGATCAATAATTTCAGGGTCTGTAAAACGTATTATAAAAAACAATACCCACAGCTTGAACGTTATTAATACTCGTTTCTGTTAGTTTGAACACATTATTCTCGAGCTGTATAAAAATTGAGAAAATGAGAATTTATTCATTATTCAGGTTGGTTCTGATACCTTGCGAGTAGCTCATTCGATTTACAGATGTAAGTACTGAGAACCTAAGATAAATATCGCACATCCTCTGTTACAATCACTTATTGAATAATAAAGTGCATATATTATGTCATATTGCACCGTGTATAACTTCAGGACCTATGTAAGTTATCACCTACCTATCTTGTAGGATAGGAAACGTTTTCATTTTTATAATCCACATCTTGTACATCACATGAATGTTATACAGGGTGTCCCGGGAAGAATGCGAAAACGGAAGCCATGAATCAAGGACATCAAGAAGGACTCGCAACAAGAGGTTATAATCGTTCGATGGCCTTCGTTTGGGATGTACAGGGTGATATTCATCTTATGGCTGAAATTTCAAAGTTCAATAACTCTCAAATATTCTGCCGAATTATTTCAAATTCGGATGTTTTGTCATCCTTACGATTGCCAACTTTCAATATTACAGAAATTGAATAAATCAGATCCAGACTAGAAAAATTTTGAACTTTTTCTATTTTCATGAATATTGGAACACCCTGTAGGTGAACACTATGTTTATATTTCATTTTCGTAACCACAAAGAATCAATCAATGAGAAAAACTCAAAATATCTGCTTGGCAAGGTCATACAGGGTGATCAAGAAGTGAGCAAGAAACATTACCTCGTGAGTGAAATTTGAAAGTTCAATTACCTACTCTTGAATTATTGAAACGAATTATTTCAAATTTGAAATTGAAAAAATTGAAAATTCAAAATCTCTGCTTGGCACGGTCATACAGTATGATCAAGAAGTGAGCAAAAAACATTATTACCTCATGAGTGAAATTTCAAATTTCAATAACTCTTAAATTATTCGACCGAATGATTTCAAATTTGAAAGTTTTGTCATCCTTTGCGATTGCCATCTTTCAATATATCTGAAATTGAATAAATCGCACTAGAAACATTATGTTTTTTTCGTTATCGTGGCCAAAAAGAATCAGTTCATAATGAAAACTCAAAATCTCTGCTTGACAACTTCATACATGCCGATCAATAAACATTCCCTTGAATGAATCTGTACTTCATAATAAATATTATTTGAAATTGTATAGTTTTGTTACCCTTCAGTGTTCACTCTTCACTCTAAAACAATAAACAGCAAATAAGTTGGAAAAGAAAAGGACGATCTAAAAAACCAATTGAATGGAAAAATTTTCAGTGCAGGAATTGATCAAAATGTTATTCAATCATTTCAATACATTTTGAAGCAAGTTGATGAAGTTGTCCCTCAATTTGAGGAAAGTATTGAAAAGTGACAAAACTGTGAAATTCGAAGCACCTAATTTCACAGATAAAATCAAGATTATCGAACTATGAAATTTAACTCATAAAGTCATGTTCCTAGATCACTCTGTATGACAGTGCCAAGCAGAGATTTTCCTCATTAATTCACTAAAATGAAAAAAAACATAATGTTCACGTGCAGGATGATACACTATCAACAAAAATTGAGAATGTCTGAAATTTTTCTAGTCCGGATCTGATTTATTCGAATTCAGAAATATTTGCAGATGGCAATCGTAAAGGGTGACAAAACTTCCAAATTTGAAAAAATTCGGTCAGATAATTTAAGAGTTATTGAACTTTGAAATTTCACTCATGATGTAATGTATTTTGCTCACTTCTTGATCACCCTGTATGACCGTGCCAAGCAGAGATTTTGAATTTTTATCATGATTCTTTGTGGTAATAAAAACATAATGTTCACGTACAGGGTGTTTCCATATTCATGAAAATAGAAAGAGTCCAAAATTTTGCTAGTCCGAATCTGATTTCTTCAATTTCTGAAATATTGATGACAATGAGATGGCAATCGTGAAGCGTGACAAAACTTGCAAATTTGAAATCATTCGGTCCAATAGTTCAAAAGTTTTTCAACTTTGAAATTTCAGCCATCAGATGAATATCACCCTGTATATTTCAAACGAAGGCCCTCAAACGATTAAAACCTCTTGATGAGAGTCCTCCCTGATGTACTTGATACATGGTATCCTTTTGTCACATTTTTTCCGGGACACCCTGTATATCAAGGATTCACGCAGTTTCCAATATTATATATACCCAGCATTCTATGGTCGCAGATTCAACTCTGTCTGCCAATTCGACATTTTTTTTTAATACTCAGTAAACAAGTTATAAAAAATAAAATATAAACTACAATATCTACTCTACTCTCAGAACTGGGTGGTCAACTAAGGAATTCCGATTTAAAAGAGAAATTAAACAAAAACTATCAAGTCTATTTTAATTTTTTTCCACAAATAATGCTCAGCTCTTTGGGAATTCATTTTTCGAAAATTACTATGTCCAAATGTCCACCGTTTTTCTGCTGGTACTCTTCGAGTCGAACCCCTTAATTCAGTAAGACACATCGCAAAGTTTCTGGCTTGAATTTTCTGGCGAATATTTTCCTTCAACACAATTAATGTCGGGGATTTTTGCGATAGAATACAATTTTGAGGTATCTCCACGCCGAGAAATCAAGTTTTCAGGAAAAAGCGCTCGAAGTAAAATTAAAGACCGATTTGAAGTGTGACAAGTGGCCCCGTCTTGCTGAAACCAAGTGTCCCGAATGTATCCATTAAAGTCTTGAAGGGCTGGTGTAACTACTCGGCCGCGTCCGTCTTCGAAAAAGTACGGGTCAATAATGCCTTTGTGCGTGTATTGTACAACAAACTGAGACCTTCAGACTATGCAATTGAGTTTCATGTTTCTCTTTGGGGTTTTCTGAAGACAAATACCAGCAATTTTGTTGGTTTAGATAACCGTTGAGATGAAAATGAGTTCCACCAGAGAAGAAAATTCCCGTCCCGTCCAGCGAACCATGTCGGATGAATTTCCACGAACCCCTCCTTCGTTTAAGACCAACCTCACTTCTCTATTTCTATTCAGAACAATTTAAGAGCGCTTTTAAATCGGAATTCCCCGTATATCGAAATAAGTGGAACTTGATCCAATAGACTTATTAGAACCTATGTGATCGATTGAACATCAATTTGAAGAATTGTACAAAAGTAGTTGTTTCGTGAAATATAAGATTGGTTGGAGCCACATTATAACAAATAATGTCTTTCGGAAAACTAGGTACAAAATTTGGTACTTAAAATTCATATGTATTTAAAATAATATGAAGTCGCCTTCTCCAAACAAGTTTATTGAATAAATTTGAAGTATTTTAAAGAGAAACACAACAAAATACAGGTTAATTGGCATTTGGGATGATTTCCGAATGCCAATCAATTTTGTAACCTATCTGCTATAAAAAAAATGAGAAATTCATATGTTTAATATGTATTTTCAAAATATCCTTCTATGTGAGTAACACAGTTTTGTAATAAATGAACAATTGCTGTGAACTACGTTCATAGTCCAATTGAATTTAAGTATTGTTTTAATTTTCAATAATTGTCATCTTCGAGATCAAGATCCTCAAGAATATTGAAAAGAGTATACATTGTTATTGATCAAAAAGATAGAGAGACTTCATTGTTCAACGAGAATGCGTGCATGCCTAGGCATATATCGGCTGAAACAATCATTGTAATGAACAGCTAACGATATAAAATCATCAGGTTTATCTTTGCCGTCACACACTTCGAATGTTTCCTTTATGGTTTTCTCATTCAAGCCCAGACCTGATAAATATTTTGTAATGAGTTCTTTATTGATAACACCATCCTCCCTCAAAAAGTTAGCCTTGACTGCTGCACATGTCGCATACTTCCTCAATGATTCAATTGATTCCATGTTCACCATTCCAGTGTGTTTCACGTTCCCCAGCATTTCTTCTTTAATATTTTCAACTTCTTTACACTCTTCTCTAATTTTTTGTAATGCATCTTGCGTAACGGCCTAAAATGTTTTATCAAATGAACCATGATTTTTCAACCAAATTCCCTCTAATATCTAGGCAATGAGAATTAATGGGAGCAAAGAAAGATCGTCATTTTTCAGTTCAAAAACAAGTCAATGATAATGAGACATATATTTACAAAGTTTAATTAGTTAAACTTTGTATATGTATGTATATTGTATATTTGTTCGATATTTTTGACTCTTCTCTTATTCATAGATTCCATCTATACTAATGTAAACTATAATATTTCACAAAAAACTTATATTTTTTGAGAAAATCAATGTTCTATCAGTAGCCGTTCAGGCCCCACGGAGATACTAGCGTGACTAAAATCCCACTTCTTAAAAACTTTATAGGATTTCACTTCCAGTCTCTGAAACAGAAATAATTAAAAAAATTTTAATTAAGATGAAGTGCTCCTGCGAGAATCTTTGCACTTATTGGTCAGGAGCAAATTGGTCTTGAAAAAAGTGTTGCCTAACAGTTAAACTGAAAAAGGAATTAAATGAGAAGGATAATGTAACGTTTCGATGTCTATATCAGACACTTTCTTCAGACAAATTGGCCAAATTATCTACATCATCTAACAAAATACATGTGGATTCCCTAATTTTTGTTTTATAATTATCAGGTTCCGTAATTAGGATCTTTGTGTTGTTCCAGTTCATCATATGATCTTCGCTATTTGAATATACATGATCAGCGATTTGTGATCTTGTAATGTCTCTATTTTTGATGTTG
Organism: Propylea japonica; assembly: GCA_013421045.1. NCBI lineage: Eukaryota > Metazoa > Arthropoda > Insecta > Coleoptera > Coccinellidae > Propylea > Propylea japonica. The sequence continues at coordinate 45,887,177 of CM024240.1, forward strand.
TTTTTATGTTCCCGTTTTCTAATCTCCAAAGCTCTTGATTTCTCTCCTGTATAAGATTTTCCACATATAGGTACAGGGAATATTGTAAACATAATTTTTTGATTTTCGTGTCGTAAACAAAATTTCTTGATTTTTGTGTCTCATTCATTGGTTTCGTTCTGGTTAGAATGGATCTCAAATCATTTTGTGTTTTGAAAACAGTTCTTATTTTGAATTTGGAACCAATTCTTCTTATATTCTCTGGATGTATTTTGTTAGATGAAGTAAATAATTTGGCCAATTGTTCTGTTGGAATAGATCGTATTTGGATTGATTTATCGAAGAAAGAAATGACATCAGAAAATTTCAAAATTAAATAAATCAACATCTCTATATATTGACAACTTTCAATGCCAATCAGATTGCAAATGGAAAAACACACAATTCTGAAGATTTTACAAATTTGTCTGAAGAAGGTGTCTGATATAGACATCGAATAGTTACATTATCCTTTTCATTTAATTTCTTTTTCAGTTTTACTGAATATAGGCAATAATTTTTTCAAGACCAATTTGCATCTTTATTGAAATTTTCTTAATTATTTCTGTTTCAGAGACTGGGAGTGAAAACCTATAAAGTTTTTAAGAAAGGCAGAATACTCCCAGAATATATTTCGTATATGTTAAAGGTTGAGATCAAAACTGATGTGCAGTGTTTCACATTCACATTCTAATTTTTCACGTTAGGGGGTTGAAAGTTGTGCATAAACAAAACTGTAATAGTCGACTTTGATTCGGTGACAAACTTCATCAGGTACCATCGTCTCAAAGTAAATAAGCCATGGCAAAGTGCACATACTGAAAAAAAATTTTCTTGAAAATATTTTCACGCTTGTGAAGAAGATACAAAGACCTTACCAAAAAAGTACAACATGGCCCACTTTCTCTATTCGAAAAATTTAGAGGGTTGATGGGAATGGCACAGGGTGCAACAAAAATCCTTCAAACATGCATAAAAATTTGGTAAAAGTGAAACAAATATTGACCTGTTTCAGGATTTTCTTGCCAAATATTTTCTTCTGAGGAAATGAATTTGTTCCATAATTTTGACGCGCACTGTATATTTAATTTTTGGTGGTTTGATTTTCATTATAATATACAGGCTGGGCCATCCATAACTTTCCACCTCAAATTTTGAGCTTTGGGATGGAGTTACGAAAAAACTCTCGGACAAGTCAAATTTTTTTTGAAACGGGGACATATAAGGGTGTTCATGAGTTTGATATCACGACCCTTCTAGCCGCAACCCCTAAACCTCTCAGTTTTGAATAGGAAAAAGGGATCGAGCAGCACCTTGTTGGAAAGGCCATTCAATTTCCTACACGAGTGTATTTTTTTTAAAAAGTAACAGTGGGTTTCACAAAACCTTAATTGGCAATCAAATGGTTGATTTTGAATTGAGTCCATGGTTTACGTCAAAAATGAACTGAAATTTGAACAGAAATGATGACATTTCATTAATCACCGTGATTGTGTTTTGTGAAACCCGGCGTTAAACGTGCGCTTTCGTTTAAATTGAAATAATTGCTGTAGGGGTAGCGGCTAGAGGGTTAGTGTGTTAGTGATATTCAACTCATTTCAACACACTAACATGTCCTCCAGTAAATAAAATTTGACACGTTCGCAAAGATCCAAATTCGGCGTGTGAAAGTTATTGATGGTCAATCTGTATCATAATTAAGCGATGAAAAAAAAAGAAATACACTCATGCAGGAAATTGAATTACCTTTTCAACAAGGTTCTGCTCGAACCCTTCTACCTATTCAAAAATGAGAGCTGTTATGGGTTGCAGCTAGAGGGGTAGTAATATCAAACTCATTTGATCACCCTTATTAGTCCCCATTTCAACAAAATTTGACCTGTCCGAGCGTTTTTTAGTTTATCATAATTCGACGTGGAAAGTTATGGATGGCTCACCCTGTATATTGAATATAGGGAGCAGAAATGACTCAAGTAGCCGACAAAATATATCAATAACTCAAAATTTATGTAAAACATTTGTTTTCCGGATGAATGTTCTTCCTTTTCAAGCTGGCATGCAATTCGCCACACTTGTTGATATTGGATCGATGAAAGTCCCCATTTAATGGTGAAAAGATTTACTTTACATCACGAAAATTTTAGTGTTCTGACTGGAATCGTGGGAAATATAATCATCGGTCCAGTTTTTCATTCGGAAAACTGGGGCGGACATTTGGATGTACTCCAACATTTGATATACCTATGAATTACGGAAATGAATATAAACGATGAGAACCTAAGTAGAGATGAGGTCTTCACCCAACAGGAAATAAAATGATGAATTCGTAGCTGTTGAATCGACAGTAAAAGTCCAAAAGGTATTCCGTTTGTATCTATGCCTAAATTGATGCATTGAACAATCGATTTCAAGCGAATAACCAAACAGAATTGGTAATTACTATTTCTGTTTGGTAATTACCACTACGTTTGAGCGGGAGCGGTTATGAATTTTGGTTATTAATCTGTGACGTCATAAATCAGCTGTTTCTGTCTCTAGTATAACCATAATATATTTGTATTTACTCTACTCTAGACTTGTTTTGCATTTCCGGTTGTAGGAGTTTGACGTAAGAAGGTAAACATTGGAGTTTGCTAATTTTATAAAAAGTTGGTTTTTACTTATTCGTTTTGGTTTTTATGCGAGTGTGTGGGGTACCATAACATACTTTTTTTCTATTTTTATACCTATTTCATTTATCTGTATAAAATAAATTGATAGAGTAATATTGTTTTTTCTTTCAATTTGTTCTTTAGAGAATTACTAGCGACCCGCCCCGGCTTCGCACGGTACGACATCACATAAGAAACCTCAAAAATAACAGTACTACTTCTCCACTATTTAATGGATGTTATTATATATAAAGCTTCCTTTTGAATCACTCTAGCTATTTGAAAAAAACGCATCCAAATCCGTTGCGTAGTTTCAAAGATTCAAGCATACAAAGGGACAGAGAAAGCGACTTTGTTTTATACTATGTAGTGAAGTAGATACTCTGGGTACTTACGAGTAAAACTCTTATTGTTCTGGGGAGAACAAGCTTCGAGATACTTGTGTTTTGGTGAAAAAAACGTTCGGAAATATAAATGAATAAATGATTTAATATCCTAGATGTTATTCACAATAAAGTAGGTATGAAAAGAGCTACCTTTTCCCTTTTGTTTAAGCTTTGTGTTGATAGCTATTTTTATTTATTGTCATTATTTTTATCTCTTCACGATTTTTGTCAACTTATTCCTCAACCTAAGAATGCTTATTCGACATACGAAAGTTGCGAAAAAAGGCTGCTTAGGTGTTTCTCAATATGTCTACATAATATTTTATATGTACTGCACATATTCAACGTTTTCAGAAATGAGATATATATAAGTATCGTTCCTCCTATACTTTCGTTCCTCGATATTACCAAAAAAATTATAACCTTCATAACATTTATATAGGTGATTGCGTTTTCAAGCATCAACAACAAAGTTACATGTGTCCCCCTACGAACGAACATCAGTTAGATTATTAATGTAAAAACCGCTCTATATTATACTTACGAACCCCACAGATGCTGTCTTGCATGAATTTGAATGTATGAATAAATGAATACGCAAAAATTCATTCAAGTCGATCCAGCCGTTTAGTTGCAATATACATAAATATCGACTGCAGCGCACATCAGCTTTCAGGCTGATTTGTGAATCTAAACAATCCATAGGCAAATCAAGCTAAGCGATACGCCCTCTGGTGATGATCTGAGTAACCTTTATTATTGACAAGATTTTTCAATTTTTCATAGTGTTGTCGTGATTTATGTGAATATTTAACATTATTAATAATTTTCAAAGTAAAATTGATTCAAATCGCTCTTGTTCAGTTCCTTAGTGTTCTTCCTGAGAAAAAAATCCAAATAATATACATTTTCATGCCTTTCCTCAAGCACGGGATAAATTTTGTGTTTGGGTAGAAGGGAAATCCAAGTGTAAAGTGACGAAGTGTTCATGGATCCACGACAAGCCTGACAACTGAATGACGATTTTTTTATCGAAGTAAGTACGGATCACACAAAACTTGTAGGTTAGATTATATTCATGGAGTTAATCGTTTGCAGATCCCAGTTCATGACAGAGCTAGTTTTTCAAAAATACTGCTGTGCCCACCAAAAATTTCTTGTTAGATTTACTACCAGAAAGAAGGAACTGAAAGGTTGAGGCAAGGAAGTCTAAAGAAAGAAAAACTTACTGAAGAATGCCCTTGTGAAGAGAAAAAGTACAGTTTGAATATAATAAAATGAAGTTAATTGAACTGTTCAATAAACAAAATTGTTTTCCTTCATTTCCTCAACAGCCTTTCAACCTAATTCATCTTTCACTATGGTTGAAATAAATTGAAACAAAATAAATTATGACACCCACCGCCTTCACAGTAAATGAAAATATCACATACACAGTAATAGAGGAAAGTCGCTTAATTTTGGATACTTTTTTCGATTGGTACTTTTTTGCTAGTGGTAGTCATGTTTTGATTATTTTTCCTGCCAAAAAAAATATGACATAGCCTTAATGATAACATATCAACAAACTGAACTAATTATTTCCCACCAAAATGATATAGAAATGAGCTTTACTGGAAAATTTTCGTCATATCAAAAAAAGGTTCCTTATATTGGATACTCTATCCAAAATAAGGACCTAGTGTGCTTGCAGAAATTACAACGTGAATTTTCTTCTCAAGTGGCGTTGATGGCATTCTTCATGTTTTTCATATTCCATTTTTTGACAGTCCTTTTAAAGGCATTGCAAATCTTAAAAAAAAATAGAAATTAACACCGAGTTCTAAATTTTGGATATCCAATTATGGGATTTCTTTCCTATCCAAAATGAGGCAACTTTCATGTTTTAAGTTCTGTGGTTAAATTGAATAGATCCTTCCTTGGCATAAATGTTTGAAACAAATGCTACAGCTCATTGAAGAGGAATTTAACTTATGCTATACCAAACTTCAATATCCACTACTTATCTATTTTTCATAATTTACAATTGGAGCAATAAAACACTAGGTACCACATGCAAACGTTAAATTTTAAATTACCATCTAGTGATGACATATTGGACTACATAGTTTACAGGGGGATGAATTTAGATCCTAAACAAATATTTTTCTACATTCAATGCCAGAAAACTCCCGGTAGAATTCGAGTTGATGCAGTATCCAAAATTGGGCAACTGTCCAAAATTAGACGACTTTGTTTACGGAGAAGTCTTCTCCTTAAAACAATGGTAATACACTCTTTCTGAAATTTTAATCTATATCTACAGGGTGATTTTTTAAGTGTTTCATTAGACGTTTTCGAGGAAGGAATTGTAATACAGATTCAAGATTTTGGATTTTCGTTTCAGAGTACATGAACTTGAATTGTAAAATATTTTCAAGAGGAATCTACTTCCGGTTTCACCGGAAACGAATGAAACTTCGTTATTTCAAATGCAACACCCTGTATATTTATACATATTCGAATTCTTCGTTCAATTCTACACTGATTTGATGTATGATATGTGCGACCACTCAAGCGGTTCTTGAATTATAGCCTGATTATCAAATTTTTGGAAAAAAAGGTTGCCACAAATTAGTGTCCATATCTTCAAAATCCCTCATTACAAGAATTTATTTTTGCGAAAGTGGAACAGAAGAAAGTACGCTGAAACTGTTTCTTGTATATTTTATGAGGAAATATTATACAGTATGTCTGTAAAAGGGCTCCGAAGTCAGCCTCAATTAAACTATAAAATCTCACTTTTTTCAAATGGCAACCCTATAATTTTGTAATTCCAATCGATGGCTCGTCAAAAACCAGTTAGGGTGTCCTGAACATTTCATGCCTCTAAAATCAGTAGTTTTGCCGTTTTTGAATAAATACGAATTTCAGGATTGAATCAAGGTTTCTTAGTCTAACCATAGATTTATTAGGGTAGAAGTTTTCAAGAAGGCTATGGCTGTTGATTTATAATGCATTTTAAAGAACTGTCATTTATGAGTTTTTGATTAATCGGGCACTATGCAAAATATGAATTACAGTAAAAGTCATGTATTGAATATGTTCTTCATTTATGGTGAATGTAACAAAATATTAGAAAGGGCAGTCAGAACTTTTAACGAAAGAAATCCACATTTTTTACCACCTTTAACAAAATCGAAGTTCAGGAAGTATCAAAACAATTTTCTCCGTAGTGGAAGCATTAACCCAAAACAGAATCGTGTGAATACAGCAACAGATAATGAAGAAAATCAAATAAATATTCTACGACATGTTCACGCAAATCCAAGCGGTTCCATCAGACAGGTTGCACAAGAATTTTGATTTTGATTTCGTTTGTCAGTAGTCAGTAAATGTGAATTTCGTTCGTTGAATTTCTTATTACCTTTTCTAGGAATTTGTTACATTTGCTGCAATTGACGAACATACCAGTGAAATTATTATTGCATGTTTTTCTTAGTGCTTGATCTGTAAGAAAAAGTAAGAATGACAGTTTCTATCATAGCCTAATTCAAAAATGCAAGCTTACAAACTGTGCTAAACCTGTCTTTAATCGTGAAATTCGAATTTTATTGAATAACGGCCAAAACACTGATTTTAGAGGCATGAAATTTTTGGGACACCATAACGGGTTTTTGACGAGCAATCGATTGGAATTACAAAATTATAGGGTTGCCATTTAAAAAAAGTGAGATTTCATACTTTTATTGGGGTTTACTTTGGGGCCCCTCTTTCAGACACCCTGTATCATATTTCCTCATAAGTTATACAAGAAACAGTATCAGCGTACTTTCTTCTGTTCCACTTTCGCAAAAAGAAATTCTTGTAATGAGGGATTTTGAAGATATGGACACTAATTTGTGGCAACCTTTTTTTTCAAAAAAATTTGATAATCAGTCTATAACACAGGCCAACAAAATAAAAAAAAATTTGGTGCCAGAAATCTAACATCTGATTTTAGATGTTTTTAATGTGCTGATTCCAAAAATGCCACCAGATTTTTTCTATCAGCTCTAGTTTTTGAGATACACGTTACAGGTAAATGATATATTTTTTCTGATAAAGGACAACAAATAAAGAGATAAATATGTACTTAATCGTCAAAATAGAAATTTCCCAGAATCTTATTAGCCAAATGGATACCTGGAATTGTCCCTGACCCAATGTTCCTATACTAGGAACTACTCAATACAATGCTCTTAATTACTTTTATACCTGTAATTGCCTATGACCCGATCCTTCTATATACCTGCTTGGCTGTACTTGATTTAGTATATTACTGAGTTTTTTTATTGACAGTTCAAAACGTAGTTTAAAATGTGTTCTTTCACATAACGGTAACAAATATGGCTCAATTCCTATTGGTGATTCTACTACCATGAAGGAAGAATATGAAACAATAGCATTAGTTTTGAGAAAAATTAAATACGAAGAACATCAGTGGTCAATTTGTGTTGATTTAAAAATGATTAACTTCCTCCTTAGACAGCAGAGTGGTTATACAAAATATCCTTGTTTTTTGTGCCTTTGGGACAGCAGAGCTAAAAATGAGCACTGGGTTAACAAAATTGGCCTTCAAGAGATGTCATGATTCAAGGAATACAAAACGTGATCAACGAACCTTTGGTTTCAAGAGAAAAAATCTCACTTTCGCCCTTGCATGTCAAGCTCGGCCTAATGAAGCAATTTCTGAAGGCCTTAAATCGAGATGGAATTTGTTTTGGGTATTTGTCACGTAAATTTCCTGGCATTAGCAAGGAAAAACTTAAAGCTGGTATATTTGATGGTCCTCAAATAAGGCAACTTGTTAAAGATCCACAATTCACCACATCAATGAACGAGACTGAATCTAACGCTTGGAGTTCATTTGTTCAAGTAGTACAAAATTTTCTTGGCAATCATAAAGCAGAGAATTACGAAGAATTAGTGGAAACTATGCTTTCAAATTTCAATATTCTCGGCTGTAACATGAGTATAAAAGTTCACTACCCCCACAGCCACCTAGATCGTTTTCCAGAAAACTTAGGTGATTGTAGTGAAGAACAGGGGGAAAGATTCCACCAGGATATTAAAACCATTGTTTAAACATTGTTAAAACTATGGAAGATCGTTATTAAGGACGATAGGATAGCCACATGATGGCGGACTACTGCTGGAGCCTTGAGCGAGACTGCCCTAGTAAACTCCATTCTAGAAAATCGTAAAAAAGAAAATTTTTATGTGATTAGTGACTAATGTTATTATGTAATTTAAGTTTTTGCAATAAATACTTAAATCCATGTGTCTTTGTTTTTTTAACTGTCAATAGTAATATTATTTATTATAACAGTTATTATATTATATAATATAATATAATAATTATATACACAATTTTTTTAAAAATCTCAAAAACTAGATCTGATAGACAGAATCTGAGAAACTTTTACATTCTGCATCCAAAAATTACTCAGGAACAGTTAAAAAATCGCAGGCACCAAAATGTGTGTTGGCCTGTGTAATTGGAGAGCCGCTTTAGTGATTACACATACCATACATCAAATCAGTGTAGAATTGAACGAAGAATTCGAATATGTATAAATATACAGGGTGTTGCATCTGAAATAACGAAGTTACATTCGTTTCCGGTAAAACCGGAAGTAGATTCCTCTTGAAAATATTTTACAATTAAAGTTCATGTACTCTAAAACGAAAATCTAGAACCTTGAATCTGTATTATAATTCCTTCCTCGAAAACGTCTAATGAAACACTTAAAAAAATCACCCTGTATACTTACTTCTATACTAATATTATAAAAAGGAAAGATTTGTATGTTTGTGGGTTTGTGGCTTTGTGGGTTTGTGGCAATGATACGAGTTAACTCATAAGCTACTTGAACGATTTCAATCATTCTTTCACCCTTAGAATGCTACACTATCCCTGAGTAACATAGGCTTTATTTTTCACCCAAGAAAATTGAGGAAACCTTCTATGAGTACCAAAATCAGCTATTTTCAGGTGCGCTGCGAAAACCGTAAGACGCAGTGGCGCAGCCAGGATTTTATTTTGGGGGGGCTGAACTGAGAAATTTTTGATTATACAGTGAATAACGAAAGTTGCAAAAAAATAAACAAGAAAGAAATAACGAAGAAATTAATATTTGGGGGGGGCTGCAGCCCCAAAGCCCCCCCCTGGCTGCGCCAGTGAACGACGTACATGGAAACAGTGTATGACGGAAATGTACCTCTTTAATAGTTCTACAAAAAAGTCCGCGATAGTATATATCTATCTTTCAAGGTTCACTCGGTATCACCTTTTAAAGGTATCCGAATGTTTCTCAAAATTATGCATTATTTGGGAGTATTTTTTTATGAATATCTTGATCTTTATCCAATTAAATACGTCCTTCATACCCAGTATTTAATTAAGAACAAAATTGCCTTTTATACCTTCAATTATGATCAATACATCGAAAGATATGGCAGGTTGAAGATGAAATCGAACCAAAATACGTCTCCGAGCACGATACACACCGGTATGCCGACGCGCATCGAGATGTGACGTCACCGCGGAGCATTTCCATTGCATTTGCGATATGGAAGTGTTAGAACTCGAGGGAATGATTGGAATAATGCAAATAATCGCAAGTTTCATTGGAAATGCAATCAACTAACTATTTCAAATGAAATTTCTTCGATGTCTTTGTTGATCCTGGAATATATCAATGAAGTTGTATAAATATGGATGTTAGTGCTAAATATTTACGAGTATTTGTTAATAGAGAATAAATTATTCAAGTTTCATTTAAAAACTTCGAATAAATGAAACTATTCTTATCATGTTCAGGAAATTTCTATGAATTTCATTTATAATTCGTGAATTTGGAAAGTTTTTTGTCCATTTTGTTCTTCATATTCTGAAAACTGATCTTCTTATTTAGATCCCGGTGTCTTAAGTTGGTACGGATTCTGCTCAAAACGGTAGGTTTTAGAAAAAAGTGGTCAATAGGGCATTTGTAGAGAATTAATTAACCTATAAAATGAGGTATTAATCGTCCTGATCGAATGAGCACAGACCGATTTATTTTCATTAGAACATGAAAAATTGTAATTTTCCATCTCCTCCCAAGTTTATTCGAGATATTTTCAAAAAGATAGGTTATAGAAAAAAGTGGTCAGTAGGGCGTTTGTAGAGAATTAATCTATATCTATACTAATACATATTATACTTATACTAATATTATAAAGAGGAAAGATTTGTATATGTTTGTGGGTTTGAGGGTTTGATACGAGTTAACTCATAAACTACTAGACCGATTTCAATAATTATTTCACCCTTAGAATGCTACACTATCCCTGAGTAACATAGGCTATACTTTTCACCCGAGAAAATTAAGGAAACCTACTATAACTTCAATGATAATAAATATGAGTACCAAAATCAGCCATGATCAGCTATCTTCGGGTGCGCTGCAAAAACCGTGAGACGTACATGGAACAATGTATGACGGAAATGTACCTCTTCAATAGTTCTACAAAAAAGTCCGCGATAGCATATATCTATCTTTCAAGGTTTACTCTGTATTACCTTTTAAAGGTATCCGAATGTTTCTCAAAATTATGCATTATTTGGGAGTATTTTTTTATGAATACGCTATTGATCCTTATCCAATTAAATACGTCGTTCATACCCAGTATTTAATTTAGAACGAAATTGCCTTTTACATCATTCAATTATGATGAATACATCAAAAGATATGGCAGGTTGGAGATGAAATCGCACCAAAATGCGTCTCCGAGGTAGGCACTAGGCGGGTAGGAGAAGGTGAGGGATGTATGAATGTATTTTGCATTGCCTAATGTCCGTATGTTTATGATCACAAATGAGATTAACAGATATCGCTGTAGTCGTTATTAAGTTTATTCATCTACTGTGCAACTAAACGGCTGGATCGAATTGAATGAATTTTTGTGTATATAGAACAACGTCTGTTGGGTCTGCTAGTATCGGCTAGTATATAATAATTCTGCTGAAATATGCGCTTCGTTGTCTTGATTCTAGATATTAAGTTTTATATTGATAGGCTAGGTGAATTCACTAATATTAAAAAAGCAAAAAGATGAAATTTAAGTGAAAGTAACTCTAGAATCAATCAATGTTCATTGATGCATACAGACATGTACTGGGTTTTTCACTATAATTTGACCCCCCCTTTAACTTTCTTACTGAAGGAGATACAAAAAAATGTTTCGTATAAAAGTTTCACGAAATCAACTGAGGTTTTCTGATATGAGTCCAGATACTGAAATATACAGGGTGACCAACATATTGATGGCAACTTCATTTTTTCAAATGGAACACCCTGTATTTTTTTTCATATTTGGTTAGCTCTTTTTCCCCTGATTTCGAATATGTAACATATGTTGGTCTATCTTTCTTATTCTGAGCACCACAGAGTTTCAAATGTCAATAACCATCTGGCATAGCGTTTTGGAAGTTCGTGAATATTTAAGTGGCCAATTTGATCTTTGGATTGGTAATGGCGCACCCATTTTATGGCCACCAAATAGTCCCGATTTAACACCGTTGAACACATTTTTATAGCCGTACCTGAAGGAAAAAATTTACTTCAGCAATAATGACAATCAATGAAAGCGGAGAATAATATTAATGATATAAAATCAACCAATACCATAATTCGGAACTAATCCCGTCAACGCACAAAGAATAATGTTAATATTGTAATGATAAGCAACAAATTTTGAAGCTTTAATTTCTGACTTGAATCAGAGCCATCATAATGCTATCAGAAATAGTCTAAACAACTTGAGACAACTATATGAACTATGTGTATTGAATGAAGGTGGTCATTTTGAGCAATTTCTTTAGTTGATGTTATTCTCACCATACTACCATAGTTTATCATTTTTCATTGGTTAAGTAATTGTTAAGTATTCATTCTAAAATAATACTTTTAAGTAGATTGTTTGGATATAAAGAATTTCGTAGGTATTTCACATATTTTTTTTATTCGGTGTCATCATTTCAAAACTTTGAAACTCTGAAAATTGAAGAGACAAATCCACATACCGATTTATATTCGAGATCAGGAGGAAATAGCCTTTCAAAAAGGAAGAATATACAGGACAGGGTGTCCCATTTGAAAAAATATAGTTGCATTCAATGTTGTTCACCCTGTATATCTTCCCATGACGTTATCATAACTCCAAAAATGAGCATTTTCAGTAAACGCACTCTGCCACTTGTAAAATGATTACAGATCTTGGCAGGTGGTTCTTAAAATTTGAAACTCTGTGGTTCTCAGAATAAAAGAGATAGACCAACATATGTTACATATTCGAAATCAGGGGAAAAAGAGCTAGCCAAACATGGAAAAATATACAGGGTGTTCCATTTGAAAAAATGAAGTTGCCATCAATATGTTGGCCACCCTGTATATATTTCAGTTTCTGGACTCATATCAAAAAAACCTCAGTTGATTTCGTGAAACTTTTATACGAAACATTTTTTGTATCTCCTTTAGTAACAAAGTTAAAGGGGGGGTCAAATTATAGTGAAAAACCCGGTACATAGTTGTTACAAACCTACCGTGGAAGTTGCAAAGCCGTAACACGTTCCTTTCGAGGGTTGTAGCGACCAGAAATTTATCAGTTCACCACGCATAGGCGAAATATAACTTTTTCATTTCTAATGGCACGTTATATACTGAACCGATTTGAACTCTCGAAATGTCAAAATCCTAACTCAATCCGTTCGAGAGTTATCGTGTTCACGACCGGGCAGAATTTCCATAGACCACGAATTCTTCATCAGTGAGTTCAACCGAGTAGTTAGGAACAAGAGCACAAAAATACGAAAATATTTATAACGAAGAGCGGTTTCAATACATCGCAATATGAATTAATGAAAAACTATTAATGCAGCATACACTCTCTAGGATGACACAGACATTTTATTAATTCTATGGAAGACAGCTGACGAATGATTAGAAAGATACATAATGAAGAAAAAAATTAGAAAAGCCCTGAGCAAGAGCTTTTGAGCGCTCGTTCTTTGGTGGAGTAATAAGACTATCCAACGCCGTAGCGAGGGGGGGGGGGGGAGTCCGATGGATAAGAAGTACGGGATTAGAAAATTTTCCTTAAAAATTGTCATGCTGTCATTCGGTGAACCCCCCCGAAATTTTTTTCTAGCTTCGGCCTTGAGACTATCACCTCAAAATTTGATATTGATAATATGATATTTGAGATTGACACCAAATATATAAATGCAGAATCCCACCGCAATTGGAATTATATTCTAAAAATGAAATATAAAAAAAAAATAATTACAAAAATTAAATTCTATGTTTCTGATGATGCGATCCCCTTGACATTCTCCGTTCACTCGAATCGGATATTCTGTTATGAAAATATAAAGATTCTTCTTTCAATATTCCAATTGAATTTTCTATGCTTTTGTTTACACTATGGTCACAAAATTTCACTATTTCAATCTTTTTCCATAGAAAAAATTCCACTCGAATCGGAAATCCGGTTATGGAAATATAAAGATTTTCTTTCAATATTCCAATTGAATTTATATGGTTCTGTTGAAACTATGACCACGAAATTTTGGAAAAACATTCAGAATATCCATCTCGATTTACGAAAAAAATTCACTCTGATCGTATCTTTTTATGTGAATATGAAGTTTTTTTAATGTTCCAATTGAATTTTCTGGCCAAAAAAATATCCATTCGGCTGTAATTCCGATTTTTATCGTACATTTGAGATATTGAAGAACACAAATTTTGAATGATCATATTTTATGGTACACACTGTACGATTTGGCTGGTTAACGAATTAATTGAGCCTTTTGGAGCCGAAGTCATCCTGGAAATTTCAAGTCTTTAGGACAATCCCTTCGAAAGTTATTGTGCTAAAAGACGGGCGGACGGCCCCAGAGAGAATTGAATTTGACCACGAATTAGTCATAAGGGAGTCTAACCTTATCGTTTGAAACCATTTTCGGCTCAAAATTCGAAAATTACAAACATTTGGTCAAAATGATATAGCACTCGTTTGAGTAGAAAAAGCACTCAAAAAACTTTGATTAAATGGAGTTGACAATTGGTATCATGATTCGGCAAGTAGTTCTATCAAGGAATACTATTTTCGGAGCTTTAATTTTGTAATACTAGAACTTGGTAAGTGTATCGATTGAACATTGAAACTGAAACATATAAATGGTACTCACTTTGGTGACATCTGCCAGTAAAGCAACAATAACGAACAACGTGAAAAATCCTTTCATCTTTTTCGGGTATCGAATTCAAATGTATAACATTGATATTGGATGTATGTATAAATATAATGGTTCGCTTCGATGATTTCCGTGAACGTCTAAAAAAAAACGTTTATTTGCCAATTAAAAATGTTCTCATTATTTTTATTTGAATACATAAATGAATTGATTTTGAATAGCATTCCTCAAACAGGTTTTCCTCTATGTAAATCGTATTTTCTCCACTTGTTTAATTCGGTTCACTTTTTTTGATGAATGGTCATAATAAAAAATATTCATTTTTAAAATTTCAACTCACTTTATATGCATTTATTCCGACTCATTGCAGTTAGCAAATTCCTTTGCTCAAGAAGCGTAGGATCCAGCAATGTTCTGGTTCACACGAAGAAAGATATCCGTAATGTTCAGAGAACATCGTAAGAACCAGGGAAAGAAGGTAGAATTGAGATAAGAGAAAACATTATTTTTACTCGTAAAATATAGATAAAAAATGATACCTTACGTGTATTATCATATTTTTCGAATAATTCATCGAGATATGAGTGTTTTGAATTAGGTATGCGTTTTTGTATTACCTACCTTATAAATAATTCATACCTTGCAAACTATACTAAATATCAATAGTTTTTCCATTTATTGTCAGAAATTTGAATGTCCATTTACAAAAGGTTTTCACTGAACAATCGATGCAATGTTTTCTTGTGCATACCTCAAAACTTGAATATTCAAAAAATTCGACAGCTACCGTGAACCAATTTAGTGTAAAAAATCATGATGATGAAATAGAGTGAAAGAATTTTATTCTTCAACGAGTATGCGTGATTCTACAGGTAAGTATGAGCCAAAACAATTATTGTATGTAGGTAACTACTAAGAAATTAACATCTCTCAGGTTGTGATGAAGCGTTTTTTTCGCTCATTACTAAAGCCGCTAAATATACCACAATAATTGACTACTGGTAAAATAGTACGATATTATTCCGTACTGGTAATAATTTCTCAGACTGCCGTATATATCATTCATGTCAATGTCGAGGAAAATAAACCGAAATAAGAATAATGTCGCTCCGAAGTTGTTCTATTGTGTCCGTTTTACGATGTTTCGAGAGTGACTGCGTCTAATTGATTTCTTTGGATGCCGTGTTCAAAGAATTAGACGCTCCGCTTCGGAAATAATATTGTGAATTATAATAATTCTCATTATTATTTCAACCGTCCGTTTATTCATTTTCCCGACGATCCGACGATGCAACATGGAAAATGATACCGATTATTACCAGAGAAATAAAATTCCATTCGTTCAATTTCATTCCGTTAATTTTACCAAATAAATGAAATTTAAAAATGAGAAATTCGGAATATTATAATACGAAATAAATTATTTCAATTTCGATTTCCAACTATGAAGAAAAACACCAGTCCGAGATGCAGTTTGTTATTTACCGTTTTTCCGACACATGCTGCTCGTGTTTTTCGGAGGTTGGGAATTTGATAAGGAAATGGTCCGCCCTTTTAATTCCGATTATGAGACGAATTTTCTCGAAACCGAAAATGGATTTTTCGTGTTGAATAGTTGATTTTCGTTTCTTTTGAGATTTTCCTTACAAGTAAAGTTAAATTTTAAAAATTAATAGACTACCTTCTAAAACCGACACAACCGTAAAGATTTTCCTTTTCTTTTGCTTTCAAAATAAAAAGAATTCTTATCAGTGTACCTACCAGTGATACGAAGGTAAGGCCCTTTTGGTGGCTTTGAAATATTTAATTTGACTGTTGTTTGACTTTATTGTGTTCCCTTCTTCCGACCCAGCTCCTGTAAGATCTTACACGACAGAATTCCGTTAAATTATTCCGTTTATACAGAGTGTCTCCAGTGAAAATTTTTTTCCTTTTTTTTCCGTTTCCGTCCGTCCCTAGGGCACTAGATGAGGTGTGGTGGCTATTGCGGCTTAAGCACGACTGGCAACCCTCCTAAACTGGTGCAAGGGTGTGACCCTTAGACGAAGGAAGGAGAAGACGTGGTATGCAATGATAAATACTGAAGCCAGAACTTATTTGGACGACTGTATTACTACGGATTGGTAATTACGCCAAAATATGCGCAACGTTGCCAAGTTTCCTAAGATATCAGATTTATTAGCATCAAATCGCTCAGAAATACTGGAATAGCAATTGAAATACCTACAATTATTTAGATAACTGATATATGATATTGATTTTGTAATCGTACAAAATGAGTACTCAAGTCATAGAATAAAATGTTACGAATTTCAATGAATTCCACAAACAACCACAAAACTACGTCCACAGAATTGGCCTTTCGATGGAATTCAACCCCTCTTAAAACCTTCATACAGAAAACTCACGTAAAATCAATAAAAGCTAGTACCCACCTATTCAAAGTCTTTTCGACCGAACTTTCAAGGCAGTAAGAACAGAATTCGTAGTTACAACCAAATTCAAAGATTGTTTAACATTCATCCGTTTTACACGTGACAACACCGGTTTTCCCAGTTTCATTCATTAATTTTTTCGCGGTCGATCGATATTTCCTTTGACCAATCAGATGAATTTGCTTCGATTTGACATTTGCTGTTTGATACATCGTTGCCGGCACGGACCTGTCAAAGGTCTACTCGAGTTTAGTGTTTAAAAAAGTGTTTTCGACCTTATTTCCATATATTTTGTCCAGAAGACATTAATAAAATGGTTCGTAAATGTCAAGTATGCGGTAAATCCGACTCCTACAACCCTAATTTGAGTTTTAACTGGTTAGTTCTGTTTTGCATGTCATTGGCGTAGATTGCTCAATCCTCATAATTTCTTTTAGATTTCCTTCTGATATTGGGAGAAGGAATATATGGATTTCAATTTGGACTTAGCTGGAGCTAGAAACTTGCCAGAGAAGATGTTCTTATTCGGAACATTTCGAATCAAAAGATTTCATTTTAAGAGCAAATGGTACGAAATTACTTAATAATGATGCCAATCCTATCTCCTGTGAAACCATTCTACGGATTAACGTCTTCAAGGTAAGATTACAAGAGCTTCCTGGAATTTTAATTCAACCAGTTAATTAAAAATTAAAATTATCATAAGTAATCTTTGGAATGATCAGAATTGTATAACTTGATGAAATAGAGAAATATGTATCGGTTATAATTGTTATATGTATGCAGACATCATTTGGCATTATTTCATTGAATTAATTGAGAACTCTTTTGCAGCTCCAGAGCTCCACTGTGAATGAAACTCCCCCAAGTGCTAAAAGGTAATTATGCTGTTATAATTCACACTACAACAGTGAATATTCAAAGAATTATATTTTCAGAGATCAACTTTCATCCATCGATGAAGAAATTTTTCAGAATATTGATGCTATTCCTTGTTCTCCGAAAAGAAGGTAAAACTTGTAATTCTTGTTACATTGCTGAGTAACCATATTTTGTGGGATTTTTGTTTTCAGTGTAGCAAATGTGGTATCTCCTGGTTGTCAAACTGGAGCAAGCAGTTCAGAATACTGATTTAATGCCTTCCAGCTTTACCGAGAAGCCATCAACACCTCAAATTAGAAGGGGAAGGTAAATATTCATTTAAGCGCTCCACTAATATTCATGATTAATTTTACTGTTTTATTTAAGGAAAAGAGCTTATGTGGGAGAAATGCATGCTAGTGATTTTTCTACGCCTGAGAAAAGGAAAAGGAACATTAATATTATAAGGAAGAGAGTGCAGAATCAAAATAAAAAGATTCATTCATTGCAGCACTCTCTTCGAAGGATGAAGCATAAAATAACTTCAATGAAAACATTACTGGATTGTTTGAGAGAAAAATCACTTGTATCAGAATCAGCAGAAGCAACAATATCGGTATGTATTCTTTTAGTTCATTGTTAAAAGTACATACTTGAATATTATCAGGAAACCAGATTTAATAATCTTTCTGTTTCAGGCATCTGTCAATCCTGGAGCTGCAAGTGATTTATTCCAAAGAATGTTGAAAGGAACGACCAGGCAAAAATTTAATCTGACGTTGAGAGCCTTTGCATTAACTTTGGCCTTCTGTTCACCGACAGGATATAATTTTGTGAGAGAAAAACTTTCAACAACAGCTTACCTCATTTAGATACGATCTCAAAGTGGTACAGATCTGTGGATGGTAGTCCAGGATTCACAAATGAAGCATTAACTGCCTTGTCTCTACGACAAAAAGAAGTTTGTTATCCTCTTTTGTGCAATCTCGTTATGGATGAAATGTCTATCAGACGTCAAGTTGAGTGGACAGGCTCTAAATTCACCGGTTATGTGGATGTTGGTACGAGCTTAGATTCAGACATTCTTCCTGAAGCTCGAGAAGCTTTAATGTTTATGGTTGTGTGTTTGAATGGCTCCTGGAAAGTTCCTGTCGGATATTTCTTAGTGAATGGGTTGGTAGCGACAGAAAAAGCTGAGTTAGTGAAAAAATGTCTGACTTTTCTACATGAAAGTGGAATTAAAGTTATATCATCAACTTTTGATGGTGCTCCTTCAAACTTTTCGATGGCAGAAAAATTGGGAGCAGATCCATCTAACTTAAAAACTAAATTCGAGTGCCCAATTACTCAGCGTGAGATATTTATAAATCCTGATGCCTGCCACATGATTAAGCTGGTGAGGAATTGTTTCGCATCCCAAAGTGGCTTACGAAATACCGAAAATATGGAGGTGAAATGGAGTTATGTTTCCAATTTAGTCGATAAGCAGGATATTGAAGGTCTACATGCTGCTACAAAATTACGACATAGACATTTACAATGGATGAGGGACAAAATGAAGGTACGATTAGCGACTCAGACACTTAGCAAAAGTGTAAGTGATGCAATAGATTTCTTGAGAGATGATCTTAAGTGTCCTGAATTTCAGGGATCGGAAGCCACTTCTGAATTTATTTTGAAATTCAATAACCTATTTGATATTTTCAACTCAAGAAATCTACTTGTGCAAAATACTTTTTCAAAAAGCCGTTATGGAGTTGGAGTTATGTTGTCCAATTTAGTCGATAAGCAGGATATTGAAGGTCTACATGCTGCTACAAAATTACGACATAGACATTTACAATGGATGAGGACAAAAAAATGAAGGTACGATTAGCGACTCAGACACTTAGCAAAAGTGTAGTGATGCAATAGATTTCTTGAGAGATGATCTTAAGTGTCCTGAATTTCAGGGATCGGAAGCCACTTCTGAATTTATTTTGAAATTCAATAACCTATTTGATATTTTCAACTCAAGAAATACTTGTGCAAAATACTTTTTCAAAAGCCGTTCATGTTAAGTACATCTGAAGCGTTCGCAGATTATATGGGCATGATGAAAAGTATATTGTGTTTGACTTTGAATGGAATTCCTATCACAAGAAGTGGAAGGAAGACTGGATTTTTGGATTTTGATTTGTATAGAAAGTTTTGAACAAACGTAAAAAAAATACATTGTTGAATGAAATTACTGAAATATTTCCTCACATATAAACTTTCGCAGGACCATTTAGAACTGTTTTTTGGATGTATCAGAAGTAAAGGTGGATATAACAATAACCCCACTGCAAGGCACTTTGAGGCAGCATACAAACATTTGATTGTTCATTCCCAAATAGCTGCCTCTGACTCGGGAAATGCAATAAATCTGGAATCAATCAGTATATTGACATGACGTGGTTCTGCGTCAAGTATCATCTAAACATGCAAACAATATTGTTGATCAGGATGATTTAATGATGAGGAGTGTTTTTGAAATATGCAGAAATAGAATTCACTACATCATCAGGATGGAATCTCACTCTCTATGCAGAAGATATTGTGGCATATAGGTATTTCTGGGTATGTTGTTCGGATTCTTGAGAAAATTATTTCTATTATTATTCATGTCGAGAGTGTCTTGATCTTTTGAGATGTGATGTACATCACTCACTTCTACAGAAAAGAAAAACTTATGGAATATTAGTTAAGGCCAGTTATTGATGTTTGTGAAGAGGCTGAAAAATTCTTCAAATTTTTCCATAAAATCACAAGCATTTTGAATAGAAAAATAGAATATTTATTACCGGTTCTGATCAGTCAAACGATGCATAACATTAATTATTCTATTTTAGATCATTTCGAAAATCATCTTTATGATGGAAATTTCATTGATGGACACGCAGATCAGCTGATCAAAATGATTTTGAAAAAATATTTCAGAATCAGAATCCATCATGAAACGACCAAACTTTTGGATGCTTCTCGAAAAAATAGATCAAGATCTATAAATACCAAAATTATTTTGTTTAGAAATGAATAGCTTTGAGGTTTCTTGTTCTTTCATGGAAAAATTTGAAATATTTTTCAGATACTCTGCATACATCATATCAAACTACTAAATTTGATTAATTTACCATATGTTTTTTGTTTTTTGTTGTTGTAGAAGTGACGCAGAGACATTGCTCTCTAATAAATCAGAACACTTTACACATGTCAGACTTTTTTTAAGCACTCGTACTACAAATCCAGATATATACGCAACAATATTGTCTTCAACATATGGTGTGAGATTTCATTATTCAGTTTCCAGGAAATTATGTTCCCTTAATTCATTTTTGTTTTTCCAATGAGAGATAAATACTCTCTTTCCTTCTCAGAATTTCATCTTTCTGCATATTTGATTTTCACTCCTGAACTGCAAGTTGAAATTGAAACGCTTCCAAATTAATAGCATTTCCTGAAATAGAAGCAGCAATTTCACTTCGAATCAGCAACTGATTGCAACAAAAAAAGAGTTTAAATGGTCTTGAGAAAGTTTGTGATTCAAAATACTTTTTCCACAACATACACAGTATATAGCAAACATTTCTCTTCAAGGAACAGTTTTCCTAGGTGATTGAAGGATTGGTATTTTCATTTTACATTTCTTGATCCGAAAGAAAATATATGGAAGAATTCATTTGTAAGATTGGTATATCATTTAGGGTGAAGCCAAGAATATAATCTACCATTTTATCCATAAAATCAAAGAAAGATTCTGCAGTTACTCTAGAGAGAGGTTTTTTGAATTCATATTTAGAAACAATTTCTGGAATTTAATATATCGAATAAATTATATAAAGGGGAATAAATTCTGCAATAGCTTTTGATTCCAGAATATGTGTGGTTCTGAGTTCTGACCTCTGTACATAAATTTGAGTGCATCGCTTAAGCTTCTGCATGATGTTTGGATAGCCGTACGAACCTTGATCATTTCTCTCGACCACTGAAAATGCCTCATCCTATTTTGGTTTGCTGACTTCTATCTTTCGAACCAATTTGTGAAAACAATACCGCACAAGTTGACCATGTGACAGACATCTAAATAAATGAAAATCTCAATTCTTGTGATGGGTTCTATGAAGTTGGTTGTTAAGTCAAAATAATTACTGAAATGTGCGCCCAATTTCTCTTTCATCCTAAAATTAGTTATAGTGCCCAATGTAATTGATGTTACTGAGAGTTCTACTGTCTTAAATGAATTTGAGATATTTTTTTCTGTGGTTCTGATTTTTCCTTCGCAGTTAATTCATTCAATGGGAAGTATCCAACACCAACAGGCACCTTCCAAGAACCATTAACTATCATGAAAACTAATACTACTCTAGTGTTCGGTAAGGTATCAGAATCAAGATTTGTACCGATATCCAAAATCCAGTAAATTTCGATCAAGTCCATTCTACTCACTGCTGCCTTATGGAGACTTTTTCTAAAACAAAATACACAAAACAGGAGTTGATGCACGCAATTAGTGACTTCATGGTGAATTCAGGATTGCCATTATCTGATCTGTGTCATTTAGGTATTGGTCCCCAAATGCGTCAAACTATCATTGAAGGTTTTTCTGTAATACATAGTTGTATGCCTTCAACAAATAATATGCCAAAGTCAATGCAAAATCTCAAGCATATTATTTCTGTCTTGAGGGTCCTTGCAACATTCTCTTAAACAAAACTACAAGTGCTCAAATTTTTTCATATTTTCATTGTGCTTTATGTATCAAACCTAACATTCAAAACTTAAACACTGCTTTTTTCCTTTTGTTCTCTGATCTTGAATTGGTACTGCAGAGTATTTAAATTGATATGATTTTTCATAAGAATAATTCTAAATTAGAACACTGATTTATGATTGTGAATCATGTGTATACATTCTGTTCAATTCGATTTGAGATAACGGTTCAGATATTACTGATTTAGGTTTTTGAAAGCTTTCTGACAGTGAACTGTATCACCATTGCTTTTTGTCTGTAATAAATAATTCTGAAGATATAATTACTGTATTTTCTTTATAATCTGTTCTGTTTTGTTAAATATGTTATGTTATGTTATGTTGAATAAATCTTCAAGAGTTTATAACCATTAAAAAGCTTTCATTCCCTGAGCATCTTCTCGTTCATAGGTGGAGCAATGAGGCTATTAGGTACCTCAAAATTTTGTATAGGACTTGGGATAGAATTGAAAAAATTTAATTCTATGGTTCTGATGATTCGATCTTCTTGAAATTTTGCAACATTCAGCATATCAATATTCATACACAAAATGATTTTCACACCGCTAACTTGTAATGAAAATATAGAGATTCTTTTTTTCGATATTCCAATAGAATATTTTATAGTTCAGATGATCCGATCTTCTTGAATCTTGCATGAGTATTCAGTGTATTAATCTTCATTCACAAAATAAATTTCACCCGAATCGGATATCATGTAATGGAAATATGAAATTCCTTCTTTTCAATATTCCAATTGAATTTTCCATGGTTACAATTTTGTTTAAGATATCAAGGAACAAAAATTTTGAATGGCCATATTTTATGGAACACCCTGTACGGTTGGCTGGTTACGTACTTATCCGAAGCATTTGGGTACAGAACTCTCTAGGATAATTAATTTGCAAGTTATCGTGCAACTGTAATTGAATTTGACCACGAATTCTTCATCAGGTAGTCGAACCCTATCGTTTTAAAACCATTTTCGGCTCAAAGTTCGCAAATTACAGACATTTAGGCAGAACGATATAGCACTCGTTTAAGTAGAACGAGCGCTCAAAAACATACTGCTCTGTTGATTTACGGATCTATACCATATCACAAAGGAAATGTATTATAGTTTTTATACCATTGTGAATGTATGTAAGAAGTTATTTTAAAATAAAAAAATACTCAAGAGGTTAACATTTTTTGTTCCAACGATTCCTCACTTGGTAATTAATCCAAGAGGAAAGCTATATATTGGTGTAAAAATATATTTCAAATCTATCGACAACGGTAACTCCACGCCACTGGAAGTTGTTCGATTTACGCGTTCGAAGTTCTGCATTGTTGCCGAGTCCGTACCGAACAAGGACAGCTATATCAAGCTGTCCTTGTTCTACTCATGGGAAATAATTTTAGATGTTGGCTTCAACTTTTCCTGAATTTATAAATGACATGCCGCGTCTCCTCCTTCCTTCGTCTAAGGTGTGACCCGACCTGTTGGTTTTTTTTATTTCCGTTTCCGTCCGTCCTCAGGGCACTAGGTGAGGTGTGGTTGGCTATTGCGGCTTAAGCACGACTGGCAACCCTCCTAAACTGGTGCAACTGTGTGACCCGACCTGTTGATATTTTTTTTTATTTTTTTTTTATTTCCGTTTCCGTCCGTCCAGGGCACTATAGTTTGTTCAAACGTAAGAAGGAGCAATAACAACGTCAACAAGTTTGTCGCAGCGGTAGGAGGGCTCTCACAGCTTATTTTTACCTGCTCTCACAGCTTATTTTTGCATTGCTCTCACCGCTTATTTCACCTGCTCCGTTTGCTCACCGCTAAATACAGCTTATTATTTTGAATTTTAGGTTGGAAGAACGACAGTGATACGTGTCCTTTTTGAATTGATTTTATTTTTTTGTATCTGGAATATTTCTTATTTGTTTATTGTAAATATAAAATGTATATATTGTAAATAAATTTGTTTATGTTTTCTGTGTGTTTCTTTACCTGAAGGTGTAACGATACAATCGTTACAACTTTTTTCTTTTTGAAATTCAAATTTATTCATTACATATTTGTTGCACCGCCACTGCATTTGTACCTATACGGAAGAATTCAGATCTGCAGTTTGGCGCATGTTTTCAATCTGATAAGATATCAATCGGTTATTCGAAGATATTTATTCTTTCTTTCTGCTTTTTCTGGTGAATGAGATAAGTCAGTCATCAGAGTTGAGTTCTTGATCTAGATAATTTTTGGATTAAATTTTGAGATTCAGTTAATATTTTATAGTTTCTATTGGTTAAGTGAAACTCAATTAAAAATTGAGTAAGATATATTTTGAAATTTAACTTTTTTTTACAATCTCCTCTGCCCGACAAAAACCTGTTTTTTTTTCTCATTTCAACTTCGAAATTCGATTTATCCTTGCTGTCCAGGTCATTTTCATTCACTTCAAAATTAATTTTTCTTATAGCTTTCATTATTTAGATCATTTTCCTATTCAAAATCTCACGTCATAAAAAATGAATCTTCACTAAAGTGTTCCTTCAATTCAATTCATTCATTAAAATATTTTTTTAATTCATATTCAAAATTCAATGTAACAATTAAAATCAGTTTGAATTATATTTTCTGAATTATTATTTTTTCTTTGAAAAATGGCTGTCGATTCACATATGTAATTTTTTTATACGAGTACACAACTTTTTATGTGAAACATGGACGGCAAGGACAATATGTTTTACTGAACGGTCTCTGAAAGAAATTAATATTTTTCAGTTTTTGGGTGAAGCCCAGAATTTCGATTTGAATATATATATTTCCAAGATTGAACTTCTTTGACCATCATCCAACTTCGAATAATCCATCACACCTGAAAACTGTGGTCACCAGAACCTGGAATCCTTATATTGTGCTGTGGACAGTATCGTACCAAATCAGATGGTTCTTTCTGCATAGGAGCACTTCACCTGGATTTTGATTAATAATGGAAGTATTCTGTTATGTATTTTATAATTCATTTGATATCCAATTTATATAATTTCGTATGTTCTATTTCATTTTGCATTTGAGACTTTTCGCTTTGAAGCTATTCATATAATTTTCATTGTTGTTGTAATTCAATTGTAAGCAGCTATTTTTCAATATTCACTCAACAATTTTTATTCGAATTTGAGCAATTCAGTCGTCCATTTCATATATTAATTGGTAATAAACCTCTGAAAGTGGATAACTTGTTTTTGTGTGAGAACCAAAGCCTTCAGAATTGTTTTCTATTTTGAGAATAGGTTCCGGGCTAGCTAAACCTAATAACCCCGACCCCTCTCCGACTGAAGCTTAATAATAGATCTCTGAAGAGAGGAGAAACACTTAATTGGTACAAAGGTGAGCAGACTTGACACTTGGTGGTTATTTGATAGACTCTACTCAATCGCTAAGAACTTAGATTGAACCAAGCCCTTCTCCAACTGTTTAAAGGCTATCCAGGTTAGATAAGTGTGTACGACGTCATCAAGGAGTTGTGACCTTGAGTAAAATTTCACAACTGGTGCCCGAGCGAAAGGAAACCGAAACCATTGTTTAATTAATTGTAATTGTATCCTTATGAAAAGCCGAAAGTTTAATTCTCCAGCAGGGAAGAAAGATCGTCACAAGGTTCATCCGGGCCATCACATTCTGCAAACGCTGATTCAATTGTTTCATCATTGATACCCACATCTATATTCTATAACATCATTCCTGAAATCACCATTCTCTGCAATTAAGCCAAACTTTACGGCTAAACATTTCGCATACGGCCCTAATGATTCAGCATCCATATTAAATCCTGTTTGTTCGACAATATCAGTTTTCTTCCTGAACTTTTGCAACTTCTTTACAATCTGCTTTTATCTTTCGTTCATCATCCTTGGTAATAGCCTGCAAATTTTTTTCAAATTTAAGAGGACAACATATGTATTCTTCCAGTGTGAAGATACGATCATAAGAATAGAATGTCAATTTGAAAGTTTGCCAAGCACAATAAAAGGTTTTCCAATAAGAGGTGTTATTTTCAATATAAATGATCGGATGTTTATTTCATTATAAAGAAGAAGCCGTCAATAGTGGAAAATAACATCAGGCAAATGACCATCACGACCACGCTTACAGGACCATATTCTTTCAATGAAATTTTCCATAACCAGATCGCAAAGTGGCTGCCCTACGTCCTCGATAACCTCACGATTCCATCTTTGAGGTCTTGAATCGACGCTGGGTTATTGGCGTAGATTTCTATTTCACGTGGCCCCAAAGAAAGAAATCGCAAGGTGTTTAAATCACAAGATATCGGTGGCCAATCGTGATCAACTCTTCGAGAGATAACACGGTCCGGAAACTTATCCCGCAAAGACCCGACGTTATTGATGATCGGCCGGCTTGAGTTCTTGTGTCAACTGAACTTTATAAGCCTTAAGATCCAAATCTTTATGCAAAATAAATGACGTTTGTGGAATGCCTAATTCCAAAGAAGGACGAGGAATGGACAAAGCTTTCGGCTACAGCAGCAATATTCTCGGCTGTTCTTGAGCAACGTTCACGAGTTTTATTCTTTACATCACTAACTTGTCCCAACAGCTCGGAATTTTCCACCAATTTTTTATTACTGTCCAACAAGGTGCTTCAAGACGACCCAAAAATGTTCGAGTTTCACGAACCGTCTCTGCCAAACTACAGTGCTCGGCACAAATTCATTTTCTCTGAAGAAAAATATTTGTCAACAAAATCCTGAAACAGGTCAATTTTGGTTTCACTTTTACCGAATGTTCATGCATTCTTTTTTTTTGATTAGTTAGTTCAAAGAGTTTTTCAGTAAGTGTACTTTGTCATGCTTTATTTACTTTGGGACGATGGTACCTGATGAAAGTCACCGAATCACTACATAGTATAAAACAAAGTCGCTTTCTCTGTCCCTATGTCCCTTTGTATGCTTGAGTCTTTGCAACTACGCAACGGATTTTGATGCGTTTTATTTTAATAGATAGAGTGATTCAAGAGGAAGGTTTATATGTATAAAAAAATCCATTAAATAGTGGAGAAGTAGTACTGTTATTTTTGAGGTTTCTAATGTGATGTCCGTGCGAAGTCGGGGCGGGTCGCTAGTGAAATATAAGTTAATGTTTCAACTTCAGCTGAAACGTACTATAGCTATTATTACACTAGGGAAATATGAATAGTATATTTCCCGAGGTTGTTCTAGTTACATCCCAAGGGCGCAGCCCGAGGGATGTATAGGCAACCGTGGGAATGTATTCATATTCCCGTGTTGTAATCAATAGTTTTTTTCTGATCGAAGCAATATCGTTCTTAAAATGGAAAAATTAATATTATATTGTAAATTTTTGATTTAAATGGATTTTTAACGTTGCTATCGGCCGTGTTTTGTGAGAATCATGGTTGACTAGTTTTATTTTGACGTCTTGTCAGAAATACAATTATTGAAATAATGTCGAACTACGTCGAAATTCAAGCGGGCGCGAAAGGCGTGAATTTATGATTCGGCCAAATCTAAAAAGCTGCCTAGAGAGTAAAGAGTATAGTCCGTTCACGAAAGGTTGAG
This sequence comes from Propylea japonica, assembly GCA_013421045.1. Taxonomy (NCBI): domain Eukaryota; kingdom Metazoa; phylum Arthropoda; class Insecta; order Coleoptera; family Coccinellidae; genus Propylea; species Propylea japonica. The sequence continues at coordinate 45,915,137 of CM024240.1, forward strand.
CACATAGTAGGCGTTCTTTATTTATCTGAAGTTGGCAGTATTTGCTGTCATAACGTAAAATGAAGTCTACGTTGCCGAATGTACCCGGCCTCGTTCGACGAGATTGCGAGTTGTCAGACAACTCTATGCATTATTGACAACATTGCGTATCAATCTGACATGACAATAAAGAACTTAACACAAAATTTTAATATACACAGTGGAATATGCCAAATTCCATGGCCAACCGACGGCTCAACCTTTCGTGAATGGATTATATGAAGGCTTTCAGGCGTGGAAGAGAAAAAAGTTTGATGGACAGTGTCAGCGAAAATATTTTGCTAGCATATTTTGAAGATTTGTTATGTTGCTCTGATTCTTGTTCTTTTCAATGTACCTATGATTAATTAATTCGATCTCTAATTGCAGAAATATTCACCAAACACGTTATGGCCAAAATTATCTATGTTAAGATCCATGCTACATTTAAAGGAAAAAACGAATGTCAACTTATTCGATGAAGTGGAAGTATTTGTTAAGAACAAAAATGAAGGATTCGTTCCCAAAGGATCAGCAGTGTTGTCCCGGGAGCAAATCAAGAAAATTTTGATAGAAGCTCCAATAACTTTTTTCTGATGTATAAGGTTGCATATTATCATTGAGTTTAAAAATATTTTTAAACTCAATGATATTATACTTTTTTCAGTAAATTGACGTTTCATATTTCCCTAGGGACAATATGAGTCGTTTCATATTTCCCTTGGGAAATGTGAGTGTATTATGACATATAGTAACTAAGGCAATATCACTCAATATTGATTCGATCAGAAAAAAATAACATACCTACAGCGCAGTTTTCCGCACATTCTAATATTTCAATTGAGAGTTGTGTATAAACAAAACTGTAATGGTCGACTTCAGTTCGGTGACACCGTTTCATCAAGTATATATATACCATCGTCTCAAAGTAAACGAGCCATGACAAAGTGCTCATACTGAAAACCTCTTTGAAGTAATTTATTTTTCAAAACAAAAATTTTCTTGAAAATTTCTGCACACCTGTAAATAAACTAAAAAGACCTTGCCAAAAAAAGTAGCACATGATCTACTTTCCCTATTAAAAAAAAATTATAGGGTTGATAGGGATGGCCAAAAAAATTCTTCAATAATGCATAAAAATTTGGTGAATTTGATACTGTTGCCAAATATTTCCATAATTTTGACGCGCACTGTATAGTGAAATTATACACCTATTCCTCCATACGTATACCCGAGCGTATACCCTTACACTAAAGACTTTAGTCTAAGTAACTGAAGACTTCAGTCTAAGTGTATACCTATATTCTAAATGTCACTAGTAGTAAAATACTATTGAATAAAATCATCCTGATTTGTAATTATTTGAGATCACGATAAATGAAGCATTGTCGCTCTCGGAAAGACCATCTTTTTTCTTCTTTCAAATTGAATGCAAATCCGTATCCACGCCGAAGTTTTCATGGAGTAAAAATTTTAGTTTATAGTCCGTTTAGGAATGATTGACATCTCGGGTGGCTGTGGGAAATCGAAAATATGTTAGTATCGGTCCGTTCGGTGAATTTCGATTGGCCGATTTTAGGTTGGTGTTGAAAATATCACTGACTTTGACTTTTCCAGTTTGAGTTAACCTATTGAATATATTTCGAAATTTGAATGTATTTGTGAATATCCTTGATTTAATCGGCAAGTGGATTTAAATATCTCTGAAATCTACTTTGATTTGATTACTGAATTGAAAATGGCCGGAATACAACCAGATACCTCTCACCTTACTGCAAGGGAACGCCAGGCAGTGTATCGGTGTTACTCAGTTACTGCGAGTTCTTTAGAGATTCAGCAGATATTTCTGCTAGTATTAAACGCATTGTGCTGGTATTTCAGGTAAACGATCATGTACAATATGTTTTCTGATTAAGTAATGAGTTTTAAAATTTCAGATTTCTCCTAGAACTGTCCTAGAATTTCGGAGAAAAAAGTAGAAGGCAAGTTGGTAGAGCCAGAGTTAGCACTGGAAGGAAACCTATTCCACATGATTATACCTTCAAAGAGACATTAAACGACATCTATCTACATAGATGAAACATGGATATTTGAAAGTGGCAGTCAAATCCGCCAGTGGACATTAGACAGTAATCCTAAAGGTTTGCATAGTATATTCATGGGTGAAGGCAGAAGGTACACAATTTGATGGATTTTTACCTGGATGTGATCTAATTCTTGACAGTGGTATCAATGATACGGATTACCATAAGACAATGAATGGGGAACTATTTCATTAATGGATTACTGAACAATTAATACCTTCTCTGCAGTTATTTGATACAAAGTGTGTCATTATCATGGATAATGCACCATATCATTCAATCAACGTTGATCAAATACCTACGACAGCTTCTCGTAAAAAAGTATTTGGCAATGGCTACAAGAACATAAGTTTCCTATAATTGATTAACTTAGGAATACTTAAATCTTTTGTTGGATTTTATAGAAAGTTGAATTGTTAATACAATTTTAATGTTTACTCTAACAGTTATTTTACATGTTATGTTCGCTTTGGAGCACTGCATTTAGAATATAATTCTAATATGTAAATAAATAGTAAAATGTGTGAGTTTATTATAAGTATTCCTCTGTACTTTTAATAATTATTTTCAATGAATCTATGATTGCATATAATATTTCTGTCTCCAATTAACAATAAAATTTTGGAATAATGTTCTGAATTAATTTTCTCAATTTTGTACAGAAGCTCATTTTAGTTTTTCACTGTAAATTGTCAGTTTTAAGAAATGTTGAATAAGTGTGTTCCTTACCCATACGGTAAGGATTGAAATAAATATTTTATGCTAAAGCTTTAACTTTTGCTTTCTCTGAATTCCAAACACTCAAAGGAACTCAATCAACTTTTATCTAAAATAATACCGACAAGACCTAAATAAAGCTAAATTGACAATCGTTTCCATTAAAAGCCAAAATATTCGCCATTTCTCTATTCATAATATTCCAAGCATATACATGAATGAAATCATTATTAAATCTGTGCAATAGTATATTCTGAAACAAGTATGAATTTCATACAAAAATTATAACATCTTGTGGTCCACATTGTTTCACTTCATTTAATTTTAACACCTTTGCCAAACAAGCTCTGTGTATTTTTTTTAGCTATTCAATGAAATATTCCTCTTACTGAAGCAGACAGAATCGGTGATAAGTTTATTAAAGTTATACAATTAACATACCCACTGAATAGATTCTTTTATTAGTGTTTTTGTCTTATTATGTATGACCAATTAACGAATTTGGCCACACATTTCAGAATATCAACAAGTTCTTACTGTTTCGTTTCACCAGTTTGGCTACCTCAGTTGAATTTGAGTTGAACACAATCATTTTTAGTTATAATTATGAAAGTTTGTCAGAGAAAAAAAAGAACATTATCTTAATTTCTTCAATGGAGTCTCAATCTTCATGGGTGAATTATGAATGACATCTCATTAGAGTACTTTGATAGTTTATAGTTTTATTTATTGAGGCAGCGATATAGTAATAGAACCTGAATCCCATTGATTGAACTGGACTGAAATAATAAATGACTGTTTATTTTTCATGATATTCATAAGCTTAGGGGCTATACCTATTCTGGTTCCTCGCTCTTTAGCTGCGCAATGATGGTAAATACGAAAATTTGTCAATACAGTGTCAGAAATTATATACTTCTGGTAGGTATAGAGATTTACACAATCCTAATGGTATTTAAGAATCAGGAACATTCTCAAGCTCAAAAACTTGCTTTGGAAATAAAAATATTGTATTAAATATATTTCTAGGTTATATTTATTTATTTCGCTTCTCTGACTCTGATGAACCCACAGAAATTTTTAGTGACTTTTTAGTAACTAGAAATAAAGCCCCGACTGGACTTCATGGCATGCTTCGATGTCAATAATTCTTAAACGGACTATATATTATCAAGAGTCCAACTACTGGATAGTTTATCCAGTAGGTACTCTGATATCATTCGCCATGGGTATAAAAAATATCTTCATGAGGTATTTTTGCAGGGGCTTTTGAAACAAACTTCATGGACGAGACATCATTTTCTTGTTTAGCGGTGATGAGATGGACAATCATTAGTGATATTGATGAACTTTGAGGAATTGTTTGAGCAATATGATCAATCAAATTGTTTCTAGTTCGGACCCGGAGCTATGGAGAAGGTATTTCGAACTGTTCACTTTAGTAACAGAAAATTTTAATTGAGCAGATTAGCAGATATACTGGTTCTATAGTTATGAAAACTATGCAGACAGCTCAGATTTCCAAATAGGTCACATCAAACGTTGATTAAATGCTCAATGAAAGCATATGGGTTCTCTATTCACAAATATAAAATCAATCTGAAACTAAGGAATGTCATCACGTAAACTTTTCAAACAGTCAAAATCTTTATGAATGGAAAAATATATTACAGATAATTTGGTGAATTCAAGTGTCATTCAGAATTATTGATTGTTTTTTTCTAAAATGCACATTTTCAAAATAATTGTGACTGGATCTAGATGTTTTCGTTTGAGTTCTGTAAAATGGCTCAATGTTCTTTCTACAGTTATTTTAGGCTATCGTTGCTAAAATCTCCGTGAAATAAACTTCTCTAAAAACTCTAAATAGAATATATTCTCAATTCACATTTTAAAATTTTTATACACTGAATATGTCCATATGTCAGCTCTTATTGTTTCAACATATTATCTAAATATTCCAAGGTCTTCTGAGTTATTTTATGTGTGAATGAAGTATGCATATACCAAACACAAAAAATTAGTTGTCGTCTGAACTCACCTGCACTGAAAAAAGTAAAGGTGCGAGAAAAGTTAAGGAACTGTATATCATTTTTGCTACGAATACTTATTCCTTATACATCCAAGTATATGAAAATTTTCGTAACAGGCAAGTGTTGAGGAAAAGACTACCTATTTGCCGCGTAAGTGAATAATACACCTGAGGAACTTAAATGTCAAGCAAGCTTTAAATACAGCCATATATTTGAACAGGTATTATTTGGGGTTTTTCGTTATCAAGCCATAATTGACGAATAAAACATTTTTATGATAGTTCATTTGAATTTACTTCTTTATAAAGACGATAACGAAAAAGTGATGTTCACAAAATTTGGTTTTATGTTCCTTATATTATGATGCATCGAAATTACCCCTAATTATACTTTTACTTTCAGTTTTACAGATAAAGTTTTTAACTATATGTAAGCGTTATTGATTTTTTGTATGCGCCAAACTTTCCTATTGAAATCTCAATTCCACCCTAAAATTTCAAGTTGTGAAGTCATTCATTCATTCCAGAAGCTATCGTGCTTACGGTCGGCAGTCAGATTTAGATAGACCGTAGGAAGATAACTTATAACTAATAAAAAATTTTTATAAAGAAATTTCGTTATACAGAAAGGAGCTTTGTTTCCATATAGTCGGCAATGTCGCGGTCGACTGCGTTGATAAATTTAAGTTCATCATTCAGGTAAAGCACTTTAGACATTTTCGCACAACTTTCACACTAGCGTACAGCCAGAGGTGTATTTAAAACTGTTTCAGAAGGATCTCTCTTCCTGCCGTAATTATTTAGTTCAAGGTCGGGATTTATTACCTTCGTCCGGAAAAATTTGGGAAAAAACCCACCCTTATACCTTCTTACAAATACCCTTTCGAAGAGTGATGTTCTTTGAATATTTCGTTATAGAGAGAATTGACTTCGTTTTAGAGGGTGTTTTTAACATGGAATTTGGATTTAAGGTGCAATGTCTTGTACGAAATTCGTTATACAGAGAAATTCGTTATACAGACGTTCGTTGTAGGGAACTTCCACTGTATATAAATGCAAAATCTCAGCACTATCGGGATAATATTCTGGAAACTTGGCAATTGAAAAAGTTAAATTCTACGGTTCTGATGATGCGATGATGCACATTTTGTATGAGAATTGGCTCCCGGTGGATTTGGCTGAAAATTTGATATGATGTTCTACTAATCCTTCTTATCAAATATCTCCACAGTCACGAAGCTGAAAAATGCATACTTCTAGGAGTTTTTAGCGATTTTTTGTATCCATTATGGCTTACGTATTACCGTTCACACAGAAATGTTTGAAGTTATTTCGTGATTATTGAAAGCAGATTCTGTCAATTCGAAATAATTTCAAACATTTCTGTGTGAACGGTAATACGTAAGCCATAATGGATACAAAAAATCGCTAAAAACTCCTAGAAGAATGCATTTTTCAGCTTCGTGACTGTGGAGACCAGAAGGATTAGTAGAACATCATATCAAATTTTCAGCCAAATTCACCTGGAGCCAATTCCCATAATACGTAAGCCATAATGGATACAAAAAATCTCTAAAAACTCCTAGAAGTATGCATTTTTCAGCTTCGTGACTGTGGAGAGATTTGATCAGAAGGATTAGTAGAACATCATATCAAATTTTCAGCCAAATCCACCGGGAGCCAATTCCCATACAGAATGTGCGGGGTCCTTTGTCATGAGCAATCAGAATATCTATATACACATAATGAATTTCACCCTACCCAGATATCTTGTTATGGAGGTTAGAGAATTTTTTTCAACAATTCCTGAGTATAATACAACATTATCGTAATTTTGCCTCAGCTATAACTACCGGAATAGCCTCAAGCAACAATAAATTGCAAACAAATCAGTAAAATACTAAGATGATTCAGTTAATGAACGTCAAATCGAAATGAAAATTGTAAACACATCGCGTCCAGGAACTCAACACTAACAGACAATGTTGCCAAACTGACAGAATTGTCTGTACCAGACGCAAGCCGTTAGTATCAGAATAGGGGAGCGGTAGACCAATTATCACAATACGGAATAAACATACGGCACGAGTTTGCAACGCCGGAATATTGTTCGCGTGTATAAACAGATTCTACTAGACTGCATAACAAATGCGCGAAGGCATCTCTAGGTTGACTTTTCACTCTGAGTCTACCACAATGTTGAAATTTATCACGTACAAAATAAATATTTCTTTCGATTTCCAAAGGTTGGCGTTGGTTGTACCTTTGCCTATCTATAATCAAATAAGCAAAATCAAGTGTTCTCAATAATTTACTAACCAGTAAACGAAGATTGTAAATATAATTTAACAATAGCAAATATGAATTCTGGAATCAGTGCATACATGAAATGAGTGAAGAAAAGGTTTCAACACTTCTTCCAATCATTGTTTTTTGAAGATGAATTTAAGAGTAAATAATCTTGAAAAACGTTACAGATTCAATCGAATATTTCTAGTTCTCGAAGTAACTTTACTGGAAATACCAGCTTATACCTGAAATCTATACTTTCAGAATTTTTCGGTATTCGCTGAAAACTTTATCTGCTTCTACTGAAAACAACATCAAATAAGCAAAATCAAGTGTTGTCAATAATTTACTAACCAGTAGTAAAGCGAAGATAAGAAATATCACTTAACAATAGCAAATATGAGTTCTAGAACCAGTCCATACTTAAAATAAGTGAAAACAGTTGCTATTAGTCGAGGCACAGAAAATGGAGTATTTGAACTCAAAACGAAAGACACGCAGAAAAGGCTCACCTTTTCTTCTAATCATTGTTTCTTGAAGAGAAATTTAAGGGTAAATAATTTCGAAAAAAAAACCTTACAGATCCAAATGAATATTTCTACTTCTCGAAGTAACTTTACTGGAAATACCAGCTTATACTTGACTTTCCGAGTTGCTACCTATATCTGATTTCATCAGAAACAACATTGATAAAATATTATTCTCTCCATAAATGTGCAATAAGCAACAGGATATTCTCCATAATTATTTCCATCAACAGTGGAAAATACAAATAACACTGGAAATCTGTTGTTTTCATTGCTAATTAAAGTACATGATGTAAGTAATGACTAAATATGCCTTTTACCAATAAAAAACTAATTTCAGTCGATATTTTTCCTTATTTCAACAAATTGTAAATTGATTCATTCACAGTCATAAAATTATAGTCATTTGGATACGGTTCGACGGTAAAACATCTATAATGAAGAAAAATTAGGCACACTTACTCATTGTTTGCTCATTAATAATCAGAAGAGATACTTGTAATTTGTTCCAATTCAGCATGCGATGAATCAACAATTCATTCATGATTTCCGTTGAGGTAGTAATTTGAACAAGATCTCCAGGCAGTTTTTCGTTATTTCATAAAGGCTGAAAGTTTTTTTATATCCCCAAAACAGAAAATGACGAGTTTAGGTATATAGGGGGTGGTTTTTGAGCGCTCGTTCTTTTGAACGAGTGCTTTATCTCGCTTTGCCCAAATGTCTGTAATTTTCGTAATGGTCTCGAGCGATAGAGTTCGACTCCCTGATGACGAATCCGTGGTAAAATTCAATTCTGCCCGTACGTGGGGACGTCCGTTAGTACGATAACTTTCGAAAGTCCTAAAGACTTGCGATTTTCAGAGTGAGTTCAGTTCCCAAAAGTCGTGGTTAAGTTTGTTAACCAGTCAAATTGTTCGGGATGTTCCATGAAATAAGGCCATCCAAAATTGTTGCTCCTCAAACGAATCCAATCGAAATGAAATTTTGAGGCCACGCATGGTGTAAACAGAACCATAAAAAATTCAATTGGAATATTTGTAATGAAGCGATTTTTCGCTCATTACTAATTTCCGTTTTCTGCTTTGATTTGCTGACCACCGTGTATATGATTCATTTCAGTTTCGTGGAAATAAACCGTAGAAGTCGCATTTTTGCATTCAAAGTTGTCTACGTTAATTCGCTAATTCCTGACCACCCTGTATACAGTTTGAGTAATTTTCGTTTGTATCACGAGCAGTATTTTTGAGTTGAAATATAATGAATTGCCGGTATAAATTTCATTTTCCGTTGAATTCATGTAAGAATGTAATTAAGATTATCAACTCCCGACCAGACTGTATATAGTTTTGAATTTATTCAATCACGTTTTGTATACAGAAAACCAGAATTTAGAAATTATTAATTTGAATTAACTCGTGTAATATAATAGATAATGGGAAGTATTTATTCGTAAGAATTGTATTTTATTTATTTACGTAATTTCCGATCAAACTGTATACAGCTTAGACAAACTTTGTGTGTAAAAGTAAAATGTAAGCGATTTCAAACACCGTAGAAATTATTTTATTTCAGTAGAAAATGTTATTTTTGATTTCTTCAATTTTATACCTCGATTAATTCACTTTTCCGTATTCCACGACAGCTGAATGAAACATAATTAAGCCAATTGAATAGTACGTTCATGCATTTCTTGTATTTTCATTCCGTTCAGAATTTCCAGAAAATAAATTCGAAAATTTATTCCTGCAGAAAGAATAATTTAAATTATTCAGATCAAATTTAATTTCAATCCCATGTATAAAAACGGGAGTACGAGATGTAGTTTGTTGTTCTCCGTTTTTTTTACACATGTCTCTCGCGTTTTTCTGGATTGCTAGTTGATAAGGACGCTGGCTGCGTCTTTCCGTTTTTTCGACTTTCGATGATTTTCTGGAATGTTCTAGAAACGGGAAATGATGTCAAATGTTGTCAGCCAATCAAATGTAGCCGTTTTAATCCCACTATGTGATTTTTCCGAAATTTTGGCGCATGACACCCCCCACCTTATGGGGTTAATAAAACCATTGACCGAGGGCATTTTAGGCATTCTTAGTTAGATTCTTAGTGAGTTTCTTCGCTTGTTTTCGTTGCTAATTACTTCGCCTAGTTTTCACTATTAAAAGTTTTGGTAGTTTTTCTTTAAAAGTTTCATCGCAAGTATTCCGGTATTCACCGTTTATTTTTCATTTAGAAAAATAAATTTCAGTATTTTCCTTTACCGACCGCGAGTGTGTGAAGTACTCCTGGTAAGACATTTTGAGCTAATTATTTTCCGTTATTTGTTCTTTTCTCTGTAGTCTGCTGTATATTACGGAATTTCTATTGATAATATTTTACCGTTGAACGATTGGTCGATTTTCTTTTCGGTTTGAATTAATATCGTGTTTTTATTTAATTTGCCGCCGTCCCCAGTGTATCAGGTGAGGTTCGTTACCTATTGTTGGCCTAGCTCGAATGGTAACTTCCTAAACTGTTACGCGGGTTTGACTGATATTTATTTTGCGAAAGTGAATTAATATCGTGTTTTTATTTAATTTTCCGCCGTCCCCAGTTTATCAGGTGAGGTTCGTTACCTATTGTTGGCCTAGCTCGAATGGTAACTTCCTAAACTGTTACGTGGGTTTGACTGATATTTATTTTGCGAAAGTGAATTAATATCGTGTTCTTATTTAATTTTCCGCCGTCCCCAGTGTATCAGGTGAGGTTCGTTACCTATTGTTGGCCTAGCTCGAATGGTAACTTCCTAAACTGTTACTTGGGTTTGACTGATATTTTGCGAGAGTAAATCAATATCGTGTTTTTATTTAATTTTCCGCCGTCCCCAGTGTATCAGGTGAGGTTCGTTACCTATTGTTGGCCTAGCTCGAATGGTAACTTCCTAAACTGTTGTGGGTTTGACTGATATTTATTTTGCGAAGTGTTAATATCGTGTTCTTTTTATTTAATTTTCCGCCGTCCCCAGTGTATCAGGTGAGGTTCGTTACCTATTGTTGGCCTAGCTCGAATGGTAACCTCCTAAACTGTTACTTGGGTTTGACTGATATTTATTTTGCGAGAGTAAATTAATATCGTGGTTTTTTTTTTTTATTTTTATTTAATTTTCCGCCGTCCCCAGTGTATCAGGTGAGGTCCGTTACCTATTGTTGGCCTAGCTCGAATGGTAACCTCCTAAACTGTTACTTGGGTTTGACTGAGATTTTGCTCGTAACAATCCGATTAAGAAATTGTTCCCGTTCCTTATTCTGTTTATTTGATTCGACCATCATTCTTCGGCTGTGAGTTAATTCTGAGATTATCGTTTTTAATTTATTTGCTTATTTTCCGCAGTTCTCTGGGTAATTGATTGCGAATTTCATTTCGATTTAATTGTTTTCTTTAACCCGTCCCCTGTGTCAGGTGAGGTTCGTTACCTATTGTTGGCCTAGCTCGAATGGTAACCTCCTAAACTGTCATCTGGGTTTGACACTGACTTCCGACATTTATTCTTATTTATCAATTACCAGAGACAGTTTATTAGTTTCATTTGTGAAGTATTGTTCATTAGTTTGATAGATTGCAGAGAATAGAATTGAACAAGACCGTTTGGCTCATATAGGTAATCTGAAAAGTACTTGTGTATGCTCTAACCTCCAAACACTTGATTACCGAGTTATTTCTCCGACCAATTATTTTATTTACCTCTCACGTCCGTCGTCTTCTTGACTCGTCGCCTGCAGTTTGTAAATAATTATTTTATTACAGCTCAAGAGTAGAACCACACATTTTTCTTTATTTTTGTTATTCCTGTACATAATATAGAATTGTTATTTTGTTTTACATTATATTGTATATAGTTTTGTGTGTGTTTTACTCTACTCTGCTTGTCTTCTCTGCCGTTTAGAAACAACTCTCAAGTAATCGCTTACACCTCAGATTACAATAGATCTCTTCTCCAACTGTATAAAGGCTACTCAGGTTTATTGTGCGACATCCGGCAAGGCGTTGCGACCTTGTAAAACCTATCGCAACTGGCGCTCGAGCAACCGAAGTTTAAAGGTGAAATTAAGTGGTAAGCAAAAAGGGTCGTTACAAAATGGCGCCCGAGCAGGGACCTGTTTGTTTCAGAAAAGGAATAGCAGAGAAGAAATCGACGCATCCATTAGAGAGCAACATGGAGAGGATGGAGGTCAACCGACTCAGATCAGGAGAATTGATATGGGAAATCGAAGCCCGTGGATGCCGGCCCAGCAGAACTGTACAGGAAAACCGAACAGTGCTGCGGAGGTTGTTGGCTCAAAGGACTCCGTTCCAACCGATGGAAAGGAACTTCACCGATGAACTCAACACCGCCCAGCAGATTCTAAGTGGAGTTATCGAAGATGTTCGAGAGCTCGATGAGGACAACCCAGCCAATGAAGAGGCCCGAATTAGAAGCCGGCTTATCCATGTGTCCAACCGCTTAGGGCAATTGAGACCGAGGACCCAAGAAGAAGAGGATAGAGCGGGTGACCTGGAGGAAATCATAACTCAAACACACCAAATGCTGAAGGATGCAAAGACACTGGCCGAGGCAAGGCGGGTTTTACAGGAACCGGTGGGAGAACACGTCGTTGGATCAGGATTACCAGAGGCAGGAGTCTCCAGGAATGAAACAGTTATGGACCTGATATCCTTCAATGATGTTCCAGATACCCAGCAGCAGGAAACAAGAGGACCGACTACCAGAACTGGCCAGGACTTCGAAAGTCCCATAAGGCCCAGAACCAATACTAGGACATGTTCAGGAGGGACCGAGTTAAGGATGGATGCAGGACCAACCGAAGAACTTTCGAGGTCTGGAATATCGATGGAATTTCTTCGCCGTCTCCAGGAACGAGCCTTTGATGCTGTACAACGGCGTCTGAATTTTACGAGCCCCCTGAACCAACCGAAAGAAGATGCACCGGATCAGCCATTCCGGAGATGTCTACCCAATATTGCCGAATCCACTAGGAGGATTTCATTTCCATTCCTGGATATTGCGGCTCGAGAGGATTCTGAACGTGCTGACCCAGTGGCGCACCATGACGTACCAGTTTCTCGGAGTAGGAACCAACCGCCAAAAGATGATGAAACCGAGGACCGTCAAATTGGACACTCAGTACAGAGTGAAGTGAACAGGATAACTCGCACCCAAGGAAGACTGGAAACCCTCACAGGATCTCCGACAGTTCCGGTGTACAAGTGGAACGTTTTCTTCGACGGATCCACCAGTGTGATATCCTTCCTGGAGGAAGTTGAGCATTTGGCCGAAGCCCGAAAAGTCAGTCACCAGCAATTGTTCGAATCAATATTCGAACTCCTGAGGAAGGATGCAAAGGATTGGTACATACCCAGGAGAGGTACATTCCGGGATTGGAAGGACTTTAAGGACCAACTTAATGAAGCTTTTCTACCACCCGATTATGAAGAAAACCTGTTAGATGAAATGAGGAAAAGGACCCAAGGACAGGGAGAAAAACTGTTACTTTTCGTCACCAGAATGCAGAACCTATTCCTTAAACTGTCAACCAGACGACCTCCTGAGGAAGAGCAAGTTAGCATCATTAAGAAACTTCTGATACCATCTTTGCAGAAAGCTTTAGCCTTCCAGGAGACGAAAACCTACAAGCAACTACTGGATAAGGGTAGGATTTTCGAATTGGTTCAATGGCAAGCTGACAATTACACCGCCCCACCATTACATAGAGGATATTTAAACGAACCCCATTTAACTTACGAGGCACCTCGACCAAAATCTCCAGGAAACCTGTCAGTGAAGGAAGAACCACCTTCAACACTTTCACCACCGCTTAGGCCTAAACCAGTACCTATGATCGAACGACAGGAACCAGTAAGGAACGCAGGATCCCATCCTGCGAATGTTGAAGAAAATAAACCCAGGAACGTACGTTTCCGACAGGATGGACTCCAGTGTTGGCGATGTGGAAAAGTAGGACACACCCGGACTGTATGCCAATCCACCCCGAAGCTATTCTGTTCCCGATGTGGGAAACAGGGAATCATGTCCAGGGATTGTCGCTGTTCGGAAAACTGAAAGGAAGCCGTCTGAAGGGGAGAAGGCAGCTTCCGAACACAGCGTCCCCAATTGAAGAGAAGCCAATAGTCAAGGAAACCCGTCCCATCATTAAGGTGTATATAGGAGACATACCCATGAACGCCTTATTGGACACTGGAGCGTCACGATCGTTCCTGAGTCAGGAAACCGCTGGAAAATGCTCGAACATGGGAATATTACCAGTCCAGATCACCAACATGCTGTCAACAGTAGCCGATGGAAACTCTGTCGCCATAAGAGAGGTATACCGTCCGACGTTGAAGATTGGAAGTAAAGAGATTTGGTCCAGTCTGTATTTGGTTCCCAATTTACCAATGGATATAATTTTGGGAATGGACCTACTAGGGTCCCATGACTTCAGAATCGACCTGAAGACGTCGAGATGTTTTCTTGGGGGAGAACAGCTGGAAAACTTCGTTTCACCCCCAGTTACACCGCCAACTGCTTCCATGGACACTCTCACGTTAGAGGAAAACAGAAGAAATGGGATGCACTCTGGAAAAAGGGTTCTTTGCTCCTGGTACGTGAAGAAATGCGAGGAAGTGTCCAAGAGGCCAACCGAATATCCAGACTACAAAATTCATGAAGGAAGGCTGTACAGATACTTCTGGAGCTCCAATGACTCCCAACCGAAGATAGGAACACCATGGAAGTTATGTGTCCCAACTGAAGATCGTTTATCGATGCTGCGACAGAACCATGGCGAGCCAGCTGCAGGCCACCTTGGAGTTTCGGAGACGATTTCTCGAATGGCCCAGCAATATTACTGGCCTGGGATGTTTCGAGAAGTAGCCAAGTACGTACGAGGATGTAAGAAATGCCAGAAATACAAGATCTGTCGGCCAAAGAAGAAGCAGCCCTGCCATATTACCGAACCATGGAACACCGTCAGCACCGAATTTATACGACCACTATTTCGGTCAAAGGAGGATAATTTGAGTTTTGTTACAGAAATAAGATCACCTAAGGATGACAGACGTATCTCCGGAATGGACGACGGGAACGTTGCCATAGTGGAACCAACGATTCGAGGGTCGAGTCAATATGCAAACCGAAAGAAGCGACTCCAGAGAACCCATGACTTCGTCCGGATCCATATGGCCAGATCATTCACGCATCAGAATGGGCGCTGTTACTCAAGAGGAAAAGAGTGGTCTCGTAGGCTAGGAGACCGGGTATGGCGCCGAGAACACCCTTCATCTTCTGCAGTAGATGGCTATGATACCAAGTTAGCTGCCAAATATACAGGTCCGTATACCGTCGTTAAAGTTTGTTCCCCAGTGGTGTACGACCTCAAGGATACCGCCGGAAAGTATCTCCGAAAAATCCATGTCAAAGATTTGAAACCTTACCATGGAGACGAGGCTGAAGTCTGTGAGGTCCAACCGATTTCCAAAAGCCCAAGGAAGAGGGTTGCCGAGCAAGGTTGCTCCAGTACCGACCACCCGGGTAGTTCCGCCTACCAGATGGCCAGATAAGGCTCTACTGGATTCCGAGGGTTAAATTCCCTACCGACCGATTAGCTAACCGACCGACTAACTCTTTATTAAGCTGACGAACTGAAATTTTTTTTCTATGTCAATAGGGTTCTGATGTCCTAGTCGAGTGAGAGCCGATCAACACTAGGACCGCCAAATTTTTCCCTGCAAGTTGGTCCAAGCTGATGAAAACAGTAGATGGTTCAGAGATACACGAAGAATGTGGCCTTGTAGGAGCTTTATCCCAGGAATGCAGTTGCAACCCAAGAAGTGGATATAAGCCAAGTCCTTCACCAGGGTCACCATTGAAATCCCGGACCGAGCTTTCACAAGGACAACCATTACCCCAAGGTCCGTAGGGGTACAAGAGGACATCCTATCGACGCCGGACATACCTGAGATGGCAGTACTACCATCAGGAGTATTCTTCTTCGGCTAATAGAGTTAGAGTGCGTGAGAGGTAATCCTTGAGTTAAAAAGAAATAATTACCTTCAGTACTTATTTTTTTTTTTGTGGAGGAAAAGGGGGTGTGTAATGAAGCGATTTTTCGCTCATTACTAATTTCCGTTTTCTGTTTTGATTTGCTGACCACCTTATATTGATTCATTTCAGTTTCGTGGAAATAAACCGTAGAAGTCGCATTTTTGCATTCAAAGTTGTCTACGTTAATTCGCTAATTCCTGACCACCCTGTATACAGTTTGAGTAATTTTCGTTTGTATCACGAGCAGTATTTTTGAGTTGAAATATAATGAATTGCCGGTATAAATTTCATTTTCCGTTGAATTCATGTAAGAATGTAATTAAGATTATCAACTCCCGACCAGACTGTATATAGTTTTGAATTTATTCAATCACTTTTTGTTATACAGAAAACCAGAATTTAGAAATTATTAATTTGAATTAACTCGTGTAATATAATAAATAATGGGAAGTATTTATTCGTAAGAATTGTATTTTATTTATTTACGTAATTTCCGACCAAACTGTATACAGCTTAGACAAACTTGTGTGTGTAAAAGTAAAATGTAAGCGATTTCATACACCGTAGAAATTATTTTATTTCAGTAGAAAATGTTATTTTTGATTTCTTCAATTTTATACCTCGATTAATTCACTTTTCCGTATTCCACGACAGCTGAATGAAACATAATTAAGTCAATTGAATAGTACGTTCATGCATTTCTTGTATTTTCATTCCGTTCAGAATTTCCAGAAAATAAATTCGAAAATTTATTCCTGCAGAAATAATAATTTAAATTATTCAGATCAAATTTAATTTCAATCCCATGTATAAAAACGGGAGTACGAGATGTAGTGTGTTGTTGTCTCCGTTTTTTTCACACATGTCTCTCGCGTTTTTCTGGATTGCTAGTTTGATAAGGACGCTGGCTGCGTCGTCTTTTCCGTTTTTTCGACTTTCGATAATTTTCTGGAATGTTCTAGAAACGGGAAATGATGTCAAATGTTGTCAGCCAATCAAATGTAGCCGTTTTAATCCCACTATGTGATTTTTCCGAAATTTTGGCGCATGACACCCCCCACCTTATGGGGTTAATAAAACCATTGACCGAGGGCATTTTAGGCATTCTTAGTTAGATTCTTAGTGAGTTTCTTCGCTTGTTTTCGTTGCTAATTACTTCGCCTAGTTTTCACTATTAAAAGTTTTGGTAGTTTTTCTTTAAAAGTTTCATCGCAAGTATTCCGGTATTCACCGTTTATTTTTCATTTAGAAAAAAAATTTCAGTATTTTCCTTTACCGACCGCGAGTGTGTGAAGTACTCCTGGTAAGACATTTTGAGCTAATTATTTTCCGTTATTTGTTCTTTTCTCTGTAGTCTGCTGTATATTACGGAATTTCTATTGATAATATTTTACCGTTGAACGATTGGTCGATTTTCTTTTCGGTTTGAATTAATATCGTGTTTTTATTTAATTTGCCGCCGTCCCCAGTGTATCAGGTGAGGTTCGTTACCTATTGTTGGCCTAGCTCGAATGGTAACTTCCTAAACTGTTACGCGGGTTTGACTGATATTTATTTTGCGAAAGTGAATTAATATCGTGTTTTTATTTAATTTTCCGCCGTCCCCAGTGTATCAGGTGAGGTTCGTTACCTATTGTTGGCCTAGCTCGAATGGTAACTTCCTAAACTGTTACGTGGGTTTGACTGATATTTATTTTGCGAAAGTGAATTAATATCGTGTTCTTATTTAATTTTCCGCCGTCCCCAGTGTATCAGGTGAGGTTCGTTACCTATTGTTGGCCTAGCTCGAATGGTAACTTCCTAAACTGTTACTTGGGTTTGACTGATATTTTGCGAGAGTAAATCAATATCGTGTTTTTATTTAATTTTCCGCCGTCCCCAGTGTATCAGGTGAGGTTCGTTACCTATTGTTGGCCTAGCTCGAATGGTAACTTCCTAAACTGTTACGTGGGTTTGACTGATATTTATTTTGCGAAAGTGAATTAATATCGTGTTCTTATTTAATTTTCCGCCGTCCCCAGTGTATCAGGTGAGGTTCGTTACCTATTGTTGGCCTAGCTCGAATGGTAACCTCCTAAACTGTTACTTGGGTTTGACTGACATTTATTTTGCGAGAGTAAATTAATATCGTGGTTTTTTTATTTTTATTTAATTTTCCGCCGTCCCCAGTGTATCAGGTGAGGTCCGTTACCTATTGTTGGCCTAGCTCGAATGGTAACCTCCTAAACTGTTACTTGGGTTTGACTGAGATTTTGCTCGTAACAATCCGATTAAGAAATTGTTCCCGTTCCTTATTCTGTTTATTTGATTCGACCATCATTCTTCGGCTGTGAGTTAATTCTGAGATTATCGTTTTTAATTTATTTGCTTATTTTCCGCAGTTCTCTGGGTAATTGATTGCGAATTTCATTTCGATTTAATTGTTTTCTTTAAACCGTCCCCTGTGTGTCAGGTGAGGTTCGTTACCTATTGTTGGCCTAGCTCGAATGGTAACCTCCTAAACTGTCATCTGGTTTGACACTGACTTTCGACATTTATTCTTATTTATCAATTACCAGAGGCAGTTTATTAGTTTTTTTGAAGTTGTTACGTGTTAATTCCATGCACCGTAACAATTTCGAAACCCCAACGTCTTCTCCTCCTATGCTCTCGTCCAGGTGACGCACTCAAACAATAACATATTTTCCTTCGCTATATCTGGGGTGCATGAGATGATGATATGTCGATTTACTAATATCAAAATGAGACAAATGATGTTTAGGGTATTTAAATGTATTGGCAATTCTGAAACCATAAATTCCGGCGCTCTGATTGATTCAAATTAACGGCACAAAAACGTCCCTTTTCCTCCATCTTCTAATGGTGAATTCACTGAATGTAGGCGATATTACGTTTCCGAATTGAAAATTCAAGAAAGTGATAATTCTTTCCATTTATGGGATTATTTTCATTGGAAATTTTGGATGTCATCAAATATTACCGTATTTCGTATCGTATTTGAGATCTTCAACGTCAGTAGACGGATTAATTGGCCCTTTCATAATCTCACCACTTTGGACATTGAAATCATAAGGAAATTGTCCATATCCATACCATCCCGGATATACATCAGCATTATTATCCCCAGGGATCACTGAAGCCGATTTTACCCTCTTCTCCATCATACAGAGGTAAATACCAATACATTTTTCAAATGTAGTTTTCGATAGGACGCCATTTTCATTATGGTCGTATTTCTTTTTTTTTTAGGGTGCTTGTAGTACCCCCAGCACCAATAGTACTATTCAACCATAAGTACAATTCCCCTGGCTCACCTTCCTGTATGCAAACTTTACATTACCGGATACTGAGAGAACATCAACCCCAACAGAACCAGAGTTGAAGCGGCGGCGTTTGGTCAGAATTGGACTCTTTTATTCAGTATCGCTAAAGCCAGGAAGTGGTGACAAAATTTTACTTAATCTGCTGATAATATTAACACCTCTTTTCCCCCTAATTATTCCTTTTCCCCATATCTCCTAGTTTCCTTACCGTTGGTTTTATCTTTTTAATTTGTATAATAATATTGAATTGAGATTACCGTTTTTGAGAACTGAGAACATATATTCATAACATCTATTATAATTTATGTGTATAAATTGTGCGCCATATATAGGCCTATATACGGAGAAGACAACTTTATTAGTTTGCCGATAATTAAACTTTTCAAATATCATTTTCGTGATTTTAATGATATAACTATTATTAATCCTACTGAGTGGAATTTAAATCACGTGGCGCCCATTTTTACATTTTTCCCAAAGAACCTACCCCCTCTCCACTGAAGTGCGGGACCACTCAGCCACTATTTTATATATTTAATTCCATCAACAGAAAAGTCGATCACAAGTTTTGGCGCCCAACGTGGGGCCCATATGGTTTCATTAGGTGTTTTCAAGTTTTTTTTTTCTCCCGATTCCGGTTTCTTTTAGCATATGTTCAGTTTTTGTTGGCTGTTTTTGTTATCATTCCGATAGTCACTTATCGTTCCGCTTAACTTCTGGTTATTATCGTTTATCGCTAGATTTTCGTTTTTCGCTCTGGTTATCGCCTACCGTTTTTCGTGCCATTCATGTTTTCGCTTATTGTTCCTCTCGTATCGTCTATCATGTTTCTGAGCTCCTTTCAGGTTATCTCTTAATATGGATAATAAGATGGAGATTAATCGAATTTGTTGTTTTTGTGATTCTTACCGTACTCGTATAGCGTTTGTTTATTTCGTGCAGTTATATTCAATCATGTTTAATTTTATATTTGAGTTAATGGATGATTCAGGTTCATCCGCTGGCATTTGGCATGCCAAAGATTTGAAGGCTCACCCACCTGATTCGCCATAGTTTTATCAATGGTAGTTTTGGGGCAGAGGATGGCTGTCCCTTGCTTGAAGCATAAATCGACTAGGGTAATCACTACCCCCATTCAGTGGCTGAATTACAACTAAGATCTCATGTATATTCATGTCCGCGACAGTTACATTGCTGTACTATTATTCCCTCTTACTTTTAATGAGGTCGAATGTATTTGTGAAGGTTTTTTCGCTAGGGTAAAAGTCTTGATATTGCTGCGGTGTTTCCGGTTTGTTGTTTTTTTTTGTTGTTTTCTCGATTTCCGCGAGTTTTCTTCTTCTTTTTTCTGAATTTCCTGTTTGATATCGAATTTGCCGTCGTTCAAAGAGTGACGAGGTCGTTTCGAGACTTTCGACTAAAACTATAAGTCTTCATGCCCTAGTCTTGTATCCTCGTCTCGGGTGCAAGTCGCTTATTCCTTTATTTCCGTTCATTATTATTTTTTGTTGAGACGGTTTTTCCTATCGTTAGAGTCTTGGGCATGTCTCGAGGTTCGGCTGGTCGATTATATTTGTCGTTGAGGCAGTATGCTCGACCCTCTTCTGTTTTTAGTGAAGAGGCCTTCAGTAGTCGAACGCTCTTTTACCATTTCGTTATTCCATAAAAAAAAGTTGACATCCTGTCAATTTTTTTCTTTCTCGTAATTTGGACGATATTTACAGGTGTCAGTTATCGATCATAGATTTGTTACGATGTTTGCAGGTTATGTTATTGTTGTGATTTCTAACTCCGTGCATTAGTTCTACAGGTGTCAGCTATCGATTATAGATTTTCAAACTAGAAAAGTTGACAAGCCAGTTAATCTGTGAATGGAGCATTTTTTGGTTAAGGCAGATGGTGATCATTTTCGATTTCTCGAATTTTCGACTTGAAGTCATCCATTGTGGGATTTATTTCGTGAATCGAATCTTGTGCATTATTGCTAATCCAAGCTCATTTTCGTTTCGAAGAAACTGGTATTTTTCGTATTTTTCTCGAAAGAGGATTATTTTGGATATTCTGCTGTTCTGATTGCACGTGAGAATCTGAAATTTCCGTCGATCTAAAAGCTCATCCTCCTGATCCAGAGTGAGTTCAAATAGCTATATAGCTATTCATTAAAAAAATATAAAAAAAATTTATAAAGAAAAAAAATTGAAAAAAAGATAAAAAGTATTGAATTGATAGGAGAATGGAAATTGTCTGGCAAACAGGGTAGTTGTTGAAGTTGCTATCGTCCTTTTATTTTTCTCTCATTTTTTTTTCCTTCTGGTAAGGGGGGAGTTGTTACGTGTTAATTCCATGCACCGTAACAATTTCGAAACCCCAACGTCTTCTCCGCCTATGCTCTCGTCCAGGTGACGCACTCAAACAATAACATATTTTCCTTCGCTATATCTGGGGTGCATGAGATGATGATATGTCGATTTACTAATATCAAAATGAGACAAATGATGTTTAGGGTATTTAAATGTATTGGCAATTCTGAAACCATAAATTCCGGCGCTCTGATTGATTCAAATTAACGGCACAAAAACGTCCCTTTTCCTCCTCCATCTTCTAATGGTGAATTCACTGAATGTAGGCGATATTACTTTCCGAATTGAAAATTCAAGAAAGTGATAATTCTTTCCATTTATGGGATTATTTTCATTGGAATTTTGGATGTCATCAAATATTACCGTATTTCGTATCGTATTTGAGATCTTCAACGTCAGTAGACGGATTAATTGGCCTCTTTCATAATCTCACCACTTTGGACATTGAAATCATAAGGAAATTGTCCATATCCATACCATCCCGGATATACATCAGCATTATTATCCCCAGGGATCACTGAAGCCGATTTTACCCTCTTCTCCATCATACAGAGGTAAATACCAATACATTTTTCAAATGTAGTTTTCGATAGGACGCCATTTTCATTATGGTCGTATTTCTTTTTTTTTTAGGGTGCTTGTAGTACCCCCAGCACCAATAGTACTATTCAACCATAAGTACAATTCCCCTGGCTCACCTTCCTGTATGCAAACTTTACATTACCGGATACTGAGAGAACATCACCCCAACAGAACCAGAGTTGAAGCGGCGTTTGGTCAGAATTGGACTCTTTTATTCAGTATCGCTAAAGCCAGGAAGTGGTGACAAAATTTTACTTAATCTGCTGATATATTAACACCTCTTTTCCCCCTAATTATTCCTTTTCCCCATATCTCCTAGTTTCCTTACCGTTGGGTTTATCTTTTTAATTTGTATAATAATATTGAATTGAGATTACCGTTTTTGAGAACTGAGAACATATATTCATAACATCTATTATAATTTATGTGTATAAATGTGCGCCATATATAGGCCTATATACGGAGAAGACAACTTTATTAGTTTGCCGATAATTAAACTTTTCAAATATCATTTTCGTGATTTTAATGATATAACTATTATTAATCCTACTGAGTGGAATTTAATCACGTGGCGCCCATTTTTACATTTTTCCCAAAGAACCTACCCCCTCTCCACTGAAGTGCGGGACCACTCAGCCACTATTTTATATATTTAATTCCATCAACAGAAAAGTCGATCACAAGTTTTGGCGCCCAACGTGGGGCCCATATGGTTTCATTAGGTGTTTTCAAGTTTGTTTTTTTCCTCCAGATTCCGGTTTCTTTTAGCATATGTTCAGTTTTTGTTGGCTGTTTTTGTTATCATTCCGATAGTCACTTATCGTTCCGCTTAGCTTCTGGTTATTATCGTTTATCGCTAGATTTTCGTTTTTTTCGCTCTGGTTATCGCCTACCGTTTTTCGTGCCATTCATGTTTTCGCTTATTGTTCCTCTCGTATCGTCTATCATGTTTCTGAGCTCCTTTCAGGTTATCTCTTAATATGGATAATAAGATGGAGATTAATCGAATTTGTTGTTTTTGTGATTCTTACGTACTCGTATAGCGTTTTTTATTTCGTGCAGTTATATTCAATCATGTTTAATTTTATATTTGAGTTAATGGATGATTCAGGTTCATCCGCTGGCATTTGGCATGCCAAAGATTTGAAGGCTCACCCACCTGATTCGCCATAGTTTTATCAATGGTAGTTTTGGGGCAGAGGATGGCTGTCCCTTGCTTGAAGCATAAATCGACTAGGGTAATCACTACCCCCATTCAGTGGCTGAATTACAACTAAGATCTCATGTATATTCATGTCCGCGACAGTTACATTGCTGTACTATTATTCCCTCTTACTTTTAATGAGGTCGAATGTATTTGTGAAGGTTTTTTCGCTAGGGTAAAAGTCTTGATATTGCTGCGGTGTTTCCGGTTTGTTGTTTTTTTTTGTTGTTTTCTCGATTTCCGCGAGTTTTCTTCTTTTTCCTGAATTTCCTGTTTGATATCGAATTTGCCGTCGTTCAAAGAGTGACGAGGTCGTTTCGAGACTTTCGACTAAAACTATAAGTCTTCATGCCCTAGTCTTGTATCCTCGTCTCGGGTGCAAGTCGCTTATTCCTTTATTTCCGTTCATTATTATTTTTTGTTGAGACGGTTTTTCCTATCGTTAGAGTCTTGGGCATGTCTCGAGGTTCGGCTGGTCGATTATATTTGTCGTTGAGGCAGTATGCTCGACCCTCTTCTGTTTTTAGTGAAGAGGCCTTCAGTAGTCGAACGCTCTTTTACCATTTCGTTATTACCATAAAAAAAAGTTGACATCCTGTCAATTTTTTTCTTTCTCGTAATTTGGACGATATTTACAGGTGTCAGTTATCGATCATAGATTTGTTACGATGTTTGCAGGTTATGTTATTGTTGTGATTTCTAACTCCGTGCATTAGTTCTACAGGTGTCAGCTATCGATTATAGATTTTCAAACTAGAAAAGTTGACAAGCCAGTTAATCTGTGAATGGAGCATTTTTTGGTTAAGGCAGATGGTGATCATTTTCGATTTCTCGAATTTTCGACTTGAAGTCATCCATTGTGGGATTTATTTCGTGAATCGAATCTTGTGCATTATTGCTAATCCAAGCTCATTTTCGTTTCGAAGAAACTGGTATTTTTCGTATTTTTCTCGAAAGAGGATTATTTTGGATATTCTGCTGTTCTGATTGCACGTGAGAATCTGAAATTTCCGTCGATCTAAAAGCTCATCCTCCTGATCCAGAGTGAGTTCAAATAGCTATATAGCTATTCATTAAAAAAATATAAAAAAAATTTATAAAGAAAAAAAATTGAAAAAAAGATAAAAAGTATTGAATTGATAGGAGAATGGAAATTGTCTGGCAAACAGGGTAGTTGTTGAAGTTGCTATCGTCCTTTTATTTTTCTCCTCATTTTTTTTTCCTTCTGGTAAGGGGGGAGTTGTTACGTGTTAATTCCATGCACCGTAACAATTTCGAAACCCCAACGTCTTCTCCGCCTATGCTCTCGTCCAGGTGACGCACTCAAACAATAACATATTTTCCTTCGCTATATCTGGGGTGCATGAGATGATGATATGTCGATTTACTAATATCAAAATGAGACAAATGATGTTTAGGGTATTTAAATGTATTGGCAATTCTGAAACCATAAATTCCCGGGCGCTCTGATTGATTCAAATTAACGGCACAAAAACGTCCCTTTTCCTCCATCTTCTAATGGTGAATTCACTGAATGTAGGCGATATTACGTTTCCGAATTGAAAATTCAAGAAAGTGATATTCTTTCCATTTATGGGATTATTTTCATTGGAAATTTTGGATGTCATCAAATATTACCGTATTTCGTATCGTATTTGAGATCTTCAACGTCAGTAGACGGATTAATTGGCCTCTTTCATAATCTCACCACTTTGGACATTGAAATCATAAGGAAATTGTCCATATCCATACCATCCCGGATATACATCAGCATTATTATCCCCAGGGATCACTGAAGCCGATTTTACCCTCTTCTCCATCATACAGAGGTAAATACCAATACATTTTTCAAATGTAGTTTTCGATAGGACGCCATTTTCATTATGGTCGTATTTCTTTTTTTTTTAGGGTGCTTGTAGTACCCCCAGCACCAATAGTACTATTCAACCATAAGTACAATTCCCCTGGCTCACCTTCCTGTATGCAACTTTACATTACCGGATACTGAGAGAACATCAACCCCAACAGAACCAGAGTTGAAGCGGCGTTTGGTCAGAATTGGACTCTTTTATTCAGTATCGCTAAAGCCAGGAAGTGGTGACAAAATTTTACTTAATCTGCTGATAATATAACACCTCTTTTCCCCCTAATTATTCCTTTTCCCCATATCTCCTAGTTTCCTTACCGTTGGGTTTATCTTTTTAATTTGTATAATAATATTGAATTGAGATTACCGTTTTTGAGAACTGAGAACATATATTCATAACATCTATTATAATTTATGTGTATAAAATGGTGCGCCATATATAGGCCTATATACGGAGAAGACAACTTTATTAGTTTGCCGATAATTAAACTTTTCAAATATCATTTTCGTGATTTTAATGATATAACTATTATTAATCCTACTGAGTGGAATTTAAATCACGTGGCGCCATTTTTACATTTTTCCCAAAGAACCTACCCCCTCTCCACTGAAGTGCGGGACCACTCAGCCACTATTTTATATATTTAATTCCATCAACAGAAAAGTCGATCACAAAGTGTTGTTCATTAGTTTGATAGAATACAGAGAATAGAATAGAACAAGACCGTTTGGCTCATATAATCTGAAAAGTACTTGTGTATGCTCTAACCTCCAAACATTTGATTACCGAGTTATTTCTCCGACCAATTATTTTATTTACCTCTCACGTCGTATGCTCTTCTGACTCGTCGCCTGCAGTTTGTAAATAATTATTTTATTAGGTACAGCTCAAGAGGAGAACCACACATTTTTTTTTTGTTATTTCTGTACATAATATAGAATTGTTATTTTGTTTTACATTATATTGTATATAGTTTTCTGTGTGTTTTACTCTACTGCTTGTCTTCTCTGCCATTTAGAAACAACCCTCAAGTAATCGCTTACACCTTAGATTACAATAGATCCCTTCTCCAACTGTATAAAGGCTACTCAGGTTTATTGTACGACATCCGGTAAGGCGTTGCGACCTTGTAAAACCTATCGCAACTGGCGCTCGAGCAACCGAAGTTTGATATTGAAATTAACTGGTAAGCAAAAGGGGTCGTTACATATTGAAAAGTAGAAACTTCATATTTCCATAAAAATATATCCGATTCGAGTTGACTTTATTTTGTGAATGAAGATTGATATACTGAATCTTCATGCAGAAAGGCCTGAGGCTAAATTTTCAGGATGATCTTTTTTGATATAATTTGCGATAAGAGAAAACATTATATTTCCGTGAAAACTCGAAATATATAGATCAAAAAATAATACGTATTTATCACATTTTTCGATTAATTCATAGAGTTATGAGTGTTTTGAATTAGGTATGCGTTAGTTGCATCACTACCTTATGAATAATTCATACCTTGCAAATTATAATAAATAACCATTTTTTCATTCATTGTCATAATTTTGAATGCCTTTTCACAATAAAGTTTTCACTGAACAATCGATGCAATGTTTCTTGAGCATACCTTAAAAACTTGAATATTCAAATAATTCGACGGCTACCGTGAACCAATTTAGTGTAAAAAAATCATCAATGAAATAGAGTGAAAAAAAATTTATTCTTCAACGAGTATGCGTGATTCTACAGGTAAGTATGAACCAAAACAATTATTGTAATGAACTGCTAAGAAATTAACATCTTCAGGTTTATCCGGGCCATCACATCTTTCAAACGCTGCTTCAATGGTTTCATCATTGATACCCACATCTTTGAAATATTTTGTAACAACATCTTTCCTGATATCACCATTTTCTGCAATTAAACCAATCTTGACGGCTATACATTTTGCATACGGCCCTAATGATTCAGCATCCATAATAAATCCTGTTTGTCTCGAGAACATCAGTTCTTCATCCTGAACTTTTGTAACTTCTTTACAATCTGCTTGTATCCTTCGTTTATCTTCCTTGGTAATAGCCTACAAATTTTTCTTCAATTATGTTAAACTCAAAAGACAACTTATGTATACTTCCAAGTGTGAAGATTTGATTATAAGAATAAAATGTCAATTTGAAAGTTTGCCAAGCCTAACATATCACGACAACGATTTTTTAGACCCGGAACAGGATCAACACTGATACATTCTGCGATTCTGCCTCAAATGTTCATTATTATTACTAAACAATGAAAGCAGAGAATAATATCAATCGATTGAAATCATATTTCGGAGCTCATCTCGTTAACGATCAAAGCAAATAGAAAAAGAGTATCCTTAAAAGCTTTTTCTCCCTATCAGAGCCCACCAGTATGGAGAATAATTCTGAATGATACGATGCAGTCTAGGATCTATACTTAAAACTGACACATTCTTCCGGGTATTATTCGACTAAAGCCGGTCCCAGACAAAGCGTGTATTTGACGAATGTTCGGCATTGGCGGTGCTTCGCGTAGTGTGTGGGAGCTCAACTTCGGCCCGATTACTATGGCCCACACGCTATGCGAAGCATCGCCAATGCCGAACATTTGTCAAATACACGCATTGTCTGGGACCGGCTTAATACTAAAACGAGACGCCACATCTGAAGACCCTTAGCAAACACCTTCCTCCACTGCATGAACCTTGAACGAAGTACCGAGATATATTGAGTTCACGGTCGGCAGTAGTTTGGATGATTTTATATGATTTTTTCATTATTGCTGCATTTATTTTTTATTTGTTGAAATGTGCAGCCCTTCCTGATATATCTAAGTTCGATGTATCTATATGATATCCATGTGGGCCGAAGATTTTTTTATTTTGTTTCCATTTTTTGTAGTGGCTGTCTTTGAATTCTTTTTTTGTTATGAGACTTATAGGTGAGCTTCTTAGTAGTGAGCCTCTGTTTCTTTATTTCATTTTATTTGTGAAATATTATTCGAAGAGTTCATTTTGTTTTTATAGTCAAATAAATTTTATTATTATAAATATTTCCATTTCATTCTGAAAGAAATTAAAATTCTTAAATCCCAACTACAGTGCGCGGAAAAATTATGGAACAAATTCATTTCCTCAGAAGGAAAATTTTTGTCAACAAAATCCTGAAACATGTCAATTTTTGTTTCACTTCTACCAAATGCTCATGCTGTTCATGAGGTAAGTATTTTTGCAGTTGAAAGGGCGTTCGAACCAAATTTCATTGACGAGACATCACTTTCTTGTGTATCGGTGATAAGATGGATAATCATTAGTGATATTGATGAACTTTGAGGAATTGTTTGCGCAATATGATGAATTGAATTGTTTCTAGTTCAGACCCGAAGCTATGAAAGAATTTCGAACTCTTCATTTTAGTAGTAGAAAATTCCAATTGAGCAGAGTAGCAGATATACAAGTTCTATAGTTATTGAAACTATGCAGAGAGCTCAGATATTCAAAAAGATCACATCAAAGGTTGATTGAATGCTCAATGAAAGGTACTCTATTCACAAATATAAAATCAATCTGAAACTAAGGAAGGTCACTACGTATACTTTTTAAACAGTCTCTTTTGATCTCAGAATCTTTATGAATGGAAAAATATATTACAAATAATTGGGTGAATTCAAGTGTCATTCAGAATTATTAAAAGCTTTTTTCCCTAAAACGCACATTGTCACAATAATTGGGACTGTTTTCGTTAGAGTTTTTCAACGTTCTTTCTACAGTCAACTTTGCTGAAACCTCCGTGAAATAAACTTCTCTAAAAACTCTATATAAAATATATTCTCGATTCATATTTTGAAATTTTTATACACTGAAAATGTTCATGTGCCAGCTCTCATTGATTCAACATATCTAAATATTCCAAAGCCTTCTGAGTTATTTTATGTGTGAATGAAGTATGCATATACCAAACACAAAAAATAACTTTTCGTCTTAACTCACCTGCACTGAAAAAACTAGAGGTACGAGAAAAATTAAAGAACTGTATATCATTTTCGCTACGAATACTTATTAAATGAAAATATTCGTAACAGGCAATTGTTGAGAGAAAGTGTCAAGGAAGCTTTAAATACAGATATTTGTACAGGTATTATTTGGGGTTTTTCGTTATCAAGCCATAATTGACGAATAAAACATTTTTATGATAGTTCATTTCAATTTACTTCTTTGTATAGACGATAACGAAATTTGGTTTTATGTTCCTCATATTATGATGCATCGAAATTACCCCTAATTATACTTTTACTTTCAGTTTTACAGATAAAGTTTTTAGCTGTATTAATTTTGTGTATGCACCAAACTTTCCTATTGAAATCTCAATTCCACCCCAAAATTTCAAGTTGAGAAGTCATTGATTCATTACAGAAGCTATTGTGTTTACGGTCGGCAGTCAGATTTGGACAGACTATAGGCACGATAACTTCAGAAATCCAAAGTTTCTTTTATCGTTCAGTTCAGAACAACTTCTGATTGTGAAATGTTCACAGTTGGTTTTTGAATTGAACAGAAAAGTCAAATTCAAAGAAAATTAAGAGCAGGTGGAGCAATGTGGCTTTTGCCTAAAAAAATTGTATAGGACAGGATATAAATGCAAAATCTCAGCACGATCGGAATGATATTCTGAAAACTTGACAATTGAAAAATTTCAATCCATGGACCTATAATACTAACTGGACGTCGAACTTCCTTACTGTCACGTAGAAAAAAGTGAGGCAAGGGCCGCCATTTGCAGTTTGGGATGAAACTCGAATATTTTGATGTTCTATGCTGGGTTCTATGCCATCTGTGCTCGAATTTTGATTGAAACATAGACGTTCCTTTGAAAGAAGTGATGAAAAACGAACTCTATATATTAGTGATCTATGACATTTCGGTCTTTATCAAATTATAAATGTCTTCGATTTGTGTGATTAGTAATTAAACAATATTGGTAATTCTATCATTTCAATTCGTTGAAATAAAATAAATAAAGGAATATTGGTAATTCTAATATTTCAATTCATAGAAAAAGTGCCACATCTCAAATCCAACCCAAACTGCAAATGGCGGCCGTTTGTCTCAAAATTTTTGACAGGTTCGCCATCTAGTTATATAATTATGAATTCCGTCTCTTAAAGTCTGTTTTTAAAAAGATTTATTTCTTTCCAAAATATCAATTACAACTTAACAGATGAAGAATTGATAATTTAACAGATTAAGATTTGGAGTGAGTCTAATGGAAGTTACTTCCTAACTGAACTAAATCTAATGTTCACTTTCAAAAGAAAGCTAAAAGTGCATACACACACATTGCATGTTGAAACTTTTCAGTACAATTCCTGGGATGGACCGAGGTGTTGACTGTTGACGTCTACAATTCCTAGAGAAGATGATCCAATAACTATATAAATCTATGATCCCGCATGTGCTCAAATTGATTTCCGCCAGCTTGGGTGAAAGCGTGCATTTTTTTATCAGTCGTTACCGGTTACGGTTCAATTTAAAGAAAGTAGCTGAACTGATGACTTCAGATAATCCTACAAGAAATGATGCAGGCGATCGCGTTGGAAATTCGGCGGTCCTCCTCGAGCAATCCAGTGATCCTCGTATGTTACACTAAATTCGCTCGTCTGTGTCTCAAACACGAAATTTTTATAACATAACGAATCACCCTTTGAAATTTTGCCGCATGTTAACCAATCACCCTTTATAGTTCTCAATCTTATTTCTTCTGATATAAGGCAGAAGTTTTCAAAGTGAAGGGAAATGGGTAATAACGAATGCTCAAATAATCTGAAGTCCTTGTCCTACTCCATTATCTACTATATAAGAATAAGTCGGGATTTCCTCCCTGATGCTATAACTCCAGAACTAACGAACCGATTTCAACGGTTTTGCATTCATTGGAATGGTCTCGAGCTCCGCGAGGTTTGTAGCAAAGAAAATTCAGGAAAAATTCCAAGATATCGAGAGGAACTTGAGGAATTGGTAAATTTCTGACATTTCTGAAAATTTCATTATTTATGACATCGAATTCAATGACAACTGTCAAGTCTAGCAAACCAGTTCAGAGGTCAAAAAAGCTTTAGGAAATTTGCAATTTTGAGAGGGGAAACGAACAGGTCCGAATCAAACAAGGTACGAATATCGTTTTTGAGTAGTTCTATAACGTTTATTAATGAAGATATTTGTTCCACGAATTCTGAAGTAACCAGGAAGAACAAAATATTATTGGTATTATAGGTACGTCTGATGTAAACATTTGTTCGTTTCGAGTGGAAACCGTTATTTGAATAGGTAAGTCCATATGAAATTATCAACTTTAACGTTCATTCAACGAATTCCTAACATTTCAGCAATCAAAAGCATCATTTCAGGTCGCAGTGATATTTGAGGCTTCTACTAAACCGAATTTTCCTTTTCACTGACAAATAACGTAATGAGAACAAAATTCGGGGATTATTCGTATTTTAGGAAAAAATAAGAGTGATTTGTTATAGAAGGTGGGATTTTAGAAATAGATAGTATGCTTCGAATTCATACGGAGTGCTCCTATAAACATGTCAAACATTTTGAATCTCTGCACTATTGCAGGGACATTTCAACAGAAACGAAGAAGTTTTTGAAGTTCAAATGATAGATAAACTATCGATGGTGGGATTTAAAATATATTATGCTTTGGATTTATACAGGGTCTTTCCATAAAAATGTCAAATATTGTAATTTTCTACTTCATAACACGAACATTTGTATCACTTTTCTTATAAATGTTCAATAGACGCTTTCAGTATATACAGGGTGTGTAGTGTAGTCAAACAGATACTCAGGAATAGATCAAATATCTACGAACATTAATAACCACTGATGATCTATCGACGTATACAAAACGGTTCGAATGACCTACTGTTCATCTGATCTATCGGTTCAATTGATCTACCGGTTAAATCATTCTACTTAGAAAGGTAGATCTACCGGTTTCACCAACCTACTTAAAAAGGAAGATCTACTGGCCTGACTAGAAAGTCATTGTTTTTTACATGGGCAGTTATACG
Source organism: Propylea japonica (assembly GCA_013421045.1). Taxonomy (NCBI): domain Eukaryota; kingdom Metazoa; phylum Arthropoda; class Insecta; order Coleoptera; family Coccinellidae; genus Propylea; species Propylea japonica. The sequence continues at coordinate 45,947,304 of CM024240.1, forward strand.
TTGCGTGTTCACGGGTTGGGAAACCATCCGGTTTGTTTGTGTTAACGTCAGACCAAAAACAAAAATATGGTTTACCAAAGAGCACTTAAAAAAAACGGATAATTTGCGGACACGTATAAGGCTTCAATTAAGTATTTAGGTACTTTGGATTCATTTTCATTTACTTAGAGAACTAAATAACACTTCATTTCTGTAATCGAAATGAATTCATTACTGTTGTGAAATGAGATAACAGTTTTCCTTTTCAAAAATGAAAACAATTTTTTTTCTTTATCTTTTGATCACCAAACGAAATTTTACATAAAACGAAGCCAAGTGGTGGCGAAACGGAGTTCGCCTGGTTTGCTAGTTATGTTCTAAATACTCAATATATCATTTCACTACTTCATTCATTAATTAAATAGACTCCATTAAATACTCACTCTTTCCAGGAACAATAATTTGAATGAAGTTGTATCTGCACTTCCTGCAACAAAATTCTGGATTAAAATGTGGAAATTGTATGGATATATTAAGCTATGAGTTATCATATAAAAAATTATTTTTGCGCTCACGTTCCTAGAGGAACTTCCCTTGGCGGTTTCGAAGGGGAGGGGAGTAATAAAAGTTATTGACCCCCATACTAATTTTTCGATCACTCATTGGATTTCATCCTCAAAATGAAAATCCCTTAATTTTTAGACTTAAACTATTTAAGTTTCATCATCCCTGAAACACCGATTAGGTTCAAATATCATATCTTGGTGTCCCATGATGTGCTAGTCTCGTGAAAGAGCGTCTTTCAAGCGGAAATCTTAGCTATTGAAAGATGTCTAGATACAAATCTAGAAAGAAACTATCAGAAGTGCGATAAACACTCAGAATGCCAAGCTGCCATTAAAGCACTGAGCTGTTCGTCATCGACTCAAAGATGATCTGGGAGTGCCAGAAATAAAGTCTCTTTAATCTGGGTTCCCGGCCATTCGGGAATCAAAGGACACGAAGAGGTCAATACACTTACCGAAGAAGGTGCACGAATGTCATTCATTGGCCCAGAACCCTCCTTCTTAATAGTCGCATTAAGCTATAAGAAGGAGTTTCTTGAGAAGGAGAAAGCTCTCTCCCAGGGATGATCATTCCACTAAGGTCCTTCGGACTTTGAAACAGCAAGATTCAAAAGATATCTGGATTTTGGTATAAAACAATTACACCTCTTCACTGATGGCTTTCTTACAGGACACTGTCGCCACAGGAAGCACCTGTTGGGGATGGGATTATCGGACACTGACGTGTGTAGATTCTGTGGGGAGGAGAAAGAAACCACCATTCACTTAGTCACGGAATGCTTTGCCAATGCAAAGAGAATACCTTGGGCGAGAAACTTGAAAGAGTGAGGAATTAGCCTTGTTGAAGCCTTCACAGATATTGGATTTCATCAGATCTCTGGAATTGGAAGGCGAGCTGTAAAGCGTGTGGTCAGAACAGCTCTGTAACTAAATTACAACTGTCCAATGATGACATTTTCGTGGGGTTTCAAGTAATAGATTTTTAAACTTTTTCCTCGAATATCTTCAGCTGATCAACAACGACACAAAACCTTGTGTAACATTTCGTGAAGATCCAGCTTGACGTAATATCTTGGAATATTAGACAGTAATATAAAGTGCCTCGATTATATCAGGTAAACAAATAATATATACATCCAGCTTTTACTCAAGAACAGTTATTGTGTTTTGTTTTTTCGTGAAAATGAAGTAATCCTTATAAACATATTTTCTTCCAATTGATGTATAGCTCAACTTCTATTAGAATTAAGAGGTGACAACCCCTACACCTAAGATTGAGGAGATTTTAGCTTACAGTTCTGCTAAAACATCTCTCCTCCGAATAAAAATGACCTTTTCCAGCATTTTCTCTGAAAATATCCTTGTCGCGACATAATTGGTCTGGCTAATTGTTAAATTGTCACCCTGTATTGCACTTCTCCTCAGGAGATTGAAACGATATTTATCCTACGTCCTGTTTAATGTGAATTAAACATTAAGGAATATCCAGAAGAAATCACATTTAAATATCAAGAATTCAAATTCCATGGAAAATTACCAGGAAGCAGTTATCGACCTCATGCATTCAATATACCATATCTAGGCCAAATAATATGCGAAATTTGCAGATTCCAGCAACTCTGGAAGGCGGCCCATGACGAAAACTGTGTGTCGTCACAAAAATATATGAGCTGTACTCATTTAATAATAATAATAATATTAATAATAACAGTTATTTATTGAACAAGTCAAATGGCCATCGACCGGAGTCCTTCAGCCCTGTACAATTATTGAATAATATGTAGCAAAAAAAAAACATTTATATATATATATATATTTCATTATTTGAAGTAATTTTATTTTAGTCTGTGAACATGAGGCTGTCTATAATGGTCTCAGTTGGAAATTTTCGGTGTGGTGTATTTGTTTTTTCCCTATGGAACATCTCATTTATATCCTCCAGATCCCTCAGGCGTCGTGAAAATCTTTCATTTAGAAAGATTAATCTTTCTCTTATTGGTGTGATTCGGGTTTTGTTGTATAGGAGTTGATTTGATGGGTTATGCAATCTATTGAGCGGATGTCTCAGTCTTGTTATGGTTCTTAGAGCAATTCTTTCACCCACCTCTAAGTTCCTCAGTGCTGAGTCCGAAACATTGGAATATAAAGGATGTCCATATTCCAGAATAGGTCTGCAAATTGATTTATAAATCTTTGTGGCATTTTCTATACTTATTCCTTCATTTTTGTAGGTGAGGCATTGGAAGTGTTTAGCTCTAGCGATGGTTTTCTTTTTACTGATGTTGGTTTGGAGTTTCATATTTGCTCTATTGTCAATTTGTATACCGAGGTATTTCATTGTGGGGGACGGTGTTATATTTCTACTCTCTACTGTTATCGTTGGTGAATTGGGTGATATCTTGTGGTTGAAAATGATTAGTTAGATTTATTTGGATTAGGTCGTAGCCGCCACCTATGGAACCATGATATCAGCCTGTCCATGTGAAGTTGTAGTCCATTTATGCATTTCTTCAGGTCTTTATCGTGGGAGATAATGATGGTATCATCTGCATATAGTAAAAGATAGTGATCTCTGTTACCTTTATACATGTCGCTACAGAATATATTGTAGAGGAGAGGCGAAAGTGGAGAACCCTGTGGAGTGCCTTGCTGTGGAGAGAATGACGTGGATATCGTTTCATCTATTTTAACACATAGTTTCCTGTCTTCTAGAAAGCTCTTTATTATTTTTATGAGGTAGGTTGGGGTGTTGAATTTGTGTAATTTAAATAGCAAACCTTTATGCCACACGCTGTCGAATGCCTTGTTTATATCCAAGCTGAGAGCAGCTGTTCTTTTTCGGTTCATTTGGGCATTTTGTGTGTTGGATAGAAAAATGGTAAGGGGATGAATTGTAGCTTTTTTGGACCGAAATCCGAACTGATTGCTTGGGATGACATTAATAAGATTTTCCTCCAGTCTTTTTTTTATGATTTTCTCGAACAGTTTTCCCAGCACAGGCAACAGTGTAATAGGCCGATAATTCTCTGCTTTGTGGTGGTCCATATTGTGCTTTGGTATTGTGATTATGGTACCAGTTTTCCATATTTCAGGGAATATTCCATAGCTCAAACAATGTTCATACATTTTGATAATCTCCAAGTGTATTTCCTTATTAAGTTTTTTAAGAACCATCCATGGAATGTTGTCCGATCCAGGGGCACTGTTTTTGCTTTTGGAAAGTACTTCAAAGTATTCTGTTTCTTCGATTTTTGCGTATGTGTATCTTGCCTGCAATCTAAATTTCTAAAGTAGTTCTCATACCAGCTGTTGACTTTGGTTTCTTGTGTTGTATTATTTTTTATTTCTGTCATATTGAAATGCTCCTCGGAAGTGTTCTGCAAACTTTTCTACTTTTTCTTTGGTAGTCTATATCTTTATTATTGTCCCTCAGTGTAGGAATGTTATGGTACTGCTTATACTTTGAAAGTTTGTTAACTTGTTGATAGAATGTTTTTCCCCTTGATTTGTTGATTTCATTGCATGCGTTGACCCAAGTGTGTTGTCTATATTGTTGGATCATGATGTGAATATTTTTATTGGTTTCATTGATGTTTCTTTTGTAGTCGGGATTGGGTTGAAGCAGGTATTCTCTGTACATTCTACGTTTCAGTTTTATCAGGTTTATTATATGCGGTGGGAGTTCATGAAGGAATGGATGATGTTTAACTGTGGGTGTATTCTTTTTTATTGATCTTGATAGAGTGTTGTTGAAGTCTGTTATGTAACATTCGTCGATAGTCTTACCAGCATTTACCTTCATAAAGTTAAGCATATCTTTGTTGACCTTTTTTATATTACATCGGCGGAAGTTATATGTTGTCTTTGTAGGTATTTCTTCAGGAAGCTGTTTCAAATCGAAGGTTATCATCATTGCCAAGTGATCTGATCCTAGGTCTGGAATTAACTGAACATCCAAGAAATTACGCTGGAGATTTGTGGAGTAGAGGATAATGTCTGGTGTGCTGTCAGGGTTGTTATCCATTATGAAAGTTGGTGGTGTCAAATATTTTGTGAAAGCTTTATTTTGTAGGAATTTGTTGATTTGTTTATTTTTTGTTTTATTTATATTGAAGTCTCCTATAATTATGGAATATTTGTACAGGGCGGCCTTAGTGAATATTGTTTCCTCAATTTTTGAGTGGGGATGTATGTAAACCAAGAAGACATGCAACTTATTTGTTTTGAAAGGTATCGTGAAATGCAGACATTCATTTTGGGTGTTGTTCATTACTGGGGGTTTTCATATCCCATTTTCAAACTTGGGTGGCATTGCACAATACTTCCTCCTCTAGTGTTGTTTGTTTTAGTTCCTATTTTCTTAATGATGTTCCAGTCTCTGTATGAAACCGCATGTTCATCTTTAATTTTTGCCTCAACAAACATGCGCACTGTATATCATTTTTTTCTATGAAATTATTGACAATGTGTTTTTTGGGTGTGTAACTATTGATATTGCTGTAGATGATTTTCATATCACAGGAGTGCTTGGGCGTTATTATTTATTGGTTCTGTGGGAGATGGTTCATCTGGATCTTCAATGTCAAACATCAGGATATACACTCTGTTTCCTGAGAAAACAGCAACAGTATCAACATTATATTGATTTATGAATCTCCGTTTCAATTTATCCAGTAATTCATCTCTGTTGATATTTTTAGGTTTGTTTAACTTTCTTATGTAGGTGTTAATTATGTCATCGTGTATCGTAATTCCATTTTGAATTCTACTTTGTTTTTTGTGGAGTTCTTCTATATTTTTTGATTTTTTGTTTAGGGACTTTATAGCAACATTAGGAATACCCTCTATAGGTTTCCTAGGGTGTTTTGGGCATTTAGGTGACCAAGATTGGTGTTCTTCAGAGTTGCATGCTTTGCATTTGGGTGGAAGATTTGTTTTGCAATGGATTTCTTTGTGTGGGCCCAGGCATTTGGAACATTGCAGTGGATTATTGCAGTTTTCAGAAGTATGATCGAAAAGTAGACATTTATTGCATGGCACTGGTGTAGGCTCCGGTGGGTGACTTGGGTATACCAAATAATGTCTATTTTTGAAAAACATGCCCTCATTCAGTAATTTTTCAAATGTTGCCTCATCTCCAGTTATTATTCTTATGTACCCGGTTTCTGTGTTTCTTGATTTTGAGATGATTCTTTTGCAGTATCGATGTTTCAAATTAAGATTGTTCAAATGCTGACTAATTTCTTTTTATCGATGAATTTTTCTACTGCTTTAATAACACTGAGAATGTTTTCTGTGGTTCATTTCGCTCTTTTGTTTTCTCGTATGATTTGGTTTCGTTGAACTTTGTTATTATCTTGTCGTCCTTCATTTCTTCTAATGCTTTTTGTAGCTCTTCTTTTTTACCATTAGATTTAAGTAGATATCCCAGTTTGGTCTTCAGTATGATGTCTTTGGATTGACTGAATTTTTTGTTCCATTCTTCCGCCATTTGAATTCTATCCTTTATTAATGATTCGTCAACTGACATGTAGAATAAATGTTTGTATTCAGTGTTTCGAATTTCATTCATTCTTGTTGAAAAAGCAGAAAAATTTTTGTTGGGCATTGATTTTTGTGGGTAGTTTATTCTTTGTTGTGGATTTGTGTTTTTGTTTATATTTCCTTGAGATAAGTCGTGATGTTGGGATATGTTAGCAGATGTTGTGGGAACTCCGTTGATGTTATCTATCTCCATAAGATCGCTTTTTTCATTGTTTGTGTTCTTCTTTTTTCTAATCAATTGTGGTTCTTTGAAAACGACGTCAGGAGATTTGCTTTCGTTCTTTTTCTTTGCAGTTGAAGTGTTTGTTGGAGATTTTTTTTTCCTTTTTTTCTTGGAAACCTCTTGGAATTTTTCTTCTCCGTCTGAGGTAGCGCAGGAGGATGATCCGCTGATTTGAGACATTTCCGATGTATAAGAGGTCTCAAACTCCGCGGCGTTTGCCGATAAGTTTTGGGACACTTTGAAAATTTTACTATTTTTCACGGTTTAAATTAAGATTATACGTTTTTAATTGATGATTTGATAAGAAGCTATGAATGCTATACATGTGCTCGCCATGAAAGTCAGACACAGACTGTCATTAAATTCTCGACAAATTTTTGTTCAAGTTTTGACGTAAATAAATTACTAAAACTCCACCGCGAGTTTTACTTGGTTTGTGGGATTACAACCCTCTACTCACCACAACTCACTCACTGCTACTTCAACGAAGTTACGAACCGTTGAAGAAAGTAGAAACAAACATATCTTTAGAGGGATACCCCCAAAGATACAGACCGATATATGAAAAAAATCGAGCATGTATTGTATAGGGTGGTCAGAATTGGAAATCCCGAACTACTAATTTTTAACCGAATGAGATAGATAAAAATGAATGGTACATTACGGTTGTCTTTTTTCGAGAAACTCTTTATGCTGTCATTCGCATTGCTCTATCATCTTTTGTTTTCGTGTTATAAGCCAAAATTGACATTTAGCCATTTTCGAGTTTGGTCATTATCTCTGTTGTGCTTTAAAGTTGAAACAAAAACATTATACAGGTTTTGAAATTCACACATGAATATACAATATACAATGCATCAGACAGAGAATTATTCCGTCCAGTTGCACAGATGAATAGTCGAGACAATCACATGCTGTAACACACTGAACTCCGTTGTCTGATTGCATTATTCTAGTCTTGTCTCTCGCTTATCGTAGGGAGCAGCATAATTCATTTAGTATGGTAGACAACAGTAATCAGTATTACTGGCAGCCTGACAAATTAAATAATTTTATACGTGTACTGCAGGTTCCCTACCATACTGCGATAAGAGAGAGACAAGACTAGGTTATTGCAATAAGTCAATGAAATTTATTCAGTTACAGCACGTGTTTATCTCAACTATTCATCTGTGCAACTAGACAGAAGAATTCTCTGTCTGATGCATTGAATATCGTATGTTTCAGATGTGAATTTCCAAATCTGTATACAGACACGTTTTTGATAGATATCCAGTGGCTTAATCCAATTTTCTTAGGGTTTTCCTTCCTGATTAATTACATGTGACTTTCTTCTTTATTATGGAACTAATAGTTTATTTTTACTTAAAGATAATCACGTTTTTCTTCTCGTTTCATCATATATCGCTCTTAGGTCAGTAGGGATACGTTTGGGTGGGCAAGGGTTGGCCTGAGCCCCTTCAAATTTGTATTACCTATGCTCAACAAAATTGTACCAATTCATTCATTACCACCCCTCAATGAAAATTCTGTGCCACCTCTGACCCTCCACTTACCGTCACCACCGACCTAAGACATATAACAAGTTATATACTTTTGGAACGAGAAAAAAACGGTGATTAATATTAAGTAAAAATAAACCTTTATTTCCATGAGATAAAACGAAGTTACATGTAATGAATAAGGAAGGAAACCCCTCAGAAAAACTTAGATTGAGGATTCCTGTCGAAAAAAAGTCTGTATAATGTTTTTGTTTCAAGTTGAGTCAAGTACCTAACCCAATTTGCTTTGAAGAGACGCATCGTATCGTAATGAGATCCATTGGTACCTACAATTTATAATTCTTGAAGGATGTCAAGCTGATAATTTCTAGAAAAACGATCATTTCGAAATTAAAAACTGCATTTATAATTAGGCTTTCATAGTGGAAATTGCATAATTCATAGTTAGAAAATAATTATATAAATAATATTGAAGTTTGGATGATGGAAATAGCAGAAAAACTGTTTTGATTAATTTTTTTTTCTAAACTCGAGCGTTCGAGAATTTATTTTCGATTCTCCAGGAGAACTACGTACAGAAAAGTAATGGAATCATATAACTAGGTATGTATAAAGATTGTAAACTTACGAAATTGAGAATTAATATTATTTGTTCATCTTTGAAGAACATCTATAAGTAAGTAGGAGGAATATTGAGGTAATGAAAAAACTAAACATAAATTTTATTATAAATGTCAAATTGACATCATTCGGAATTCGAACTATATAGTCCATTCACGAAAAGCCGTCGGTTGGCCATGGAAATTTGGCATATTCCACTGTGTATATTAAAATTTTTGGTTATGTCCTTTATTTTCTTGTCAGATTGATACGCAATGTTGTCAATATTGCATAGAGTTCTCTGATAACTCGCAAGCTCGTCGGACGAGGCCGGGTACATTCGGCAACGTTGACTTTATTTTACTTTATGACAGTAAATACTACCAACTTCAGATAAATAAAGAAACGCCTACTATGCGCTCAACCTTTCGTGAACGGACTATATAGGCCGTTCACGAAAGGTTGAGCCGTCGGGTGGCCATGGAAATTTGGCATATTCCACAGTGTATATTAAAATTTTAGGTTCTGTAGTTTATTTTCTTGTCAGATTGATACGCAATGTTGTCAATATTGCATAGAGTTCTCTGATTACTAGCAATCTCGTCGGACGAGACCGGGTACATTCGGAAACGTTGACTTTATTTTACGTTATAACAGCAAATACTGCCAACTTCAGATAAATGAACAAACGCCTATTATGCTCTCATACTTTCGTGAACATACTATATATCTTTTCTTGAGTTAATAGACTTGTCATATTGTGAAATTCGCAACATATTCCTCCTACTAGCTCATAGAGGTTTTTTAAGAATGAATAACTAATATTAATTCTCAATTTCGTAAGTTTCCAATTTATGGAAACCCAAATTTTTCAACAATAACTGGATATCATTATTGAAAATTTGCAATATATCCTCTTATAGCATTAATACTTGCATTAGTGGACGATAAAGGAGATCTCAACCAAGCCAGTGCTTACTGACTATTTGAAAGGAAGAGGAGTTAGTGATGATTATCAGATTACAAAGTATTCAGTTTTGTATCATTACTGTTTTCAACCTCCATACTGAAAACAGCCTTAGTGGTTCATTAATGAACATCTAAAACTGTTGTTAGTTGAAATTGGTTGCAACATTTTAATGAGGTTAGAGGTAACCTAGAAGTGCTTCATTTAAGGTGTACTTTTTTCCGTTTCCCAATGAAAAAAAGTGAAGTGGAACTCACTCGAATGCAATATTTATAAATGATTCATCAGCGAAAATAGTTCAATCAAACTGTACCATCTTCAAAAAAATTAACTTCAGACCTTGATTGGTCTCGGTTTAAGAGTCGCCTGGTCATTCACACCAATGTAGTTTGAATGATTTGTTGCTGGACACCCTGTAGAATAAAAATATCAAATTGAAATTCAAACTAATCAAAGTTGAATTACTGGCAAAAAAACGTATTATCTAAATATACTGCTCAACAATTGAATTAATTTCTGAAATATTCGCTCCAAGATTATAAATTTAGTCAGATATCAGAGTATTTTCAGTTGATAATATGGTTCACTTGAGAAAAGAATGAAAAAATGGAAAAATGTAGAGAAAAAAAAGACTTTATTAGGAGCACTCAAAATTCTGTGTTTGAATGACTTAAAAATTTTATGATGACACCACAAGAAGGCTGAAGTTTCGGTTAAGCTAGTACCTAGTTGTTCCCCCACGAGCTCGTCTCAAGCATTCTACCCTACGAGGCATACTTTCGATCGAACGATTTATAAAATTTTGGGGAAAATTCGTCCAAATATCCCGTAAAGCGTTAGAAATGTCCTCCAGGTTATTGATCGGTTGATCTAAGGTTAAACATTGTCTAGACATATCAGACCAGACATGTTCGATGCAATTCATGTCTGGAGAGAGAGCATGAGTTTCCAGCGCTTCATTAACCAGACGACTACGGTGTGGACGGGCATTATCGTCAATTAAAATGAAATTCTCGCCCACGGCAGTCGCAAACGGAACAATTATGGGTTCAATAATCATATCGTGATATCTCTGGCTGGTCATGGTGGTGTTCTGCGGAACAACCAACTCTGTTCGTTGGTTCAAACAAATGCCTCCCCATACACATATAGAACCTCCGCCAAAAGCTGTTATGGGTACCATGAACTGTTCTGCATACCTTCGACCTCTTTCCCTCCAAGCAAGAATACGTTCATCGGAGTTGACCAAACGAAATCTAGACTCATCCGTAAATAAACATCGGCTCCAATCTTCAAGTGTCCAATTGCGGTGCTCCTCAGCCCATTGCCGTCGATGAACCCGGTGTTCCCTATTCAAACAAGTATGTTGTAACCTCTTACGTGCTCTCAAACCACGAACATGTTCTCGTCGTCTTACAGTCTGGTTCGAAATTAGAACTCCTGTTGCACTCTCAGTGATCTATTGAGCCGCGACGCCGGGTAAGTGGGATTTCTCATATCATTGAGGATCAAAGAACGATCTTGGGCAGCTGTTGTACTGCGCTGCCGACCTCCCCCGTGAACATAAGCTTCTGAGTCGTTTTGGATGAACCTATTCCAGGCCCGACTCACGACACTTTGCGAAACATTCAACCGCCGGGATACTTCTCGCTGGGACAAACCTTCCTGTATCCACCGGATGATTTGGTAAAGTTGCACAGGAGCCAAACGTCTTCTCGGCATGACTGATAAGCTGATATTGTTCTCATTTCTTCAATTATTGTCACCTTATGTGTTTGAACGAGAGAAAAAAACAGATTTAATAACAAATGTCACATTGCATGATTTTCACTCCACTTGTAACAGCCTACAGATAATAATTGATTTTGTGAACAAGAGCCGATGAAGTGAGGAAGACTTTAATATAATCAATTCAAAACATCTTACTTTTTCCTCAGAGAATATATAATGTACAGATATTCACGAGAGAACTTGAAAAAAATACAAATGAAGAGAAATTCATAAGTGATTCCTGCAATTGTTGATCAGTGTAGTTAAATTCACCACCTTCAAAATGGAATAATTCGGGCTGATGATTTATTGATATTCTGGCATAATATAGAATTTTATCACATAAAACTGTACCGGCAGCATCAATACAAGGTTAATATTCAATGAACTCAGACTTATCTGTCTCGAAATAATCTGAGAAAAATTTAATAATTTTCATTTCCCAATTTATAAATCAATCGATAATTAGAATAATTATAATTGCGAAACTCATAGTCCTTGATTTTGAATTTTTCTTTTTAACGACGTCGATAGACACGACACGTGATATCGATGAAATTATTTTAATTCAGTCATTCTATCGATTTTTCTTCTATATCTTGAAGTTTTGAAGTGATTCAAGTTATAAATCAGCATTGATTTACGATGAGACTAATTTTGTTAACTACTTTTACCATTTTAATTTGCTTCTCTAAGGTAAGTATCCACTGAGAATTCAGTTTGAACGCTTGACCTGTAGAATTGTAGATTCAGATTATCATAATAGTGCTAGGGCATTTATGCACTGCGTTCATCATTTTTGCATGAGTATAGGAATGAAATCATATCTAAAGCTCACCGTGCAGTGCAGTTACTTCGATGGTTTCGAGAATTCATCGCATTCATAATTCCTTGAACTTAGAATTCTCTACTTTGTAGTACAATCGACTTCTTGAGATTATAATGTCGAAGAAATTCTCGAAGTGGTGTAATCGATTCTTGACAATCTTTTAGGGACTAATCATCATTATTATAACGGGTTATCCATTTCGCGGTTTCAAAAGTATAGGGCTGGAATTCGATATCTGTCAAACGATTTTTTTAAAAAAAAATTTTTTGTTCAGTTGAAAGTCTGACATTTATGAAAATGGATCGCTTGACTATCGCACAACGCATGAAATTGTAAAACCTTATACAAAATGGCGATTTTGCCACAGCCACACATCGTGCTTTAAGAGCAGATTTTGGTTTACATAATCGTCCACCTACGCAAGCAATTGGTAAAATTGTGAAGAAATTTGAAGAGATGGATTGGTTACAGATATTGTAAGCCCTGTGCATCATCGTTTTGCTCGTACCACTGAAAATATCGCTACTGTAAGTGAAAGTGTTGCCGAAGACCCGAATCTGTCGATTCCTCGTCATCCCAGGAATTAGGACTGTCTTACGGCACATTATGGCGTATTTGCATTAAGATCTACACACCTACACCCATATAAAATCCAGCTCACACAACAACTGAAGCCAGCCGACCATTCACATCAACATCGTGGATACGTCGAATGGGTGCTTGAACAACCGGCGGTGGACGGCGATATCAACTGGCCACCAAGATCATGCGATTTGACACTGCTTGACTTTTTTTTGTGGGGCTACGCGAAAAACCGTCTTTATGCAGATAAACCTTTAACTCTTGAGTAGTGAAAAATCAATATTCGTCAAGTTATGGCTGAGATACCGCCCAATCCAAATATGTGTCAAAGGGTGGTCGAAAATTACCTCAAAAGAATCGATGCTTGCAACAATTCGGGTGGTTGTCATTTAATGATGTAGTGTTTCACACAAATGTCAACGTTCAAACTTTATAATAAAAAAGAAATATCATGATAAAATAGTTATTTATTATACAAGGGAAAAAAGTAGTAGATTTTAGCTCGAGGTTATATAGACAAAATGCCGAGAGCTAAATCTAATATTTTTCCCGTGTATAATACACTATTTTTTTCTGTGACAGGAAAAACGACCATTTAATAGTGAAAGAAATATAACTGTTCACGAAATTACTTTTTTTCCCCCCGGAAAAATGTGAGTACTTTTTTCCCGGCTACATAGAGAATCATTTTTTTGACAGAGAAAAAAGTAATTTCGTAAAAAGTCATATTTTGTGACCTGTCAAGAGATATAAATGTCACATTTTTTTCCCGCCACAGAAAATAGTATATTATTTATAAGGATTAAAAGTGCATCTTTTTTTTACGAGCAATATTTGCAGTTGCGAGGCGTAGCCGAGCGAATGCAAAATTGCGAGTTAAAATAGGCACTTTTAGTCCGAATAATATATACTATTTTTTCCCAACCAAGTCAAAATTACAATAAATTGGTTTTAGTGAAAATCGTTCATAATTTGGTTATGAATTTGAACACAGAATCATGACAGTGATTGTCAAGTAGACTTCAAATGCATTTACTTTTAATCCAGGATAAAAGTAGCGTTTTTTAATCCTAGGATTAAAAGTGTTGCTAAGTAACGAGTGAATTTTTTTTCGTAAGAAATTTATGACTTTTGCACCTGAAAATAGTACACAAAATGTCAACATTTTTTGATGGTTGGAACAAAAAATTTTTTATGTGTTTTATTACGTTTACTTTTGAAACCGCAAATGGATAACCCTGTATTTTCCAATTTCAGATCATTTCAGATTTCGAGCCAATTTGTTGGAATTCTTTTCAGATCTTCTGTCCAGCGTTAAAACCTCTTTCTCGGTTTCTCGTTTTGTCTCTCGGTAAGTTTATTGTCCATTTTTCGTCTCCGAATCTTGCAACATGTCCTGCCCAGTTTCACTTTTGCCTATAATTTTGCGCTCGATGATATCATCCATCTCTGTTCTTCTACGTAAACTAAACTATTTTTTACGTTGTCTTCTAATGCGAGCATTAGCCTTTGAGCAGCTCTAAGTTCATTTGTCGATGATTTGCCAGCGTCAGCGGGTTCTCACCGTAAGTAAAGACTGGCAGATTATACTATGATTGAATCATTGAATGCTTTTCGTTTCAAATATATTGAGATTTCACTCTTGAATACATATTTCAATTTTCCGTGGCAGCTCATCCTGAAGTGAATCTTATATTCAACTCACACAAGTTTGATTGTCTGAATGAATTTGTAGCTCATGACCCAGATATACAGGGTGTCCAGGCGATTGACGTCAATAAATTATTTTGAATTTCTCAGACCTGTGGCTATCCCAAAATATCCCATGTATGTAATGCGATTTTTTGTAGTTTTCGAGTTATGATTTTTTTGAATGTGAAGAAGAGTGTGCAGAAGAACATTTATCTCTCCATTTCCATTTTTAATTGAAGAAGATAATTAAAGACCACAAGGAATTGTGACTTCGGGGTTTGGATCTACAGGGTAAAATCAAAAATTTAACTTGAACGGAAGGAGCTAGAGACTTGGAATTTGAAGGGGAGGTGAATGGTCGAAATACCTCAGTTGAGTTCCTTGATGGCCCGAATGAAACAAAAAGTTTCCCGGTAATGATGGTCTGAACTATTTTTATCTGAAAAAACCAGCCATAGCTTTGTGGAAAGTCCACGGAATGTTAAATTCAAGATAAATTTTAGAAAAATTAGATTCCGCTAAACTTTAACTGTAAAGAATGAGCATTAATGAAATGAAATAACGAAAACTCAACCTTCTAGCCTATTGGCAAAAAAATTCAAAAATGCGACTAGGTATATATTCCGTATTGTTTATAATTCTCATCCAATGTGTAGTACTACACTACAATAGCGAAAGCAAAATAATCAATTCATTCGAACACAATTTTATGACTTCCACACACTTTTGTTTCATCAGAAATATAATTACGAATCAATCGAAATTTGTTCTTCTTAAAAAAAAATTTTTTTTATGAATTTCATGGGTCCCCCCAAGCATGAACCCAGATTGGTTACTTTTGCTTTCAATTTCTTCTTATGTTTTTGTTCTGTTTTCGACCTACTCTTCTTCCTTCTTAATTTTAAATTAGGATTCTCTTATTCCTCTGTTCAGTACTTCTTAATTTTGTCATATTGGTTTTCGCCATTTCGTAGGTATGTGTTTTTCTAGTTTCAGTGTTTTCGTCATAGTTCTTATTTCTTCAATTTTTTGTGTACCATGGTGCATTTATGGTTTGTTGTTCTTTTCCAATGTATTCAATTCGTTTATTTATAACCTATCAATACCCCAAGGAAATGAACGATGAGATTGGGGTGTTCAAAGACATATAATTGTTATTGAAAGATAAATTGAACATATAAATTTTTATTATTGAATATAATTAATTTTTTTTCAAAATAAACTATTGAGACTTTTTTGTTCCGAAATTTGTTATTTAGGTGACAGTTCAATAATCTCAAACTCTTTGTGAAAATATTCTATGCTTTCTATAGCGTTAAAATATTTGAATCGGTTATTTCTGAGAATTATATTAAATTAGTCAGGAAGCCCATTCATATTGCGGAAACATTAATTCAAATTTGAACATGCTGAAAGATATTCGTTTCATTCTACTCATTCATGATTTCGACTTTCCTCTTCAAATAAAAGCATGTAAAAAACAAAAACTCTCAATGGAAGAATATTAACAGTTCATCTCAGTAGCTCAAGCAGTTGTTTTTCTTCTTTTATTCATGAATTGAACTTCTAACAGATGTCAGAAACCTTTTATTCGGAATGAGATCATTCAAACTCAAATAGCCTGAGGGTTATTGATTTCATTCTTTTCATTTATGAATCAACTTTTCTGTACAGATCAGCTACCTGGACATAGTTCTGCAGTTTTTTTCGATTTATAAACTAGAGATTTTCGAGTGGAATTCAAGAATATAAATGTTGAATTCATAAATGGAAAGAATGAACTCGATAACTTCCAAGATATTAAAATTTGAGTTATCGTTTTACCAATTCGAAAAAGAATGCAAATGCTACTAACTTCAAATCAGGGCTTCGAAAAAGTTTTAATGTTTTTTCTGTCTATTAATGGGTGAGAAGGAATCGAATAGATAAGTCGAACTAATGAAAATCTAATTCCAAGTCTAAATATCGAATCTGATAATAGAATAAAACTTATTTTATAATAAATTTAGTAGGTATATTAGAAAATATATTAAAAATGGGTTGTCAAAAAAAAAACTGTACAAAATATTTTTAATTATTTAAAAAAAATGATTTTTCATTGAATGTTGCAACATCAAGATAATAAGAAAATTTTATACTGGACTTCAAGTATTGAACATATAGAATGTGCAGACGTAGGGTTATGTATAATTTCCTGGACAAGCTTCTAGGTTATTTCAAACAAGCGAAAGTAACTAGTATCGACATACCTGTTTATATCTGGCAACCTAGTAGCTTGTCCAGGTAAATTATAGACAACCCTACGTCTGCACATTCTATATGTTTAATACTTGAAGTCCAGTTTAAAATTTTCTTATTATATTGATGTTGCAACATTTAATGAAAAATCATATTTTAAAAAATAATTAAAAATATTTTGTCCATATTTTTTTTCACAACCCATTTTTAATATATTTTCTAATATACTGAATTTATTATAAAATCAGATTTATTCTATTATCAGCTCGGTGAAGGTCGATTTCGGTTAGGATCTTTTACGACTACTTTTTTACAGGCAAATGAGAAAATGAGTGAAATTCAGGAACAATGTAAAGTAGAGAGCGGTCTTCATGAGGAAAAGACAGAACATATTAGAAGAACCAGCCTAATAGATGAATCGAATGAAGCTGAAGCCGAGTACGTGACGTGTATAGCTTTGAAACTCAAATTAATTGATGACAAAGGAAACATCAATAAAGAGAATCTGACAAAATATCTGAAAGAAAGAAAGATTAGTGAAGATGTAATAAACAGGGCATTTGAAAAGTGCAGCAATATAGCTAGACCAGATAAGCTCACCAAGTTGCTAGTTTTGTATCATAATTGTTATTCTGAGTTATTGCTAAAGAACACTTAATAAGTAGTTGAATAATGAACATTTGAATATGTTGTACTTGAACTTTTCTGTCCATTGGTACCAGTATGTAGATTTTTCACAAAAAAGCCATAGTTTTGGGACAAAAATGGCCTGTGTACTTTAAATAAACACTTAAAATTTGATGGTTGAATTATTTTTGTAGGTAATACTTTTCAACATCGAGCAAAGTTATATCCAACTATAGTCCGTTCACGAAAGTTTGAGCGCATAGTAGGCGCTTGTTTATTTATCTGAAGTTGGCATTATTTGCTGTCATAACGTAAAAAAGGAAACGTTGCTGGATGTCCTCGACCTCGTTCGACAAGCTTCCGAGTTATCAGACAACTCTATGCAATATTGACAACATTGCGTATCAATCTGACAAAAACATAAACAACATAACCTAAAATTTTAATATGCCAAATTTCCATAGCCAACCAACGGCTCAACATCAGGATGTCTCGGCACCCAGACGAGGAGCCAGAAAGATTGTCGCCAAACTCTTTACAAAAGAAAGGGTTCGATGGGCAATCGAGTCCTTCAAACCTTATAAATCTCCAGGCGGGGATGGCATCTACCCGGTACTGCTTCAGAGGGGACTGCAGGTCATACTCCCGGACCTCGTGGACCTCTTTCGACGGAGCTTCACCTGGGGATACATCCCTGAATGCTGGCGGGACGTGAGAGTGAGCTTCATTCCTAAGGCTGGTAAACGGCCAGGGACTGATGCAAAATCATTCCGCCCTATCAGCCTATCCTCCTTTCTTGAAAGCGATGGAGAAGATAATTGATCAAGATATTAAAGCGGGCTACTTTCTAAGTTCCCTCTACACAAAGATCAGTATGCATATCAAGCAGGGAAATCAACGATTTCAGCTCTCCATAGCCTCACCAGGAAACTGGAGAAGGCCTTAGAGTTCAAAGAGGTTGCTCTTTGCGCTTTTATTGACATAGAAGGCGCGTTCTCGAATACGCCAAGGCAGTCCATCCACCGTGCGCTGGTCAAGAGAGGAGTGGAGCCGGCAACGGTTGCTTGGATTATGGCTTCGCTGAACAGCCGGATAATCAATATGCAACTAGGTGCAGCTTCAGTTACTGCGACGCCCGGAGACGGATGCCCACAAGGGGGCTGCTTATCGCCACTCTTGTGGTCACTGGTCGTTGACGATCTTCTTAAAACACTTACAAGTGCGGGTTTTGAGATCTGCGGTTATGCAGATGACCTTGTGATAATGGTTCGGGGTAAGCATGACGACACAATTAGTGATCGAATGCAAACTGCCCTAACCTTAACTCACGAGTGGTGTCTCCGAGAAGGTCTCAATATAAATCCCAAAAAGACGATATTACTGCCATTCACCAAGAGGAAAAAACTCTCTCTTAAAACAATTACTATGAACGGGACCACCCTAACCCCAACGAACCACACCAAATATCTTGGTGTGATCTTCGACCAAAAACTCTCCTGGAGTCTACACCTCGAAGCTGTGATCAGTAAGGGCCAGAGGGCTCTCTTCATATGCCAGAGGATGGTCGGAGGTACGTGGGGATTAAAACCTGAACTAACGAATTGGATTTACAAATCCATTGTTCGGCCAATCGTGAGCTACGCGGCTCTCATTTGGTGGCCAAGAGCAAAACTAGTTTCGGGACAACTAGCTCTAGGAAAACTACAAAGAACAGCGTGTCTATCCGTAACAGGCGCATCTCGCTCCTGCCCAACTGCTGCCATGCAAGTCATCCTGGACCTGCCTCCTCTAGAGATTTTTCTGGAAAGCGAGGCGGCCAGATGGGCTCTCCGAGTAGCAAGGGAGCGGGAGCTGAAAATTGGTGACTACTCAGGGCACCTCCGCATTCTAAATGAGTGTAAGAAGCTTCAGGATGTAGTCACAGACAACCTCCCCTTGAGACACGAGTTTCAGAAAAACTTTACCACGACATTCCCAAGTCGTGACCAATGGGCTAATAAAGAATTAGTTTTCCCCAGAGGGTCTACGGTATTTTATACTGATGGCTCGAAAACTGAAGACGGACGAGTCGGAGCCGGTGTTTACGGTCCCTCAATCCAATTAGCCATACCAATGGGTCTCTGTCCTTCGGTTTTTCAGGCAGAGACACTTGCTATAAGGGAGTGCGTTGCGCTCTGTGCGGAACGCAACTACCAAAGAAAGGAAATATATATAGCATCTGACAGCAGAGCAGCCCTGCTAGCGCTTGACTCTCCACAAGTGAAGTCAAAGTTGGTCTGGGAATGCAAAACGTCACTTAACCTACTCGGAGAAAAGAACCAGGTCAATCTCATCTGGGTGCCTGGTCACTCCGGGATTCACGGCAATGAAGCGGCAGACCGACTGGCCAGGGAAGGAGGGACAACCCCCTTCACTGGACCAGAACCGTTTTGCGGCTTCCCAGCCAGTCATCAGGCAATGGCTATTAAGGACTGGGAACAAAAGAGGAAGCTTATGTCCTGGCGTACGACCAATGGTCAAAAGCAAGCTAAGTCACTTCTCTCTCACTCGACGAGCTGGACCAAGAAAGTCCTCTCACTCAGCAAATTGGAACTGAGGAAACTGACGGGCGCTCTCACTGGGCACTGTCCTGTGAGGTATCACTTAAAAAACATGGAAAGGCGCCCGATAGTACATGTCGCTTCTGTCAAGAAGCCACCGAGACAGCTAGACACCTGCTATGTGAGTGTGAAGCTGTTCACCAGAAACGGTTACGGCATCTTGGCTCCAGGTTCCTAAAGCCTGAACAAGTAATGGATGTGGCCCCCAGAAAGGTGGTGAAGTTCATTGAGACTTTGCTGCCGGACTGGTAAACAGCGCGGGGATGCACAATAGATCTTAAGGTCAAGGTGCTCGCAAGGTCGGTTTTGATCTGTCGCCCCTCCTCTAATCTAATCTAATCTAACGGCTCAACATTTCGTGAACGGACTATATGTGTAATTCTCTAAATTTAAGCTGAAATAGTCTTTAGAACTCTTTCCACTTTTAGACAGCATTCTTCAGCTTCCGTTACCCACTCTATGCAGGGTTTTTTAGATTAATTCCGGAGTAGCAGTGCCCCCCCGGAGGTAAACAGGTGCTCCTCCGGGGGAAAATTGAGAGAGCCTAGATTTTATTGTTTTTTACTTCACAAGCAGAAAATGCACATGTTCAAAATTCAAAGTTGCCCCTCCGGATCTTCCGATTGCCCCCTCGGGTAAAATTTTCTGAAAGAAACACTGGTTTTAGATGAGGGGGTTTTGAAATAGACGAGCTTATGGGCAAGGGGGCACCTGAGGTAAGAGGACAGTTGGAGGCGAAATGGGTTGGCAATTCTGATTATTTTCTTTCTCATTAAATAAATTGACACTCCAAATTGATTTGGGATTTGGCGTTTGTCCACTTTATAGTGTGTAGGTACTTAGTTTATTTCACTCAGATCAATAAAAATTTTTATTAATCTAAGTTATTTTATCACCCACTGTTATCTAGTTATCACACGATATTATATATTTTATGACTTTATATATTATTTTGGTGAATATACCTTTGGTACCGATGAAAATGTAATTAAACATGATTTATACAATTCCTGTTTAAATTTTCACGCAGACATTGGATAAAACATATTTTCTTTATAATAAACTTGTTGTGATATTTGCTCAGTAGAATCCGATGAATCAGATTTAATCTCGAATATAAGTATAATTGAATGTTGTGAAGTGTCTTTTGACAGTTCTCAGGAATCAATCGATGACGATGATTTGTTTTTGGATTAATTTATTCAGTTGTCAAAAATTCATTTGAACCTTGTTGGGCTTGATCTCATTATTGGATTTCCGTTGTTTGTGATTTCAATAGACAGTTGACTAATGGTAGTTTCGGTTACCTGAAAGCCGCGTCTCAGTTTTTCTTCTCCTGATATTTATTTATTTGTTTATTGATTAATTTAGATTTATTCATTTAGATATTATGAAAGTTAAACCCCATGAAATACTGTGCAGGCCTTTATACAAAGAATGTCGAGCTAGTTTAGCTTTAATTCGAACATTTGTGAGACAGTTTCTCCGATATAAGCTCTACCGCACTTACAAGATACTTCATACTCGTATAATATATACATAGTATAAGTATGCATTTTTTGGTTAGTAGATTTTCATTATTAGGTTTTACTTCAGTTAGAATTGCCTGACAGAATCTTGAGTCTTGAATGCTGTTTTCAAGTTGCATTTTCAGTTCTTCTGATCTTCTCAGATAACCCTTCAACATATGATATTAAATTGATTATCTTCAACAGTCTGTTGATATCCAAAACGTCTGCGCCCCAATGATTAGATCCAGCCTGAGAAAAATAAAATGAATTTTTGGCATCTGAATGAATCCATGTAGTCGATTGTTTCCTATGAAATGTCAAAAATATTTTGAAAGAATAACGAAAGTTTTTTTGAGAATCTAGAGTTTAAATATTTTCCTGACGACTCGAAGGCTGGCAAATGCTGGTCGAAACGTTGATTAAGCAGAAGTAAATTGGATGAAATTGACCGAATAATGTGTCAATAGTAATTCAATCATCACTAAATAATGGATCAAAGCGGCCGCGCAATCGGATATTTATTCCTCGAGTAGTTTCAAAACTATACATAGATCCGATAGTGTATAATTTTGGAAACATAAATACTCTTATCATTTGAAATACCTTCAATATTCAAACACAAAATTCTGAATTCATTACTATTTGGCTTGAAGGGTGTTTTGCTTCACAAGCCATGATTTTTTGGAACTTCTGTTCTTCGAAGACCGCTACAGGACCCATCTATGTCAAAGGAAGGTATCCAAGTTAACACTGACTTCCCGGCGATATCGCCGAGAGGTTACAATCCGACATCTATGGGAAACAGAATGAGATATTCGCATTGCGACTTCTTATAGATTTCACAACGGGACAAGAATAAGATATTAGTATTGCGACTTCTTATAGATGTAGCAAAGATAACCCATCGCGAGCTCTTTACTTGTGAAAATTGCAGGCTCAACCAAATTAAGAAATCCACGATTAAAGTAAGTGTTTCGATTCGAGAGCCCGTAGTAAGAAAAAGAAGAGAATTGATAATATCATTGTGTTTAAATATACTCAATGGTATTATGATTCTTTTCGATATTCTCTATTCAGTTTATATATTTTTGCAACAAATTCACTTCCGATTTAAGAGAAAATAAAAATTTCAGGATAAAAAGTTTTTGCGTAAATCGAGTATTCGATACGGAAATTCTATATCGAAAGATAAGAAACTAAGATAAAATGTTTCTAATGAAAATAATTTCTATTTCCTATACAACCGTAAGTTAATATTCCGGATAGATTCGAAATTTGGTTTTAAGAAGGAAGTAAATGAGGGCTACATTTGTGCTAAATCTCTTGTAAAATGAAAAATTTTTTCATCATGAAGGTACTGTATTTCATTTAGATAGATAAATACATAAAGGATCATTTGTGTGCAAAAATTGAGTCCCACTCTTCGCTTCACGTGCATAATATGAAAATATATCGTATAGTATGTAAAAAATCAATTAATATTAAAACAACTATCTGCTGTATTTCCATTCCGAAGAAGTACTTTATTCTTGAAAATTCCATTAAAGCCGAAGGGCTATTCGTAGTTTGCCGTTCGCTTGATTCAACATCTGGAGTTTTATGGAATGCATGTGACGTCAAGAGGCCGTGTGGCCTTTTTCAAAGTTATTTTCAAAGCAGTTTAGTGCAATGCCCTTGATGTAAATACCAATTCAAATGCTTTCTTTCCGCATCATTCAAACTAGCCAATGAAAACAATTTTGGTAATGATATATTCCAATGCTTCGAAATCCGCAAAAATTTGAAAATTCTAATAATTTTAAGATCTACCTGAACTTTTTTGGTAAACTGGATCGAAATTTTTATGAAAAACAATTAAATTCCAATAGTTGAGATCAACGAAAATTTCGTACGGAAATAGATTAATTTAGACCAGTTAAAAAAACACAAACTATTTACTCGAAATTATGGCTATTTTCGAAGAAAACTATATCTATTTGAACGGATGGTTTAATGAATTTTATGGTTACTGTGAATTATCACAATAAGAAGATTTCTCATTTTATTCACATTGAGAGGTCCCTGAGATATTCTGAAAAAGCTCGCAATGGAACGTTGATAGGAAATTCTCAAAAAGCTCACAATAAGAGGTTGTTGGGAAGTTCTCATACTTGTCACAATGGGAGGTTTATGCGAATATTCTGTTGACCTCCACAATGTGAGCAGTTTGAGAATATCCACAATGGATATCTTAGAGAGCTCTCTGGGAATATCCCTGAGGCGTTAATTTGGGGGAGATATAGAGGCAGGGACATCATAAAAGTACACTCAATCTCCCGAAAAGATATCGCTGGGATTTCTATGCGACGTCTTTGTGTTGACTGGGAATCATCTCTCATAGATGGACCCAGCGTGTACTATTTCAATTTCAATTGATAAATATTATTAATTTTGGCTTTCATTGTTGATACTGTCATGGTGATGTTACGCTTTAATCCTTAGTTGTTTATAATGATTTTGCAGACAAATATGAGGAGGTCCACAAATTTTGGCGATACGTATATTTTACCCTCACTGTATCAAACCAATTTTGGATAGTTGCGATAACGTTAATGTATATAATGTTTTTTTATGAACTCTTATACATATGTCTTTAAGTGATTAAAAACTCGTATTCTTTATTAGCAAAAATAAATTCAGTATACTTCGTTCTTGATTATGTTTATCATAAAAAATAAAATAACAGGTTATGAGGCATAACTAAATGAAATATATCAATACAGATAAACCTTATCTTAATTTGTTTTGTAATTTTTTTCTTCTCATTATAGCACGTTTTTTTCAGTCCGTTTATAGTGGGGTTTCCAGATCAGGCTTTTCCTCTCAGTTGATTTTATTTTTCCACAATGAGAAGCGTTTTGATGACTACTTTCGCCATTCTAATATGCTTTTCTGAGGTAAGTATTCAGAACTACACTATTGGTACTCCTTATTCATTCTTGAACGAGTATGTATAAATAAGTGCAAGTAGATTGCCAGTACTTCCTGGGTGGTCCACTACTTCACGTTACCGAAACAATAATGAGTATCGAGTATTTTGCTCCTGCGTTATAATCATAGACCTAATAAGAATGGACACCGCATGAGAAAGAGAGGTCACTTGGTTGAATGTGATGGAGCTATTGTGGGCAATGTCATACTTGTTCTATGGGCAATGTCAGTTGAATTATATTCAACGCATCAACTCCTTGTGGGCACAGCAATGTCTGTGGTCACATAAATATTTGTTTACATCTTCCATATGATTTTGACAAGTGCCCACAAACTTTCTTCATCTCTTTTCTTTTCGATAAGATCGCATATGTCTTTCTCTCTCTTATGTATCCAAGTCGTCTATCTTTGTTAGGTCACATGATTCTGCATCCATAGTAATTATAGATCTATGTTTATAATTAAGACCTAACCTAATTTTCTCCAATTGATCAAAATTTTCATTTCCAAATCGTCATGTTGAACTTTGTAAAGCCCATAGTGTCAACAAAACTATAGAAAACTCAACTGGAATATTGAAAAGAAGAATATTCATATTTCCATAATAAGAATCCTATTCGAGTGTTTATTTTGTGAATGGAGAGGATCGTATCTTCAGAACCATATTTTTTTTGTTATTTATCTTTTACCAAGGGCGTAGCCAGGAATTAATTTCGGGGGGGGTTTTGACATTTGGCAATTGACTTTGTAGGGCCGGGAATTGTGAGGGTCGCTTTCTGTAGCAAGTATTTGTTGTTTTTAAGAATTCAATAATCCTTTCCTACTCGGAAAAAATATTCAACATAGATATTCCTGGTTAGGTTAGGTAAACATATTTTCAAATATGCTTCAGAATTTAATTTATTCACTCAAACAAAAACTTAAAAAACAATATTTATTTCCCAAACAATAATTAGTGTGGATGTGTGCATTCATTCAAACTAAATAGAGTTTTTTAATGTTTTACTCCAAAATAGTGCCAACAAAATATGAATAGGTATTAAAAATGAAACAGTGAGAAACAAAAAACAATATTTTTTATGGTGAATTCAGTTCAGTTAAAGTCTATCCGCCTTTTTTTTCTAGCGAATTGGTCAACCACTTCATTTTCATCAATTTTCACACTATAAAGAATATTCATAAGCGCCAACCCATTCAATCTAGTTTCGCTAGAAGAATTGCGCAGGTAATTTTTAATTCTCTTCAAGCTGGAAACACTTCTTTCTGGGGTAGCAGAAGATACTGAAATCGTAGCTAAAAACTTTGATATCATCCATATTGCTGATATGAATTGATAATTTTACTCTGATTTTCGGGGATAAGTAGGTTTAAGATTATTTTTGCAACAAAAAATAACTCTGAAACATTTCGGGGGGGGTTTGAACCCCCAAAACCCCCCCCTGGCTACGCCCTTGTCTTTTACATATTTCAATCTCTGAATATTAACCATAATATATTTCGATTTGAGATTCTGCTTTTATATATTATGTGTCAATCTCAAGTCCCATATAAGACTTTGAGGTAATAGTCTTATTACTCCTGAGCTCCTGCTCAAGGCTTTTCTAAATTTTTGAGCGCTTCTTCTCCTCAAATGAGTGCCATAATATCGTTTTGCCCAAATGTCTGTAATTTTAAAATTTTTAGCGCTGTCCGTGGGGCCGTCCAGCCGGCCGGCTGTTAGCACAATAACTTTCGGAGGAACTGTCCTAGAGACTTGAAATTTTTAGGATGAGTCCGGTTCCCGAATGGCTCAGTTAAGTTCGTTAACCAGCCAAATCGTACAGGTTGTTCCATTAAATATGACCATTCAAAATTTTCGTTCCTCAACAAAACGAAACCCATCGAAATAAAATGTTGCGGCCATATGCAAGATGCTCACAATTTTGTGGCAATAGTGTAAACAAAACCATAGATCCTATTTCATTAATATAGATCAAACCCTAGTATACGAAAAGAACCTCGTTTTCTGATCCTGATGAAAGAATAAAGATTTGGGTTCGAGCCCAAAGACATAAGAGTAACTCCTAAAATCTTAATATAACTCAATAAACTACATACTTACTTCACCTGTTACTCAATATATGAAAGAGGTTAATATTATAATAAGTCACCATTCGTTTTTGTTCAAACTATTATGAATGAACGAATAAGTTAATTTTTGACCCCTCATGTTCTTTCATTTTCTGCCATTTTTCTGTCTTTACTTTCTCTGGCCACTATTTTCGATCTATCAGAATTTTTTTCCTTTGCAATATACGATTTTTTCATCGCGAAACCAATAAAACGCCATATTTTAGAGTAGATATAATATATCAATTATTCTATTTTTTCCAGGCAAATAAAACATTGCGCGAAATTCAAGAAAAATGTAAGGAAGAAAGCGGAATTGATGAGGAAACTTACGAAAATGTCAGAAAAACCAGCATTATTGATGAATCGAATGAGGTAGAGGCCGAATATGTTACGTGTATAGCATTGGAGCTTAAATTGATGGATGACAAAGGAAATCCCAATAAGGAAAATATTTTCAACTATCTAAAAGAAAGAGGAACAAGTGAAGATATAATTGAAGAAGCTATTGAGAAGTGTTCCAACGTAGAAAATAAACCTGCTGAGCTTACAAAATTAACTGTTTTATATCATAACTGCTATTCTAAAATGATACCTAAAGAAGCCTTAGTAGTTTGTTGAATAATAAATACTTTGAAATATTGTTGGTTAAGTTTTCACCCATAAAAAATATATCTACTTATCTATATACCTACCGTGGAACTTCCCTATAACGAAAGTGCTAAATCCGCAGAAAAAATTCGTTAGAAAGAAATTTCGTTATAAAGAAAATTTGTTTCTCCGAGGGCAGTTCAAATATGAACGAGACTTTTCGATTTTCAGGCACAGTAGTGGGGGAGAACATTCCTGATTTTTTGTTGTTGGGTAGGTTTGTCAGGAGTAAGGGAAGCACGTCGGATTGCTTCATCGACCCTCTCGGTGTCCACTGTGATGTTTGAGCAAGAGATTCCTCCGTCAATTGCGCAGAAGGCATAAAACTGTCCAAAATCTTGAGGAGATTGACTGTCGACTGTCGGAGAAGAGACACTGTCGCGAGCCAGAGCGTTTGCATGGCATAAACAGTTCGTGGAGGGTCGTGATTGTGTTGAAAATGAGAGCCATGACCGCAGCGAACAACACCAGTAGTGTTCGACAGCTTATTGAAGACGACAAACGTTGTACCACTTCTGAAATTGCAAGTTAGGTCGGGATAAGTTATGGGAGTACCTACTCCATACTCACAGAGGAGCAAGGGTACCGTAAGGGTTGCGCCAGGTGTTTTCCTCGCCTTCTCACAGCTGACCAGAAATTGCATCGTTTTCAGGTGTGTGGGCGTCTTCTTGCAGGATCTCAGGAACAAGGAGACCAATTTCTCACTCACATTATCACCTGTGATGAAAAATGGGTGCAACATCTACACCCCAGAGTCTAAACAAGCGAGTAAGGAGTGGAGAGAACAATACGTTGAGCAATTGACGGAGGAACCTCTTGCTCAAACATCGTCACAGTGGACACCGAGAGGGTCAATGAGGTAATCCGTCGTGCTTTCCTCATTCCTGACAAACCTACCCAACAACAAAAAATCAGAAATGTTCTCCCCCCACTATTGTGTCCGAAAATCGAAAAGTATCGTTTATATTTGAACTGCCCTCGTATAGTCGGCAATGTCGCGGTCGACTTCACACATAAATTTAAGTTGATCATTCAAACATGAACATTTTTCGCATAACTTTCACACTAGCGTAATGGTTAGATTGAAACCAAATAGGCAGTGGTGTATTCAAAACTGTTTCAGAAGGATCTCTCTGCCCGCCGTAATGATTTAGTTTAAGAGCGCGATTTATTACGTATCTACGTCCGGAAAAATTTCGGAAAAAACTCACCCTTATACCATCTTACCAATATCCATTCAAAGAACGATGCTCTTTGAATATTTCGTTGTAGAGAGAATTTGCTTCGTTCTAGAAGGTGTTTTTAACATGGAATTTGGATTCAAGGTGCAATGTCTTGTACAATATTCGTCATACAGAGAAATTATAGGGAAGTTCCACTGTATTTGAAGTATATTTTGTTTTCCACAAATTCTATCTATGAAAGTTTGGAGATAATGCGAAACAATTAATTATATTCCATTTCAAAGGGTTAGCGGTTTGTTGTATGTTAAATGTTGAGACGGAATATTGAAGAAAGCTCTTACGTGAAGCTTTTCAACGCTTGTTCATATCGGTGAAACGATAATTTAATTTTTAAGATCATGAAAACTATAATAATAACTCACCTACCATTCTATTCTTCTAATATGAATTCTTATGTCTTCTCTCCAAAAATATAATCTTTTTCAAGTAGAAACATCACTTCTCCGATGAAAAAAAAAACAGAAAAGCAACATATTTCGAAACGGTTATACTTTTTTCGTTACGTTTTAATTTTTCATAGAGATATAAGGTTTTTCAGACCTGATTTAATTGTCAATTTTTAATTGACCTGATGACTCTAAAACACTGAAGACTATCTGTTTTAACAATATAATATTACTGTTGAATCCATGAAGCATCAGACAGCAGTGAAAACAGAATAATTCACTAGTGATTAATGGGTATCATTATCGCCGAGAAAAACACAGGTATAATGGGTAGATTATAAAATAGTCGTGAATAAATAGATTTATTGTCAAACGGCTAGAACTTCTCTGGGTAAGTTCTTGTGATAACATTCGTAATAGTAAACAGTCAACAATGGCAAATCACTTGAGTTTTCAGGTTTCACACAAATAAGATAAACCTTCATAATATCCTCTTTTTTGCCCCCCATTTTAATGAAATGCTTCAGAATGGGCCCCTCATTGCTATTTCCTTGATCGTCCAAGAAATCCGCATTTTGTGGTAGGCAATATATTTGGTCTATTATTTTTGATTCGATCTGGCCACAATCCCAGTCCTGAATACAGTTCGAAAAGTAGCAACATCAGCTTTACTGAAATCCTTGCATTCTCATAGTCAGCCTAGAAATTGATTTCATTGAATAATATACCGGTAAGTCTGATACAATGGCTTATCTCAGCCATTTCGAACGATACAAATTTGGAAAAATTTCATGTTCTGCAATTCGTTCAGGATACCTTCATATCAGAAAAACTACAATTGAGAATCATTTCCGGTTTGACCGGAAACTGTCAAAGTTGCAAAGTAGTATTTTATGCCACGAGCGTAAAATGATAGCTACTATTAACGAGGTAAAGTTTGGGCTACGAGCCGTAGGCGAGTGGCCTAAATCACCGATAGAATAACAGCCATTATACGCGTATAGCATACTATACTTTACCCACGACCACTCAATATATTTATTGACTGCAACTGCAACTGCAAGTGTGGAAAAAGTCAAGTTGACATATGAAAATTTTGTGGAGAACTTGTCATAGTATATTTCGTAATGAAAATGACTTTAATTGATATAATAAAAGTAGATTAGGTTCTCGATTGACAAGGAATACTCATATCTGTTAGTTAGGGTGCTTCTAGACCGGAAGCCAGAAAAACGGCGTCTCATTTGCGAAACTGTGAGGCTTTTCGAGAAGTAAAACAGTGTTATCAAGAACGCGGGAACGCAAGTATGGCGGTCCATAGGTATACCACAATTCTTTGAATGTGTCAAAAAAATCCATGCCGTTGACTACTGAGCTCAAAGGCAATTCTTGTTTTATATCATATATTCAATAGCCAGAGTTATGAAGGAGTTTTATGCCTTACCGATGCGACGTCTCAAAGTGTCCGCCATAATAAATTGAATGTGTAATTTTTTTTGCTCCTTTGACTTACTAGCGCGAAAACCTGATTTTTTCATCCAAACATAAAAAAGATGTCTCATGACCGATTATGACCACGCCATACTGGTTCAAAGATGTCGAATTCGATACTCCCCCACATTAGGGTCCAAGTCAGGGATGAAAAGAACATCCCAGGTGCGGCGGTGGCACTGCCTATTTCCCAAATAGCTTGGAGTACACCGTCGACGAAATCCAGACTTTCATCTACAAAGAAAACCCTAGTGTGAACACCGCTCAGTGGAAAGTGCTGAAGGTAAGGGACACAGGGAAAAACTGCCGAGAGATCGTTTTCTCGCTGGACTGTGGAACCCTAGCCGCTCTACAAGCGCTAAAGAACATGGTCAACTACAGACTGGGAAAGGTCAAGTTTTGGACAAATAAAACATCGAGCACTCAGAGCTCTGCTGCGGAGTACCTCCGAAGCCGGATTCAAACGGCTTATGAGGATAGTTGTCCGCTCAGAAGGTTGACATCCAGTAGAGACGTGCCCTGGTGGAACTCCAACCTCCAAAACTACGTAAGAAAGCCCGCACACTATCTAATGAATGGTCTAAATCGAGGACGCTGGAAGACAAGACTGCTTATAGAGCAGCAACGACTGAATATAGCAAAGAACTGCGTAATGCCAAGCGGAAGTCGTGGCGTACCTTTTGTCAGAACATTGAGGACACGCCAAATGCCGCCAGACTACATAAGGTCTTATCAAAAGACCATAGTAATGGTCTAAGGCAGCTAAGGGGGATGGATGTTGAGATGACTCGAAAACTGAAGATGGACGAGTAAGAGCCGATGTTTACGGTCCCTCAATCCAATTAGCTATACCAATGGGTTTCCGTCCTTCGGTTTTTCAGCAGTGCTTGACTCTCCACAAGTGAAGTCAAAGTTGGTCTGGGAATGCCAAACTTCACTTAACCTACTCGGAGGAAAGAACCAGGTCAATCTAATCTGGGTGCCTGGTCACTCGGGGATTCACGGTAATGAAGCGGCAGACCAACTGGCCAGGGAAGGGGGGACAACCCCCTTCACTGGACCATAACCGTTTTGCGGCTTTCCAGCCAGCCATCAGGCAACGGCTATTAAGGACTGGGAACAAAAGAGGAAGCTTATGTCCTGGCGTACGACCAATGGCCAAAGGCAAGCTACATAGGTCACTTCTCTTTTACTCGACGAGCTGGACCAAGAAACTCCTCTCACTCAGCAAATTGGAACTGAGGAAACTGAAGGGCGCTCTCACTGGGCACTGTCCCGTGAGGTATCACTTAAAAAACAGGGGAAAGGCGCCCGATAGTACATGTCGCTTCTGTCAAGAAGCCACCGAGACAGCAAGACACCTGCTATGTGAGTGTGAAGCTGTTCACCAGAAACGGTTACGGCATCTTGGCTCCTGGTTCCTAAAGCCTGAACAAAGGATGTGGCCCCCAGAAAGGTGGTGAAGTTAATTGAGATATTGCTGCCTGACTGGTAAACAGCGTGGGGATGCACAATAGATCTTAAGGTCAAGGTGCTCGCAAGGTCGGTTTTGATCTGTCGCCCCTCCTCTAATCTAATCTAATCAATATGACGAATATAAAATTGAACCTAAATCTATGAAGCATCTGACAGCAGTGAATAATAACTTAATTATTCACTGCTGCACTGCACTGAGTATTATTATGGCAGTGCAAAAAGAATGGGTGGATTACACAATAGTCGTGGATGAAATAATGTATTCACATGTTTTCATGGATTATCAATTATTATTGAAATCAAAATCAAGATTACAAAAAATATCGTAGCCTACTGCAACTCTCCAATTTGAAATTTTAATTTACGTTTTTTCAGAAAGAGAGAGAAATAAAAAACGGCAAAAAATATACAAGGTGCTCAATGGAATCAAAATTCAGTGTCCCTTCCGGTCAAACCAGAATTGATTTCTAATTTTGGTTTTCTCAAATGGAGAATCTTTCTACGGATAGCAAAACATAAATTTGTTCAAATTTGCTTCTTCCGAAATGGCTGAGATAATCCACTGGAACAGACTCACTAGGACACCCGGTATTTCGGATAATAACACGTTCAATACGACAGCATCTCATGATGCCAAAAAGAATATTTTTAATTGGATATCAAGCAATGTGTTTTGTGAAGATTTATGAGAAAGATCAATGATGATTTATTTTCATCTGTCATATACAGGGTGAGTAGGTACCAAAGGCAACCCATAAGATTCTTACCTTCACTATGAACACTGATATAAACCCTAAAACCAAAAACAGAGGTAGTCTTGAATCCATGGTGATTTGTTGCCGACAATGATCTTGAAACGAAATTTTATTATTTATACTGACAAAATCTACATAAATTAATTGTTCCAGGAAAAATAATTTACCTGCTTAAATCTTTTCTCACATGTAAATTCTATTCTGTTCTCCTCGCTTACCGAAATGAAAAAACTTCAATCTGTCGTTGTTTGGATTTCCACATAACGTTATGCTTCATGATTGAGATACAATAAGTAATAATGAATGTTACGTCAACAAAAGATATTATAGTGATTAGTTGTGGGAGCTTAAGCATTCGAATAAATATTCACTTGTTAGTAGTGTATTCATTCAATGAATGGTTTTTTAAGATCTAATTCCTATAATGTATAGAATTGAAAAAAAGTGTTTCAAACCTGCTGAAAATACAGCTCTCATACAAACCTGATCTACCCGAGAACACTACGGTCATTATTACCGAACTATAGTTAAATGTTGATATAGTAGCATTAATATAATGATATAACACATATTTCATGTTCCTCCTTTCATAAAACACAAACTCAAAAAAATAAGAACCTACCTCGTATAGTAGGTACCTATAAGTAAAAAAATGTTGTGTAATATATCAGTTCATACGTTACTTCTTGACTTCGTGACTTTACTTCTTGTCCATATGTCAAAATCATGATAACCTATAAGTACTCTATGACTGCTTGAATAGTCGTAAAAAAGAAAGTATTTTATTTTTCTCTGTTATATATATTCTATTGTATAAACTTTGCCCTGGCAATTATGAAGACCACAAAAAAAGAATTATCCAACTTGGTGCAGCCGTTTGAAAGATATGGCATTTTGACGGCAACCATGGATCCTTTTTTATTAATATAGATGAAACCCTAGCATTCGAAACAAAACCTCGTTTTCTGCTCCTTGTGAAAGAATAAAGATTTGGGTTCCAGCCTAAAGACATATAAGTAACTCCTAAAATCTGAATATAACTCAGTCAACTACATACTCATTTTACCTGTAATGATTGAACGAATAAATTAATTTTAACCCCATATTCTCCAATTTTTCTGTCTTGCCTTTCCCTCCCATCCATTTTCGACCTATCAGAATATTTTTGTCTATGCAATGTAAGATTTTTCTATCATGAACCAATTATATAGTTCGATGGCAGAAAATAGCCATATTTCAGAGTATAATATATCAATTATTCTATGTTGTCCAGGCAGATGAAACATGGCATGAAATTCAAGAAAAATGTGAGAAATAAAGCGGAATCGATGAGAAAACTTATGAAATGTAAAAAAAACAGCATTATTCATGAATGGAATTAGGCCGAATATGTTATGTGTACAGCATTGGAGCTTAAATTGATGGATGACAAAAGAAACCCCAATAAGGTAAATATTTTCAACTATCTGAAAGAAAGAGGAACAGAGAAGATATATTTGAAAAAGCTATATCGAAAAGTGTTCCAACGTAGAAAATAGACTTGCTGAGCTTTCAAAATCAACTGTCTTATATGTATCATAACTGCTATTCTAAAATGATACCTAAACAAGCCTTAGTAGTTTGTTGAATAATTAATTAATGCTTTATGCTTTGAAATATTTTTGATAACAAAAATATATCTATATATTTGAATTATATTTTGTTTTCCACTACTTCTATTTCAAAGTTTGGAGATCATGCGAAACAACTAATTATATTCTATTTCAAAAGGTTAGCGGTTTGTTGTGTGTTAAATCTTGAGACGAAATATTGAAGTAAGCTCTGACGTGAAGCTTTTCAACGCTTGTAAGTATCTGTAAAACGATAATTCAATTTTCAACATCATGAGAACTATGATTACTCACCTACTTTTCTATTATTTTATGAAATCTTACGTCTGATCCCCAAAAATATAATCTTTTTCAGGAAGAAACATTACTTCTCTGATGAATAAGACAAAAGAGCAACCTAATTCAAAACGATTATACTTTTTTCGTTGCATTTTAGTTCTTTCATGAATGTATAATGATTTTCAGACCTGATTTAATTGTCAATTTTTAATTTATATAAGTAGTATACTAATAAATTAATTATGTACCTGATGACTCTTAAAACTGAAGACTAACTGTATTAACAATATAATATTATTGTTTAATTCATGAATCATCTGACAGCAGTGAATACAGAATAATGGCTCATTATTCACAAGTGATTAATGGGTTTCGTCATGGTTGGGCAAACAGACGTATAATGGGTAGATTATAAAATTGTCGTGAATAAATAGTTTTATTGTCAAGCGGCTAGAACTTCTCTTGGTAAGTTCTTGTGATAACATTCGTAATAGTAAACAGTCAATAATGGCAAATCACTTGAGTTTTCTGGTTTTGCACAAATATGATAAACCTTCATAATATCCTCTTTTTTGCCCCCCATTTTGATGAGATGCTTCAGAAGGGGTCCCTCATTGATATTTCCTTGATCGTCCATGAAACCCGCATTTTGTGCTAGGCAATATATATGGTCTATTATTTTTTGATTCGATCTGTCCACAATACCAGTCCTGAATACAGTTCGAAGAGTAGCATCATCAGCTTTACTGACTTCCTTGCATTCTGCTTGAAGAGTAAGAAGAACTTCTTTCCAATCCTCTCTATAGTCAGCCTGGAAATTTATTTCATTGAATAATATACCGGTAAGTCTGTTACAATGGATTATCTCAGCCCTTCCGAACGAAACAAATTTGAAAATTTTATGTTCTGTAATTCGTTCAAGAAACCTTCATATCAGAAAAATTACAATTGAAAGTCATTTCCGGTTTGACCGGAAACTGTCAAAGTTGCAAAATAGTATATTATGCGACGAGCATATAATGATAGCTATTATTCACTAGGCGTAGTTTGGGCTACGAACCGTAGGCGAGTGGCTAAAATCACCAAGCGAATAACAGCCATTATACGCGAGTAGCATACTATACGTACTTTATCCACGACTACTGAATATATACATACAGAACACTTCAACGAAACATGAACCCCATCCCTAATATTCATCAATTTATTCCGGTATAAGTATAAGTAACTTTACATAGATGGCGAAGCGCGGCCACGCATTTGATCGGTTTGAATTCAGTCACTCGTTTGAAATCCTGCAAGCAAGCACGTGGTTTATAAAATTTTCATAAAGTTAGATCCTTGTGCTGAATCTGATTTCAGCTCGAAGTTTGTGAGATTTGCTTAGTCTGAATATTCTGCTCGGCGTGCACTTCTTGCTCTCAGCTGGTCTTTTATTAAGCTCTCTTCGCTCACTTCACTCTGCATCGTGATCTTTTATTATCAGAGCGAGCAAGAAGATCAGATATATTCGCTCCCGCTCAAAAGCGAGAGCTCTTCCAAATGTCATTTTATTCTAACCTAAAAGTTAGTTTAGGACAGTTTAGGTTGGTTATTTATGTTCTGGATGTTTTAACGAAAGATGAAACTAATTTTGTTGTTACAATATGTGGTACCGCGAAAGCAGAGACACCGTTTCAGAGCGAAAGACAGCAAATAATAATTTTTAGGTTACGAGTTCCTTTGACTTGACAAGCCTTTGCGCCTGAGCGTTCTTTTATTATTTTCACTCTACAACATATGTCATGACGTCACAGATAATCTTGCTCGCTCCGCAGATCATATTTTCAGACTAAGCAATTAGTTCTGTTGGTAAGTAGCCTAATTAACTAATTATATTCGTTAAGAAAGTCGAGGGATTTGCTTGTTTTTTGTTAATAGTTACCCAACCTCAAATTTGATTTGTCAGAAATGAGGCCCATTTGAACTCCTTACTAATTTCTTACTAGTGGGCCTTAATTTTGGTCATTCAAAATTTTTAGTTTTTCATCAATTTCAGACAAAATGGGAAAAATTTGCCGAAATATCAAAGCCCAGTGGACTCAAGAGGATATGAATTCTGCTCTAAAAGCAATAAGACAGGGTCGACTTGGCCAACGTGCAGCTGCTACGAGATTCAATATTCCTAGACGAACCCTCTGGAATCACTTAGAGAGTGGAAAAGACGAAAGAAAATTAGGAAGATCGTCAATTTTAACCAAGGAGCAGGAAAAGGATTTAGTCGATCGAATAATAAGGCTAGCTGAAGTTGGCTATCCTTACACTAAAAGAAGCGTAAGGCGACAGGTGTACCGTTTTGTTGAATTGAACAAAATAAAACATAGCTTCAATAAAAATGAGAAAATGACCGGCCGTGGTTGGACAAAACTTTTTCTGAAGCGAAATCTGCAATTAGCGAATAGAAAAGAACAAAATATGAATCCCGCTCGTGCTCAAAAATTGAACCAGATAATATTAAATGACTATTTTACAAAACTTGGGAATATTTTGGATAATTTGGGATTTAAAAACCAACCTGAGCGCATCTTCAATATGGATGAGAAGGGGTGTCGTCTGACCATTCATCACCAGCAGACAGTGTTGGCTAAAACAGGCGAAAAGCGTTTGCATCTTGTAGCCCCAGAAAATGGTGAGAACGTCACTGTGGTTGGATGCGTGTCGGCATGTGGATCAGCTATTTCACCCATGATAATCCTCAAAGGCAAGAGATTAAAACCCGAGTTCCAAGACAATTTACCGGCAGGCACATTGGTCAAAATGACACCCAAAGGCAGTATGAATACCGAACTTTTCGTCGAATTTATCCGTCATTTGGCAAAATATAAAATTGCTGGTCCAATATTATTACTCTTCGATGGAGCCAAGTGTCATCTGGATTACACAATAGTCGAAGAAGCTGATAAGCATGCAATCACATTGATGTGTCTTCCAAGCAACACCACCAATGAGCTCCAGCCGCTTGATAAAGCCGTTTAACGATCATTTGAAGCTCACTGGGACCAACAAGTACTTTATTGGGAAAACATCCAGAGAGGGTTATAACTAAATCGAGATTCAACCATATTTTCTCAAAAGTATGGTCACGGTGCATGACCACTGAAAATATTGTTAGTGGTTTTCGGGCGACTGGATTGTATCCCTATGACCCATCAGCTATTTCCTTTTCTGCTTTCGCCCCAAGCACCCTAACAGAACGTCCAGATAATAAGGCTAATGAAGTGGGAGACAGTGATAGTGATAGTGAAGATGAAAGTTCGTTAGCTATGCTACAACAAAGGCTGAAAAAGACTGGTCAAAAAAGAAAACAGAAAAAGCTCCACGGCGCAAGGCTCTAAATTATAAAGCTCAAGTTGTTACAAAAAGTCTGTTTCAGCAAACAGATCAATCCGAACCAAGTACCAGTTCATGCAATACTTTTACCTCTAACAACACTACTTATTCATCATGGTAAGTACTGCCCCCTATGCCAGGAATCGCGTCAAAGCGATATGAGGCGTTGTAAACAATGCAACTCATGGGCCCATGAGGAGTGTTTAGGGTATGCATCGAATGTGATACCTAGCTGAGAGTTCAATTTTGGGTGTGCAGGAATTTATTTTATGTTTAATATTTATTGTGTGATACCTTTTTTCCATAATATTGTTTATTATTTTCACTTCTTAGGATTTTATTGTGTTTCTACCATATGGGCCTTATTAGTGTCATTGGCAGAAATAAGGCCCATTAAGAGTGTTTTTGAAGAAACACGTTATGTTTGTGTTAATGTTTGAATATATATTTTTTATTCGTGTCCTAAATAGAGTATAATATGACTTTGTGTTTAATATATTTTATTTTTATTCTCTATTGTTTTGATGAAGATCAAGAATTGTTTTCTCTTAGGTGGGCCTTATTTGTCTCAGGTCTTTCATTTTGTAATAAAAATTTCACTAATTGATATAATAAAAGTAGATTAAGTTCTCGATTGACAAGGAATACTCATATTTGTTACTTGGAGTACTTCTGGACCTGTAGCCAGGAAGCAAAATGGCGTCTCAATCGCAAAATTGTGAGGCTTTTTGAGAAGTTAGGCACGGAATCGCAAGTATGGCGGCGCCTAGATGTCGGCGTCATATATTCGATAGCCAGAGTATAAAAGAGTCATATGCCATACCTATGCGACGTCTCAAACTATCCGCCGTACTGACTTAACTATAAAAAAAAGATGTGTCTTGACCGATTATGACTACGCCATATTGTTTTGTGTGCTTAGTGACACCGAAACAGTATGACGTGGTCTTCTTTTTTATGGTTGAATGAAAAAATCAGGTTTTCGCTAGTCAAAGGACTAAAAAAAAAGGCACGTATAATTCAGTATGGCGGACAGCTTGAGGCGCCGCATCGGTATGGCATAAGACTCCTTCATACTCGGGCTATCGAATATATGATTAAAACAAGAATTTCCTTTTAGCTCATTGGTTAACGATGTCGAATTCTACATCTTTGAACCAGTATGGCGAGTGCTTAGTGACACCGAAACAGTATGGCATGGTCATAATCGGTGATGAGACATCTTTTTCTATGGTTGAATGAAAAAATTCGGTTTTCGCTAGTAAGTCAAAGGACCATAAAAATGACACGTTCAATTCAGTATGGCGGACAGTTTGAGTTGAGTTTGACTCCTTCATACTCTGGCTTACGAATATATGATATAAAACAAGAATACCTTTGAACTCATTTATCAACGGTATAGATTTTTTTGACACATTCAAAGAATTGCGCGGCGCACCGCCGACATAGGGGCCGCCATACTTGCGTTTTCGTGTTCTTGATAACAATGGCTTACTTCTCGAAAAGCCTCACAATTTCGCAAATAAGACGCCGCTTTTCTTGCTGGCTCCCGGTCTATTCAGAATACTGCGAAGAAATATTAATTTTAAGTACATAAATTTAGAGCTGAATCTATAAAGCATCCGACTAACTCATTATTCACTTGTGATTAATGGGCATTATTAAGGCCGAGCAAGCAGTTGTGTAATGGGTGAATTATGCAGAAGTCGTGAATAATTGTATTTCATGCAGCGAGCTTATATTGATAGCTATTATTCACGAGAGGAAGTTAGGCTACGAGTCGTAGACGAGTGGCCCAAATAAGCGAGTGAATAACAGTCATAATACGCGATTAGCATACTATACTTTATCCACGACAACTGAATCTATTTCTTGAAGATTTAAACATTTTGCGACCGTGAACCCTTCTATGGCAAGCGTTGAAAAAGTTAAGTTGACACATGAGAAGTTTTTGGAGAACTTGTCATTGTATATTTTGTAATAAAAATTACTTTAATTGATATAATAAAAGTAGATTTGGCCCTCGATTGACAAGGTTCACCTATCTTTTTTTGTTGGAGTACTTTAGAATACTGAAGAAATATCAATCTGAAGAATTTAATATTGAACCATAGACAAACTAATAAAATAGATGAGCCACTCGTATATTCCGCGACATCTGTCGGAGGAGGAGACTAATACACGAAAAAATTATTTTCAATTTGATAGTTAGATGTCGTTGCATTCATGGAAATCCTTCGATCGAAAAGAATAAGTATGAAAAATCATTATTATCAAAAAACCTTTGAATTGTCAACTGACACAAGGAGTGGTTTGACGTTCTTTTTGAAATATAATAAATTTCGATATGCCTGCAAGAGTGAAGAGGTGCTGTGTTATTGGATGTGAAAATCGAGATGCAAGAAGGTAATTATAAAATTTACATGTATATTCTGTTAACCATAAGAATTAAGATACTCGTAGTTTTCAAAAAAGTTTTTCATGTATTGAATAAGTTTAGTCGGTAAATACTCATATTTTGTATTATTGAATTCATTATTTTTAGTTTTTGAGAATGTTTTCAATGCAATTATTAGTTTATTGATTAGATATTTATGAAATAAATCTGTATTTTCAATTGGTGATACCTATTTCAGTTAATAATCTTTATTCTATCCAGAATTTGATTATTGATCCTCATTTCTCGATTCCAAAAGAAAATCAGATAAAAGTTCGTTGCAGGTATTATTTTCATGAAAATAAATTTCCTCGCTATTCGATAACTTGCACGAATCCATTTCTGATTTCCTTTGGAAATTGAATTTCAAAAACTTTTTGCTTCTTGTATATGGGTGTACCTACCTATTCAAAAGTGCACTACAGAATTGTTTTTGAGGCAGCTTTACGATACAGATTCCTTTTTCAATTGAGCTTTTTTCACGAATTAGTAATGTTGTACAAAAAAAGATGGCGTTGAAGCTTGTTCTACTAGTGTCTCATCTATTCTCCGTTAGTTAGTCTATGTATTGAACCTAAAACTATGAAGCATCTGACAGCAGTAAATAATAAGTTATTATTCACTGCTGCACTGAGTATTATTGTGGCCGTGCAAAAGACGTAGTAGGTATTATAGGTGGATTATACAATAGTCCTGGATGAAATAATGTATTCATATATTTTCATGGTTCATCAATTATTATTGAAGTCAAAATCAAGATTACAAAAAATATCGTAGCCTACTGCAATTCTTCCAATTTAAAATTTTAATTTATGTTTTCTCAATCGAATCGAACGTGTAATACATCGTTGAAAAAGTAATTTCGAGCAGAAATCAAACAAATCTAAAAGGTGCTACTTGAAATAAAAAATTCCGGTCAAACCGGAATTGATTTCCAATTTCAGTTTTTCTCAAATGGAGAATCTTTCAACAAATTAGAAAACATAAAAATTTTTAAATTTGTTTTGTTTCGAAGTGGCTGAGATACCTAATCCTCTGGAGACTCACTGGGACACCCGGTCATTCGGGTAATAATACGTTGAAGACGACAGCATCTCATGATGCCAAAAGAATATTTTTAATTGGATATCAAGCAATGTAGGGGAAAGTGAGGTAATACGATCCCTAAGGGTCAAATGATCCCCCCCGTAAATCAGAAACAGCTTGTACCATCTATCCAAATACACATGAAACATGTTCCCCCTGCCCCTGCGAGTTACCTGTAAAATGTCAAGGTGGTGCGAGTGCTTGGCGTGATTTTATTAAAAATAATCAAAAAGTGTGGCTCTGATCTAAGGTAAGCCGGTTCTTGGACTTTCGTTTTCTTACATGTAAGTGTTTACTGAAATGTTGTTTAATTTGCGGGTATTAGTAGCAGTTAGCTAATATTTAAGCCATGTTCGATCATCGCACGCGGTATGTGAAGGTTTTGTTTTGATCGATATTTTGTAATTTGGTATTTGGGGTGGAATGATCCCTTCTGTGTGTCTAAAATGATCCCTGGAATCATTTTACCCCATTAATAGTTTTTGTTTACAGATCATGCCGAGAATTTATATAACGTAAAACTAATCGCCAAAAGAGGCCTGAAGAACATAAATGCAAAAGGCATTAGAGATGGTATGGCTTACAAAACCGCGAGAAGAAGAGAATTTGAGGTCCCTGTGATGTTATAGAAAGAAGAGCCAAAGGTAAAAATGAAATAGCTGTAGGCTCAGCTAAAAAGTTAGGTAGCAAACAAACAGTGTTCAACCTGGAACAAGAACTGGAACTTGTTGACATGGAGTCCAGAATAATATACGGGCTGACCACTCGGGAATTCTTAACCTCAGCTCACCAAAAATGGCAGAAAGAAATAATTTACCGCATCAATTTTCCAAAGCTGAAGGAAAAGCTCGACTTAAATGGCTTCGTGGATTTAGACGTAGATATCCAGAAATTACAATGCGTGCGCGAGGTTTTAATAAGAATGTGGTGGATGAATTTCTCTCGACTTTGAGAAACGCCCAAGAAAAATATTATTTTTCAACCCATCGAATATATTGTTTTGTGTGACTTGCTTACATACTTAAATTGTTTGAACAGAACAATACATATTATCATTCAAATAAACAGCAGAGTTTATTATTTCATTTTTATTTGATATTTATTAACTCATAGTACAAATGATCCCTGGGATCATTTTGCCCATACCCCAGGGATCATTTATTTCACAGGGGTGTATAAAATGATCCTTTACTAAACTTTTACAAAAATATGTAATACAAGAAAAAATAGGTGAAATGAAAAATAAGTAGGGAGATACAAATTTAAGTAAATTCACTACCTTCAACAATTGAAATCTTGCGGTTTTGCCTTCAACTTTAGCCACAATTGAAATTTTCCCTTAAGGGGATCATTATACCTCACCTTTCCCTATGTAGATTTATAAGGAAGATCAATGATGATTTTTCATTTGTCATATACAGGGTGAGTAGGTACGAAAGACAACCCATAAAATTCTTACCTTCACTATGAACACTGACATAAACACTAAAACCATACACAAAGGTAGTCTTGAATACATGATGATTTGTTGCCAACAATAATCGTGAAACGAAATTTTATTATTTATACTAACAAAATCAGCATAAATTAATGGTTCGAGGTAAAATAATTTACCTGCTTAAACCTTTCCTCACATGTAAATTTTATTCTGTCCTCCTTACCGAAATCAAAAAACTTCAATATGTAGTTGTTTGGATTTCCACATAACGTTATGCTTCATGCTTGAGATACAATAAGTAATTATGAATGTCACGTCAAGAATAGATATCATTGTGAGTAATTGTGGAAGCTTAAGCATTCGCATAACTATTCAATTGTTAGAAGTGTATTCATTTAATGAAAGGTTTTTCATGATCTAATTCATGGATTGTATAGAATTGAAAAAAATTGTTTCAAACCCGCTGAAAATACAGCTCTCATACAAACCTGATTCACCCGAGACGTCAAAAAATTTCCAAAATTCATATAAAAATTTATGTAAATTTATTTTTTAACGAACCTCAAAAATTGCACCCACCTCAAATTCTCATACCAATTTCACGCCATATTGATATCTGTATTGCAGATGGTCTCGTAATTACCATTTGAGAGAATCACTCGATACTGCAACATCCTTTTTTTCGACGTTTCACGGGAATATTGAACAATTTACTAACATGCATTTTAATATGTAACTACATGTACAGGGTTGGTAAAATTCGTTGTCTACTGAAGGGATCTCGAGAACCATAGCAGTTAGAAGAAAACGGATGACACCTTTTCGGGCTCTTTTTTCCTGACTAACTCAAATCTGAAAACAGATCTAATCTATGTTCAATAGAGTTATGAACGAAAATTGAGATTTTGTCATTTTCATTGGTACTGAATAACTCGCTTGTTTGAACTAGTATTCGAAATCCGTTGTTGCATTCTACAGGCACTTTTTTAAGAGTAATTCAAGTATGATATGACTGAATTTCTTGATCCAGCCATTTTAGGGAAATGACAAGGAACTATGATTTCTCAAATGTGAACTATGATGAATGTTTTTTCATCAGGCTCCAAAATTTTTGCTGATTTCAAAAATGTATCATACATGAGAAAAAAATTTAATACATTATACTGCTCTTTGATTCAATTCTTAAGTAATAAGTAGGCTTGCCTTGACATAACCATTGAATATGCTATATAGTTCGTGAACTCCACACAATTCTATATTAACTCAATCTTCTGTGATTGGAGTTCGAAGTAGACTTCCCTTGCGACTCGGCCATTTTTATAAGCATGAATGAAGCATACCAAATTTTTTGTAAATTGGAATATTACGGCCCGTTAGGGGACAGCAGAAGACTGATTCATTAACAAAAAAACATTAATCATTTAGAAGATATTCGAATTGCTGGCATTGTACTGGAATGCACTTTTCCACTATTTGTATCATTGATATTGACATCTGTGAAATACAATAAATTTTAGCACGCTGATTTTTTTTAAGGAATCAGTTTCAGACATATACCTATTCATGGGACCTTTTTTCATATTTTATGGCCCTCTATGGCGTGGTACTATGGCATATGGTACTTTTTTCCTTTACACCCTGTATAATATCTTTTCATATTTCAGAATCGGAGAAAACCAAACTAATAGATTAGTAAATTGTCAATGTTCCTATTACACATTTTTATCATCATCTTGAAAACGTTATTTGGTTTCTTATTTCAACTGCCACCTACCTACTGTGTAGTTGATAGATGTAGAATAATGTCATATGTAATCA
Organism: Propylea japonica; assembly: GCA_013421045.1. Lineage (NCBI taxonomy): Eukaryota > Metazoa > Arthropoda > Insecta > Coleoptera > Coccinellidae > Propylea > Propylea japonica. Next base: position 45,991,653 of record CM024240.1, read on the forward strand.
ACAATGTGAACTGTAATGGAGCTTCACTAACATAATTTAGTTCTGTATCTGATAGCTACTCGTATAATAGCAACACGTAGTGAGTTACCTAATAAGGTACCTGATCTATTCTAACAGTTTGGTTCGACTTGTAAACTTTTTGAAATGATTATCATCTTAAGGTCGTATGACATTATGTAGTTTATCATATCGTTTTCTGTATATTTTTTAATGTTGACAAAAACTGTATAGTGTCATACAAGCATGTAGTTTTCGATATCGTAAACTGTGCAAAAGATCGAATATCGTGTCGTGTTTATGTTTAGCCTAACCTCAACTCATTGCTTGGTTAGTTGAAATCAGAGGTTGAAATTATTTTTTTCGGTATCCTATTATAATGGAGTTAAACGAAATGGCTGCAGGTGTTGCGGCTGTAGTTGATATACAATGATATTCCAAACTATATGCAAACGTAATTATCGGAAAAAGCCAAAATGAAAATGGATTAGGCCGTGGATTCAAAAGAAAACAAGTCGTTCGACTTCGATTGTGTTAACTTTGTTGAACAATGACTTTTTGCAAGAAGATTCATTAGCATATACAAACTTTTTAAGGATGTCCCAGACACAATTTGATTATTTATATTATTTGGCCAAACAAGATATTGAGAAATCTGATACTCATTGTAGGGAGCTATACCAGGACGAACAGGTTATATTATGTTTATTTTGAAAAAAATTCACGCTTAGGGGCGTCGACTTTCGTCCAAGACATAGTTTTAAAATGGAAACGAAATCAATTAAATGAGTAAAGTCGTGAATACTAATATCAATATTAACAAGAACTGTGATATCATTTTACATTGACTTGACAGCTCTACCACCAATCAGAGTCGTTATTTTTGTTAATTTCAATATCGAAAACCTACATAGTGTCATACAAAATTTAATGGACATAAAGTTTCTTGTACAGCAAACTGTACAGTTTTTGTCGACATTGACAACTGTACAGAAAACGATATCATAAACTACATAATGTCATACGGCCTTTATAGACCAGGGCCGAAACCTTAAAAAATGGTAAAAAATGAAAAAAAATTGCAGTAGGATGAAACCCATAAGAAAAGAGAGGAATATGATCAAAATGAAAGGAAAAATAAATTACGGTCGATCTGAGTTCGGGAAGTGGGAGGGGTGAGTTTTTAAGGGTGAAAATGATTTTCCTCCTGATTTCCGGCAAAAGTACAAGTCCTATGGAAAAAAATTAAATGGCAAGTTGTAGGTAATGAAAAGATCTACAACTTTTGTATCTCAATTTTTTCACATAACTCAAATTTAGGTGAAAATTCAAAAAACCAGTTTTTGGTTTTTTATTTATATCTTTAAAAAAAAATTTTTTTTTTCACGAAATTTTGTGAAAACTTACCTTATTGTCCCAATACACTGTAATTTATTTGATTTAAAATATTCATGTTTTCGTCTTATTTTTACTTAATATCAAAAAGCACCCCAATTTTCAATCGAAAATTCTGACTTCAAAATATCAGCTTTTTTCAAAAGTTTAAAGGATTTTTCTTCATTGAAATATCTACTTTCTGATGGTGTGAAAAAAATACATTACTATAAGGAGTGTTCTCAGAATCAACGATTTATGAAACCCACCATTAGAGTAACTCAGTCCCCACTTCTCTATGAATAACTTACAATGGGTTAAAAACTAACCAAAGTCACTCAGGTATATGAATTATCTCAAAACAGCATAAATAGTCACCTAAAAATATTATTCAAACAAGATTCTACAGTTTTTTCAAAATAATGTAGATGTCTTATTAAATATTAACTTTATTAACTTATTTTTTGTTAATTATAGAAGTATAATAATAATAATAATAATAATAATATATGTTTATTTTCAAAATTGCTACATAACAAAAGAAAACAAGTCAAAATAAATTGTTACAGGGAAATATAATTTTACAGGCCATTACAGTAATTTTTGAATTCAAGTAGTGATTAAGGTTCACACTCGACTATGGCTGAAAAAACTTTTTTCTGAAATTTTGACATCATTCACATTTCTTATCATTTCGGTAATTAATTAAATAGTCTAATGGACATGTAGAAAGTGCTCTGTTCAGTCAATGAATATTTGTGTGGGGGGAAAAAAATAATCATTCATTCTTCGTGTAGCATTTACATTTTTATAAGTTTGAAAATAATTAATGTTTTTGTAGAAAAATAATAAGACTCTGTATGTGTACAAGCCAGACATTGTGAGGATTTTATTCTTTCTAAATGCCCCTCGACAAGATTCCTAATTTCATATTGAACATGGTCCTTATGGCAAGTTTCTGTGTTCTAAAAACTTGTTCTGCTGATGAACTACTCCCCCAAAAAACTATTCCATAAGACATTAAAGACTGAAAGTTGGAGTAATAAACAGTCATAAGAGTATTGTTGTCTACTTGATTTTCAAAGCTCTTAACATATATATAGTGGAATTTAGCTTGTTCACTAATGCATTGCAGTGTACCGTCCAACTCAAATTGCCATCCACATGTACACCTAGAAGCTTCGTGTGAGAATCAACCTGAACCGTACCACAGCCAAAATCTATGTTGTTAGGTAATGCGAAACGTGATCTGCTGTTTGAAAATATTAAAACATTTATTTTATCACTGTTAAGAGATAGGCCATTATCAGCGCACCAACCTTCAGCTAATGACATGGACCGCTTCAAATTTACCACCACTCCCTCTCCCTCACATCCTTGCATGATACTACAATATTTGTATCATCTCCATATAGAAATGCTTCTATCACTGCCTCATGCAAAGGTTTGCTACAATGTTGTCAATCAAGTTGCAGTTTGGTGATTCATGGCCACAGACGCCAGTTGATGTGGACATTCCTACCAGGTTCTCTAGCTGTTGCTTCATTTCTTCTGTCGACTGAAATATCTCTGGCAAATCGTCGATGTAGACCAGAAAAAATACGGGACCTAACATGGTACCTTGTGGTACGCCTAACCCAAATTCTCTCAGGCGATATGTCGCACCATCTTCACCATCCAGAACAACAACTTGTTTTCTATCTCTGAGATAGCTTTCAAAACAGTTTCAGTAGAATGCCTCTTATACCACATTTTTCAAGTTTTGATAGCAAGATATTATGGTCGACCCGGTCAAAGGCTTTCGAAAGTCTATAAAAAGTCCGCTGGTATTTCTCCTTTTCAAGGGAAAGTATTATTTTCTGGAGTAACTCAAATATTGCAGTCTCTGTACTTCTGCCTTTGATGAAACCATGTTGTTTTTGGATAACACCTTGAATTTAGTGAGGAACTTCAGAAGTCGATTTACCAGAATTTTCTCAAAAATTTTTGCAAAAGAAGTCACAAGACTGATTGGTCTATAATTTGGCAAAATCCTGAACATCACCTTTTTTGTGGCATGGCTTAACAACTGATTTCTTTAGAGCCTGTGGAAAGATGCCTGATTTGAAAGAGCAATTTATATATATATTTCAATTTGTAATTTTTTCGTTTAGAATGAATCAGGAAATCTTACGTTTTTTAAGTAATTAAAGAGTAAATTTTAATAAAAACCTCAAAATTGTACATAATGAAAAAAAAATTTCGAATTTGGGGTTTTTTTTCAATTTTTGCATTTCTGAGAACATTTCTAGTAATGTATTTTTTTTTTACATCATCATAAGTAATATTTCAATGAAGAAATCATTATGTACAATTTGAGGTATTTATTAAAATTTACTCTTTATTACTCAAAAAACGTAAGATTTCCTGTTTCATTCAAAAACGAAAAAATTACAAATTGAAATATACTTCTATAATAAACAAAAAATAAGTTAATAAAGTTAATATTTAATAAGAATCTACAATATTTTGAAAAAGGTGTAGAATCTTGTTTAAATATATTTTTAGATGACTATTTATTGCTGTTTTGAGATAATTCATATACCTGAGTGACTTTTGGTTAGTTTTTAACCCATTGTGAGTTATTCCATAGAGAAGTGGGGACTGAGTTACTCTAATGGTGGGTTTCATAAATCGTTGATTCTGAGAACAACTCTTAAAGTAATGTATATTTTTTTTCACAACATCAAAAGTAGATATTTCAATGAAAAAAAGCCTTTAAACTTTTTGAAAAGATGCGCTGATATTTTTGACGTCAGAATTTTCGATTGAAAATTGGGGTGTTTTTTTGATATTAAGTAAAAATAAGACGAAAACATAAATATTTTGAATCAAATAAATTACAGTGTATTTGGGACATATTAAGGTAAGTTTCACAAAATTTCGTAAAAAAAAGTTTTTTTGAAAAAGATATACTTAAATAAAAAACCAAAAACTTGGTTTTTGAATTTTTCACCTAAATTTGAGGTTATGTGAAAAAATTGTCGATATAAAAGTTGTAGATCTTTTCATTACCTACAACTTTGCCATTTTATTTTCTTCCATAGGACTTGTAGTTTTGCCGGAAATCAAGAAAAACCATTTTTCACCCTTAAAAACACACCCCCGCCCACTTCCCGGACTCGGATCGACCGTAATTTATTTTTCTTTCATTTTGATCATATTCCCCTCCTTTTTCAATGGGTTTCATCCTACTGCAATTTTTTTTTGTTTCAAAAATTATCGACCCTGGTCTATTAGACTAAGATTATCATATATCATACCGTTCAGATGAAAATCAATAGGAACGTGAGTCGTAGATGGTAGATGCAATCTGTGCTAAGCGAGCTGCAAGCTACAACATTTGAAGTGAAACTATAATCTAATTCAAGCGGATGACCTGGTCATCATTGGTCAAGACCAACAATGACCAACTGCATTTAAGCGCTTTTGGTCATTGCTGGTCTTTATCATATGCCCTTCAACGTCATCGATTAAGACCGCAGATGACCTAAGGTGAACATACTCGAGAGCCGAGCCAAGCTTCTGGTCATTGAAAAATAAGGTTAAATTCTATGTTTATATCTTATGATAACACATGTTTATGATAATAGCTATCGTTAATTGTTAAAATGGTTTCTTCTGCCTGGCTGAAATTTCCAAAACAAACAATATTCAGTCCCATACAATAATTGCATTTTTACTGAAACGAAACTCTAATTTTATAAAATCGTTGGTTATGTGTTTTGTTTTCATTCTCCCTGACCTACATTAACGAAAATGGCGGAGATGACCAGACTGCATTTGAGCGAAGCTGGTCATTCGAGGTCATTCCTGAAGGGCCAAGACCAAGGACAGGACCAACAATGACCACGGTCATTACTGGTCATTCGCTTGAATTTGATTATTGTTGAATCTGGGCACCTTGTTGGTTTCATAATAAACTACACGAAGGAATATAGCGTTTTGATTTCATTGAAAAATATACGAAATTTATGGTGTGGAAGCTGGACAATTCTGTGTAACATTCGAAATAATGTTATCTGATCACAATGATCACATATCACTTTAGTTTTTGCTCACTTCAGAAATTGTATGAAATTCGAAAAAAGTATATTATCTATATAGCGTAAAATAATTCTCGATTTCCTTTCGCAATTGCCAATTTGCAATGCATCTCATGACTAAGTAGATGGCTTCTAGAAATGAAATTACTACTTACTGTCTTAGGTCTCTTGGAAACAGATTAGCTCCTCACTTTCTGGAAAAAAATAACGAATTAGTTTTCAACCTCACAAAAATTCTTCTGAGTGAATGTAATTTTTCAATATCACTTTCATCGACGTTGCTATTGGTTTCAATTTAAATGATTCAGGTTTCAAGAAAACATGAAAAAAAAACAAACAACTACGTCTTTCACTTGGGAAAAGTGATATGGATCATATACAGGGTCTTTATAAATGATTGTAACAGCGCAGTTGGCTATGGATTACTTTGCCGCTACAGGATACCAATCTCTAACTAATGAGAGCATAGCATGATCACAGAATTCAGTGGTTTGCATAGAAAGCTGCAAAATGAGAATAATCCAAAGCCAACTGCGCTGTTACAATCATTTATAGAGACCCTGTATGAATTTATATTGGCCGTAGGTTAACATGTACCCTGTGGTCCTGACTTATTTACTACAAGGTCTGGCGGCCCTTAACGTAAGCTCTTGATTTTTTCTATATTTCACACCATGAGGAAATCATGGCTCCCTTGTAGGGCGAGTTTCAGAATTAAATATCTACCGCAGGTTTGTTCAGAACAGGTTCCTAAATCACACACAAAATTTCTCTGCTACGGATTCTAGGGCAGGTCGAAAAAGGTATAAAAATTTAAAATATAATCATCAAGAATTTCCTCTTTCAACTAGAAATGGGAAATTGAAAATAAATCTAGAAATCAACCAACAGATACAGTTCTATGACCAAACATCTAGTTATGGAGGAAATTAATTGGAATTCCTGTACGACTACAGCAACATCGCTGCAAACAATTGTACCTATGTTGTAAAGAAAAGAGTTCACTAATTTTGTTGAAAATTCAATGATTGCAAGAGGAGGAACAAAACAAGGTAATATAAATACATATCGGTCTAACTTTAGAGGAGTAAATTGCTTCGTCTAACTATGGTTCCAGAAAATTTTCGCTTATGGACCGGACCTGATTCATCGAAACTAACATCAATTCGAATATTGAATGAATATCAGATCAAATTGGTAGCGCAGGGACCTTAGACTAAAGACAGGGTCCTATTTATAATTCTTGTAATGCATAGTTTATTCGTTTAGGAGAACCCGATGAACTTTTTTTATACAGCGGTTGGCTTCTTCGAATTTTTTTCTACATAAACACTCAAAAAACAAAATCGAGATAATTTGGGTACGAATTTGATTCATCCTTCCCAAAACAATCATTTAATAATTATGGGTACCTAAAGTTAGAGCTTTCACAGGGCGTTTTCGTCAACATAATCTTCACGAATGGTCAATTGAAACAGAAGACCTATACTAGCCTAATTACTTATAGATCACTTTCTCTGAAGTCATCGTAAAAATATTGAATTCTATCGACTTAGCAGAAATGGTATGAGTAAGTAGTTATTATAAAAAAGGGTTGGTCAAAATTCCAAGTCGATATTCTTAATAATTCACTGCAAATAATGTGGTATTCCAAGTTTAGATTTACAGACATCACATAAAATTATTCTTAATACTTTTTATTTCTTTTATTTTATTATTTTCTGATCTTCATACAATCATTGATGTATTATGCGACTTTTTTGTAAGGAAAAATATATGTAGTTAGAAGACCGACAGGCTGATGGGCAGGTAAAGTTCATTAGATGTAAAGAAAGCAATTTTCCTAAGAGAACGATACTCTGAAATCAAACGCTGGCCCTCCAGGTTGGGGGTTTGTGAATTTTAAAAACTTTTGAACTTCTCATATTTTTCGGAGATTTCATAACATTCATTGTTGGATAGCTCATGTGAGTTTTACTGGAAAAACATGGTTGGAATAGTTTCCGATATGGAAGAGGTTTCCTTGACAAATGACCTTGCAAAGAAAGTAACATTCTTGAGGATTACCTATAGTGTGGTTACGACCTAATCGATCGCAGGGCAGATCACGACATCAATCGAATCTGATCTAATCTGATTACTTCAGCTTCTCCTTCGATAATATCGTTAGCGGTGTTTCATACGAGGGAAAGTCCAGAAGTTCGGGGAATGAAGAGGTATCAAATCAAATGGAACAATAATTCTATTCTTCCTTTGCAATATTATCACCTACAAGTTGTTTATATTCATTAGATCTATTAATACATTTTTCTAATCCATTGTATTATTTTTGTCTTGCCTCAAAACGATCTGAAATTGCTTTTTTAATCAAGTCGGGAAAACATTTGCTTTTCCTCAAACTCTTTTAAGAATTGGAAAACAGAGAAAAATAATTTGAGGTCAGATCAGAAGCATAGGATGAACGGACTACCCAAGTAGCATTTTAAACTACTATACTGGATGTATATTTCAAGGGGATATGTTTTTGAATGAAGAGGTCATAGAACCTGATTTTCCACATATTTGTACGTTACTCTTCAAGGGCGTAGCCAACAATTAATTTCGGGGGGAGGTGGGTTTTGACAGTTTGACACTTGACTTTGTAGGTGCAGGGAATTGTGAGAGTCGCTTCAGAATTCAATTCTTATTCAGTCCAACAAAAACTTAAAAACAATATTTATTTCCCAAACAATACTTACAGGATAAATCAATATGAAATTAGTGTGGATGTGTGCTTTAATTGAAACTAAATAGAGTTTTGTAATGTTTTACTCCAAAATAGTGCCAACAACATATGAATAGGTATTAAAAATGAAACAGCGAGAAAACACAAACAATATTTTTTATGGTGAATTCCTTCAGTTAAAGTCTATCCGTCTTTTTTTTCTAGCGAATTGGTCAACCACTTCATTTTCATTAATACACTATAATGAATATTTATAAGCGCCAACCCATTCAATCTACTTTCGCAAGAAGAAGTGCGTAGGTAATTTTCAATTCTCTTTAAGCTGGAAAAACTTCCTTCTGGAGTAGCAGTAGATACTGAAATCGTAGCTAAAATTTGTAGTAGGATGTAGATATTCGGATACATATTCTGATTGCACTCATCTAAGCATTCTAATGCTGATTTTGAAATGGAGCTCATTGACATTTTCCATATTTCAAATTCTGCTTTAATTACGTTTTTATTTTTTTCTGGAAGTAGTGAAGAATACATCGATAATGCGTCTTCTAATTTATATTCTCTGTTAAAATTCTGGTTTGGTTTAAGTGCAAAATGAAAGATTATTTTTGCAACAAAAAATAACTCAACAACATTTCGGGGGGGGGTATGGACCCCCAAAACCCTCCCCCCGGCTACGCCCTTGTTACTCTTATAACAATGATGATGATCCTAAATCAAATTCTGTAAGGGTCCTTGTTTGTACGGACTAAAAGCCTGCTTGAATGAGGGGATGATCGAAAATGTTTTCTGGAAGAATTTGATATGATAAAATCGAATTTATATAATGTTATATATTTTTGAAATAAGCGAACAACAGATTGAAAAACAGCATAGCACACATTGGTTTTCAGTTGAAAAAATTTTTCTCCCACTTCTCAGAAACGGCACGAACATTTCGATCACTCTGGTGGAACATACTGAAAAAAGTGCCTTGAAGGTGTTTTCAATTCAAAAGCGTTCTCACAATAAAGCGAAAGTAATAGTCGATCATAGATATTGGCCAAATTCTAAAACCACCGTTCAGAATAAAAACTGGACGTTTATGTTTCTCAAGAAAAGAGAACAAAAATTCATATCACTTTTCTTCTTTTAATTTAGGAAATATAGTACTCAACCATACAGGGTGAGTCTTTGACTTGTACATATGTTTTAACCGTATATTCCTGGGGTCGAAAGAAACACTTTTTTCCTCTACCATTTTTTCCGATTCGGCCTAAATAAGAAGATATGGCCCTTTTTTATTTTCAGAATGAGCTATGCCGCCACTGGTAAACTAACCACTGAATTTTTGCAAGTACGAGATATAGCATTCAAACCTTTGAAATAAGGTATTGTATCAAAGAAACGAGTAGATATACCATTCGAAATTTTCAAATAAGCTGCTGTATTAAAGAAAGAAATATGAACTCACTTTTTCAATACCAGTTATATATTTTCTAATGCAATGATTGATTCATCCAAAATTTTGCTAGTGATGAAAAGCAGAATAATGTCTTCTTGATGTATACTTCATTTTTGATTATATCGGATTAACTTTTAAACCACCTATTCTAGCTATAGCATTCATTTCCATTATCTCTTGAAATCTTCCGTGCAAGAGTTTCCGAAATCGAAACAACAACTCAACCATAACACGCATGACATTTCACGTTCATAAACACCAGTTGGGCGATTGAATTTCATTCAAGGGGTGTCCGCATATTTATGTTCTGTGGCCCGCATGGTGAAAGTCACAGACGTGACACTAGATTATTTGACATCGGTGTTCTGTGGTTATTTTGTTTTTCAAAATCATACGACTTCATGAATAATAACTTATTAAGGTCATTTTAGTATAGTAATAAATATGATGAATAAATGAGAAATGAACGTATTCTAACGTAATGTAAATTTGGATCAACGTATGTCAAAGTTCAACGAAACAAAATTGCAATAGGTAGTTCGAAAGTGGTGTGGAAATTTGCTTGAATAGATAAGGATTTACACTGAAGAAGTATAGAGGTGAGCTTATTCATTGTAACCCCATTTTTAAAGAAAATCCGCTAGTTCTCTTACAAATTCAACAAATTCTCGAATTATTCTTGAAATTTGTCAAAGTGACCACATAGGGAAAATTGAATTCTGTGAATATTTTCGACAGAGTTGCATTCAGCCAAAGTACCCAATTTTTGGAATTTCTAAGATTTTTTTTTCAACATCGAAGTACTCGGAATTTTGTAGTCGGGAAAGATTAATCATATTCATGAAAAATTATGTTTCAAAAATCATTTCATTTGAAGGAATCGTTTGCGAGATATTACTGAAATTGTATGCTTTTCATGGAAATAGTAAAGGAAAAAAGTGTTTCTTTTGACCTCAGGAATCTACGGTTAATATATATGTACAAGTCAAAGACTCACCCTGTATAAATGTAACCATCCTGAACACTGTATACTTTTGCGGAACACTCTGACGAATCGCTCAAAAAATAAAACGAATTGGACAACAAAATCGGCAGTTGAGAAACTTAATTCAATTGTTTTCCTGATCACACTTCCCATTTTCCATGGAATGCAACGAATCGTGAGATTCATGCTCTTCGAACAAAATCTCCTCAATTGATTCATTCTACGCTTGATTGTTCCTGCCGAATAATAATTTCCCTTCGTTTCGGAAAGTTCATCCTGGTAATGATCCCTTCGCTAGATTTTTCCTTTCGAACGTCTGTAGGCAAAACTGAATAATTTCTAGGGTAGGGAACCCAGTGTAAAAGATATCCCTTTTCTGAATTTCAAATTACCGTTTCTGAATTACATTTTACGTTTCCTGAATTACAACTTTAAAAGGTGTAGTTGTGAAGGATATGAATTGCCAACCCTCTATAACATAAATGACAGAATATAACTATCCTGTGCTAAAACCATGGACCTATAATACTAACTGGACGTCGAACTTCCTTACTGTCACGTAGAAAAAAGTGGGGCAAATGGCCGCCATTTGCAGTTTGGGATGAACCACAAATATTTTTATGTTTAAAGCAATCTGTGCTCGAATTCATAGATTTATAATAGGTCCCTGCTCAAATTTTGATCGAAACATAGACGTTCCTTTGAAAGAAGTGATGAAAAACGACCTCTATATATTATACCTAATGTATTATGTTATGTATTATAATGTTCTGTGAACTCACATTTCGGTCTATTAAAATTATAAATATTTTCGATTCTCGTGATTAGTTATTAAACAATATTGGTAATCCTATCATTTTAATTCGTTGAAATAAAATAAATAAAGGAATATTGGTAATTCTAATATTTCAATTCATAGAAAAAGTGACACCTCTCAAATTCACCCCAAACTGCAAATGGCCGCCGTTTGAGTCAAAATTTTTGACAGGTTCGCCATCTATAGTCCATTCACGAAAGGTTGAGCCGTCGGTTGGCCATGGAAATTTGGCATATTCCACTGTGTATATTAAAATTTTAGGTTATGTTCTTTATTTTCTTGTCAGATTGATACGCAATGTTGTCAATATTGCATAGAGTTCTCTGATAACTTGCAAGCTCGTTGAACGAGGCCGGGTACATTCGGCAACGTTGACTTTATTTTACGTTATGGCAGCAAATACTGCCAACTTCAGATAAATAAAGAAACGCCTACTATGCGCTCAAACTTTCGTGAACGGACTAAAGTTAGTATTATAAATCTATGGCTAAAACCTGATTTAATTATCTGAAAAAAATCCAATATACTCTGTAGAGTCGTTCACTTTTTCCTTGCCGCCACTGTACCTACATATACCGGGTGGCCCATTACTGACGCGATGGTCATTTTGAGGGTGTAAATGATGATATTTTGAAAATAATTTCTCATGGTAAGTGAAGTGTAATCTAAAGCAGTATTTAAAATTATTTCCATTTATACGGATGTTCCAATACAAAGATATATGCCAAATTCACACTTTTTAAATGTGACAGCCTGTTTAGGAAATCAAAAAAGGAAAAGCAAGTTCAAATTATGATGAGTTTCTTCAGATCACTCTGTACATTTGTAGCACCATTTAAGAGATAATCGTGAAAAATTTGAAATATGGAGTCATTTCAAATAGTAATTCTTCAAGGAACCATTTACGCAAGCGATACAGACAATGGTTTTTGAGTAGACATATTAGCTAGTCCCATAGAGGGAAAAAAAAATTGAACTCTTGAATGTACAGAGTGATCCTTATAAATTCTCAAACTACTACGAATAGAGGTCCAAAAGTTTTAAATTTCAAATGGCACGCACGGTATTTCATCATCTCGTTGAACGCAAAAATTAATTTAGAAACTTTCTTCAGAAGGTTTTCGTTTGTTTCTCAGCAATTCTCGATTTTCAATTCACTACATATTGAACACGTACTACTTAAAATTGTTGGTTTACTAGTTTGAATGAAAATCGGAAATTGCTATAGAAAAATCTTATGACGAATGTCTCGAAGTTAATTTTTGCGTTCAATGACATGATGAAATACCGGGTGTGCTATTTGAAATAAAAAAGTTTTTCATCATGTTTCGTAGTAGATGTTTGTTAATTCATTAGGATGACTGTATACATTCCAGAGTTCAATTTTTCTCCTTTATGAGACTAGCTAATGTGTCTAATAAAAAACCATTAGGGGCGTTCGGCATTGACCTCCGCGAGCGGACGGATTTTTTTGTCACGTGACCACAGATCGCACAGATAAATCTGAAATATCTGGGATTAACGAACGGTACAGAGCATCTGCCACAGAACATACTGCTCTGTTCTACTTTATGAGATTTCAAAGATCACTATTTTGGGAAATATGCTCATCTTTTAACGATACTTTCACCCTTTTAGTAGCTCTTCCATAAAATCTCAATTAAATAATTAAGTGCAAAGGCACTGAATGCGAAAGAAACGAGTAATGCAATATCCCCTTCTGGTCGTTCAATACGGCGATAGTTGTACCGAAAGATCCTGATCAATTAATTGATTAATTACACGAAAAAGAAACGGGAAAGCAATATCTCCTCCTGCCCATTTATAACTACGATAGCTATATTGAAAAATTTTAATGAATTAATTGAGTTTTTCATGAAAATAGAAGAATAAAACTGTTAGAATTTTTCAATCTATCGGTTGTCGGATCAGGAAACTCAACATAAAACAAAAAAAAATATAAAAAACATAAAACTCTATGGATAAAATCGCTTTGCTCTGTCGAAATAGACCGAGCGAAAAGATCGACGTCCGATTGCTCAGATTTTTATGACGAACGGTACAGATGTGTATTCCCCTCAATCCGGATGTAATAAGCGAACGGTTCAGATCGATCCGACACGTCCGATGTCGATGCCGAACGCCCCTATTGTATCGTTGCGTAAATGGTTCCTTGATAAATAACACCATATTTCAAATTATCTCGTAAATGGTGGAACAAATGTACAGAGTGATCTGAAGAAACTCATCATAATTTGAAGTTGCCTTTCCATTTTTGAGATCCTAAACAGGCTGTCACATTTAAAAAAATGTATACCTTTGGTCTATATCTTTGTATTGGATCACCCTGCATTTATGGAAATAATTTTAAATTGTGTTTTCGATTACTCTACACTTCCACGTACCACTCAGATGAATGTCACAAAAAAAACGAATTGGACTACCGATAGAATCGGCAATTGAGTAACCTAATTCATTTTTTCATATCACACTTCCCATTTTCTATTGAATTCAATGAATCGTGAGATTCATGCTCTTCGAACAAAATCTCCTCAATTGATTCATTCTACGCTTGATTCTTCTTGTCGAATAATAATTTCCCTTCGAGCGTCTGTAGGCAATCCGGACAAGCCTCTGGGATACTATACGTCAATATTTCTGAACAGAGAAATCCCTAGGGAACCTCGTGTAAAGGATGTTGTTCATTGAATTCCTTCCATTGCGAAATCAATAACCGATAACTATAAATTCGAGTTAGCGTGTTAGATAGGAGTTTCCTCGCCTTATAAGAGAATCTTTGTGGGAAATTTATGAGACTGGAGAACGTGACAAGCTCAAAAAAAATCGAGAAAAACCCTGAGCAGGAGCTTTCAAGCGCCCGTTCCTTGATGGAGCAATAAGACTTTAACCTTTCATAAAAATAGAGAAAATTATTTCAGTCGATACGAGAACATAGATTGAACCAGGCGCATGTTTCCTTGCATTATCCAAAACATAATTTAACGCTAACCAGGGGCGTAGTGACCGGTGTTCGGCGTGTTCGAAGAACACGGGCCTGGGGCCCATAGGGGCCCGGCCCGGGCTTGGGACGACTGTGCTATTTTTTCTTGCAGAATAAATCCTTCATTTTGTACTAAAACCAACTTATCTCCGAAACTCTAGTTAAAATTATCAATTCATATCAGAAATATGATTGTTATTAAAATTTACCACATCGCACACAAATGAAAACGTTGAATCAACAATTCCTTATTTATATTTATTTTATATTCTTCTGGTGAAAATTGCTATCCCCGTAATCAATTTTGCGGCCTGGACAAATCGTACCGAACTCTTTGTATGAAGCATGTCGGCATTCTGTTTAGGGGATAATTACATTACATTAACGTCACCAGATGATCGCTTTATTGGGGCGGCTTCTTTTTGAGCGGCTTCTTTGATGTAGGATTCTTCATGTACATAGGGAATTTTTTTTTGGACTAGGGGGAAAATGCGAAATCATTTCACTTCTATTCCTATTCTAGAGAAATAAGTACCTATTCGAATTTGAAACGACGTTGTGCTTGTTAGTGTGTTCAGAGTGAAAGTTCTCAAAATTCTTGACTTTTTTTAGTGTTTTTGAATTTCTGGACTTTAAGTGTTATTGAAGGCGAGTTCTATAATTCATCACGTGGCTGATTTTTTCGTTATGAAAAAATGCGGGTCAGTCTTTGGGGATTGCTGATAGAATTGAAAACTAAGTGAATTGTATCGTCGAGTTATCAGATTATTATTTTCAAATAATTTTCGGTATATAATCAAGGATAAATGTTTGAATTGGTAATTGGTCACTAACACTTCTTTATAAACCAAAAATAATTAGAAAAAAGAGCCTAATAGCTCGACGATATAATTCACAAGTTACTTCGTTACTTGTCTCAAGAAATCTTGCTAGAATTATTTTCAATTATTTCTATAGAAAATGAAGTTGCCCGAACATTAAGTATAGCTAATATTGTGACAAATTTTGCAAATTCGAAAGCCCGCAAGAAAAAGTTTTGATTTCGCTTTGTTTTTATCTCTTTTTTGTGTTTATTATATTAATAATATATTTATATGTTAATTTGGTTTTAATATTATTTTGTTTTTTGTTTTCATTTTGCTTATAGTTGTTATTTGTTGTAGTTGTTATTTTGTTAGTTGGTTATATTTATATTAATATGAGTGACAAATAAAATGTGGTTTTATTTTGTCCTTATCTAATTTTTTAATTATGTAACCAGAAGGCAGCGCTGCTAGTGAGGGTAGGGGCCCGGAAAATATCCTGAACACAGGCCCGTGGTGGCGTTACTACGCCACTGACGCTAACTGAGAGAAATGCCGAGTATATCTGTATTACCATTTTCAATAAGATTCCTAAGGTTATACAAACCATAAAAATGTTCAAGTTCTTCAAATCTACCATGAAAAAATTTCTAATAGAAAGAGAACTTAGGTACAGCATTCAGGAGTTCCTCTCATCTTGATCTGAGCGCTCTTTATTTACTTGTAGGTTAAGATTTTGTACTTTTGTTTTTGTTTGACGTTATCTCTTCACATAATGTATTAGTTTATGAGAATATGAATAAATCTATCTATCTACCTCGAAATTTTATATGAGTCTTTCGACTGATACCAACTATATAAATGCATAATTTCAGCATAATCGGAATAATATTCTGGAAATTATTTAAAAATTAACTGTGTAAAAATAAATAATCAAAAAAATTCAATTCTATGGTTCTGATGATGCAATCCTTTTGAAATGTTGCATAAATTATTCTGTATATAAGTATTAATTCAAAAAATAAATTCACTTGATAGAGAAAAGGTGTTGTTTTTGCAATATTCAAATTGAATTTTTTATAGTTCTATAAACACTATGGCCACAAAATTTTGCATGAACATTCAGTGTATCATTCTCCATTCAAAAAATGAATTTCATTTGAATAGGATACGTTTTAATGGAAATATGAAGGTTCTTCTTTTCAATATTCCGATTAAGTTTTCTATGGTTGTGTTTACTTTATGGCCACAAAATTTGCATCTTGCATATGGCCGCAACATTTCATTTTGATCTGTTTCGTTCTGTTTGAGATATTGAGGAACAAAAAAATTGAATTGCCATATTTTACGGAACACCCTGTACGATTTGTTTGGTAAACGAACTTAATCGAGCTATTTGGGAACCGAATTCACCCTGAAAATTTTAAGTCTCTAAGACGATTCCTTCGGAAGTTATTGTGCTAACGGATGATGACCACGAATTCGTCATCAGAGAGTCTAATCCTATTGTTTGACATCATTTTCGGCTGAAAATTCGAAAACTACAGACATTTGGGCAAAACGATATAGCACTCGTTTGAGTAGAACGAGATCTCTACGTTTTTTCCTGGAGGTCAGCCTACAGATTCACACCTGCAGCAGTGGGGAATCTTCCTGTTGAGAAATTCCACGGCCTTCTAAAGACATGGCCAGGCGTCTCAAGCGGCAACGCCGCAAAAGACGATCTTTGGGAGGTATACCGCTTGCACGAGAGATACGATATTTCGAACGTATTATTTCATTTTCTGATGTTATTTAATGTGTTTTCCGATGAATATTTAAACAAAGGTTGGAACTATGTCCTACTCAATCAATAAATTTAATATAAATGAAAAAATTGAAACTTAATCGAAATGGTTGATGATTTATTTAATCAATTTATGGTCCAGCAAAAACCACGGGGAGATGTTTCTCGCCAAAAAACTTGAACTCTGGAAATGAAGTTAACTCAAATAAAATTCTCTCTGATTATTCCCTACTTCTGTGTGATTATCATTCTTCGTATTCCTTGGGAAAATGGAATAAAGCGAATTTAGAATGAACTTCGAATTCAAACCACAAGTACAATGTTCTATGAATTTTGAATTGGTTGTAAAAGTCCAATCCAATGCTTTGAATAATCAGTTCATATAAAATTGATTTTTGTTCAGAACTCTTCAAAATTCAAGTTTCGTTGTCGATCAAAATCTAGTCTGAAATAGAGCACATATGAACGATAATAGAATTTAATGGGTCATTTCTTTCAATTATGGGTATCTCAAAGTAATTTAATTGTTCCATCTGCTTGTGAATGTTTATCGAACTTAATTATATCACAGCCGTCTATAGAGAACTTTAGAAGGCTGTGATTATATCGTTGAAATCGAAATGTTTCTCGCAAACAAAACTATTGTTGGAATGAAATTTCCCGGTATGGTCCTCATCTATAAAAGCTTACGCTGTTCATATTTCAGAGAACTAACACAATTGAAATAGCCTTCAATTTTGTAGACGAATAATTACTTCTACACGATGAAATACAAAACGTTTTTACCAGGTTTCGAAGCATATGAGTTTCATTTGTAGGTTAGAGACACTTACAAAAAGACGAAAGTAGTAATCCTAAGATAAAAAATCACTAACACCAATACCACAAACACTTTCACTGTTTACAGCACTCATAAAATCACAAAAGGTAACTATAAATGCACCTATTTTTCACATTTACGACCACAATCAACACTAAAAACTTAATTATTTACCACAAGATGTTTACTAGCGCTCACGCTTGCGTCTGTAACACAGCTGTCCATAGAGACTACTTTGGAATGCTGTGCTTGTAACATGCCGGGAGGGTATACCTCTCTACACTGTTGCCGCTCTTGGCTAGGACCGGGCCCGGAGATTCAGAAGGCCGTGGAAATTCTCTGTGGATTTTTCTTGAATAATGGCATACCGGATAGAAGAATACGTCTTCTTTGATGGTCACTCATGATTTCGTCTCAGATTTCGAAGTTAAATGATGAGTAGAGTATACGGTTAGGTAATATTGAAACAAATTGGGTATATTTCCCACTTTCCATGGAATTCAACGAATCGTGAAACATACTCTACGAACAAAATCTCCTCAATTGATTAATTTTCCGCTTGATTCTTCCTGCCGAATAATAATTTCCCTTCGTTTCGGAAAGTTCGAACAATTTACTTACCTATAGATTTCGTCCTGGAAATCATTCGTTCACAAGATTTTCCTTTCGAGCGTCTGTAGGCAATCCGGAGAAGCCTCTGGGATACTAAACGTCAATATTTCTGAACAGAATAATCCCTAGGGAACCTCGTGTAAAGGATGTTGTTCATTGAATTCCTTCCATTGCGAAATCAATAACCGATAACTATAAATTTGAGTTAGCGTTTTAGATAGGATTTTTCTCGCCTTATGAGAGAATCTTTGTGGGAAATTTATGAGTTCGAGGGACGTGACAAAGTTCAAACAAAGTACATTTTTTCCTGGAGCTGAGCCTGCAGATTCACACCCGCAGCAGTCGGGCCAACCGATCGAAGTGTTCGTAAGAATTTTTCTGTTGAGAAATTATCTACATATGAAGTTATTCCTGAAACTCTTTTTTGATGGTTACTCCGGATTTTATTGCAGATTTCGAAGTTGTCTGATATGTATAATATTGGGACAAATAATTACCGATGGCGGCGCTGCAATCGCCGAATCAGCTGTTCCCGAAACGAGTATTGTTTCGTGCACGTTTTAGCAAAACACGAGCGATTCTGGTGTTTCTCAAGTGTTTCAGTTGATTTATTTTTTCTTTGGACTGAACAATCGTGAAAATGGACCTATGAAATCATTCATTGAGTTCAGCAATCATATTCATCGAGGACGATATATAGAAAAATATCAGTTTCGGGCATTCACCCTTGTCAACTGCAGAAGGAAGATATTTAACCATCTAACTTGGCTCATTTCAAAAATAAAATATATCCTGATATGATCAGTTATTTAGTGGAAACAAAGAGTCCTGCTTCAGTGAATCAAATTATACAGGGTGTTCCCAAATTGAACGTACAAACGAAAAGGGGAGATTCCTTAAGTGAGTTTAAGAAAAAAAAGTCCCATAAACATGGGGTCGCAAACGTTTCGTTTTCGAGATACAGAGTGTTAAACTTTGAATTTTTTTCAAGTTTTTTTCTCATAGTATCTACACTTCACAAGATATTCAACTGAAATTTGGCATAGATATTACATTTGAGAGTTCTCATCACGTGACATGGCAATTTCGATAGAAAATCTACAGGGTGATATTTTTTCTGGAACACTGCCACCTGTTCTTCTGCAGAACTTTTTTTTGGTGACCAACTGTTCATTTGAAAAAATGTAAAAACAAGCTTTTTTCTTATACTAAGCTTTTCGGTCTCTTGTAGTTTTGTCGTATTTACCAACGATTTAAAAAAAAAAATTTTGAACGATTCTCTGGAAATCCTCGTGAAAATCCAAATTATGTTGGGAAGGCCACTTTGTAAGCTGTGGTGAATGAATTCAGTGCCAGTTCTTATGGAAATTTTCCTGATCTGTAGCAATGATTCATAAAGATTCGATAAACTCGTATAATCAACACATGTTGACTTTAACACCCTGTATCTCGAAAAAGAAACGTTTGCGACCCCATGTTTATAGGATTTTTTTTTCTTAAACTCACTTAAGGAATCTCCCCTTTTTGTTTGTACGTTCAATTTCGGAACAACCTGTATTTATAATATTTATTCTTCAATATATACAGGGTGTTTCATTGGGAAAGGGAAATACTTCACAGGTGCATAGGTGGCACCAAGACGGTTCTAGAGATACCCTATTTATTGGGTCTCACTGTCTTCGTAGCCGAGATACAGGGTGTTTTATGAATTTTGCCCGTTTCTTCCTGAGACCGTACCAGACGAACCACCCGGTATATTTTCTTCATATTTGGCAAATATGTTCCTAATTGAGAGCCCAAACATATCATGCAATAACCGCCTCGAAAATCCAGGTCCGTGTTAACAAAAAATTATGAATCGTTTGAATATTCGAAACAACACCGCGCAGATAGTTTCAATGCACAAATTTTCAACGTAAAAGTGAAGTTTTTAAGAACTAAGATACCTGAAAGTGGTTTGAAGTGACTTTTAACAATGAGTTATCAAAATATTGAACTCCATAATTATTATACGTTATAATGCAACTCACTTCTCAATAAATGAAGACTAATGTGGAAATGAATTACAACAAAGTAATGTTGAAATAATTATGGATTCAATATTGTTGATAATTCATTGTTAAAAGTCACTTCAAACCACTTTCAGGTATCTTAGTTCTTAAAAACTTCACTTTTACGTTGAAAATTTGTGCATTGAAACTATCTGCGCGAAAATTTGAAGTGTACGTCTCAGTTCAGTTTTAAGTGGTATTTTCGAATTTTAAAACAGATTTTCAAAATTCCGATGTACAGGGTGTTTTTTCGAGGATTCAAACGATTCATAATTTTCGTTAACCCGGACCTGGATTTTCAAGTATACAGCTAAAAAAAGGAAAACCAATGTGAAAATGAATTACAGAGTAATGTTGAAATAATTATGGATTCAATATTATTGATAATTCATTGTTAAAGTCACTTCAAACCACTTTCGGGTATCCAAGTTCCTAAAAACTTCACTTTTACCTTGAAAATTTGTGCAGTAAAACTTTCTGCGCGAAAATTTGAAGTATACGTCTCAGTTTAGTTTTTAGTGGTGTTTTCGAATATTGAAACAGATTTTCAAAATTCCGATGTACAGGGTGTTGTTTCGAATATTCAAACGATTCATAATTTTTTGTTAACCCGGACCTGGATTTTCGAGGCGGTTATTGCATGATATGTTTGGGCTCTCAATTAGGAACATATTTGCCAAATATGAAGAAAATCTACCGTGTGGTTCGCCTGGTACGGCCTCAGGAAGAAACGGGCAAAATTCATAAAACACCCTGTATCTCGGCTACGAAGACAGTGAGACCCAATAAATAGGGTATCTCTAGAACCGTCTTGGTGCCACGCCACCTATTCACCTTTGAAGTATTTCCCTTTCCCAATGAAACACCCTGTAGAAAGAAAAAGAATGACAATATTTGCTATTGAAATGAAAGCCGTTGAATTCCATGATGATTTTATTACAAAAATGAAAGACTTTATGAAAATTAACAACTAAATTTCAATTATTCACAACGTTAAGACCCATTTTCATTAAATACAAATTAGTAAAATCAATTAATATTTTGTCGTAAGTAAAGCATTTATCATTCAATACAATCCAACATCCTGGTATGAACAAAAACTTAGTTATCTAAAGAAATGATGATTAATTTTACAATACAGAAATTAAGTAAGTATATGTATTCTATTTTCTGAAGAATAGTGAAAAGTGCAGAAAGCTGTTACCTTCTACTTGTTTCATATAAAAAACAAAAGGTATACTGCAAATTGAAAGAACATCCAGATAAGTTTTAAGTTTTAGCCAAGTGATATGATTTCAGGGCATATATTCATAAAAACTTAAATTATCTCAACAATTTTGTCAATTGATGAGTTATCTTCATCTGTTTTCTTAACGAGTAAATTGGACATAGGTATATCCAATAATGTACTTTATTTCCTCCTTCAAGTCCAAATATGAATCCTGAAACTAGCTAATATCTTTGTTTTCTTGATTTTGACTGCACTTTACGTCTGAAATGTTTTCTCTAGTGCAACTGATAAAATATTATTTTTCATAACCACCATCCTATAAAATGGTGACATGTAAAAGAACTTTTTAAAGCTGTCTCCATAAACACAGCAATTAGTGTTCTTCACTGTTATTTCTTTAGGCATCTTTGAATAAGATTTAAAACCAACTAGGTAGCTAGCCAAATATTATAATAAACACAAATCTCACTTCCCATTTCTTAGGCACAAACAATCCCAATGTCATATCCCGCGTTTTCGAATACTCGTTTCGGGATAGTTCTACGTAACGCCGCTAGGGTCGCATAGAAATGTATTTTGCGCAATACGATTAGATAATATTAGAAGTGATACTGTTTGCGAGTTCTGCAACCTTTAACACACTCCGTTCCGTGTGTTAAGGTAGCTTTTCCGCACGCTTTACAATTAAAATTAAAGGGTAATGCTGCATGTTCAATGATAAAAATACTATTTATATTGATTCTTTTTTTCAATTCGTTTTCAATAAAAAACTAAGAGTAGCTGCCCTATGTCCTCGATAGCCTCACGAATTAAAATTGAATCGACGCTGGTCTATTGGCGTAGATCTTCTTTTTCATGTGACCTCAGAGGAAGAAGTCGCAAGGTGTAAAATCACAAGATCTGGGTGGCCAATTGTGATCACCTCTTCGAGATATAACACGGTCCGGAAGCTTTTCCCGCAAAAGATCAATGGTTTCGTTGTGTGACACGTAGCGTCGTCTTGTTAAAAGTAAACGTTGTTCAGATCAATACTATTCAATTTCGACCATACAAAAACATTAATCATCATAGTGCAATCCATTCACCGAAACTGTTGATTCAGCCTCATTTTCGAAAAAGTAAGGTCCAATGACTCCGCTGGACCATAAACCGCACCAAACAGTTACACGTTGAGGATAGAGAGGATTTCCCACAATAACTCTTGGGTTTTTCAAGCTCCAGATGCGACAATTTTGCTTGTAGACAAAGCCACCGAAGTGGAAATGGGCCTCATCACTCAAGATGTTTTTTCGATGGAATTTCGGATCATTTTCATACATTTCAACGACCCAATCAGCAAACACACGACGTTGTTGATGATCGGTCGTCTTGAGTTCTTGTGTTAACTGAACTTTATAAATCTTGAGAACCAAATCTTTATGAGAAATACGGTGTAATGACGTTTGTGGAATGCCTAATTTCAAATAACGACGAGGAATGGACAAACCTGGGTTTTTTCAACACTTTCGGCTACAGCAGCAAAATTCACGGCTGTTCCTTAGCGACGTGCACGAGTTTTATTCTTCACATCACTAACTTGCCCTAACAGCTCAAATTTTCACACCAATTTCCTTATTGCGGTCCGACAAAGTGCCCCACGATTGAAGAAAATGTTCAAGTTTTACGAACCGTCTCTGCCAACTTTTCACCATTTTTATAGTGAATTTCAATAATATCAATGCGTTCTTGAAGCGTGTATTGTTCCATTTTTATTAATGGCTTGTTTTTTTTTGTCAATTTTCAAAAAATGACATCTACCGAAATAGCGGGCTGTTAAAATAACACCTCTTATTGGAAAACCCTTCATATTCGAGAAATTTTTCAACTGAGTGAAAATACCGAATATTTCTGAACAGAACAATCTAGTGAACCCCCTGTTAAGGATGTTATTCATTGAATTCCTCCTTTGCGAAATCATAACCGATAACTATAAATTCGAGTTAGCGTGTTACATAGGAGTTTTATCGCCTAAGAGAATGTTTGTGAGAAATTTATGAGACGGGGCGACGTGACAAGTTCAAAAAGTAAATTTTTTCCTGGAGGTCAGTATCCAGGTTCATATCTGCAACAGTCAGGCCAACCGATCGAAGTGCTCGTAGGAATTTTTCTGTTCAGAAATTCTCTTTAGATTTTTTCTTCTATAATGCAATAACGGATAGGAGACTACGTCTTCTTTGTAGCAGAATTTGAAGTTAACTGATGAGTTAAGTATACGGTTAGATAATATTGAGATCAATTGGGTTTATTTCTCACTTCCATTTTCCATGAAATTCAACGAATCGTGAGATCTATGCTCCACGAACAAAATCTCCTCAATTAAATCATTTTCCTCTTGATTCTTCCTGCCGGATAATAATTTCCCTTCGTTCCAGAAAGTTCGCACAATTTACCTAGCTTTCATCCTGGTAATCATTCGTTCGCAGGATTTTCCTGTAGGCAATCCGGACAAGCCTCTGGGATACTACACGTCAATATTTCTGAACAGAGAAATCCTTAGGGAACCTCGTGTAAAGGATGTTGTTCATTGAATTCCTTTCATTGCGAAATCAATAACCGATAACTATAAATTCGAGTTAGCATGTTAGATAGGAGTTTCCTCGCCTTATAAGAGAATCTTTGTGGGAAATTTATGAGTCCTTGGGACGTGACAAAGTTCAAACAAAGTAAATTTTTTGCTGCGGGTGAGCCTGCAGATTCATACCGGCAGCAGTCGAGCCAACCGATCGAAGTGTTATTAGGAATTTTTCAGTTGAGAAATTATCTGTGAAGTTATCCTTGCAAATATTTTTTGCTGTTTTCTCGTGATTTTATTGCAGATTTCAAAGTTGTCTGATATGAATAATAACGATCAGACAATATTATTACAGTTAAAATGAAAGGGTTATGCTGCAGGTTTAATGAAAAAATACTCTTTATACAGGGTGTTCCTAAATTGAACGTACAAACGAAAAGGCGAGATTCCTTGAGTGAGTTTAAGAAAAAAAGTCCCATAAACATGGGGTCGCAAACGTTTCGTTTCGAGATACAGAGTGTTGAAGTTTGAATTTTTTTCAAGTTTTTTTCTCATAGTATCTACACTTCACAAGATATTCAACTGACATTTGGCATAGATATTACATTTGAGAGTTCTCACCACGTGACATGGCAATTTCGATAGAAGATCTACAGGGTGATATTTTTTCTGGAACACTGCCACCTGTTCTTCTTCAAAATTTTTTTTGGTGAGCCACTGTTAATTTGAAAAACGTAAGAAGAAACTTTGTTCTTATACTAAACTTTTCGGTCTCTTGTAGTTTTGTCGTATCTACCAACGATTTCGAGAAAAAATTTTTGAAACTTCAACACTCTGTATCTCGAAAATGAAATATGGGATTTGAAATTGATACCAAATATATAAATGCAGAATCTCAGCACACTCGGAATTATATTCTGGAAATTATTCAAAAAATTAGATGTATGAAAAATGAATACTTACAAAAATTAATTTCTAAGGTTTTGATGATGCGATCCCCTTGAAGTTGAATTTTGCATGAACATTCAGAATATCAGTTTTGATTCACAAAATAAATTTCACCTGAATCGGTTATCCTGTTATGGAAATATAGGGATTCTTCTTTTCAATATTTCAATTGAATTTTCCATGGTTCTGCTGACACTATGGCCACAAAACTTTTCATGAGGATTTAATATAATAGTCCTCATTCACAAAGAAATTCTCTTGAATCGAATATCCTGTTATGCCAATATGAAAATTCTACTTTTAAATATTCCAATTGAATATTCTTTGGTTCTGTTAACACAAAATACTGCCCAAAAATTCAGCGTATCAATTTTTATATATAAACTAAATTTCATTCGGATCCGATATATTTTTATGGAAATATGAAGTTTAATTTTTTCAATATTCCAATTACATTTTTCATGGGTCTGTTTACACTATGGCCATAAAATTTTGCATTAAGCTCATTATGGTCGCATTATTTCACTTCGATAGGTTTCGTTTCATCTGAGTTATCGGGGTACATAAATTTTGAATTGCCTAATTTTATGGAACGATTGGGTTGGTTGACGAACTTAACTGGTCAATTTGGGAACAGAACTCGCCCTGAAAATTCCAAGTCTCTAGGACAATCCCTTCGTTATTGTGTTAACAGACGGCCGGATGGCCACACGCACAAAATTGAATTTGATCACGAATTCATCATCAGGGACTCTAACCCTATCGTCTGAGACTATTTTCAACTAAAAATTCGAAAATTACAAACATTTAGGCAGAACGATAAAGTACTCGTTTAAGTAGAACAAGCGCTCAAAAGGTACATTTATTCCTGGAGGTCAGACTCCTGATTCATACCTGCAGCAATCGGGAAAACCGATTGAAGTGTTCGTAGGAATTTTTCTATTTAGAAATTCTCTTTGGCTTCTTTCTTGAATAATGGCATAACATAAAAGAGAATACGTCTTTTTTGATGACCACTCATGATTTTGTTGTAGATTTCAAAGTTAACTGATGAGTGAAGTATACGGTTAGGTAAATTGAAATCAATTGGGTATATTTCGAACTTCTCATTTTCCATGGAGTTCAACGAATCGTAAGATTTATGCTCTTCGAACAGAATCTCCTCAATTGATTCATTTTCTGCTTGATTGTTCCTGCCGAATAATAATTTCAATTCGTTTCGGAAAGTTCGCGCTTTCGTCCTGGTAATCATTCGTTCGCAGGATTTTTCTTTCGAGCGTCTGTAGGCAATCCGTAGAAGCCTCTGGGATAATACACGTCAATATTCCTGAACAGAGAAATCCCTAGGGAACTTCGTGTAAATGGTGTTTTTTACTGAATTCCTTCTATTGCGAAATCAATAACCGATAACTATAATTTCGAGTTAGCGTGTTAGATAGGATTTTTCTCGCCTTATAAGATAATCTTTGCGGGCAACTTATGAGTCCATTGAAAATTAAAAGTGGCTGTCCTATGTCCTCAATATGCCTCACGAATTCGATATTTGAGGTCTTGAATCGACGCTGGGCTATTGGCGAAGACGTGGCAATGGGCCTCATCACTCAAGTTGATTTTTCGATGGAATTTCGGATCATTTTCATGCATTTCAACGACCCAATCAGTAAAGACACGACGTTTTTGAAGATCGGTCGGCTTGAGTTCTTGTGTTTATTGAACTTTATAAGTCCTAAGACCTAAATCTTTATGCAAAATACGGTGTAATGTCGTTTGTGGAATGCCTTATTCCACGACGAGGAATGTACATACCTGGGTTTTCTTCAACACTTTCGGCTACAGCAGCAATATTCTCAGCTGTTCTTTAGCGACGTGCGCGAGTTTTATTCTTCACATCACTTACTTGTCCCAACAGCTCGAATTTTTCCCCCAATTTCTTTATTGCGGTCCGACAAGGTGCTTCACGAATGGAAAAAAAATGTTCCAGTTTTACGAACCGTCTCTGCCAAATTTTCACCATTTTTATAGTGAATTTTAATAATTTCAATGCGTTCTTGACATTTTTTGCTGGAGGTCAGCCTCTTATCTGCAGCATTCGGGCCAACCGATCCATGTGTTCATAGGAATTTTTCTGTTCAGAAATCCTCTTTGAATTTTTTCATGTATAATGGCATAACGGATAGGAGAATACATCATTTTTTGTTTCAGATTTTGAAGTTAACTGATGATTAAAGTATACGGTTAGGTAATATTGAAATCAATTAGGTATATTCCTCACTTTCCATTTTCCATGGAATTCAACGAATCGTTGAATTGTTTTATGCCCTACGAACAAAATCTCCTCAATTGATTCATTTTCCTCTTGATTCTTCCTGCCGAATAATAATTCACCTTCGTTTCGGAAAGTTCGCACACTTTACTTAGCTTTCGTCCTGGTTATCATTCGTTCACAGGATTTTCCTTTGGAGCGTTTGTAGGCCATCCGGAGAAACCTCTGGGATACTAAACGTCAATATTTCTGAACAGAATAATCTCTAGGGAACCTGGTGTAGAGGATGTTGTTCATTGAATTCCTTCCATTGCGAAATCAATAACCGATAACTATAAATTCAAGTTAGCGTGTTAGAAAAGAGTTTCCTTGCCTTATAAAAGAATCTTTGTAGAAAATTTGGGAGTCCGTGGGACTTGACAACGTTCAAACAAAGTACATTTTTTCCTAGAGGCGAGCCTGCAGATTCATACCTGCAACAGTCGGGCCAACCGATCGAAGTATGTAAGAATTTTCCTGTTAAAAATTCTCTTTGGAGTTTTTGTTGAATAATATAGGAGTACACGTCATTTTGAGCAATCGTTCCGAACGAGTTCTATATCGTTTAGCCCAAGTGTCTGTAATTTTCGAATTTCAACCGAGAATGGTCTCAAACGATAGGGTTTTACTACCTCATGACGAATTCATGGTCAAATTCAATTCTTTTCGTGGGGCCCTTCGGCCGACCGTTAGCACAATAACTTTCGAAGGGATTGTCCTAGAGACTTCAAATTTTCAGGGTGAGTTCGGTTCCCAATTTGGCTCGGTTGAGTTCGTTAACGAACCAAATCATACAAGGTGTTCCATAAAATATGGCCATTCAAAATTTTTGATCCTCAATATCTCAAACAAAACGAAACCCATCGAAATGTTGCGGCCACATGCAAGATGCTCATAATAATCTTCATGCAGAATTTTGAATTTATTTGCACTAATTCTAGTTTCAAATCATCATAACTCTGAAACTTTTCGACCTGTTTGACTCAATGAATTTGGGTTTTTGTGAAAAGATGGTTGCCAGACAAAAATGATGATCTTAGCTTCGGATTCCTCACCAAGGCGAGTTCACACTATTCGTGCTCGTGCAAATAATGTGGATGATAGCATAAGTGGCTCCGCCTGTTGTAGGAACCAAAGATTAGGGACGACCCTAATCTTTGGTCTGAACATCATAGAAAAAGATCGCAAGCTGATCAAGTCATGTAGACCAGCGATTCTCAACCTGTGGTCCGCGGACCACCTGTGGTCCGCGAACGGTTTTCATGTGGTCCGCGAAATAGATATCAATCATATAAAATCTTGGTTCTTGAGAAGTAATTTAATGCGTCTGCCTATTGTTTTCAACTCCAAACGTTTGCAGTATTGTGTTGACCATAACGAGACGACCAAACGCGCTGAACACAGGTTCATTCACCATTTTTTCACCAATAATAATATCTAAGTGGTCCGCCGAGAATTCTGAAAGGTTCAAGTGGTCCTCAGTGGTGAAAAGGTTGAGAACCACTGATGTAGACGATGACGGGTCTAGACCAGTCGACTTGCTACGTTCCTACAATAGCATCCACTTTCAACGTTTTTCTTCAATACAGATGTTATTCCCAGCAGGAATAATAATAGATGAGATTATCAGATTTTGAATGTGTTGGCTCCATTCTGAAATCAGTTGTTCTCGATGAATTCTAGTGATCAATAGTGTTTCTTTCGTTTGATTTTCTACACTCGATCGCTATGCAGAGCGAAACACGCAATTTGACCCAAGAGGAATGTGCTCAAGCGGTTTTTGCGAGAAGAAGGGTGGACATACACAAGAATTGCAGAAAGGTTTGGAGATTCCCATACAAGTGTGTCCCAGAATGTTGCAGCGATTCGGGGAGACATGTATGAATGTCCGAAGACCAGGACAGGGTAGACCACGGGTAACAACTGCCGTTCAAGAACGTTACTTGAGAGTTTCTTCGTTGAGACAACGGTTTGCAACCGCTCGCCTCCTTTAAAATCAGCTTGAGCAAACTCATGGGGTGCAAATTAGCACTCAGACAATAAGAAATCGCCTCAGAGAATATGATTTAAGGCCTTATGTCGCAGCAAGAAACCCTGCTCTTACCCCAGCCCATCGAAGGGCGCGTTTGTATTTTGCAAGAGAGCATATCTATTGGGAAGGGTTCTCTTCACAGATGAGTCTAGATTCTGCCTCTACCATTGTGATCGACGTTCCCTTGTATACAGACGTCCACATGAAATATATCCTCAGTGCAATTTCCTGCATACTACTGGTTTCGGGGGAGGATCGATTATGGTATCGGGTGGAATATCCTTGACTGCTCGCACAGACCTAGTGATCGTTGATAATGGAGCTATGAATGCTGGTAGGTATAAAAGGAACATTCTTGAAGAGCATGTAGTGCCATTTGCCCCATACATTGGTGAAAATTCCATTTTTATCGACGATAATTCCAGACCCCATCGTGTGCGCATCGTTCAGGAGTACTTTGAAGAGGTTGAAGTCTCTCGAATGGAATGGCCAGCAAGAAGTCCAGATCTTAATCCGATTGAGCAGGTTTGGGACAACCCCAATAGAAGGCTGATGAGAAGTTCAGAAAACCATCCAGCTACTCTTAATGACTTAGGAATCCAACTCAGAGAAATCTGGGAAGGATAAGACCAGAATATTTCAAGATCACCCGTCGTTGCCGAGCTGTAATTAACGCAAAGGTTTTCAAGTATTAAATCACTTATTAGCATTCTAGTATTTTGAAAACTATTTATTTCTCTTCTTTCCATTCAATGTGTCTTTTTTTGTTCAAAACCTTCCTGAGAGAACATAAAAAATAAGGTATAAAGTCAATGTAGAGTTAACTTTCATTGAAATTGAGATTTTCAGAATGTGCGTTAATTTTTTAGCGCAGTGTATTTGATGCACGCGTAATGTGACTTTCTAGATCCGCTCGGTGGCATAGGACACCACGTTGTTGTTCTATGGTTTCAACTCAAAGACAAGTTCGTCAAAAGATGACTGTTTCTGCAAAGTCAGGCTCTTGAGCAGAAGAAGTTAGATCCCCACAATCGAATGCGGAAGTACGGCGAAAAGTATCGATATGTACGTTGGCACTGGTATTTATCTGTCCTTTTCGGACCGTTTGCTCATATCTAAGCGGCTTATAGCATTCGATCAGGAAGGCGAGCTCAATAGATCAATATCTGATTCAACTCTACAATCCTAGTTGGCCTTCGCATCGCGAAAGTTCAGGACAAATCTCTGAATGATATAAAACATTCTAGGCTACAGAGAGGTGAAACTGAACATTTACCTGCACATATATTATTTATGGATTTGTATGGAATTCGAAATTGCCTTCACAGAAACAAACAAATCGAGCTATATAGTTCATTCAAGTTTAATAAAATATCCATATAAGCATGAGTTACGAACATCTACAGTTTCGTGTTAGTTATACCTCAGAGTAAGAAGTAAGTGTTTACTTCTTACTCTGAGGTTTATACACTCGAACTTCCATTATAATAATAATAATTCACTTGTATACAACTATAGGTCAATTCTTTCGGAATTTTTTTCGATCACAATATTCTTGAAATTAACTCGAGTTAAAGACATGAAAGAAAGAAACGTCAAATTTCAGTATATTCATCCGTTTCGATATAGTGATCTGGCAAAATACACATTTTATTGGTAAAGTATTACAGGTGTAGAATAATAGAGGGTGAATAAGGTGCCCAAAATTCGAGATCTTTATTCTTAGATGATTTTATGACGAAAGTTCCTATGAACTATAACTATAGGCGTTTTCCGAATTCGGATATTTACTCGGGTAAACTCGATCCCTTTCCTTCGTGTTCGTTTAAACTTCCAACCGTATTCGGAAAGTAAGGTGCTAGTAACTCGATCGCTGACCCAGTTTGATTTATCGTAACCCTACACAAGAGCAGGGTCGTAGAGTCACCGCATGCGCACTGTAGTTCAATTTTGTATTTGAAAAGGGCGAGAATAAGTCTTCTACTCTTTTTTTATTAATTTAATATATTCCATTCCTAAAAAATATGGAAAGAGAAGAGAATTTGGCTCAGTGTAAAATGTGTGGTTTCGTTAGCCGAAAAACTAATGTGAAACAACATTTTCATAACTTTGTATGCAGATCTTTCTTTATTAAAGCTAATGCCTTCCTCAATTCTTCAATATAGGTACTCAAAGATAACATTGAAAATGCGAGTGCACACCAGAAATTATAAGAAAGATTTCACAGGAGCCAATAAATCCAAGCAAAGCTAGAGACAATCAGTAAATAACAGGAACTGAAAGAAGAAATCCATAAAATATTTGGTTATGTTATTGATACGACTGTCGCTTCAAATCCTAAACCTGATGTGTTCGTAAACTTAAAACCCGGGTCCGTGATCAGAGCCGGGTGTCATTCTCGGGATCACTCGTTCGACGAACGATACGTTCGTGACATTTTGAGAGTAGATTCTTGAAATTGTAATGATTTTATCCGTTCAAAATGAATGCACACTTTCGTCCGAACGATTAGTTGACGATATGCTCAGGAATTAACTTGTTCCGAACTATTTCTTTGATTTTACTCACTCACGAACGTATACGTTCGTGAGTGAGTGATCCCGAGAATTGACACCCCGATCCGTCCCGTGACCCAGATCGAGTTAGTGACCCTGGGTAATTTTCCGAAAACGCCATAACGGTCTCTGACGCATTCTTTGTGAGATACAGGGTGTTGAAATTCGAAAAAAAATTGGTTTGTCGAAAATATTTTCAACACTCCACAAAATTCTTGTTAGTTTCTTGGTAGGTTGTGAGTATGCATCAAAACACAATTTTTTTCAATTTAAAGTTATTTTTGATTATTCCAGTTGCAGATTTCGGTCTGAAAAAATTCGATGAAAAAATTAGAACGCCAATTCGTTTTCAAATTTAAAATCACATTATTTACATTGAGAATGGTATAATGAGTTTTTTACCAGCGATGAATACTTTATATATACAGGGTCTATCTATAGAAATGATTATAACAGCGCAGTTGCCGTTGGACTAGAAAAATATTTATATCCTGATGTGAACTTTAATTTAGACAAACGATACTGTTAGTTTAGGCTGGTAATTTCGGAAAAAAATCGAATGATGTGACTGGAATTATAAAGGACCCCGCACATTTTGTATGAGAATTGTCTCCCGGTGGATTTGGCTGAAAATTTTATATGATGTTCTACTAATCCTTCTGATCAAATGTCTCTACAGTCACGAAGCTGAAAAATGCATACTTCTAGGAGTTTTTAGCGATTTTTGTATCCACTATGGATTACGTATTACCGTTCACACAGAAATGTTTGAGAATATTTCGTGATTATTGAAAGCAGATTCTGTCAATTCGAAATATTTTCAAACATTTCTGTGTGAACGGTAATACGTAAGCCAGCGTTTCCCAACCTTTCAGTATTCGCGGCCCAATTTTCAATCTCAAAATACATCGCGCCCCCCTTTAGTTAGTTAAGTGGTTCTAATTCGAGCCATGTAAGAACCGTTTGGGGCAGAGGCGGGTTGTTAGCGCCCCCCCTTGGATTCATTCGCGCCCCCCAAGGGGGGCGCGCCACAGGTTGGGAAACGCGCGACGTAAGCCATAATAGATACAAAAAATCGATAAAAACTCCTAGAAGTATGCATTTTTCAGCTTCGTGACTGTGGAGACATTTGATCAGAAGGATTAGTAGAACATCATATCAAATTTTCAGCCAAATCCACCGGGAGCCAATTCTCATAATACGTAAGCCATAATGGATACAAAAAATCGCTAAAAACTCCTAGAAGTATGCATTTTTCAGCTTCGTGACAGTTTAGACATTTGATCAGAATGATTAGTAGAACATCATATCAAATTTTCAGCCAAATCCACCGGGAGCCAATTCCCATACAAAATGTGCGGTGTCCTTTGTAGAAAATTTGTGGAAACAGAAAGATAAAATATAGCAACCAACGATGTTACAATGATTTATAAAGTCCTCGTATAAAGAGGGTTTTTATAACATTCAAAGTCGTTTTCTGCATCCTAACAACGATATTCTTCGATATTCACCTTCTTTTAGATTTCTCCTCTCTTTCTTTCTAGGACAAAAAATAAAATGCTATTTAATCTAAGGAAATTACGAAATTCTTCGATTACTTCCGAAATCACAGGCACAGATTAAAGTTGCTCAGTGACTTCATACGAACAGTTGCGACATGACTTTCCATTTAATCTTCTCTGGTTAGGAAGAAAGGTTGAACCAAATAATAACCAAATTTTCCGATCCATTCATTCAAAGAAAATTGGTCCTCGTAATGAGTTTCTCTGATCTTGTGTGAATTATCCTCTGCCCAAAAACATGAAAATAATTTTGGACGATTTTGAAAGTATCCAAAGAATTTCGCGATTCTGTTACATTAAATAGCCTTTCATTTTCATCTTTCGAAATATTCGTAGCAAAAAAAGATTGGACTACCATTTTTTTCACGAAATTTATTCGGACAGAAGTCCGTACGGACGGCACTACTGAAAATGAAAATATTTTTTTTACTGAAAAAAATATGTTCTGACGCGTACTCGTAACCTACCAAGAGGCAAACAAACATCTTGTAGGGTGTCAAAAATATTTCCGAAACCCCAATTTATATTCAAATTTCATCCCCCTGTATCTCAGAAACAATGCGTCAAATTAATTCATAGGAACTGTCATAAATGTAATAAAATCATCTAAGGATGTGCACCTTATTCTGAAAACCCTACCTATATAGATATAGAAGATCGTGTATAATAGCCCGTTAGCACATTACAGGTTCATTATGATGATCGCTAATTGTACTATTTCATGTCGCTACCTATATCTCATATTGCCTTGTCTGATACAGATATTTCATGACACCGTCGTAGCGTATGATTCAGTAGCGATCGGACATACATACTGATGCCAGTAAAATAGTACATTACTGGATGATTTGAGATAAGATTTCATGAAATGTATCGAATATTATTCAAAGAAATGCTAACTTGCTATTTAACGTTAGAACATTTCGAACGCCTTGATCTTATAAAAAGTTTATTAAAAGATTTGGATCAACTCCAGTTGATCATGATTCTGACTCAAGGAGACCGAACAATCTCTAAGTTAGCAAAAAGTTAACCAAGCTCTTGTGTGAACAATGTATTTTCATCCACGACTGTTGTATAATCCACTCATTTTACGCTGTTTTCCTGGCCATAAAAATACCCATCAATCACCAGTGAATAATGAGTTATTATTCACCGCTGTCAGATACTTCATTTCAGCTTTAATATTATTTTCTTTAAATTGATATTTTTAATACTCTAAAAACTCCAACTAAAAAATATGGGTACATCTTGTCAATCGTGGGACAAATTTATTTTGATTCATCAATCAATTAAAGCAATTTTTATTACAAAATATACAATGAAAAGTTCTCCAAAAATTTCTTTCGTGTCAACTTGACTTTTTCACATTTTCAATATCCGTCGTCATCTGTTAAAATTTTCAAGAGATAAATTCAGTAGTCGTGGATAAAGTATAGTATGCTACTCTCATATAAAGGCTGTTATTCGCTCGGTGACCGTACACCTCGTGAAAAATAGCTACTGTTATAGGCTCGTTGCATAATAACGGGTTATCCATTTCGTGGTTTCAAAAGTATACGGCTAGAATTCGATATCTGTCAAACGAAGTTTTTTAAAAAAAAATTTTTTGTTTAGTTGAAAGTCTGACATTTATGAAAATGGATCGCTTGACTATCGCCCAAAGCATGAAAATTGTAAAAACCTAATACAAAAATGGCGATTCTGCCACAGCCACATATCGTGCTTTAAGAGCAGATTTTGGTTTACATAATCGTCCAACTACGCAAGCAATTGGTAAAATTGTGAAGAAATTTGAAGAGACTGGATTGGTTACAGATATTGTAAGCCCTGTGCATCATCGTTTTGCTCGTACCACTGAAAATATCGCTACTCTAAGTGAAAGTGTTGCCGAAGACCCGAATCTGTCGATTCCTCGTCATTCTCAGGAATTAGGACTGTCTTAAGGCACATTATGGCGTATTTTGCATTAAGATCTACACCTACACCCAAATAAAATCCAGCTCACACAACACTGAAGCCAGCTGACCATTCACATCAACATCGTGGATACGTCGAATGGGTGCTTGAACAACCGGCGGTGGAAGGCGATATCAACTGGCCAACAGGATCATGCGAGTTGACACTGCTTGACTTTTTTTTTGTGGGGCTACGCAAAAGACCGTGTTTATGCAGATAAACCTTCAACTCTTGAGTAGTTAAAAACCAATATTCGTCAAGTTATGGCTGAGATACCGCCCAATATGTGTCAAATGTGGTCGAAAATTACCTCAAAAGAATCGATGCTTGCAACAATTCGGGTGGTGGTCATTTAAATGATGTAGTGTTTCACACAAATGTCAACGTTCAAACATAACAAAAAAGAAATAACATGATAAAAAATATTTTTTATGTGTTTTATTAACGTTTACTTTTGAAACCGCAAAATGGATAACCCTATATTATAGTATTGTTCATCAGAGTTGACATCCCATTTTATTACTGTCGCAGTGAATGCTGAATTCCATTCGCAGATTTGATTATGTAGCGTCATTTGAGTGCCAATATATAGCTAAGTTTTTTCTGTTTTTTTTTCGTAGTGGATTGGAGTTACGCCCGAAAGTTTAACTCTTTTCTTATCTATTAAAAACTGAAGATAGTTCTTATTCTATTTTGTTTTCATTGAGAAAAAAGTTTACCAATAACTCTCCGAAATGTTGTAAACTAAATATAACAGACAATAAAACATAACCAAATATACAAGGACATAAAGGCAGTAATTTTTATGACAATATTTACATTAATTCTGCAGCAGATCTCATTGTTGAGGTTTTCTTACCCCACAAACTCTTTTCAAAGATTCCAGTAGCTGTGTTGGATATACAAATATTTACTTTATAACTTTCCACGCTTTGTGATGAAGAACAATTTAAGTTCACACCGTTTTCAGCAATGAGGTCGACACCTTTTTCGTGGTAAAATTTGTCAACTTTGAGCTTCAGCTCACACATTAATCTTCAGGAGCGAGTAGGGCTGACAGGTCGACCGATGTTCAAGATCGATAAAGAAACTTTTTACATAAAATTGAATATAATGGGTTTTCCAATAAGAGGTGTTTTCGATATTCAAAGAAAAATGCCATTTTTCAATATAAATAACCTTATGTTTATTTCATTATAAAGAAGAAGCTATTCTGTTAATAGTGAAAAATAACATCAGGCAAATGACCACCACGACCACGCTTACAGGACCATATCCTTTTAATAAAATTTTCCATAAACAAATCGCAAAGTGGCTGCCCTACGTCCTCGATAGCCTCACGAATTCCATCTTTGAGGTCTTGAATCGACGCTGAACTATTGGCGTAGACCTTCTCTTCCACGTGGTCCCAAAGGAAGAAGTCGCAAGGTATTAAATCACAAGATCTCGGTGGCCAATTGTGATCACCTCTTCGAGAGATAACACGGTCCAGAAATTTTTCCCGCGAAAAAACAATGGTTTCGTTGCTTGTGTGGCACGTAGCGCAATTTTCTCGGCTGTTCTTGAGCGACGAGCACGGTTTTATTCTTCACATCACTAACTTGTACCAAACGATCGAATTCTTTCACCAATTCCTTTATTGCGGTCAGGCTAGGTGCGTCACGACGACCCAGAAATGTTTGAGTTTCACGAACCGTCTCTGCCAAATTTTCACCATTTTTATAGTGAATTTTACTGATTTCAGTGCGTTCTTGAAGCTCGTATCGTTCCATTTTTTTAATGACGTAGTTTCTACTCGTCCAATGTCAAAAAATAACAGCTTCAAACGTGACATCTACCGAAATAGCGGGCTTTTTAAACTCCCTCTTCCCTCTTATGGGAAAACCCTTTAAAATTGAATATACAAATCTACAAGTCATCATTTTGGCCTCCACTATTCACCGTTTTGGGCTGCATCCGCCAGTCGTAGTCAGGAATCACTCCCTAATTTTTTCACCTTTCTTAAATCCTGGAAAAAAACTTTGATCTATTTCATCAATTTATTAGATTGTAGCAAAGTCTGTTGATCCTTTCATATATGATATGATATGTTAATGCCCAGAACACCGAAATCAAAACAGTTAATCAAAAACTATTTCTGGGAATAGTTCTAGATCCGAAATTGAATTGGAAATCACAAGTAGCTAAAGTAGGCATAGATGTTTCAAGATATTGTTATGCCCATCGCGTAATTAGAAACAACATAGGAGTAAAAGCGGCCTTGTCGGCATTCCTCGCCTGCATACAATCCAGGATTAGATATGGAATTATCTTCTGAGCCAAAAGTGAGCTAACCAAATATTTAAATGACAAAAGAGAAGTTTGAAAATGATATTCAAAATGAAATCTTTCGAAAGCTGCGAAAATCTTTTTATTGCAGAGAAAATTTTAACTTTTTACTGCCAAAATATACAGGGTGTTTCATCATAAACTGGACAAACATATATTTTCGTGTAGAGGACATCGGGAGAATCATTTTTGCCTCATACAATATATCCCGTTTTCGAAGCATAAGCGAGATACAGGGTGTCAAACGTCATTTTGAGCAAGATTCTTATGAGTGTGGTCAGTTATGTATAACACTTGGTGTAACGGTTTTTGGTCAAATCTCAGTATTTTTGGGTCCTCTATCCAGAAAAGTTGACGAACTCCGAAAAAAAATTTACAAAATGGCGGAAACAATTTTCTAAGACTTTCTGTGAAAAATTTTTTCAAAAATCGAACACAATTTTTTTTACATGTCTACAGCGATGAAAAAATTTCACTCGAAATGGATGAAATTTTGTACAACTGTACTTCTTGAATTATCAATCACGAATATGAAAACAGAATCGTAAAATATCGAACGGTTTCGTTACTACAGTCATTCAAATGTTTTGTTCGAACCTCTGAAATATTGAAAATAAAATTGTTTTGGGTTCTAGAATCAAAATGATTAAATTATTGGCATGTCTAAACATTTTAGATGAATTAAACGAAAAAAATCAGTGAAACTTAGTTGGGACTCGAAACGACGTAGGTATTAAATAGGGAAATGGCACTGTTCTAAGGATATTAATATTCGTTGCGGGCAATGGTAGTCTGTAGTTCATAGAGTTTGACTACTGGCTAAATTATATTCACTGAAATTAAAATACCTGTCCAACTCTATGAACAACGAACTACTGTTGCCTGGCAACGAATTTTAATATCCTTAGAACAGTGCCATTTCCCTATTAATACCTACGTCGTTTCGAGTCCCAACTAAGTTTCACTGATTTTTTTCGTTTAAATTCATCTAAAATGTTAAGACATGCCAATAATTTAATCATTTTGACTCTAGAACCCAAAACAATTTTATTTTCAATATTTCAGACGTCCGAACGAAACATTTGAATGACTGTAGTAACGAAACCGTTCGATATTTACGATACTGTTTTCATATTCGTGATTGATAATTCAAGAAGTACAATTGTACAAAATTCATCCATTTCGAGTGAAATTTTTTCATCGCTGTAGACATGTAAAAAAAATTTGTGTTCGATTTTTGAAAAATTTTTTTTCACAGAAATTCTTAGAAAATTGTGTTCATTCAGAAAACAAAAGTCGATTTGACAACCGCAAAAAAAAATTTGGAACATTGCAGGTTTTCCGCCATTTTGTAAATTTTTTTCGGAGTTCGTCAACTTTTCTGGATAGAGGACCCAAAAATACTGAGATTTGACCAAAAACCGTTACACCAAGTGTTATACATTACTGACCACACTCATAAGAATCTTGCTCAAAAATGACGTTTGACACCCTGTATCTCGCTTATGCTTCGAAAACGGGATATATTGTAAAAAGCAAAAATGATTCTCCCGATGTCCTCTACAAGAAAATATATGTTTGTCCAGTTTATGATGAAAACACCCTGTATATGAATGCATTATCTATGTTACAAATAATTATACTGAATATCAACATTTTGAGCTGAAACATAAAAAAATAATTTATGACCAACAAACTTAACATATAAACAAAAAAATGTGACCTATAAAACTTATGTATATTTCCAATATGGATAAATTACCAAATAGTCCCAAATTGATTGTGAAGGTAACAATAAGTATAAGAAGACATTGAAAAATTTCTATGTAACAAATGTTATTATTCTGTAGGAGAGTACTTTCTTGAAAAAAACTGTTGAAGGGTTATAGGGAAATATTATTTGATTTGATTTAATTTTATTACTAGGTTTAGTACCTATTGTTTGTGACACGATTTTCAACTTTTGTTGGTATATGTAAGAGAGGATCGAATAAAGTGTATCTATCTATCTATCTATGAATTCATTAATGAAGCCTAAATATTTTTTAATCCTCATATGGTTGACTAATGGAAATTTCGGCGTTTGTCATAAGTTTGGTGAATTTTTCTTTTTTCGATTTTATGCATACTTCATCTGACCTCATTCTTAAAATGCGGATAAACTCTAATTTATAAGATTCTTCTTGTCATGCAAATATTCAATATTCTTCAATACAAACTTTTGAAGGGCATTCGGTTTCTTAATTAGATAAAGGCTTTACCGGATTCACAAATCTCTCATTAATTTTTTGTTGGGTAAAGTATTCATAACTAGGTTTGACTACAGTTAAATTACCCTTTACAGTAATCTGCAACCATAAAGGTCTTTTGTACTCTACTCTACTTATTCATTAATCTTAGAAAAGTCATCAATGGCGTTAATAAAGCCGACAACCTTTCTTGGAGCCTTGTCTTATTGGGACAAATAATTACCGATAGCGGCGCTGCAATCGCCGAATCAGTGTTCCCGAAACGAGTATTGTTTCGTTCACGTCTAAGCAAAACACGAGCGATTCTGGTGTTTCTCAAGTGTTTCAGCTAATTTATTTCTTCTTTGGACTGAACAATCGTGAAAATGGACCTATGAAATCATTTATTAAGTTCGGATCATATTCATCGAGGACGATATATAGAAAAATATCATTTTCGGGCATTAACCCTTGTCAACTGCAAAAGGAAGATATTAAACCATCTAATTGGCTCATTTCAAAGACTAAATATATCCTGATATGGTTAGTTATTTAGTGGAAACAAAGAGTCCTG
The DNA here is from genome assembly GCA_013421045.1 of Propylea japonica. Classification (NCBI taxonomy): domain Eukaryota; kingdom Metazoa; phylum Arthropoda; class Insecta; order Coleoptera; family Coccinellidae; genus Propylea; species Propylea japonica. Next base: position 46,032,420 of record CM024240.1, read on the forward strand.
CTTCAGTGAATCAAATTACATATACAGTGCAACCTTAATATAACGAACCTCAATATAACGACTTCCTCGATTTAACGAATTTTTCATAATCCCCTTGAATCGTCCATAAGAGTCAATGTAAACATACCTCTACATTACGAAAATTTTTTACGAACAACCTCTTTATAACGAATTTTCAACTACCTAAAAGAGTGTGAATACCTCTACTTAACGAATTTCGTCAACTCAAAACCTCTATATAACGTTTTCACCAATAACCAGGATGTATGTGATTTAGCCGCGACAGGTTTCGACGCGTATTACGTAAAATACGAAATTAGTTGATGGAAAGTAATCAGTGTTGCTCCTCACTTTTTGCCTGGCTCCAGAAACGTAAAAGGCGTTCCTTATCTGTCGCAGAAAAGCGAAGCATCATATGTTGACAAAAATTCTTCTACAAGAAAATTAGACATAGCTAATAAGTTCGGGATTCCCGCAAGTTCATTGGCTACAATTTTCAAATCTAAAGATAAGTTTTCCGACGAAATTGGTTTGCCTTCAAACATCAGAAGATTGAAACCGTGGAAAACAAACTACAATTTGTTACTTTTTTCCAATCAAGATGAATAAAATTAGATTTAGGCTTTTATACCAATTGGTTGATTTTTCACCTCTTTTTATTTTGTTCTGCGAATTTTTGAAAAAAAAACCTACCTACTCACTTCATTGTTTTGAAAAAAAATTAAAATGAATGAGTAATTGTTTAAAAATGAGTTTTCATTTATATGAGCAAAATTAGTTCGCTATAACAGATGAGTACGTAATGTCGAGGTGAATTAAACCTCGGTATAACAAATTTTGGACCAACCTCACCTCAATATAACAAACCTCAGTTTTATGAATTACTTGATATAACGAATATTTACTGGTTCCCTTCCGATTTGTTATATCGAGGTTCCACTGTATTTATAATACTTATTATTCTTCAATATGCAGAAAGAAAGCCGTTGAATTCCATGATGATTTTATTACAGAAATGAAAGACTTTATGAAGATTTACAACTAAATTTCAATTATTCACAACGTAAAAAACTATTTTTATTGAATACAAATCAGAAAATCAATTAATATTATGTCGTAAGTATAGCATTCATCATTCAATACAATCCAAAATCCTGGTATGAACAAAAACTTAATTATCTAATGAGAAATGATAATTAATTTAAAATACAGAATTAAAGTAAGTATGTGTATTCTATTTTCTAAAAAATGGGTGAAAAGTGCAGATACCTTCTACTAGACTCATAAAAAACAAAAGATATACTGCAAATTGAAAGAACATCCAGAAAAGTTTTAGCCAAGTGATATGATTTCAGGGCATATATTCATAAATTAAACAGTTATCACAACAATTTGTCAATCGACAACTAATCTTCATTTGTTTTCTTTAACGAGTAAATTGTAAATATATCCAATAATGTACTATATTTCCTCCTTAAGTGCAAATATGAATCCTGAAACTGGCTAATATCTTTGTTTTCTTGATTTTAACTGCACTTTACGTCTGAAATGCTTCCTCTAGTGCAAACTGATGATCAACTGATAAAATATTATTTTCATAACCACCATCCTATAAAATGGTGACCTGTGAAAGAACTTTTCAAAGCTGTCTCCATAAACACAGCAATTAGAGTTCTTCACTGTATTTTCTTCAGGATTAAAAAACAACTAACTAGACAAATATTATAATAAACACACAACACAAATCTTATTCTTGAGGAATTCTTAGGCACAAACAATCAAATGTCATATCCCGCGTTTTCGAATACTCGTTTCGGGATAGTTCTACGTAACGCCGCTAGGGTCGCATAGAGTTGTATTTTGCTCTTAAGTCGAATTTTGGCGAGCTGTGGTTACATGTAACTATCTAACTATCACGTGATCATTTGACAGAAAATACGTGTACCTAACTGTCAACTATGTAACTATGGTAAGCTGTGGTAAGCTGTAGTTACATCGCCAAAATTCGACTTTAGGTGTGCAGGACTGGTTTTGCCCATATAGATCGTTCTTAGGCCAGCCAGTCCTGAACACTTGCATACCACTTCTTAAGCTGTTTCTGATTCCAACGGTAGACCACAGAAGACCATCGTTTTAATACAATTAAGACAGAAAAATTGCAATTTACTTCTATCTCAATAGTGAAGTCGATAAAACTTACTGTTCTGATGTTGCAAAAATAATGAATATCATCTCTTCTATGTTCCCAAATTATGATGATATCGAATATTGAAGAGTGCTTTCTGAAGACAACTAGTGAATGCTGGCCAAAACGCTGAATAGTTCCACCAATTTCTTCATTAAGGTCTGACAAGGAGCTTCACGACGACCCAAAAATGTTCGAGTTTTACAAACCGTCTCTGTGAAATTTTCACCATTTTTACAGTGAATTTTAATGATTTTAATGCATTCTTGAAGCTTGTATCGTTCCATTTTTATTAATGGCGTAGTATCTTCTTGTTAAATGACAAAAATGACAGCTTCTAAATTGACTTCTACCGAAATAGCGGGCTATTCAAAATAACACCTTTTATTGGAAAACCCTTACTAAGTGTTCCCATACTCACAGAAAAACCTTGTATAAAACAATGATTCATTTCAGTATAGTATAGGTATAGAAGAACAAGAGTAGGGGAAAGGAGGGTAAGATGACGAATTCTCTATATTTCCTAAATATATAAGTCTTTCAGCACAGCTTCTGTCAAACGTGAAAAAATAGTCCTAATTACGAGATCAGAAAAAAAATCAGAGATTAGAAAAAAGTAAAAAGCACAGAAGTAAAACAAAAACTAGTAAGGAGAAAAATAAAATTAACGATTCTTCTGACTCCTCAATAGATCTACAATATGCTGACTCTGAAAATGATGCAGATGATGAAAGAGCATTATCTGCAGTGAACGTGGAAAAATTAATATGGTTTTGCTGTAGCAAATGTAAAGAGTGCACAGGAATGGCGAAAATGAAAAAAAACCTAGAATAAATTTATTTTACCTTGATTTGTAAATTTTTTTATATAGCTACCTATATGTTTGTTAGAATACGTATCTCCTGATGTTAGTCTCCACAATTCGTCATCTTACCCTCCACGTCGGGTAAGATGACGAAAATGACGTAAGCAGATAAACTTCAAATTTTTCACTTCAAATAGTAACTCGCAAGTGATACAAATTTTTTATTGAAAACTCAATAATAGTAAATGACAGAATAGTTTTTTTTCACACCGTAAAATGAGCAAATAATCGTTTTATGAGTTTTTTTAGCTTACTGTCGTCATCTTGCCCCTCCTTCCCCTATGTTAATAAACCTACTTTCCCGTTTCGTCAGAGGTGATAATTCCAATTGATAAAATAAAAATAGATCTCATTTTTCCATTTACCTGCACTCAACTGTAGCCAATCATTTTACAACCAATTCGTTCGACATATAAAATATGACACCATGTTTTATGGTCGCTATAACGAATGGTGTTATGTACGGATCGAACCACCTGCTGCACTGTAACCGAGGGAGCATAAATCTGTAATTCTGTACCTGATTTTACGTCTGGGCCAGAAATCAAAATGGATTGATTACCAGACCATTCAATTCCGTAAATTGAAACGGAAACACACACATTTCCGATACATATGGATGGCGCATAGGTCATAGCGTTAATCGAGATGTTGCTGTTTTAGAGTACCTTTGATAGGCATGTGTCCATTTGGGCGATACGAATTTCATGTCAGAATTACGTTTTCATATCTTTGATTTTTATAGAAGAAGAAGCTATAGTTGAACTGTGAAAAAATCAGACAAAAATTTCGACATTGATAAAATTATTGATCGATGGATTATTTTGGAATATGAATGTATGTACCACTGTAATGGATAAAAAGTTGAGATTGTTAAGAAAAGCCCTGAGCAGGTGCTTTTGAGCGCTGGTTTGTTGGTGGGGCAATAAGATTACCTATTACCTCAAAATTTAATATGGGACTTGAGATTGATACCTGATATATTAAATGCAGAATCTCAGCACAATTCGAAATTATATCTGATATAATTATTCAGAAAAAGAAAAACGTAAAAAATATATATCAAAAATTAAATTCCATGGTTCTGATGATGCGATCTTCTTTAAAATTTGCATGAACATTCGGTATATCAGTTTTCATTCCAAAAGGAGTTCACCTGAATCGGATATTCTGTAATGGAAATATAAAGATTCTTCTTTCAGTATTCCAATTGAATGTTTATGGTCCTGTTAACGATATAGTCAAAAAATTTCGCATGAAAATTCAGTATATCAGTTTACATTCAAAGGAAATTTCACTCGAATCGGATATCCTGTTATGTAAATACAGGGTCTTATAAATGATTGTAACAGCGCAGTTGGCTTTGGATTGCAGAATACCAATCTCTAACCAATCAGAGCATAGCATGATCACAGAATTCTGTGGTTTGCATAATCCAAAGCAAACTGCGCTGTTACAATCATTTATAGAGACCTGTATAAAGATTATTTTTTTTCAATATTCCAATTGAATTTTCCATGGTGTTGTTAACACTATGGCCACTGAATTCTGCATGAACAATCAGTTTATCGATCTCCATTCACAAAATAAATTTCACTGGAATCGGATGTCCCGTATGGAAATATGAAGATGCTTCTTTCCATATTCCAATTCAATTTTTTATGGTCTGTTAACACTATGGCCACAAAATTGCATAAAAATTCAGTATATCAGTTTACATTCACAAAAGAAATTTCATTCGAATCGAATATCCTGTTATGGAAATATAAAGATTCTTGTGTTTAATATTTCAATTGAATTTTATATGGTTCTGTAAACACTATGGCCACGAAATTTGAATTTTCTATGGTTATATTATTTTCAGTGGATTAGGGTGAAAGCGCCAATGAATGAACACTTAAGAACATCCGTTATAATTCTCAAGCATTCTGAAAAATGTGTGTTAAATTAAGGAACCTTGTTTCTTTCGTCCAGATACCTGAAATAGCCACATCGTAATAATTCAGAAAGGACTTATATAATATACACCTGTTCCGAAATATTTTGACCAAAAGTCAAAATTCTGTAAAATCCTAGTGAATGAACATCACGTTCCAAGAATGAACTGCTTTGGACCAGTGAATGAACATTTCAATTCGATAGGGAAAATGAGGGATAATGGGTTTGTAAACTGATTGAATCAAATCAATGAAAACTAAATTATGATATCCTGCAAAATGGTAATTTTGTTTGGGCTATTTTTTTCAGCGTACAAACCACAGCCAAGAATATGGTCCTCCATCATACTTGTTTCCCATTCATTATTATAGATGCTACCGTCAATTTCCATTGACATACTTTTTATGTCAAACAAATCATCGTCAACTTGCGTTTCTCTTGCAGGCATACTATTTTCAACAGTCAATTCCTTTTCTGCTTTTTCTGAATTAATTTTCTCATTCAACTTATTGTATATAGTCTTCAACTCAGTATTCCCTTCTATTGATATTTTTTCTAGACATATGATTTCGTCCAAAACTATTTTAGCAAGTTTGAAGTCTTCTACACAATGATTTCCTGATATAATAGATTTTTCAGTATCATTACGACTAGATATGCATTTGGAATAATCTATAGCATCAGCATTTAATGGAAAAAGTCCGCAAATTTCGAAAGCTTTCTTGATGACCTCCCTAGATACCTTATCAAATGCTTTACTGAAAACATTAGTGAAATTTATTTTTGTTATGAGCACGTTTGGATTTTCATTCTTGTATTTCCGACATTCGGATTTCCAATACGATTTTAATGGTTTGAAAATAGCTACGTCACATGGTTGAATTATGTGCGTTGCGTTTGGAGGAAGGCAATACACATGGATTTTTTTGTCCCTGCAAAAATCCGCTAATTCAATACTTAAATGACTCTTATGCCCGTCGAGGAATAGTATCACAGGAAATTCCACATTATTATCCAGCAACCATGGATGAACCACGTTTGCCACATATTCATAGAATGTACTAGACACCATCCAACCTGAATCCGATCTCCCTACGGCCCATTTAGATGGCATATTGTTTATTATGTGAGTTGGCAATCTTTTGTAGGGAAAAATGACCATTGGTGGTAGACTTTCACCACTTGCGTTATAAGTGCAAAGCACAGTTATGCTTTCTTTTTCCGATCCGCTCACTCCTTCATAAAAATTCTTAAGTGATTTTGAACCTAGAACCTTCCCACTTTTCGGGCATGTTTGCACGCCGGTTTCATCACAATTCATTATTCTTTTCGGATCATTCATCATGTCAAGACATTCGTTTTCTGTTAAATAATTCTGAAGTTCACTAAACCATTCTCTGATGTTCTTTTCGCTTACCGAAGCTCTGGATTTAGTTATTACTTCCGCATTTTTTAATACTATTTCTCTATGACGCTTCAAAAATAGTTTGAACCATTTAACTCCTGGTCTAGAATCTTTAAAAGGATTGTCTCTATTACCCGCTTTCAACACCCGTTGAACTGAATCCTTAACATCATTTGGATGTGAAGGAAATCCAACTTTAGCATTCTGCAGGATCCACTGCTCTATTCGTTTTTCCTCTTCTGCAGTCAAATATGTTGTCGGGCCCATTTTCCAATCTAGTGGTACCTTTTCTTTTATTTTATTATGGAGGGTACTCTTTGGAATCCCATAAGCTTTGTGGGCCGCATTTAATGTTATTGAGCCAGTACGAATAGCATTTACAGCTTCCTTCAATTGGTCTTCTGAATACCGGAACCGTTGGTATGGTTTTTCATGACTTGATGTCGCCTAACGAGAAGAAAAACTTGTTTCATTTAATCTATTTCTCCCATAATTGATCAGAAAATTTCATGAAAATGTGCTGTTCATTAACTGGATCCCTTATCTAGTGAATGAACATGGTGCTATTCAACATTTTACACCCCGTTCATTCATTGGATACGGGTTCATTTGAGCACATCTCCAGGCAGAAAAAGAAATGTCGACTTCAGGAGCCATTGAATAATATATTGGACAAAGACCGAAACAAAATTTCCGAAATCTAGTGAATGAACACCCTGTTCATTCACTGGATTATGCTGATATTTGGAAACCAACATAATGAACAGCATTAATTTCAATTTTATAGGTTATATTCTGCACAAATTGTCATTAAATCTGTTTTTGAAAATCATATCAAATTAAATAAAACTATCACAAACAATGTGACGCTATATATAAATGCACTAAAACCTTTCCCCCAAACATACCTTGGTGAGCATTGTAAATGATATCACTCACAAATCTCAGGCTAACACTCAGCACTACCTCTAACCAAATATTATGAGCACCAATGACAGGTTGGCGGGAAAAGTAGAGATGCCGCATATTCTCCAAAGATGGCGTAACAATCTGAAGATAGTAGTTTGTAATGTTTGGACAGATACTTCTTAATATAATTGTTTTTTTAAATAGCGTTCATTCACTGGTGGGTGTTCATTCACTGGCGCTCTTACCCTATTCACAGAAAATGATTCTGGCCAGCGATGTAAAAATGACCATCCTATAGGCCACCCTCAGAATTTTTTAACAGCTTATTCTTTTTAAATTCGAATTGAAATTTCCATTCTTCTGTTTACACCACAAATTCTCAACAGGCTCACAATGAGCATCTTGCATGTGACCGCAAAATTTCATATTGATTTGTTTCTTTTTGTCTGAGATATTGAGAAACGAAAATTTTGAATGGCCATATTTATGCCACACCCTGTACGATTTGGCTTTTTAACTAACTTAACTGCGGCATTTGGAAACTGAACTTATCTTGAAAACAAGTCTCTGGGGCAAGCCCTTCAGAAATTATCGTGCTAACGGAAGGCCGAACGGTCCCACAGACAGATTTGAATTTGACCACGGATTCGTCATCAGGGAGTCAAACCCTATCATTTGAGACCATATTCGGCTCAAAATTCGAAAATTACAGATATTTTGACCAAACGATATAGTACTACTCGTTTAAGAGAAATGAGCGCTCAAAAACAACTAAATAGAATAATCTTACGAATTCGTTAGGAGAGTCAATTCAGTGCAATTCTAATATACGTTCAACAGCGCATTCCATATTTTTATTAGAAACAAATCTTTCCTTTGAAAGATTGACTGAAAACCACAACAGAATGTATGAACTAAACGTAATGTTTTTTTCTGGATTGTAATCAAAAATAATAAACACATTCAGGTCACAACAGAATGCTGTCAATAAACATTAACTAACGCATAAATAAAACATCAATTTCGTCAGAATTCACAATAACTTCACCATCACTTCTTCGAGTTTGCTTATTTTAATAAATTTATGATCTGAAAAATAAATGCTGTTGTCTTCGGTACGCATCATTTTATTTAACGTAAGCAATTTCTACTTCGACTCTATAAATTGGCGTATCGAATTCTTCCACACCGTCGAACGAACAAGTCAAACAAAACTCCAGACAGAATCGATATAGACGTGAATGACCAATGAAAAGTTATCACACGTGAAAATTCTAATTCGTTCCAGCGAAAAGATTATGTAATCGAATTTTATGGGTCATTTTCTGATTCGCCTCTATTAATCGTCGAGCACTAGATTTTGATACATGTGCAATGAGTCGTGAGAGAAACAGCAACGTAAGAACTTGTATCCACGTCTATTGTAAAATCTGTCCATTTTACGTCTCTGTGCTCGGCCTTAAGAATACTCATTAATCACAAGGGTATAATGAGATTATAATTCATTGCTGTCAGATGCTAACAACAATGGGCATACCTTGTCAATCGAGGGCCAAATCTACTTTCATTATATCAATTGAGGCTTTTTTGATTACAAAATATATAATGACCCGTTCCCCAAAAACTTCTCATGTGTCAACTTGACTTTTTCCAGGCTTGTCAAAGAAGGGTCTTGTCGCGGTCGCAAAATTTAAAAATCTTCAAGAAATATATTCAGTAGTCGTGGATAAAGTATAGTATGCTACTCGCGTTTAATGGCTGTTATTCACTCGGTAATTTGGCCACTGGCCTACGGCTTGTGACATAACTTCACCTCGCGAATAAAAGCTATAATTATACGCTCGTTTCTTAATATATTCTATTAGTATTAAATAAAGTGAAAGCAGAGAATAATATTGATCGATAGAAATCAACCAACATTAAACTTATACTTCGGAGCACAGAACATATAATAAAAGAAATGCGAAGTCCCCACTATTCTGTGGAAACAAATGGTGGCGGCCATTTTGAGTGGCCAACTACTGGTAGCGACATCTGGGACCACATTAGGAACTAATATCTGTCAGATTATTTCGTTATGGCGGTAAAATTCAAATTAATCGAAAATCTTGATAGGTCGCGTTTTTATTTTCATCACTTCCTTCGATTTATTCAATCGGAGAGAAAGATGAAGTATAGTTTTCATTTTCCCCTACGATTAAATTGATCGCAAACTTTTGAAAATAAAACATGACCTATCACACATTTCGGACGTTGTTGAACTAAAAGAGGTTACTTTGTGATCAACATTTGTAAACATGATGGTGAAATTAATATTTTAATTAGTATTCAGGACAATATCAGCAGTTATATAACAAGTTACATAAAAATTCTTGATGAACAAGATATATCATCAATATCAAGTGACACTATGATATGCAAATCCTATGAACCAGAACCAGTGATGACCAAGAGCAGTGGATGACCTAGAATAAAAGAATATGAAGATAATTTATTGCAATAATCCAATGCCAGGTTCTATATTCTACCCTTTGTACCCAAATCATACAAGACATACCTTTTTCGGCTTTCATAAAATAACCCCAATTTAAAGATATCTCATCGAAGAGCACAAAAAGGATCAAGCTCGTTGTATATCTAACCCGAACTTTCAGATGTTTAATATACCAAAATTTATTGAAGGAATCTGGGTTGAACGAAAGGTTGGAGGTATGTAGTTGAATAACTTTCTACTCTTAAATTGAACGTTGAGATATTTCATGCCTTCTGCTAATGGAATAATTTGGTTAAATTTTTGGGAACTCGGAAGAGCCTTCCGAATTATAGGAATAGGTACAAGGGAAAATTTATATTGTAGTTTCGATGGCGAAAGGTACACTGTTTCATTAAACATGTTTAATGAAGATAGATATGATAAATGGGATTGAATATTGAGTAAGCAATTTTTGTCAGTATAGAATAGACATAATATAGTAAAAATTACCTAATAAATTCAAAAGTAAGCCATAAAGTAAAGGTTGAAAAACTTCACTGATTACCACTTCACACATTTTACTAACAAAACTGAATTGTCAAATTGTTGCGTCAAAGTCAGACGTCAAAACATCCATTCCATTTAGAGAGAGACAACAAACATCATCTTCCATCTCCCTCAATCTTGAGTGGCCACCATAGAGTATTTTGTTTCCAACCTAGCACTAGCAGTTTCACCCCCCTGCTTCGGAGTTAAACCTTTTGTATTATTTACTATTATTTCTGTTACTTTTTGCGCGCTTGTAAACAGAAAATATATTTAGAAAACCCCTGACAGGTGATTTTAAGCGCTCGTTCATTGGTGGAGCAATAATGCTATTACCTTAGAATTTTATACCTCTGGGACTTGAGGTTCATGCTAAGTATATGAATGCAAAATCTCAGCATGATCGGAATTATATCATTATAGTCCAAATTCTATGGTTCTGATTTCACAATCCTCGCCAATTTACATCCTCAAACTCGATTTCATTTCTAGCGAAAGGTATTTCATGCTAATATGAGCATTTTTTCTTGATACAACATTAGATTTTTCTATAGTTGTATGTATTAAAGTAACTACCCACAAATTTTTGCGTATTACATTACATTACATTAGAAAATTACTGACATTTGGGCAAAACGATAAGCACTCTTAGAATGAGCGCTCAAAAATAGCAACGTAACAATTTTGGGTACTTGGTAGTGTTATATTTGTGCCATTTCGCGCTAAGTATACCACAATTGAATCTTCGTACATTTTGCCTGTGTATTATTTCACAAAAGATGTTAAAGTTTTACATTTTATACCCATTTACTTCTTTGAAGAAACACGGTTGAATTGTGTATTTGAATGTGAAGAAAGAGAAAGAATAACACGAACTAACAACTAGAGTTAGGTAAGGTTTAATATCGATTTGATTGGCGATTATAAAATGAAAGCAGAAAAAATATATAATACCATCTTCTTATTAACCCCCACTCAAGTATAGAAGGAAGAAAATATTGGTGCGAGTCCCTTTTATTATTTTTTCCTCTTTTTCAATTTCCTTGTATGTTAAAACAGGAACTTCAGGCTAGCCGGAGTTCTAGCGTTACAAGATACTTCTCTGTAAAATAATGGTTGGATAATTCATGCCCATCGTTTCTCTAGAGAGTTCATGTGATGAATTGTATGCCTAATAAATACTTCAGCTCATTTCGTGTAGAAATCCCGTTGTTCTAATCTCAGCATGGTGAAAAACAAAAGATTAATTCAGAGTAAAGCTCCTGCTCCAGAACCCTAATGAATGTTTCCTTGAGAGAAATGAGAATAAAATGTATTTGCTTCTAAATAATAAATCGCATTCAGTTTGAGTAAGACTAATAATTCTAATCTCAATTCTGAACTCAGTTACAGTTAAAAACCATGACGTGCTATAGGAACAGCCACGCCAAAAAATTGAATGAACCAGGGTATCGTAGGTACTCCGTTTCTCCGACTCACAAACATTAGTAACCTTCAGACCGCAAGTGGTTTCACAAAGACAATATTTTCCGGAAGTTCTACAGATTTTCAACCCTTCCGACACTTCCTCCATGCCATGAACAAAATGAACAAGCCCCTTGGCTTTAGAATCTTAAAGCTTTGCGTAAATTCGAGGCAGCGTCAACCATATTAACGTCAGTCCTTGACCCAGGATTGGAATAATAATATTCAGAGCATACCCCAGTGACCCGAGATTTTCCTGTGGCCCAGATGAATGTCGGCCGAAATGCCGCTAAAAGTTGAGAGCAATAATTTCAGGATAATTTGACACTCGATAAATTGAAACTCTCGATAATTTGAAGTTCTTTCCGGGTCTCTTCATTAACACTTGATAATTTGGAAAACATGAACGTGTTCTGACCCCCTCGATAATTTGAAGTTGTAGCTGTGGCATCTTGCTGAATAACACTCATTAATTTGAAGTCAAATCACCCAAACACTCTATAATTTGAAGTCCCCACTCTTCTATGATCCGTTTCATCTTACACCGACGTAATTGATTTTGTGCAGACTTCCTCAAAATTGCGTTGAACTAAAAGCTAATTTCGAATTTTTGGGTTAAAAATGAGTGAAGGAAAGTGTCTTTCAATCCATGAGAAAAGACTTCTTATCGTAGCAGTAGAAAATGGAACATTGAAAAGAGATGTTGCGAAACAGTTCGATATTTTACCATCTACATTGTCCATGATTTAAGAATAAGAAACGAATCACTGGAAGTGCCTCCAGGATAGGAAGAAAAATGCTTCGTCAAGCAGAATTTCTTCGCCTGGAGGAGTCCTTACTTCAGTGGATTCGGCAGTGTAGAGGAAACAATGTTCCTATTGGCGGTTTTATTTTGAGCGAAAGACTTGGCTTTTTCCTTCAAAATAAAAAAGCCAAGTCTTTCGCTCAAGCTCTCGGAATTGAAGAATTTTCTGCGAGTTAGGGCTGGCTCTCGTTTGTTTATGCTCTCAGGGCAGAAACAAATGATGATTTCTTCTCAGCTCTCAACATTATAGAAAACACCCTGGACAATGCTAGATGGAAGTAACTAACTCAAATGAAAATTATGGACTACTTTTCGAAATGAAATACTCATAAAGATACACATACGGATCATGTATGTAGAATATAATACATAATCACATATCCAATATCATAAGTATGTACTTCTCATCAAACTCTTGTTTATTTGAATTTCATCCTTACTCCCTCTTATTTATTTGAACTCTTTTTATTTTGAAGTCTTGGTAATTTGAACTTTTTCGTTGATCCATTGAGTTTCAACTTATCGAGAGTCGACTGTATGATGATAGAGCTTTCGTAGGAGTTTGGGCAAATGGGGTAGATTTTGCGCTTATACGAGTATGCATTCTTGGATGAATCTCACATCGTGACAATTTATAAACAGATTGCTCCATGTAATGGAGCGAAAACTACTGAGAGCTCCGCACTCAGATTCACCTTATCAGATCTTCTGGTTTCGGAAATTCGGACTATAATATGTGTATTGGCGCTACATCCTACAAATGAATGTGAGATGAATGCAGCGGTATTTTTTGTCCCATAAATCAAAGCTTACAATTATAGTCATTTGAATCACCTTCGTTATCTTTCTACTAGGGGAGTGTCTTCTGTCTTAGAGGCCACTAATATGTGAGCTCATATAGTTTTACGACGTATGAGTAAATGATATGGTATGGTGCTATGTTGAAATAGGCAATGAGTGTTTGTCTGTTAGATTGTTTCGAATATTGACCGGGGGTTGTCTTGAATAACTTAATTGACTAATTGATGAATAACTAAGGTCAAAGGTTATTCTATCTATAAGTCTACTCTAGGAAGAATTCTTGAAAATCAACCTACCAGAAGGATTATTTTGCGAATCTGGTAATATGATAATAGAGCTGTCGTAGGAGAATGGGCAAATAGTGTGGATATTCACGCTGATATGCAATCTTGTATAAATCTCACAATTTGATTATTTGTTTGTGGATTACTCCATTCAATAGAGTGAAAACTACTCAGAGTTTCGTAAGAAGGTTTTCCTAATTTCCTCATCAGATATCCTTCGTTCAGAAAATTCGGATTATGATATTCGTACTGGCGTTACATCGTACTTTCTAATTTGAGATTAATAGAAGATCACCATTATCGTCATTTGGATTAGCTTCTTTAACACCGTACTGGGTGAGGGTCTCTAATATGCGATCTCATATAGTTTGAAATAGGTAATGAATGTAAAAGTGCACTGATATGGATATTTCGAACGATATCTGTTCATTTGCTCTTGTTCCTAGGGCAACATCGTGCTGAGATTTTGTCTGTTAGATTGTATCGAATATTGACCGAGGGTCAATATTCGATTTTGAATAACATTTCACACTTAGTTTCGCGTAAATTCGATTCTCAACCCTCCATCGGTATGCGTAAATTTGAGACGGCGTCAACCATATTAACGTAAGTCCTAGTCCCAGGATTAGAATAATATTCAGAGCTGAAGTCGAGCATACCCTAGTGACTCGAGATATTCCCTACATTTTTGAAACCAGTGTTTCGATAGGTTTCAAATGAGGTGTCGCATGATGCCTTTCTAATTTAAAAAAATCGATGAGATGACAACCCCGTGAAGAAGGATTATGTCAGTTTCGAAATTTTTATGTCATAACATACCACGTTCAATATAGAAAATGACCTGTTTGAGCTTTTTTCTTAAGATATAAAAATAAAGTAGTTTATAAAGTTGGGGGGGGGGTGTTTACCACTTCCACCGCACCGTATAACCTGACCGCGTATAAGTAAATGATATGGTATTGTTGTATGTTGATAGATGTGAATCTAGAGGTGCAATGATTCAAAAGTGATATTTGAAACGATATCTGTTCATTTGCGCTTGATCCTAGGGAAACATAGTGCTATGGTTTTGTCTGTTAGATTCTATCGAATATTGACTATTGAATATTGAATTTCGATTGGTTTAATTTATGGACAATTCTAAGTCGAAGGTATACCTATCTCTAATTCGAATCGAATTTTTATTATATTCTGAAATAATTTTTATTATATTCTGAACGAGATTCTGAAATAATATAAGAATAATTTTCTTTTAATTTCGCATCAATTCCATTTTAAACCCTTCCAGTACCCCTCTCTTGTTACTAACAAATTTTCACAAGACCCTTAAAGCTTCGCGTAAATTACAGACGTAGCGTCAATCATATCAACGTCCTTTACCCGGGATTTGAGTTATATTCAGAGCTGATGTCGAGCATAGCCAAGTGACCCGGGATATTCTTGTGCTCCAGATGAATGTCTCTGATGCAAATTGAAAGCAATTTCAGGATATAATTCCGCCATTCACCGCTGGTTTATTGAAGGGAGAACTACCGGCAATGGCTGAGGGAATTGCTCTGTAGAGCTCGAGGAAGAACTCCTGGAAATCAACCGGCCAGAAGGATTATTTTGCGGATCTGGTAATATGATAATAGAGCTTTCCTAGCAGAATGGGTATATGGGGTAAATATTCACACAAATCTGCATTCTTGGATAAATCTCACATCTTGATTATTTGTTTGTGGATTACTCTATTTAATGGAGTGAAAACCACTCAGAGTTCCGCACGTAGGTTTTCCTTTTCCTAATTTCCTCATCAGATTATGATATTTGTACTGGCGTTACATAATACTTTCAAATACGAGATGAATTCATCGGATATACAGTATTCAGTAAATAGAAGATCACCATTATCGTCATTTGGATTACCCTCTTTAACACCGTACTGGATGAGTCTTCTGTTTCAGAGGTCTCTAATAGTCTAACATAACTAACAATATCTGTTCATTTGCTCTTGTTCCTTGGGTAATATCGTGTTGAGGTTTTGTCTGTGACTCGATTGGACTAATTGATGAAGATTCTAAGGTCAAAGGTTATTTTATCTGGTATTCTTCTGAAGTATTTATTTTATTCTGAAATAATATAGGAATTACATTTTCAAACTTAATTTCGCGACAATTCGATTTTGAACCCTTCCAACAACCTCCATGGTCACACAAAATTATACAGGACCCTTAGAATCTTAAAGTTTTGCGTATATTTCTGACATGGCGTCGGCCATATTAACGTGAGTCCTTACCCAGGATTTGAGTTATATTCAGAGCTGATGTCGAGCATAGCCAAGTGACCCAGGATATTCTTGTGCTCCAGATGAATGTCGCTCGAAATGTAGCTGATGGAAGTTGAAAGCAATTTCAGGATATAATTCCTCCATTTGCCGCTGGTTTATTGGAAGGAAAACTACCGGCAACGGCTGAGGGTATTACTCTGTGGGGCTCAAGGAAGAATTCGTGGAAATCAACCGGCCAGAAGGATTATTTTGCAGATGTGGTAATATGATAATAGAGCTTTCGTAGGAGTATGGGCAAATGGGGTAGATTTTCACGCTAATATGCATCGTGACAATTTGTTTGTGGATTCCTCCATAATGGAACGACAACCGCTGAAAGTTACGCACTTCATTTCCTTAGGAGATCTTCTTGGATTCGTAAATTCGGACTTGATGTTTGTACTGGCGTTACGTCATACCGTCAAATGTTAGATGAAATCGGCGAATATGTTATGAGTTGAATAAATCGAAGCTCCCCATTATCATCGTTTGTATTACCTACTATACAGGGTGACTGGTGACTAAGCAACAAAGGCCAAGTGGAGATATTGGCCCTCAACCTGAATGAGGATTGGGTGTATAAATGTCCCATAAAACTATTTGTTTCAGAGACACAGAGTGTTTTCTGCAAAACTGCTAAACCTATAAACTTCCATATCTTTGTCAATATGGCAAATTTCTCGATGATATTTGCCAAGCTTGTTACTATTCATATTCTGCACCAGATCGAGAATTTTTTTTTAAAATTGCAGGAAATATCACTCCGTATATAAGATGAAAAAAATTCAAATGGAGAATTGGGATCTGCAAAAAAACTGAGTAAAAATCTGTTTTAAGTTTGAATGGCACACATTTTTTATAGTTTCTATGATATGTTGAAAGTCGAATATTACAATTTATTCATATTCACTTGAAGAAACATACTATTCCTGATAGAAAAAACACCGAATTCGATATGTTATATAATAACCTGGCGCATTTTTAATATTCCTTTACATCTGAAATCCCTCTTCATTAATTGATCTATCAATATTATAAGAAAAATTCAAAATACAATAAAAACACAAAAAGGAAAACAGTATAGCCTGTATCTCTGAAACTAATAGCCTAATGGGATATTTAAACCCCATTCCTCATTTAGTTTGAGGTCCTCTAGTTAGCCGTCACCAGTCACCCTGTATATTGCTTCTGTCTCAGAGGCCACTTATATGTTTGCTTACATAACTTGACCTTGTATGAGTAAATGATATGGTATAGTAGTATGTTGAAAAAGGTGATGAATCTGAGGTGCAAAGATGGAAAGGTGATATTTGGAACGATATATGTTCATTTGCGCTTGATTCTATGGAAACATAATGCTATGGTTTTGTCTGTTAAATTCTATCGAATATTGACCCTGAGTTGTCTTGAATTTCGATTGGTTTAATTTATGAACAATTCTAAGTCAAAGGTATAACTATCTCTAACTCGACTCGAATGTTTATTATATTCTGAAATTTTATGAGAATTTTTTTTTAAATTTTGCGTCAATTCGATTTTAAACAATTCTCTTGCTAGTAACGATTTTCTACGAGACCCTTAAAATCTTAAAGCTTCTCGTAAATTTCAGACGTAGCGTCAACCATATCAACGTCCTTTACCTAGGATTTGAGTTATATTCAGAGCTGATGTCGAGCATAGCCAAGTGACCCGGGATATTCTTGTGCTCCAGATGAATGTCGCTCGAAATGTAGCTCATGGAAGTTGAAAGCAATTTTAGGATATAATTCCGCCATTTGCCGCTGGTTTATTGAAGAGAAAACTACCGGCAATGGCTGAGGGTATTGCTCTGTGGGGCTCAAGGAAGAATTCATGGAAATCAACCGGCCAGAAGGATTATTTTGCGGATGTGGTAATATGATAATAGAGCTTTCGTAGGAGTGTGGGCAAATGGGGTAGATATTCACGCTAATATGCATTCTAGGATAAATCTCACATCGTGACAATTTGTTTGTGGATTCCTCCATAATGGAACGACAACCACTGAAAGTTACGCACTTCATTTCCTTAGGAGATCTTCTTGGATTCGTAAATTCGGACTTGATATTTGTACTGGCGTTACGTCATACTGTCAAATGTTAGATGAAATCGGCGAATATGTTATGTGTTTAATGAATCGAAGCTCACTATTATCGTCGTTTGGATTACCGTCTTTACCACCCTACTATACAGGGTGACTGGTGACGTAAGCGACAAAGGCCAAGTGGAGATATTGGCCCTCAACCTGAATGAGGATTGGGTGTTTAAATGTCTCATAAAACTGTTTGTTTCAGAAACACAGAGTGTTTTCTGCAAAAGTGCTAAAACTATAAACTTCCATATCTTTGTCAATATGGCAAATTTGTCGCTGATATTTGCCAAGCTTGTTACTATTCATAACTACATCTGATCGAGATTTTTTTTTTAAATTGCAGGTCCGTATTCAAAATTTTCAATTTTCATTTCAAGTGAGAAATATCACTCCGTATATGAGATAAAAAAATTCAAATGGAGAATGGGGATCTGCAAAAAAAACTGAGTAAAAATCTGTTTTAAGTTTGAATGGCACAAATGTTTTATAGTTTCTATGATATGTTGAAAGTCGAATATTACAATTTATTCATATTCACTTGAAGAAACATACTATTCCTGATAGAAAAAACACCGAATTCGATATGTTATATAATAACCTGGCGCATTTTTAATATTCCTTTACATCTGAAATCCCTCTTCATTAATTGATCTATCAATATTATAAGAAAAATTCAAAATACAATAAAAACACAAAAAGTGGAACAGTAGCTTGTATCTAAACTTTTAACCCCCATTCCTCATTCAGTATGAGGTCCTCTAGTTAGCTTACGTCACCATTCATCCTGTATATTGCTTCTGTCTCAGAGGCCACTTATACGCGTGCTCACATAACTTGCCCTTGTATGGTATAGTTGTATGTTGAAAAAGGTGATGAATCTTAGGTGGTATATCTATCTTTAATTCGACTCGAATGTTTATTATATTCTTTAATAATAAGGGAATTTTTTTTTATTTTGCGTCAATTCGATTTTAAACAATTCTCTTGCTAGTAAAATTTTTTTACGAGACCCTTAAAATCTTAAAGCTTCTCGTAAATTTCAGACGTAGCGTCAACCATATCAACGTCCTTTACCTAGGATTTGGGTTATATTCATAGCTGATGTCGAGGATAGCCAAGTGACCCGGGATATTCTTGTGCCACAGATGAATGTCGCTCGAAATGTCGCTTATGCAAGTTGAAAGCAATCGCAGGATATAATTCCGTCACTTGCCGCTGGTTTATTGAAGGGAAAACTACCGGCAATGGCCGAGGGGATTGCTGTGTGAAGCTCAAGGAAGAACTCCTGGAATTCAACCGGCCAGAATGATTATTTTGCGGATCTGGTAATATGATAATAGAGCTTTCGTGGGGGAAGGGGCAAATGGGGTAGATATTCACGCTTATATGCATTCTTGGATAGATCTCACATCTTTATTATTTGTTTGTGGATTACTCCATTAAATGGAGTGAAAACTATTATCTTAAAGCGTTTATATCTGAGTATATTTGAGACACAGCGTCAGCCATATTAAAGTAAATCCTTTACCCATTTGAGTTAGGTTAGGTATATTAGGTTAGGTATATTCAGAGCTGTTGTCGATCATATGTTATGGTATGGTGGTACCTGTCCTAACCTTACCTAACCTAATCCAACCTGAACATAAAGCAGTTTACCTTACCGATCTTGTGCAGGTTATATAACACGAGACAACGACCTGTGAGAAGACCAGTAAGCAGCCCTAACTCATTTTTTGACAACTATAAGAGCTTGGTGAGCATTCTCTTTTGGAGGGCAGTCAGTTTTTTCACATAATGTAATATGCGAGATTAATTCAGTGGACATATAGTTGAGAGATCAATAAATCGAAGCTCACCATTATCGTCATTTTCATTAATTTCACAATCCAACAAGGTTAGAGCCATCTGTCTGAGAGGCCACTCAAAATGATAGCTCAAACAAATAATAAATATCCATTGGTGCAAAAGTGATATAGATATTTTGGACGGTATCTGTTTTAATCCGCTTGCTCATGTAGAAATATAGGCCAAGCAATAGAGATATTTCCTTGACAAAAATACTACCTGGAAGCCACCTGTGCCATTCCGAGCATGACAGTCCTAGTTTATTCCCACCATGTTTTAAACACGAAAATGCATTTTTTTATTTGTTATTAACAAAAACAACAAAAATACGCGTCTTTTTAGTTTTTTCTTTGCAAAATGAAACTATTGATGTAGTGATAACGTTGCAATGGGATGAATTGTAGAGAATTACATTGTGAAGAGAATGATGGCTCAAACGATCCGATCGAATAATCAAACTGAAGAAAAGCGGAAAAAACCGGAAAATTGCGTGTTTTTTCTTTTAACTCATAACTCTGCCATTTTGCAATATTAAGAACTGAAACTTCACACGATAGTAGCTATTGACGTGCAATTCATGTGTGCCAAAATTGGATTCGGTCGGATAAATAGTTTTCACATAATTCCCATTTGAATTTTTTTGGCATATTTTCGCGGAGAGCTGGATGCGTTTGAGGTCGTCCGATTGAAATTAAAAAAGTTGATTTGGAAAGAAGACATGATCAGTAACAAAACGTCTATTCTGATTTTTCAATAAAACGCGTTTAAGTGTGTTAAAAACTAGTGAGAACATGAGGAAAACGACCGACCAAGCGAGAGTGGTCGAGTGGTGAGGGAATGAGCGAATCGAGAGGAAACGCCGCGGAAGCCAACGGTCGCCGAGTTTAAGAATTGTTGCGCGGACAGCGCACCAATTTTGTACACATTACGTTTCCCCTCGATTCGCTTATTTCCTCTCCACTCGACCGCTCTCGCTCGGTCGGCCGTTTTCCCTCATGTTCTCACTAGTTTTTAACACACTTAAACGCGTTTTATTGAAAAATCAGAATAGACGTTTTGTTACTGATCACGTCTTCTTTCCAAATCAATTTTTTTAATTTCAATCGGACGACCTCAAACGCATCCAGCTCTCCGCGAAAATATGTCCAAAAAAAATTCAAATGGGAATTATGTGAAAACTATTTATCCGACCGAATCCAATTTTGGCACACATGAATTGCACGTCAATAGCTACTATCGTGTGAAGTTTCAGTTCTTATATTGCAAAATGGCAGAGTTATGAGTTGAAAGAAAAACACGCTATTTTCCGGTTTTTTCCGCTTTTCTCCAGTTTTAATTATTCGATCGGATCGTTTGACCCATCATTCTCTTCACAATGTAACTCTCTACAATTCATCCCATTGCAACGTTATCACTGCATCAATAGTTTTCATTTTGCAACGAAAAAACTAAAAAAACGCGTATTTTTGTAGTTTTTTGTTAATAACAAATAAAAAAATGGCATTTTCGTGTTTAAAACATGGTGGGAATAAATACGGACTGTCCTGCACGGAATGGCACAGGTGGCGTCCAGGTAGTATTTTTGTCAAAAAACTAATCATTTGTAGCTCTGTTGCTTGGCGTTAAATCGTGTTGGGTTTTGTCCACAAGTCTGTTAGTTTCGAGCGAATGTTGAGCCGAGAGTAGTCTTGTATGACTCGACTGGACCCTCTAATTCGATTCGAATATTTACTATGTTCTGGAATGATATCAGAATAACATTTTCCTCCATAAATTCGAGTTAAATGAATCTCCATATTTACATTTTCAATTACTATTGCGTGTATGGAACGAAACTACTTGGTATGTAAGAATTCGATTCATGATGGAAAACGATTTTGAGCGCTCGTTCTCCTCAAACGAGTGCTATTTCGTTCTGCTAAATTGTCTATTATTTCCATAGAGATAGAATAGTATAGAGTTGCCATCGATGAAATGAAATTGGTATCAGATCCGCCATATTACTGCTATACGTCGAATTTTGAAAATCATTGAATTTTTTCTAAAATAGTGATTTTTGTACCTTTTTCAAGTTAAATTGAAATTTTTTTGAGCTTAATAAACAATAATAAAATGGTTCGTGTGCTGTATGGCTTTCTTCAAGCAGAGAGGGAACAGATAAGAAGAAAATTAGAGGAAAAACATATCACAGGTAGGGATGAGTACTGAACAGACCCGCATTCGAAATTTTTGCTAGTATGTCTTGGTGATCTGATATCTTTCTATATGTGTATATTATCGCCTGAAGAAAAATTGTTTATTTGATATTCATTGACCTTATTTGAACAGTATTGCTAAAGACCCAACACGTCGTATTTTTTGGGTGAAATTCGTAAACAGAAAAAACTGGCAACTTAATTCAACCCTGAACTTTCGGCCATATTGGTAGGCCAACTAAGCCCCGCCAGTGGTTCCATTTTTCTTACACAATTGCATGTCATAGCGTCTCTTCTCTATTCTATGTCTATATGTTATTTCCGAATTTTCAGCCGAAAATGGTCTCAAACGATAGGGTTCCATTCCCTGATGACGAATTCGTTGTCAAATTCAATTTTGTCCGTGGGACCTTTCGGCCGTTAGCATAATAATATTCGAAGGGATTGTCCTAGAGACTTGAAATTTTCAGGGTGAGTTCGGTTCCCGAATGGTTCGGTTGAGTTCGTAAACCAGCCAAATCGTACAGGTTGTTCCATAAAATTTCGCCATTCAAAATTTTTGTGTTCTCAATATCTCAGACAAAACGAAACCCATACCTAGAAATGTTATGTTATGACCATATTTATGCAAGATGCTCGAAGCCTCATGCAAAATTCTGTGGCTTTAGTGTGAACAGAACCATTGAAATTTCAATTTGAATATTGAAAAGAAGAAACCTCGTATTTCCATAAGAAAATATCCGATTCGAAAAAAATTCATTTTAAATAAATATTTATACACTGAATGTTCATCCACAATTTGGTGGCCATAATAATAACAGAACCATAAAAAATTCAATTGAAATATTGAAAAGAAGCATCTTTTATTTCCATAATAGGATATCCGATTCAGATGAAATTTATTTTGTGAATAAAGACTAATATACTAAATATTCTTGCAAAATTTTAAGATGATCGCTTCATCAGAACTGAAGAATTTAACTTTTTCAATTATTTATTTCTTTACATATTTCATTTTTTGAATAATTTCTAGAATATAACTCCGATTGTGTCGAGATTCTGAATTTACATATTGGTTGCAATCTCATATCGCATATTTAATTTGAGGTAATAGTCTTATTGCTCCACCAAAGAACGAGCGCTCAGAAGCTCCTGCTCAGGGCGTTTCTTAAATTTTTTCTCGAGAGGAATTGTTTTGTTCTGTATGTGTCTAGGATTCGTGGCATAAATACTGGGGATTTAGAACGAAATATAACTCCGGAAGTATTCGACCTATATTCTGTTACTCAGGGGAATTTTCGAGATTTCGGAGCTTCATGAGCGGTCCTATATTCTTGAATTTATTCGGTCCAACTACTGTAACATGAATTTCCTAAAATCCATCTCCCATTTGAAGAAAAAACACATACCCAAATGGAAGCAAGAGTTCATCTCCTGTTTATACATATATTTCCGAAGACATTATTTTCCACAAAGACAAACATTCAGATAATTCTGACATTCTTCTTGGCTGGCAAATGCTGACCAACATTGAAAAGCAGAGGCAAAAATGACAGGGATGACATTTCGATGACGAATTATGATAATTTGGAGAGCCTGATATAAAAATGTGTGTAATAGTATATTATTCGATGAGCGGTAATGCAGGTCAAAACACACGCAGATGAATTTTGCACCACGAGCCGTGAGGCGAGTGGTTGTAATTCATCAAGTGTGTTTTGAGCATTACCGCGAATTGAATACTATACTTTATCCACGACTTCTTCAGTAAAATTCGAATTAATCTGCATTTAAAAAAAATTGAACAGTTGTCAAAAATATTGACAACATTTCGTCCAACCGTCAAACCTCTGTACTCTGTAGTCGGGAATCAAATCAGAGTCTTTAACTAATCAA
This sequence comes from Propylea japonica, assembly GCA_013421045.1. Classification (NCBI taxonomy): domain Eukaryota; kingdom Metazoa; phylum Arthropoda; class Insecta; order Coleoptera; family Coccinellidae; genus Propylea; species Propylea japonica. The sequence goes on from CM024240.1 coordinate 46,056,449, forward strand.
ATCAAGTACTTTCGCAACTTCAAAATTTACGTTTTCCAAAAATAAATCTGGAATGAATCGCTAGAACGTTATCTTGATGGCTTAAATAGATTTCCGGATCGATCCTACTTTTTATTCATTTTTTTTGTGAACAATTTCATTTTCCTAGGTATTTTATTAGCGGGAGTTATGGGCGGGTGTTATTATAACACTCGCTTTTCGGTTCATAGACATGTCTATGGTTGTGTTCTAGCTACTATTACACATAGAAATTAGTTTATAGGAGTGGATAAAAAAATTTAGGAAACCTCTGAGCATGAATTTTAGAGCACTCGTTCTTTGGTGGAGCAATGAGTCTGTTACCATCAAATTTTTTATGCGATTTGAGATTGATACGGAATATATAAATCTCAGCACAATCGGAATTATATTCTAGAAATTATTCAAAAAACTAAACATGTAAAGAAGAAATAAGTACAGAAATTATATTCTATGTTTCTGATGATGCGATCCTGAAATTTAGCATGAATATTCAATATATCAGTCTTGATTCACAAAATAAATTTCACTCGAGTCGGTTATCCTGTTATGAAAATATAGAGATTCTCCTTTCCAATATTCCTATTGAACTTTCTCCGTTTGTTCTTTTCATCAGAGATTAGAACCCTATCGACCATTTTCAATAATCGGTTCAATGCATGGACCTATTTAGTATTATAAATCTATGGTTCAATGGAGTGATGCCATCAATAAAACTAATTCAGCTTATTCTCTGAGCATAATATTCAAACATACAAGAGCTACACTAATACAGGAAGACAGAGGTTTTCACTCTGTGCTCTTGTATCATACACAGAAATATATGGTACCCCCCGTCTACATATTCCTCTGCTGATAAGGTTTATTGTAGTGATTTAATTCTCTAGGTAAGTATAAATCGCGACGTTACATGCGAAATGCATAAAATAATTTTCTAACAGTTGGTTTATATTAGTTTGTAGAGGGTAAATTTAAAACAGCGGATTCAAAAATAAACATTTATAAACCTTATGAATTTATGGGAACAATAACTCCAAATGAACTATTCTTTGAACTGTTGGAGTCCCTCTGCTCACTTATAAATTAAATTTTACTTTCGTGTTATTTTCAGTGAAATAAGACGAAAAGGTGTTAGTATGGAACCTCTAAAGTTCTAGCAATATAAGCATGGCCATCTCTCAATATTCAGCCTAAAACCTAAAACTCAGACTCTTTCTGAACTTTTGTATGTTCATAGAATAAAAAAAATAAAACGAGATGGTGTAAGGTAGCATTACGCATGTGATAAAATTGCGGTCGCGTTGGAGATTTTCCAAAGGGTGAAGTGATTCTCAGTTTGAGCACTATGTACCGGGTTTTTCACTATAATTTGACCCCCCCTTTAACTTTTTTACTGAAGGAGATACAAAAAAATGTTTCGTATAAAAGTTTCACGAAATCAACTGAGGTTTTTTGATATGAGTCCAGAAACTGAAATATATACAGGGTGACCAACATATTGATGGCAACTTCATTTTTTCAAATGGAACACCCTGTATATTTTTCCATATTTGGTCAGCTCTTTTTTCCCTGATTTTGAATATGTAACATATCTTGGTCTATCTTTCTTATTCGGAGCACCACAGAGTTTCAAATTTCAATAACCCTCTGGCATAGCGTTTGGGAAGTTCAAATGGCCAATTTGATCTTTGGAGTGGTTATGGCGCACCCATTTATGGCCACCAAATAGTCTCGATTTAACACCGTTGGACTTGTTGTCATAGGCGTTCTTAAAAGAAAAAAAAATACTTCAGCAATAATGACAATGAACGAAAGCGGAGAATGATATTAATGATATAAAATCAATCAATATTAAACCCATAATTCGGAACTAATCCCGTCAACGCACAAAGAATATGATAATATGGTGATTATTAGAAACAAATTTTGAAGCTTTAATTTCTGACTTGAATCAGAGTCATAACAATGCTATCAAAAATAGTCTAAACAACTTGAGACAACTATATGAACTATGTGTATTGAATGAAGGTAGTATATATAGTCATTTTGAGCAATTTCTTCAGTTGATGTTATTCTTACCATACTACCATAGTTTATCATTTTTCATTGGTTGAGTAATTGTTAAGTATTCATTCTAAAATAATACTTAAAAGTAGATTGTTTGGATATAAAGAATTTCGTAGGTATTTCACATATTTTTTTATTCGTTGTCATCATTTCAAAACTTGGAAACTCTGAAAATTGAAGAGACACATCCACATACGCATTTATATTCGAGATCAGGAGGATATAGCCTATCAAAAAATGAAGAATATACAGGACAGGGTGTCCCATTTGAAAAATATAGTTGCATTCAATGGGCATTTTCAGTAAACGCACTCTGCCACTTGTAAAATGATTACATATCTTGGCAGGTGGTTCTTAAAATTTGAAACTCTGTGGTTCTCAGAATAAGAAAGATAGACCAACAAGTGTTACATAATCGAAATCAGGGGAAAAAGAACTAGCCAAGCATGGAAAAATATACAGGGTGTTCCATTTGAAAAAATGATGTTGCCATCAATATGTTGGCCACCCTGTATATATTTCAGTTTCTGGACTCATATCAAAAAACCTCAGTTGATTTCGTGGATTTTTTATACGAACCATTTTTTTGTATCTCCTTTAGTATCAAAGTTAAAGGGGGGGTCAAATTATAATGAAAAACCCGGTACACTTAATTTCGACTTAAAATTTCATTGAATTTATAGCAAATTTTTTTATTATATATCCTATAACACATTTTTCCATTACTCCCCGAACAAGAAAGTGAATACATATTTTAAAATTGTGGTTGTTTCAAATATGGGCCATATCATTGTTTGACATATGAGCCCTGCTCAAATGATGAGCAAAAAGAATTCATTCCAGATGAGAAGAATTTACGTCCTGAAAGTGAGAGGGCTTTCTGCATTCATTGTGACGGAAATTTTGGCAAAGAATCGGAAGGTATTATTGAATGCCGAGCATAGGTATGTTTGTGATTTTCTCCGTTAAAGAGTTTTCGATTTAGATATAATATTTTGCAAATTGGTTTCGTGTTTTTCTCTGAATAAATCATTTTAAACCTAAAAATATTTAAGTTTATAATGGTGAACCATTTTATGTTTCAGAGACTGGGAGTGAAAACCTTTAAAGTTTCTAAGAAATGCAGAATCCTCCCAGAATATATTTCAATCGATATTTTCGAAGCACATTTGTGAAACATGCAAAATTGACATTTTTCAATTCGGTTGAATTTAAGAGTACTTAGCTGAGTTAGCATTTTTCGTCAAAAAAACAAAATATGGTCCATATGCGGACCTACTTATCTAAATATTCTTTTTTTTTCTGAGTAGGAGAATCAGGTGAAAATGGCTATTGTCACTACAAAAGTAATGAAAGTTCAACCAGGAATGTGAATATTATACCAAATTCTGTCTAATGGTCAATTGTCCTAAATTCACTGAAATAATCTGAAATCGAATCTTCATGCTAATCAGAATCGATTTCCGTAACAATACACGGAACTATTTCCATCGAAATAGGATATCCCGTTGGTTCGAGAATGTCATAAAATCAGTGCTAACCTGAAAAACATTCATGAAGTAAGGTATTTATGGAAACAATTCTACGAATAAGTGAGATTGTGTGCGCTCGTATAGATAAAAGTAGGTAGCATACCGCGGTGGCTTTTCCCATTTTCTGTTGGGGAACCATGAGATAGCATCAGTTGCATGCAGTTTTTGGGGTGAAACCTTTCGGAAGTTTTAAATACGTTTTTTCAGGTGTAAACACCTTAAGCTTTGTTTTAAGGCTTCAGACTGAATAACTGTCCAACATTAACAACAAATTTGTTTAACGTGAGGCAAATGGTTAGAGACTGGGAGTGAAAACCTATAAAGTTTCTAAGAAATGCAGAATCCTCCCAGAATATATTTCAATCGATATCTGAAATATTTTATCCCCAGAAAATTTTTTTCCATTTTTTCCCACCGTAATGCGGAAACCTTGAGCGGCATGAAAAATGACTAGCTGCGGGCCTCATAGGACTTAGTGCTTTGTGCTCGAAGCACTTTTCTTGGTAAATATTTGAATTTCGGTAACCAGCAGATATCGACCAGATTTTGGTGTCATTGTATTCACTGAGTCCCCCTGAACAAGATAAGTGTAAGTACCTACTAAAGGCACCACATTTCCATAAATTTTGGTTTTTAATGGTTGATTTGGCACTGCCACAGATTCATTCGCGGGAATATGATACGATACAATACGATGAAAAAAATCGAATAGTTATTTGAATGTTCGAAGGTGATTTATAGACTAAATTGGGGCAGTGAATTTGTGTTTTTATAGGGAAAAGTTGACGTGAAGATGCAGCATTTTTGAAACTTTTGAGGCCTATATTTTCTAAACTGTGAAAGACCATCAACCTGTTGGCTTCACTAATGTTGTTCAAGCAGACTTGCTGGTCACCGAAATTCAAATATTCACGCTTTCCCTCAGTAATCGGCAAAGCTCCGGCTATTTTCAGTAGTAATATCCCTAGGACATTGATAATAGACGAGATAATTTTATGACATCGAATTGAATATGAGATATTTGTCATAAAATTATGAGGCATTTGTCAATGTCCGAGGGATATTCGGAAGAAAATTTTTTGACAAAAAACTGTATAACTCAGCACAACAAAACATTCATTTATTTATTTATTAAAAGTACAATTAGTGAAAGTGCAATTGCTAAAATTTAACGTAACATTAGATTCGTTGCTGTTCTCTACATTAGAACTATTACCACGCATAATATTTATGATCTTGTTGTGGTGTTCTTGATCGAGGTTCAGGTATGGTTTAATGGAATTTTGATTACTATGACCAGTAATTTTCAGCAATTGCTGTTCTTCCACACCACTTTTTGCCAATTGGCTAACAGCAGTTGATCTATTGGAATGATTTGTGATCTTTTTGTCCTTTATGTTCAAGCCAATTGCTTCGGCAGCAGATTTAGTCCATCCATTTATGGTATTTCTTCCAACAGGTACATTATCGTACCATTTGTCATTTTGATTTTTCCAATGTCTATTTGGTTTTAAGAATAGTCGTTGCGAGGTAATATATATATATACCTCGTTTTGATATAAGTTTATGAAAAAGACGTACAGGGCAGCTTTCTCTCTTACTATTGGAAACCAACCATTTACTACTTGTGCAACTTTTAGAACCACCTTGGCACGTTTTACTAAATACTGGATTGTATTCAATGCGATTTGTTGGAGAGCCATCGTTATTTTTTTCGACTTGAAAAAAATCCACCAGGCAAGCAACTGCCTCTCCTCCTCTCCACGCTAATTCGACTGCAGCAATATGGTAAAATTTACGCATAAGGCCTTCAGGAGTATTTTCATCCCATAGCATTATTATTTTGTTAACTTCAGACAAATTTAACGAAACTGAACTGGATTTACGTTTACATGGGTTTGCTTGCAATTTTTTTGCGGATTCGCGGATCTCGGGCTGGTTTAATATATTTATACTTTGGAACGGGTCAATCATAATGTTGTAGTCCTTATAACTTTTCTTGTAGGAGTTTGCTCGAAACATTCCACATAGTTTTCACCGTTGCTTCTTTGAATTCTGTCCCGTCTTTTTTTCTCATATTGACCGCCCAATCTTTGAGTATCAACGCCAATTCTTCTAAGCTTCTGTGTTCATTCAATTCGTATGCTCGTTCGCAGCAAATTCCATAAATGTTTCCCAAATATTTTGTGGCTATAGGAAGTATTTCTGGGAATGTTTTCCTTGATAAGCGCATTTATACTTTTAACATTGCCAAAACGTGACATTTTCAATTTTGTTCGGAATTATGTTGTGAGACTGTGCTGTCATGGTGATTGATAACTGCATTGAATGCAATTTTCGATGTAATGTTGACATGATTTGGTTAATTGTTCCATGTGATAAAAATCATAAGATTTGATTGGTTTTTAGAACTGTCAAAAAATTTTCATAGGAACAAGCGCAAAAATTGTGACAACTCATATCAAGTGACATAATATATATAATTGCCTGGAAATACGAAAACAATTCTGTTCGATACGGCCTTCGCAATGTTTCACCTAATTAACACCCAGAGTTGAAATAGCTTCTAATAAACGAGTTGGAAAACACGAAGCTACCTCACGAAGCTTGAGGTGTGTTCAAAACTAGAATATCTCCAATTATAATAGAAATCCTCATCAAAGCGCCGCTTCAGCAGTGAACCGACGGTTCTTTGCGAATTTTAATACGGACTTTTTAATCGTTCTTTTCGTTCAAGAAGCACACTCAGCGTTTTGTGGTTATGGCAAGGTTTCGGAAGGCTTTAAAACTTCCTTCAATTTTTTAATTTGTAGAGGTTATTTTTTTATTCAAATATTGTGGGTATACGGATCGTACTTCTATTTTAAACTTTGACTTTTGTCAATAAAGAAATCACGCTTCATTCTGTAAAGGGTCAGATTTTGACTTTGTAAAATATTTTAACTGAAGATTCATGAGTCCAAAACAAAACCTTTTTTCCTTACCAATTTTTCGATTCGTGGGCTTCGTTTAAAAAATCGAGGCTCTTGGTAAAAAAATAGGAATGACATTTATTTCTCGTGAAAATTCGATCGAATACAATAAAATTATTTTTCTCCAACCATCAAAAAATGTTGACTTTTCTGTACTTTTTTCAGGTGCAAAAGTCATAAATTCTCTACCGTACAAAAATTTGCTCGTTGCTTAGCAACACTTTTAATCCTAGGATTAAAAACGCTACTTTTAATCCTTGGATTAAAAGTAAATGCACTTGAAGTCTACTTGACAATCACTGTCATGATTCTGTGTTCAAATTCATAACCAAATTATGAACGATTTTTCACTAAAACCAATTTCATTGTAATTTTGACTTGGTTGGAGAAAAAATAGTATATATTATTCGGATTAAAAGTGCCTATTTCAACTCGCAATTCTGCATTCGCTCGGCTGCGCCTCGCAACTGCAAATATTGCTCGTAAAAAAATATGCACTTTTAATCCTTATAATATAATATACTATTTTCTCCAACCATCAAAAAATGTTGACTTTTCTGTACTGTTTTCAGGTGCAAAAGTCATAAATTCTCTTACCGTACAAAATTTTGCTCGTTGCTTAGCAACACTTTTAATCCTAGGATTAAAAACGCTACTTTTAATCCTTGGATTAAAAGTAATGCATTTGAAGTCTACTTGACAATCACTGTCATGATTCTGTGTTCAAATTCATAACCAAATTATGAACGATTTTTCACTAAAACCAATTTTATTGTAATTTTGACTTGGTTGGAGAAAAAATAGTATATATTATTCGGACTAAAAGTGCCTATTTTAACTCGCAATTTTGCATTCGCTCGGCTGCGCCTCGCAACTGCAAATATTGCTCGTAAAAAAATATGCACTTTTAATATAATATACTATTTTCAGTGATGAAACGAATATTCTTCGAACATAAACTTCCATCCAGATCCTGCAGTGAACTTGAAATGACCATTATATTCCGTGAAGAACAGAAGCTCCAAGAAGCCAATTCTTAAAAAGGAGTTGAAATTTGCCCATTTTGAAAAATAAAAGTATACTTCATATTCTTTCGTATGATGCGCCGTTTTCGAATTTCAAAAATAAAATACTGATACTAATACTGTGATACTCCAAGAAATAGAAATCAAGAGGAACATATTCAACGTCTGTTCTGAAAGAAATTTGGAATAACGGGTTCATTGCAATATAACAACTCCCTTTTTCACCAAAAGGAAATGGTAAGAGTTAACGCTTATTTTATAAATATGTACAGACCCTTATTTCGAAGATTTGAATGATATATTGGTATATTTTATGCATGAAAAACTTCAGAATTCATGTTTCTAGCGATGGCATAGCTCATTATTAAAATTCATTCTGCCTATATATTTTTATCTAGGTCGAATTGAAAAAAAGTGTTTCTTTTGGTCCCAAGAATCTTCGGATTATAGTATATTATTCGATGAGCGGTAATTCAGGTCAAAACACACGCAGATGAATCAAGTGTGTTTTGAGCCTTACCGCGAATTGAATACTATACTTTATCCACGACTTCTTCAGTAAAATTCGAATTAATCTGCATTTAAAAAATGAATAGAAAGGTTGCCATATTAAGTTTTATCATGTTACTATTTTATGTCATTATGAAATAACCTTATGTCCATAGATTATAGAGTATAGAGTATACTATATAATCTTTGCTTATGTCAAAAGTAAGCGTTAAATTGTGTATTTAAACAGAATGGTTGTTTTATTAATAAACAAAAATTCTCCGCTGACCTCAAAATAAAAGGTGGTTTTGATGTGTACGAAATTGAACATTAATGACCTATCCTACGTACATTATTATATTATATGTATTTCAATGTTCAATTTATGCTATTTTAATGTAGAATCCTCATTTCAATCGTACACAAAGTATTCAGAAGCACTACAAGAAATGTCAAAATTCTACTGGAACATAGAAACATGAAAATTTTCGTATGTTAAATGTATGTCTTGTTAGAAAAATTTATTTCAATCAAGAATATACACAATTTATATGGAGATCGTTCGAAAAATCTTGAAATCAACTCGGTTATTAATCAAGCGACTAATGATCAAGATTTAAAAACCTAGTTGAAAACTAATCACGAATAATTTGTGATTGCATTGAATTCAGAGAGTTCATTTCATTCTGACCAACGTTTTCACCAGTTTTATGGCGAATTATCTTTTCGTAATTTAAGGTTATATTTAGAGTGTATTAGACCTGTGGATAATGAATTAATCCAATCTGCATGACTGAAAAAAATTTAAAAAAATATAAAATGGATAAAAAAAAATTTTAACTACCTCAATCTGGTTATTTCCTTGAAAAGCTTCAACATACTTCTTTTATGTGAATAACTCTCCTAGTTTCAATATTCTAGATCATATTGTTCAAACAAGTCCACGTGTATGCTCATCTTCATTTGAAAACCTCTATTCTGTTGAATATTTATGAGAACCCTTTTAATGGTTTCCTATTTTTTCAGTCGTGCCGAATAGATTAATGCATTATTCAGTAAAACACAGGTCCGTGTTCATTTCGAACTGAAGTTTATTCAGAGTTGATCGAAATATTGATACGAAGTGTGACAGAATCATGAATATGCTTGTTTGATAGGGTCTTTGATGTACCTAGTTGATGCGAATAATACCGTATTTCGAAAACTCGATGTAGGTTCAGGAGGCGTTTTGCAAGATTCTTCAGATAAATATAAATTTCTGAATATGCACCTGCACTGTTGACTGTAATCACTAAAATTGAATATTGGTTATTGTTCTTGGCTAATTTTTTGAACATCCATAATGAATTAACGCAGTCTTCGAAGATACGTATGTCCGAGTTTATTGTGAGTTGCAATTCTTGTCATTCAAAGTCAATTAAATATTTATACGAAAAGTGAGAAAATTGTCATCAGACTTTTTCGATCTGGTATTCAATAAAGTTTCTGAGATATAATCGGTTTCTGAAAATCTGATGTACAGGGTAACAAGATGTTACATAATACTAGTGATTACCTTCAGTTCACATCCGCATTATCGAGAATTTACTAGAAGTTGTTATCGTATTGTTCTAAAGTCATTTGTTGAAATTTTCATATCAATTCATAGTTAGGGGCGTTAGAATACGAATACACTTTTGAGACGCATTTAGGTTATATATTTTTGTACGTTTCGATGGAGCTTGCAATGAGAATTCTAAATATGCTTAATATTTTTCTGGAATCATGTTGGAGATATTAGGTTTGTTCGCGTCGCAGTTCTCTGTTGTTCTGGGTACAGAGAGAACTTGGTTCCAGAACTCAACCCATACAAAACAAAACGAAACCCATACCTACAAATGTTATGTTATGACAATATTTATGCAAGATGCTCGAAGCCTTATGCAAAATTCTGTGGCTTTGGTGTAAACAAAACCATTGAAAAGAAGAAACCTCGTATTTCCATAAGAAAATATCCGATGCGAAAAAAATTCATTTTATAAATAAATATTGATACACTGAATGTTCATGCACAATTTGGTGGCCATAATAATAACAGAATCATAAAAAAATCAATTGGAATATTGAAAAGAAGCATCTTTTTATTTCCATAACAGGATATCCGATTCAGATGAAATTTATTTTGTGAATCAAGACTAATATACTAAATATTCTTGCAAAATTTTAAGATGATCGCTTCATCAGAACTGAAGAATTTAACTTTTTCAATTATTTATTCTTTACATATTTCATTTTTTGAATAATTTCTAGAATATAACTCCGATTGTGTCGAGATTCTGAATTTATATATTTGGTTGCAATCTCATATCGCATATTGAATTTGAGGTAATAGTCTTATTGCTCCACCAAAGAACGAGCGCTCAGAAGCTCCTGCTCAGGGCGTTTCTTAAATTTTTTCTCGAGAGGAATTGTTCTGTTCTGTATGTGTCTAGGATTCGTGGCCATAAATACTGGGGATTTAGAACGAAATATAACTCCGGAAAGTATTCGACCTATATTCTGTTACTCAGGGGAATTTTCGAGATTTCGGAGCTTCATGAGCGGTCCTATATTCTTGAATTTATTCGGTCCAACTACTGTAACATGAATTTCCTAAAATCCATCTCCCATTTGAAGAAAACAACATACCCCAAATGGAAGCAAGAGTTCATCTCCTGTTTATACATAAGAGTATTTCCGAAGACATTATTTTTCCACAAAGACAAACATTCAGATAATTCTGACTTTCTTATCTTGGCTGGCGAATGCTGACCAACATTGAAAAGTAGAGGCAAAAATGACAGGGATGACATTTCGATGACGAATTATGATAATTCGGAAAGCCTGATATAAAAATAAACTGTTTAAAAAAAATTGAAAAAAGCTCTGGGCAAGAGTTTTAGAGCACTCGTGCTTTGGTGGATCAATAAGTCTGTTACCTACATCAATTTTTTCATGCGATTTCAGATTGATACGAAATAAATAAATCTCAGCACAATCGGAATCATATTCTAGCCATTATTCAAAAACTCTGCATAAACATTCAATATATCAGTCTTGATTCACAAAATGAATTTCACTCGAGTCGGTTATTCTGTTATGAAAATATAGAGATTCTTCTTTACAATATTCCTATTGAACTTTCTCTATTTGTTCTTTTCTTCAGGGATTAGAACCCTATCGTTTAAGACCCTTTTCTGCTCGAAATTCGAAAATTACATACATTTCGGCAAAACGATATACCTAGCACTCATATAAGTAAAACGAGTGCTCAATAATCGGTTGAATGAAGAGATGCCATCAATAAAACTATTTCAGCTTATTCTCTGAGCATAATATTCAAACATACAAGAGCTACACTAATACGGGAAGACAGAGGATTTCACTCTGAGCTCTTGTATCATACATAGAAATGAAATATATGGTACCCCGTCTACATATTCCTCTGCTGATAAGGTTTATTGTAGTGATTTAATTCTCTAGGTAAGTATAAATCGCGACGTTACATGCAAAATGCATAGAACAATATTCTAACAGTTGGTTCAGTTTGTCAAGAGTAAATTTATACCAGCGGATTCAAAACAAAACATTGATACACCTTGTGAAAAGGATTACTCCAAATGAAATATTCTTCAAATTATTGGCGTCTGTCTGCTCACTTATAAATTCATCTTTACCCATTGAAGGTTTGAATATTTTCTTGTTATTTTCAGTGAAATAAGACGAAAAGGCATTCATTTGGGCCGTGTATGAAATAATATTTCATATGTTTGCTATATTATAGCAATATAAGCAGGGCCATTTCTCAATATTGAGATTAAAACCTAAAACTCAGACTCTTTCTGAACTTTTGTATGTTCAGTGAATAAAAACGAGATGGTGTGATGCAGGTAGCATTACGTATTTGATGAAATCGCGGTCGCGTTAGAGATTTTTTATAGAGTGAAGTTTGAGCACGATTCACGCCAAATTTCGACTTCAAAATTTGTTGAATTTGAAGTAAAATTCTTTCTTATATGTCTTATAACACATTTTTCAATTTCTTCCGAAAAAAAAGTTAATAAATATTTTAAAATTTGGTGGTTGTTTCGAATATCAGCCACATCCTTGTTTGACATATGATGCAGACCAAGAAGAATTTATTCCAGATGAGTGCGTGATTTTCTCCGTTAACGAGTTTTCGATCTAGATAAAATATTTTTGCAAATTGGTTTCGTGTTTTTCTCTGAATAAATCATTTTAATCTTCAAAATTCTTCAGGCTATAAAGGTGACGCATATTCGAAGCAAATTTGTAAAACATGCAAAATTAAATTGACGTTTTTCAATTCATTTGAATTTAAGAGTCTAAGCTGAGTTGGCATATTACGTAAAAAAACAGAATATGGTCCATATTCGGCCCTACTTCTCTAAATATTCTTCTTTTCTGAATAGGAGAATCAGATGAAAAGTGCCATTGTCAATACAAAAATAATAACTGTTCAACCTGGAATGCGAGTAACCATACCAAATTCTGTCTTATGGTCAATTGTCCTAAATTCAGTGAAGTAATCTGAAATCGAATCTTCATGCTAATCAGAATCGATTTCCGTAACAATACACGGAACTATTTCCATCGAAATAGGATACCCCGTTGGTTCGAGAATGTCATAAAATCAGTGCTAACCTGAAAAACATTCATGAAGTAAGGTATTTATGGAAACAATTCTACGAATAAGTGAGATTGTGTGCGCTCGTATAGATAAAAGTAGCATACCGCGGAGGCTTTTCCCATTTTCTGTTGGGGAACCATGAGATAGCATCAGTTGCATGCAATTTTTGGGGTAGACCCTTTCGAAAGTTTCAAATACGTTTTTTCAGGTGTGAACTCATAAGTGGAAAAGTTTTGTTTTAAGGCTTTAGACTGAATAATTGTCCAACATTAACAAAAAAGGTATAGCCGGGTTTCAATGGTGAATCTGCCCCGCGGCCTTTTCGATTCACATTGAGGGGATCGTTTAGTCATTGGATGAAAATAATTCAGCCAACTTTTCAACTTTTTATTTCTAGCCGTTTTTGAGATTTCTGTAAAAAACACTTTTTTCGATTTAATTTTTTTGTCTTGTGAAATCCTAAACTTTCAAATGGCAATTTTTCTTTTGATTCTTTGCTATTAAAGGAATAGACGTATTATTTTTTTTATGATTTTCAGCTGAAAACTCGATTTTTAGAAAAAAAAATAAAATTATAGTCATTTGTTTTTCGGTGTTCTTCAAAAGTGTCCACCGCCTTTTTTGACATAAAATGTCGTCTTTAGTTTTTTCACATTTTTGACATAGGTGGAATATTTTGAAAAAAAATTAAAACTGTTCGAATTTTGGGATTAAGAAGATATTCATCAAATTTTGGTGCCATTGTATTCATATTGGCTCCCTGAACAATATTAGTGAAAGAAACAATTGGCGATCTGTCTCAGTTTGGGAGATATGGGCCCCCAAATTCCAAAAAATATTTTATCTGAAAATCACTTTTCTCACTACAAAAACATTGAATTGCCGCTTTATTAAGTTTAAAGCCTCTCTGATCATTTTAACATGAAGATTTGATTCATTTCATTTCAAATATATGCAACAATTATTGCAAAAACATTCGAGGGAAAGCCCGCCGTTCCTTATGGTAAGTTTGGCACTACCGCACAATCTTTCTGTAAGTGACAGCGGGATTTACCGGTATGCATCAGGAGACGGTAATTACAGGAATACATACCATCGTTGTCGGTTTTACGTTGACGGATCAAGTCAAAGTGACTTATGCCAAACTTCTGTCAAACATCGTTCATATTTATTACTGAAAATCTTGACTTGATACACATTCATAATTCAAGTGTCAGATTTTTTTTAGTAAAAAATAAGTTGTTTTTATTAACAAAAAAATTTTCTTAACTTTTTCCCATCATAATGCGGAAACATTAGGTAGCCCTTTTTTGACCAAACTCAAGATTTATGGGGCGACATAAAAGTTGTTGTACGCGGGCGATCAAACAGCTAGCGGCGGGCCTGATAGGGAGTGCTTTGTGCTCGAAGCAGCTTTCCTCAGTTATCAGCATAGCTCCGGTTATTTTCATAGGAATAAGCGCAAAAGTTGTGACAAATCATGTCGAAGTGACATAATATATTATAATTGCATGGAAATACGAAAACAATTCTATTCGATACGGCCTTCGCAATGTTTCACCTAATTAACACCCAGAGTTGAAATAGCTTCTAATAAACGAGTTGGAAAACACGAAGCTACCTCACGAAAGCTTGAAGTTGCTCAAAACTAGAATATCCCCTATTAAGTATAATAGAAATCCTCATCAAAGCTCCGCTTCAGCAGTGAACCGACGGTTCTTTGCGAATTTTAATACGGACTTTTTAAACGTTCTTTTCATTTAAGAAGCACACTCAGCGTTTTGTGGTTATGGCAAGCTTTCGGAAGGCTTTAAAACTTCCTCTAATTTTTTAACTCGAAGAGGTTATTTTCAAGTTCAAATATGGTGGGTATACGGTTCGTATTTCTATTTTAAACTTTGACTTCTGTCAATAAAGAAATCACGCTTCATTCTATACAGGGTGAGACTTTGACTATGTAAAATATTTCAACTGAAGAGTCCAAACTAACACCTTTTTTCCTTACCAATTTTCTCGATTCCTTGGCTTCGTTTAAAAGATTGAGGCAAAAAATTGGATTGTCATTTATTTTTCGCGAAAATTCTATCGAATGAAATAATATAACTTCTTAATGAAAGGACAAATATTCTTCGAACATAAAATTTCATCCACATCCTCCAGTGACCTTAATATGACCATTATATTCCGTTAAGACAGAAGCTCAAAGAACCCAATTCTTAGAAATGAGTTGAACATTATTTTATGAAATTTTGACTAGTTTAAAGAATAAAAGTATAGGTACACTATATTATTCCGTATAATGCGCCGTTTTCGAATTTCAAAAATGAAAATCTCTATGATACTCCAAGAAATAGAAATAAAGTGAAAAATATTCAACTTTTGTTCTCAAAGCAATGTGGTATAACGGGTAATTCGCATTATAACTACTTCCTTTTTTACCAAAGGGAATGGTAAGAACAAGTTAACGTTTATTTTTATAATACGTAAAAAGACCATTATTTCAATGATTTGAATGGTATATTGGTATATTTTATACTTCAGAGTTCATGTTTCCAGGGGTGGCATAGCTCATTATAAAAATCCGTAGTGCCTTCATCTTTTTATCTTGGCCTGATTGGAAAAAATGGTAGAGAAAAAAAGTGTTTCGTTTGGCACCAAGAATCTTCGGATTAAATATTTTATAGAGTTAAAGAGCCTGTGTAAAGTTTTTCTCCAGTAGTGACGCCAAGTTATAAAATAGAAAGATTTCTGTAATCATCAATGATATTTTCCGATTGAAATTTTCACGCCATTCGATAAGTTTCCTATCTTGACATTTGTAGTGTCTCCGAAAAAATGACAAATGTTCTAATTCAAAAATTTGCAGAAACAAATCAGTTCCAAAAACATGTTGGGTATCACCATAGAGATAGAATAGAGAAGAGACGCTATGACATACAATTGTGTAAGGAAAAATGGAACCACTGGACGGGGCTTAGTGGGCCTACCAATATGGCCGAAAGTTCAGGGTTGAATTGAGTTGCCAGTTTTTTCTGTTTACGAATTTCACCCAGAAAATACGACGTGTTGGGTCTTTAGCAATACTGTTCAAATAAGGTCAATTGAATATCAAATAAACAATTTTTCTTCAGGCGATAATATACACATATAGAAAGATATCAGATTACCAAGACATACTAGCAAAAATTTCGAATGCGGATCTGTTCAGTACTCATCCTTACCTGTGATATGTTTTTCCTCTAATTTTTTTCTTATCTGTTCCTTCTCTGCTTGAAGAAAGCCATACAGCGCACGATACCATTTTATTATTGTTTATTAAGCTCAAGAAATCTCAATTTAACTTGAAAAGTGTACAAAAATCACTATTTTTAGAAAAAATTCAATGATTGTCAAAATTCGACGTATAGTAGTAATATGGCGGATCTGATACCACTTTCATTTCATTGATAGCAACTCTATACTATTCTATCTCTATGGGTATCACCAATGATAGTCAATGTTGTCATGTTAAGTTTTATCCTGTTACCATTTTATGTCATTATGACAATAACCTCATGTAAAGTAAGCGTTAGATTGTGTATTGAAAGTGAAGAGTTGTTTTTTCAATAAACAAATATTAAACAGCTATTGAATTCGCTAATTACACCCAATAAAACATGAACAATATTTTTGCTGACCCCAAAATAAAAGGTAATTTTGATGTGAACATTAATGACCTATTCCAATGTTCAATTTATGCTATTTCAATGTAGACTAGGTACTCATGAGAACCGTACACAAAGTATACAGAAGCACTACGAGAAATGTCGAAACTCTACTGGAACATAAAAACATGGAAATTTTCTTATGTCAAATGTATGTCTCGTGCAAAATGAAAATTTATTTCAATCAAGAATTTATACACAATTCATATTGGGATCGTTGGAAAAATCTTGTAAACAACTCGGTTATTAATGTAGCTACTAATGGTCAAGATTTAAATACCTAGTTGATTAAATAACTATTAATGAATAATTTGTGAATGCATTGAATTCACAGAGTTCATTTCATTTTGACCAACGTTTTCACCAGTTTTATGGCTGTCATTCCGTAATTTAAGGTTATATTTAGAGTGTATTAGACCTGTGAATCACCAAATAATGGTATAATCCAATCTGCATGACTGAGAAAAATAGAAAAAAAATATTGAAATGGATCTAAGAAATATGCAGCAGATTTCAAAGACGATTAGGATTGCTCAAAAATTTATAACCACTTCAATCCGGTTATTTTCTCGTAAACCCTCAATATAATTTTATTTTATGTGAATAACCCTCCTAGTTTCAATATTCTAGATCATACTGTTCAAACAAGTCCACGTGTATGCTCATCTTCATTTGAAAACCTCTATTCTGTTGAATATTTATGAGAACCCTTTTAATGGTTTCCTATTTTTTCAGTCGTGCCGAATAGATTAATGCATTATTCAGTAAAACACAGGCCCGTGTTCATTTCGAACTGATGTTTATTCAGTGTTGATTGAAATATTGATATGAAGTGTGACAGAATCATGAATATGGTTCTTTGATAGGGTTTTTGATGTTGTTTATGCGATTAATACCGTATTTCGAGAAATTGATGTAGGTTCAGGAGGTGTTTTGCAAGAATCTCCAGATAAATATAAATTTCTGAATCTGCATCTGCACTATTGACTGTAATCAATAAAATAAAATATTGGTTATTGTTCTTGGCTAATTTTCTGAACATCCATAATGAATTAACGCAGTCTTCGAAGATTCGTATGTCCGAGTTTATTGTGAGTTGCAATTCTTGTCATTGAACGTCAATTAGATATTGATGAAAAAAGTGACAAAAAGTCCATCAGGTTTTTTTTGATCAGGTATTCAATAAAGTTTCTGACAATAACATCGGTTTCTGAAATTTTTATGTACAGGGTAACAACATGTTATATAATAGGTTCATATGATTATACCTCAGTTCAGATCTGCATTATCGAGAAATTTCTAGAAGTATTATTCTGAAGTCATTTGTTAAAATTTTTATATTTATTCATAGTTAGAGGTGTTTAAAAGTTAAGCCGATCGAAAGATTTGTAAAAGACAGAAAACAGCCTGTATCTCCCAAACTAATAAACTGTTGGGACACATGTAGGTTATATATTTTTGTAAGTTTCGATAGAGCTTACAATAAGAATTCTAAATATTACTTGATATTTTTCTGGAATCATGTTAGAGATATTTAGTTCTTAAATCACAAAGTTAAACAAACTGCTTTGGAGGATAATAAGGATACTATAGGTAATTAATGAAACATTGTTTGTGGCAGATATCAATTTTTTCAGTGAAACAATAAACGCTCCATTTTTACGTCAATGTTCTATTTTCAGTTCAGGTGGATTCTTCTGAGCTTCTAGAAAGGAAATTGTTCCTTTTTGTTTGTTATTGATCGATTTCATTATTGAGTTTGATTTCATTATTTTTAATCATTATTTCTGTGAAATAACTGTTCTTTTTCTGTTGGTAATGATTGTTTTCGAACGAATCTTTACAGCCGAAGCCTTCTCACCGAAGGAATAAAATTTGAAATGCTGAATATCTAGATTATTGTTCCAGAAAAATATCAAGTATGCTATGTATTTCGAATTGTTGTTTCGAGGTCTATCAAAATGTGCACAAATATATCTCATTGTGCCTCATTTGAATTAAAAAACATCTCACGAAAATCTGATGAAATGTCAATTCGTAAAAAACATTATTATCGTCATTGGATTCTGTGTGAATAGTATATTATATTATAAGGATTAAAAGTGCATATTTTTTTTACGAGCAATATTTGCAGTTGCGAGGCGCAGCCAAACTAATGCAGAATTGTAAGTTAAAATGGGCACTTTTAATCCGAATAATATATACTATTTTTTCTCCAACCAAGTCAAAATTACAATAAAATTGGTTTTAGTGAAAAATCATTCATAATTTGGTTATGAATTTGAACACAGAATCATGACAGTGATTGTCAAGTAGACTTCAAATGCATTTACTTTTAATCCAAGGATTAAAAGTAGCGTTTTTGATCCTAGGATTAAAAGTGTTGCTAAGCAACGAGCAAATTTTTGTACGGTAAGAGAATTTATGACTTTTGCACCTGAAAATAGTACAGAAAAGTCAACACTTTTTGATGGTTGGAGAAAAAGGTTATTTTTCATTAAAATAGGAAATTTTCTTCAAAAAAAAAGAAGAAGAAACGCCCCGCAACTAGGTATATAACATGGTCATAGATATTCACGTGTGATTTCGTATTATTTGAATAAATTGGAGTTGAAATGTATTCCAACAATATCGAAAATTTGAATGTCATCTTGATCTCGATGACAAATCACTCATGCTTTTTGACGAGATAAACTTTGACCTGAACTCAAGATGAAGAGATAAATCAGGAAATAAAACACCACCCCAACTACCAAACTTTCAGCAGTGAACTCGAACTGCAGAGGTCTTTTCCACCGCATCTATGTTTTTGTTCACGAGCCGCTAACTCAATGGCAAGCGAGTTCACCTTGATCTTGCAGTTTACAAGCCAGACTTCCATATGTAGTGAAATATTAATTTCACGATTATCCGTTGAGGGCATACTGGACAATTTAACATAATAAGGATAAATTGTCTTAGGGAGCATTGCCACTGTACGAACATCTTTTATCTATAAAATGACACCTTTTATCTAAAATCATTTATTTATGAACAAGTTTATACAGGGTGTTTCATCATAAACTGGACAAACATATATTTTCGTGTAGAGGACATCGGGAGAATCATTTTTGCCTTATACAATATATCCCGTTTTCGAAGCATAAGCGAGATACAGGGTGTCAAACGTCATTTTTGAGCAAGATTCTTATGAGTGTGGTCAGTTATGTAGAACACTTGGTGTAATGGTTTTTGGTCAAATCTCAGTATTTTTGGGTCCTATATTCAGAAAAGTTGACGAACTCCGAAAAAAAATTCACAAAATGGCGGAAAACCTGCAATGTTCCAAATTTTTTTTTGCAGTTGTCAATTGACTTTTATTTTCTGAATGAACATAATTTTCTTAGAATTTCTGTGAAAAAATTTTTTCAAAAATCGAACACAAAATTTTTTTTTACATGTCTACAGCGATGAAAAAATTTCACTCGAAACGGATGAAAGTTTGTACAATTGTACTTCTTGAATTAGCAATCACGAATATGAAAACAGAATCGTAAAATATCGAACGGTTTCGTTACTACAGTCATTCAAATGTTTCGTTCGGACCTCTGAAATATTGAAAATAAAATTGTTTTGGGTTCTAGAATCAAAATAATTAAATTATTGGCATGTCTTACCATTTTAGATGAATTTAAACGAAAAGAATCTGTGAAACTTAGTTGGGACTCGAAACGACGTAGGTATTAAATAGGGAAATGGCACTGTTCTAAGGATATTAATATTCGTTACCAGGCAACGGTAGTTCGTAGTTCATAGAGTTTGACTACTGGCTAAATTATATTCACTGAAATTAAAATACCAGTCCAGCTCTATGAACTACGAACTACTGTTGCCTGGCAACGAATATTAATATTCTTAGAACAGTGCCATTTCCCTATTTAATACCTACGTCGTTTCGAGTCCCAACTGAGTTTCACTGATTTTTTTTCTTATAAATTCATCTAGAATGTTTAAACATGCCAATAATTCAATTATTTTGATTCTAGAACCCAAAACAATTTTATTTTCAATATTTCAGAGGTCTGAACGAAACATTTGAATGACTGTAGTAACGAAACCGTTCGATATTTCACAATTCTGTTTTCATATTCGTGATTGATAATTCAAGAAGTACAATTGTACGAAATTTCCTCCATTTCGAGTAAAATTTTCTCATCGCTGTAGACATGTAAAAAAAAATTTGTGTTCGATTTTTGAAAAAATTTTTTCACAGAAATTCTAAGAAAATTATGTTCATTCAGAAAATAAAAGTCAATTTGACAACCGCAAAAAAAAATTTGGAACATTGCAGGTCTTCCGCCATTTTGTAAATTGTTTTTCGGAGTTCGTCAACTTTTCTGAATAGAGGACCCAAAAATATTGAGATTTGACCAAAAACCATTACACCAAGTGTTATACATAACTGACCACACTCATAAGAATCTTGCTCAAAAATGACGTTTGACACCCTGTATTGTATCTCGCTTATGCTTCGAAAACGGGATACATTGTATAAGGCAAAAATGATTCTCCCGATGTCCTCTACACGAAAATATATGTTTGTCCAGTTTATGATGAAACACCCTGTATAGTGTAACTGGTAGGAAGACTTCGGTCGATAGTCAATTGTATCATTGTCTTGGGGAGTGGAATAAGTTTAAAATGAGAGACGTTAAGTCATTCCTTTAAGCGACGTTTCGCAAATTTATTGTTGCTTCTTCAAAGCTCTCGGAAGTGGAAAACGTCCGTCGAATCGGATTTCTTGTGAGGGACATATGAAATATCTTCTTTTCAATATTTCAATTGAATTTTTTATGGTTCTATGGCAACAAACTTTTACATGAGGCTTATTATGAGCATCCTGCATGTGGCCGCATTCATTTCGATTAGTTTCGTTTCGTCTGAGACATTGAGGAACAGAAATTTTGAATGGTCATATTTAATATCAACCTGTACGATTTGGCTTGTTAACGAACTTAACCGAGGCATTTGGTAACCGAACAAACCCTGAAAATCTTAAGTCTCTTTCTGCAACGAAAGCGAACTCGAATCATCTGTGCAGAGGTTGGTTTTCTCCCACAGCATTTATGCATTTGTCCACGTACTCAGTGGCGGCTCGTGAGATTTCAATCAGAGGAGGCCCCAGACTCGAACTGGGCTTCCTGTCAGCCACTGGCATGTATTATACCATTCTACGCAAAACGAACCATTATGAACAGAATTAATAATTAAATTTAACATTGCTGGTCGAGGTATCTTAATTACTTGAGTTATGAAAATTTTATCATCGTAAGGCATTCTACTGAAATTATTATTCAAAATAAAATCTACAGGATCTTGCGTTCACTACTTGCATTATTTTTCTCACTTCTTCTTTCCGTTTCCATCTTTCTTGCTGAAATATTGGAATCTTACCCCTACATACTTTTCCGAAAAATGTCATAAAACTACAAACCACACGCTAAAGCCGGGTTTCATAAAACTCCGATCACGGTGATAAATGAAATGTCATTATTTCTGTGCAATTTTCAGTTCATTTTTGAGGTGAACCTTCGACTTAATTCAGAATCAACGATTTGATTGCCCGATCAAGCTTTATAAAACCCACTGTAAAAGAAAAAAGGATTAATACTTCGTTAATAAAAAGGGAGGAAATCAAAACAACAGCTGATCTCCATCCACGATGATCGGGGTTGATTCGGGCCGATCGGACGCCAGTTTCGGCTAAGCTCGCTCGCCTAGAAGAGGAAAGAAGGTTGCGGTGGAGACGGGCCTCCGGTCACGTGGTCTACAGCTTGAATTTAAGTGGTTCCCGCACCGTTCACTTGAAGAAGTTTGAAATGTTACAGGCTAACGAATCTCGACTCGTGGAGGCGAGCCTCCTCCGCTAAGAGGTTTGCCTGCTATATACGTTACGTATATAGCAGGCAAACCGCAGTACCGTAGTATACGTATTTTGTGTTGATATGTATGAATGTTTTAGATCGCTGAATAATAAACAAATGTTTATTAATTTGAGATTTGGAAAGTGGATAGAATGATGGACATAATACAGATATAGAAACGTTATTATTTTTCATTGGATATTGAATTTAAAATTGACCAAAATGCAGTGAAATTAGGGGAGGCCCGGCCTCCTCTGCCTCCCCCGAGGAGTCGCCACTGCACGTACTGCTAACTCAATACCGAGCGAGTTCACCTTCATCTTGCTGTTTACAAGCCAGACTTCCTGATGTAGTCAAATATTCATTTCATGAGAAGGGGCAAGTGGAAGACGGCGTCAAGTGACATATCTGAGCAGATACACTGTAGTAGAAGGGGCTATGTTAAAGTCAACATCAAGGACGCAATGAAATGACTGAGAACTCTGGAGAGAAAAGGGGAAGAGTTACACTTTGTAGCCTCCAAAACCATTTGCTTTGGCTGTTTATGCACTGAGAAGTGCAGATTGAAATGCAGTACCAAGTTCAGTGCCGACAAACGGAAGTTAATACTTCATGATTTTTATAATCTTGTACATAAACTCCAATAATGCCTTATTATTTAGATGTATTACCCCTAAGATGGTTGTACGTGCATGTAAAAATGCTGCGAAGCATAAATCACATTTATGCAAATATTTACTGGTTTTGGACTAAGTATCAGTAAATTCGCCTTTTGACCAAATTTTTTTAATTTGTAACCAATGTAGCAGTCAAATGTAGACGTTATCAGTATACGAAACTAGAAAATGGACAATCAACTCCATTCCCAGATAAACGTGGTCGGCATATGAATAGATCTCACAAAATGAGTGATACAGTACAGCAAGCTATAATCATAGACAAACTAAAATAATAGATGAGCCACTCGTATATGTCGCGCCACCTGTCGGAGGAAGATACATACACGAAAAAATTATTCTCAATTTGATAGTTAGATGTCGTTGCATCATGGAAATCCTATCGAGAAAATAGTAAGTATGTAAAATCATTATTATCAAAAAACCTTTGAATTGTCAACTGACACAAGGAGTGGTTTGACACGTTCTTTTTGAAATATCATGAATTTCGATATGCCTGCAAGAGTGAAGATGTGTTGTGTTATTGGATGTGAAAATCGAGATGCAAAAAGGTAATTTCAAAATATATATTATATATATTCTGTAACCGATAAGAATTAAGATAGTTTTCAAAAAAGTTTTTTATGTATTGAATAAGTTAAGTAGGTAAATACTCATATTTTGTATTATGGAATTCATTATTGTTAGTTTTTGAGAATGTTTTCAATGCAATTATTAGTTTATTGATTAGATATTTATGAAATGAATCTGTATTTTCAATTGGTGATATCTATTTCAGTTAATAAATTTTTATTCTATCCAGATTTGATTATTGATCCTCACTTCTCGATTCCAAAAGAAAATCAGATGAAAGTTCGTTGCAGGTATTATTTTCATGAAAATAAATTTCCCCACTCATCAATAACTTGCACGAATCCATTTCTGATTTCCTTCTGGAAATTGAATTTCAAAAAACTTTTTGCCTCTTGTATATGGGTGTACCTACCTATTGAAAAGGTGCACTACAGAATTCTTTTTGAGGCAGCTTTACGATACAGATTCCTTTTTCAATTGAGCTTTTTTCACGAATTAGTAATGTTGTACTAAAAAAGATGGCGTTGAAGCTTGTTCTACTAGTGTCTCATCTATTCTCCGTTTAGTTAGTCTATGGTTATAATCGGTCCCCAAATCTGAACATATCTCTTATGTATAGATTATACCGGGTCCGGCGATTGAACTGTTCTCTAAAAATACATAATATTTGTTAATTCTCAATACTTCTTCCATTTGTTCCTTCGATTATCCGTGGAGGGCATAATGGAATAGATTTTCTTTGAAAAACCACTTAAACGTGAACGTAAACATAAACGTTCAGACCGAGAGTTATGTGCACATGTTTAAATTTGTAGGAGATGATTAGGTACCGGTAATATGGGTCTGCACAAAGATTTTATATTCTCTACCACTTTTGGGTCTGTAGACTCGCACATCTTAGGAACTAATAGTTTAGAATAAACCTCAACCTATATTTCCACAATATCGACAGTCTAAATGCCAGCTTGCTTTTGATGAATACCACTCACACTATTTAAACGAAACTAACTTTGTCCTAAAGTCTTGATGTGAAGATAAAATCAGGAAGTAAAACATCACCCCAACTACCAAACTTTCTGAAGAGAGCTCGAATTATCTTTGCAGAGTTTGGTCTTCTCCCACCGCATCAATGTATTTGTCCACGTGCTGCTAACTCAATAGCGAGCGAGTTCACCTTCATCTTGCAGTTTACGAGCCAGACTTCCTGATGTAGTGAAATATTCATTTCACGATTATCCGTGGAGGACATACTAGATAATTTATTATGTCATAAACCTGAATGAAAAATTCCTCAAGTTTGTGGCAATTTCGTTATAGATGACAGCGAGGTCAATTTTCTTCAAAAACATTTAACATTAACTTCAGCCCCATGATTAAATGTATGAAAGATGATTTGGATCCTGTTATATGGACATGCATAAATATTTTATAAATAATATTATAAAGAGGTAAAGTTTGCGTGTTTGTATATTTCTTAATTGTAAGAGCTTATCTCGGGATCTACTGAACCGATTCGAAAATTCTTTCACCAATAGAAGCCACATTATTCATGAGTGCCATAGGTTATATAAAAAAACCAAAATATAAAGGCTATTACGTGGTAGCCCGTTTGCAAAGTGACTCGGAGAAAAAACGTATGAAGGCCAAGTAGCGCACGGTGCCGGCGCGCGATTTTTCGGGTTAATTCGGTTCGTGTCGTGCTCACTTCGGGAGAAAGGGGCGTGGCCATTTACATGTGAGAGGGATACATTATTCTTATATCATGAGAGGTAGGTATCTGCGTCTGCGCGGCTCAATCGTTTAGTCGGCTCCTTAGGCAACAGACGTTCCCGAACAGTCAGTTGTTCTATACGTAAAAATGGGCCACTCGAGAAACTTTTACAAGAAACATCATTAATTATATGGGACGAATGTACCATGAGCCATAGAGCTCATGTTGAAGCATTAAACCGAACGCTCAAAGACTTCAGAAAACTCTGATGCTATAATGGGTGGCGTTACTTTTGTTTTCGCGGGCGATTTTCGGCAAACACTGCCTGTAGTAACGAAAGGAACATGTGCAGATGTCATCAGAGCATGCTTGAAAGCATCTCATTTATGGAGTTCGGTTGCATCTCTCAATTTACGAACTAACACGAGAGCCCATTTGAGCGACAACGACGATGACGACTTCCCGCGTCAACTACTCAATCTAGGCGAAAGAAAAATTGTCTCTCTAACACCAACAGCCATGACATTAAACTTGATGAGACATTAGGACACATATTGCATAGGTTGGAACATCTTATTGACGCAATATATCCCGGTCTTGAAAATTATTGGAGAGAGATCATCATTGGCTTTGTTCTAGGGCAATATTGTCACCCAGAAACGAATCAGTCAATGAAATAAATAAATTCATTTTAGAGAGAAAATTCCCGGTCAGAGGTCAAACACTATAAGTCCATTGATAGGTGTGCAGTATTGAGGATACGGTGCACTATCCCAAGAATTTTTAAATTCTTTAAACCCTTCTGGCTTACCTCCCATGACCTCGTGTTAAAGGTTGGCATTCCTATCATGTTATTAAGAAACTTGGGCCCCCCCAACATGTGTAATGGGACAAGGCTGCTTACCAAGAGTTACGGGAAAAATATCGTGGCGACCATTCTCACAGGGCCAGCAGTGGGACAACTGGCTTATATTCCGCGGATACCCATGTGAAGATCTCTTTCGCCCTCACTATTAACAAAGTCCCAAGGTCAAAACATTCTCTCTGTTGGGCACTGACCTGAAAAAAACCGTGTTTTTCCCATGGGCAGTTATAGATGTTGGCTTATCTCGGGTTGGAAGTCTGATAGACAATATATTTTCTACCAAATAATGATAATACATCTAATATAGTTACAGAGATGTTTGGAACAATTAGAACTACCAAACCAAACTAACTTTTCCGCGACTTGGTTCTCATGGTTTTCGTTTATCGCAAATCCCGCAAAAAATGTTTTTTCTTTCGGACAGAATTACGTTCGAATTTTGTATTAGCATGAAAATACTAACTATACTACCTACATATAAACCCTCCTTTTGGTAGCAAAACATAACAAGAATGTTATGTTTTAATTTTCAACTGCCAAAAGGAGGGTTTTAGTACAGAAGTACTTAAAAAGGATTATTAACATTCCTATGCCCAACGGAGTGGGCACGGGTCAGCTAGTATTTTATATTTTGTTTATTTTTTGGGTCTGTATACTAGCACATCTTAGGAATTCATGGTCCCACAGTATCGACAGTTTAGATGTCAGTTTGCTCCTGCTGACATACCACTCATACTACTTGAGACTTACTTTGACCTGAACTTTAAACATAAAGATAAATAAGGAAGTAAAACACTACCGCTACTACCAAACTCTCTGTAATCAACTCGAACTATCTCTGCAGAGGTTGGTCTTCTTCCACCGCATCAACGCATTTGTCCACGTGCTGCTAACTCAATAGAGAGCGAGTTCACCTTCATCTTGCAGTTTACAAGCCAGACTTCCATATGTAATGAAATATTAATTTCACGATTATCCATGGAGGACATCCTAGATAATTCATTATGTCATAAACCAGAATGAAAAATTGCTCAAGTTTGTGGTAAAGGTAATTTCATAATAGATGACAGCGTGGTCAATTTTCATTAAAATATTTAACAGCCCTGTTCAGAACGAATAGCTATAACCCCATGATGAGAGATGATTTGGTCCCTGTTATATGGACATGAACAATATATTATATTCTGTACATTTTTTGGGTCTGTAGATAGCGCATCTTAGGAATGGATAGTCCCACAATATCGACAATCCAGATGTCAGCTTGCTCTTTCTAACATACACTCAACTACTTTTATGAGACTCACTTCGACCTGAACTATAAACGTATAGAAAATCAGGAAGTATAACACCACCGCAACTACCAAACTTTCTGTAATGATCTCGAACTATCTCTGCATAAGTTGTCTTCTCCCACCGCATCAATGTATTTTTCCACGTTCTGCTAGCTCAATAGCGAGCGAGTTCACATTCATCTTGCTGTTCACGAGTCAGATGCCGTATTCTCGACAAGTGATCATTCAGAACGAATACGAACTTATTGCGAGTTGTGCATTTTTGCAGGTAAAGGAGGGACTCGCGCAATGAAGGTCGTATACGTTTTGAAAGATCACTTGTTCAGAATACGGGGACAGACGTCCTGATGAAGTCATTCCACGATTATCTGTGGAGGGCATACTAGATTATTTTTGATATCAGAAGTCCGAATGAAAAATTCTTCGAAAGTTTGTGGCAATTCCGTAATAGATGGAAACTTGGTCAATTTTATTAAAAAAAAACACCTTAACTTTAGCCTTGTTCAGATTGACTGTTACATGGGTTTGCACAAAGATTTTATATTCTCTTCAACTTTTGTGTCTGTAGAATTGCATATCTGAGGAATTGAAAGTTTCAATTGAGACTCAACCTTCATTCCCACAATATATCGACAGTTCAGATGTCAGCTTTCTCTTAATGACAAACCACTCATGCTATTTTGACGAGACTTTGACCTGAACTCAATAGCGATCGAGTTCACATTCAACTTGCTGTTTACAAGCCAGACTTCCAGACTACTAGATTATTCATGATGTCATAAGCCTGAATGGAAAAATTATTCTTAAGTTTGTGACCATTTCGTGATAGATAATAGCATAGTCAAATTTCTTCAAAAAACACACAAACTTCAGCCCCGTTTAGACTGACAGTTAGTTATACCCCCTTGTTTAAATATATGGGAGATGTTAAGATACCCAGTATTATGGATCTGCACAAAGATTTTATATTCTCTACAACATTTGGGAGGAACTTATAGTTTTGAATCGAATTTCAACCTGTATTTCCACAGATTAAATGTCAGCTTGCTCTTGATGACATACCACTCATACTATTTTAACGAGACTAACTTTGACCTGAACTCCAGATGTGAAAATAAATCAGGAAGTAAAACACCACTTCAACTACCAAACTTTCTGCAATGAACTCGAACTAACTCTGCAGAGGTTGGTCTTCCCCCACCGCATCAATGTATTTGTCCACGTGCTGCTAACTCAATAGAGTGCGAGTTATCCTTCATCTTGCAGTTACGAGCCAGACTTCCTGAAGTAGTCAAATATTCATTTCACGATTATCCGTAGAGGATATACTAGATAATTTATTATGTCATTAACCTGAATGAAAAATTGCTCAAGTTTGTGGCAATTTCGTGATAGATGACAGCGTAGCCATTTTTCTTTAAAAAAACTCATAAACTTCAGACCTCTTCAGAATGACAGTTAGAACCCCATGATTAAATTTATGAAAGATGATTTGGACCCTGTTATATGGTCATGCACGAAGATTTTATATTCTGTACAACTTTTGGGTGTGTATACTCGCACATCTTAGAAATTAACAGTCCCACAATATCGACAGCTTAGATGTCAGTTTTTTCTTGCTTACATACCACTCTTACTACTTTAATATGACTTACTTTGACCTGAACTTCAAACGTGAAGATAAATCAGGCAGTAAAACAGCACCGCAACTATCAAACTTTCTGTAATGAACTCGAACTATCTCTGCAGAGGTTGGTCTTCTCCCACCGCATTAAAGTATTTGTCCAGGTTCTGCTAACTCAATAGCGAGCAAGTTCACCTTCATCTTGCCGTTCACGAGTCAGATGCCGCGTTATCGACAAGTGATCTTCCAAAGCGAATACGAACTTATTGCGTGGTGTGCATTTTTGCAGGTTAAAAGAGGGACTAGCTCGATGAAGTTCATATAAATTTTGAAAGATCACTTGTCCAAAATACGAGGCCAGACATCCTGATGAAGTTAAATATTCATTTCACGATTATCCGTGGTCCGTGGAGGGCATACTAGATTAGTTTTGATATCATCAGCCTGAATGAAAAATTCTTCATGAGTTTGCGGAAATTTCGTAATAGATGGAAGCTTGGTCAATTCAAAAAATACATAAACTTTAGCCTGTTCAGATTGGCAGTTACATGGTTCTGCACAAAGATTTTATATTCCCTTCAACTTGTGAGGAATTAAGACTCAACCTTTATTCCCACAATATAGATAGATGTCAGCTTTATCTTGATGACAAACCACTCATGATATTTTGACGAGACTAACTTTGACCTGAACTCAAGATGTGAAAATAAATCAGGAGTAAACACACCTCCAACTACCAAACTTTCTGCAATGAACTCTAACCAACTCTGCAGAGGTTGGTCTTCTCCCACCGCATCAATATATTTGTCCACGTGCTGCTAACTCAATAGAGTGCTAGCTATCCTTCATCTTACAGTTTGCAAGCCAGACTTCCTGATGTAGTGAAATATTAATTTCACGATTATCCGTGGGGGGCATACTAAATTATTTATGATGTCAATAGCCTGAATGAAAAAAATCTTCATAAGTTTGTGGCAATGTCGTAACAGATGAAAGCTTGGTCAATTTTCCCTAAAAAAATATAAACTTCAGCCCTTTCAGATTGACAGTTAGGTATATCCCCAAGTTTACGTAAATTCAAGGGAGATAATTAGGTTCCCGATAATATGGGTCTGCACAAAGATTTTATATTCTCTACAACTTCTGGATCTGTAGACTCGCACATCTGAGGAGTTAATAGTTTCGAGTTAAGGCTAAACCTGAATTCTCGAATTCTTTAGAAGCAAACTCCCATCTCTACTTGTGAAAAAAGCTTAAGCATTACTACTATTCCCTGTTGAATTTGCTTGTTTTGATTCTGTAATGTTTCATTAGGTGAAATCACGTGGTCCTTTTGAATGGATATGCATTATTCTTCAATTTTCTTAGAGTATCAACCAATTGATTCAGAAAAACAGAAAACTTTAATCTGAATTTTATTCAAGGTATTGTTCTTTCAGTACCCATCTAATGAAACAATCGGTAGGAAAGTGATAATCTGAGTTATCATTAAACAATAAAAATTATGAATGGACGAATAAATCTGCTTGTTTGTTGTAACATTTTTTCTAATTAACCGCCTATTAAAGACATAATTCTCCATTTATTTCCTGAAAGTTGCCCTTTGAAAATTAGACTGGGCCGCTTAAAATTTTTTCTAATAAGTCAATATGTTTCTTCTATATTTTTTTCTGATTTAATAGCCTTTGAAGGCATAATACTCAAATTATTGATTAGCACTTGATTTATGAAAGTTTAATTGAGCTGCTGAAAACTCTTTCTCCTTGGAAAAAGTGAATTATTTCTCGAAGTCAAAGCCCAGTGAAAGCATTGATTTAATTATACGCTAGCGAGAGCATTCATTAATAAATCTTTTAATCTGAAAGGTTAGGGATTACGTTTAAGGAATTTTATAGATTCTTTATGATAAAAAAATCTCATAGATTCTGATAAATGATTTAGCGGAAACCGAGTATTTTACTTTTATCAAAATATGATGAATTTCAATTAATTTTTTTAATTACTTTCGATACATTATTTTTTTGTGACTAGGTTTTGACCCACTGATGAAATATGGGATGTCAAAAATCATTTTAACTGGTTCAGACCTGCTCGATCGGACGGAACAGTCGTAGATAGCAAATTTTGGGTTTAAGATATAAAAATAAAAGATGAACGAATGAAAGGTTCAAAGGATATCCATATTTGTCGTTTTCCCAACATAAACAGACGTATAAACGCTTCACTGACACAAGGGTTTTCCTCCATTTTCAATTCAAGAATGTACACTCTACTACTCGAAGTTTATTAATCCAATTTGTGGTTTCCATACAATAGTCGAAGACCTTCGTGAATTGAAAAAAAGTTTTTTATATATGAATAGTGAGATAAAATATAAGGTGGAAAAACTCCACTCTCAAATTCGAAATTAGATTAAAAGAGATTGAAATGGGTTAAACCTGTACTTTCTAGTCTATTGTGTTCCCCTTTCTTCCAGTTGATTAAATTATTGCTACAGCTTTTATGTGATTTAGCAATTAACACGGGTTCAAAAAAGTAATTTCTCCGCTTTTATCGACTGCTTCACCAAAACACCATTTGTGTTGGTAGCCGATAGTGAAACATTCTGTTACTAGGTGTCCAGGAGTTTCCTCCTCTTCCCGCAGAATTCGCATTTCTCAGCATCAAAATTACCATGGAAATTTTTGCAGTGCCTCTTTCATCAAGAATTTTGTTTGAAGGTATTCTCCTCTAAGTACCAAAAGGGTGCTGGTACTAATTTTTAGATTATGGTCGTTTGGCACGGTGACTATTTTTCCACACTGCAACCAATGAAGAATATTGTGCGTAAGCATACTGAGCTACATTTGGCTCTAGAATTCAACGTCCTAAGCAAAGTTAATTATTTTTTTAGGAGATTTTGTTCTAACGTCTACTGACGTGAGTATGTTCCCAATTTTTTTTATATATTTCCTTTGATATATTAGAAATCGCTTCGTCTAACGCCAGACACCTGCAAGACACCATTAAATTGCATTCATAGTTCATTATAATATCAAAACTGTCGCCTACTTGGGTCACATTCGATAGTTTCCTTATCAATATGTTTAAATGTCAGCATTTGTAGATGAGTAATTGAAGCATGAATGAAATCAAATATAGTTTGAGGTGTCTAGTAGAGGGTTAAAAGCGTAAAAAGGTCTGCAGATTGAATGGAGTATTTCAATATTATAACGAAGTAATTGAAGGAAACTAGGTGAATTTAAGAATGAATTTTTATCTTTTTAGTATTCTTTTAGTTTTATAGATGTTGATGGTTTCTCCCTCTGATCCTTTCATAATAATGGTGATGGTGATGGTGAAGGAATGCTCAAAAGAATTGTAGATGTTGATATACAGGGTGTCTGTGAACAGATGCGAAGGATTTTGGGAGATGACTCCTCGATGAAAATAAGCGGGGTTAGTTCATGTAAATTTTTTTCGAAATCGACCCCCATTCTAAGATACAGCCTTTGGAAGGCGATGACGTTTGATGTTTTTTTACGGCTTCTTAAGAACATTGATTCATAAAACTATACATAATATGAAGCATTACGTAGATGTTACTCACACGAATTTATTAGATCTCAGAACTTTATTATTTGGGGTTGAAGGTAACAATCCCCTATGATTTTCGTTCAAAAATTGTTTTCGTGGGATAGATTTTGTTAAAATAAAATTCTCTTATGGTTTTCCTTTCGATTCTGGACAAAAAAGGTCTCTCTGTAAAATTTCGAGACAGTCGATACTTTTCTTTTCATTTTTTCCGAAAAAATTTAATTTTTCGAAAATATATCCCAAGAAAACAAGGGGTTGTTATTTCAAACCCTTGATAATAAAGTTATGCAATCAAAAAAAATTCTGTGAGTAACATCTATTTAATGGAAAATATTATGTTTGGTTTTATATTTAAAACTGTCAACTCGTCATCGCCTTCCAGAGGCTGTTTCTTGGATTTCTAAAAAAAATTATATGAACTAGCCCTGCTTATTTTCATCGAGGAATCATCTCCCTAAGTTCCTCGCATTTGTTTACAGACACCCTGTTTAAATGAATACGTGAACTCAGTGACAAGGCGCTCGAATAGCCACTCATTATGAATGATAAATAATGAAAAAGTCTACGAAACAACGACCACGATCCAAACATATTTAGCTTTCCAGGTAATTGAAGGTAGTGAGCTCTTCTCATATTCTCGCTATTAACATGTCAAGTCCAGCCTTCGAGTGAATTGGATAAATCAATAAGCGCTCGAAAGAAGCTTCTAACGTTTTTTCTCGTTTTAATCCTCCTAATTTACTCGCCATCAAAGACACGCTTCTCAAGTTATTTCCTAGCACTTACTTACGGGGCGCGAAGCTCGCCTACGGAATAACTGTTTTGGGAGTAATGTTTTTGCTGTAATGCTGTGTCTGAAGAAATCTGGAAAATGAATGGAGAAATCCGAACTGAAATGGGTGGATTGTAAATGGTTTCACGCCATTCGTGGTCCCTGTTGGCCGATTGAAGAATAATTGAGATACACGAACGCCGAAAGACCAATTCATGTGAGAACAGCATTCAATCAAGACGAGAGATACTATCAGGGCTAGTCTAACTGAAATAAAAATTCAGGGAAGTTCCTTGTGAGCGTAGTAGGGCTGATAATTAAAAAAATTTACGTTCTACGAATGTTCGAGCCAGAGTAGATAAAAAACTACCCTACAAGTATAGACTGATGAATCAAGGCTTATTCATGCTTTGAATGAAAACCATATGATTTGATGGAATCAAGTATGAACAATACAGAAATAAGAGAATTAGTGGAAGTAGTTTTCATATCAATACTCCAAAATCTCATTAGTCAACATCTTGATCTCACAAAATTCTGGGATGCAATAAGAAGATCCGAGGCCTATTGCACCAAATACTTAGCGACTTATCACTTTGCACTTTTCACTTTTCAAATGAACTACGTTGCACGAAACACGTTCATAATTGGAAAGTGCACTTCGCAGAAATTAAATATTGGGAGGAATGTTGTGCAACATAATCAATTTTCACTCTACAAATTTTGGTGCAATAGGCCCCTGCTTACAAAAATATCAAATGAATTATGTAACATTTGTCATTGATGATTATTTCCTGAAAACTGTTCAAAATGACGAACTATTTCAAAGAGTGGAAAAAGTTTCTTCTCTGAAACTTGGAAATTTCAAGCGTTTTCCTATAGATGACTAGCGAATGTTGACCGTAAGGTTGAATACAAGATGCAAGGAAATGAAAATAGCCCGAATAATACAATAGTTCTCACAACAAAATGTATGAATGTCAGCTTTCATGAGTAAGGATTTTGAGTACTCTTAAATGGTTACAATTATAGTTTGAGGGTGTCTGGTAAAAGGTTAGAACTATGAAAATGTCTGCCGATAAAATGAAGTATTCTAATATCATTACGAAGTAAATAAATGATTTCATTAAATAGAAAATGTGTGAGTTTGAGAGTCAACTTCCTTCTTTTTATCGATTGAAATATACTCTGGGAGGATTCTGCATTTCTTAGAAACTTCATAGAGACTCGGAGTGAAAACCTATAAAGTTTCTAAGAAATTCCTTCTTTTTATTAGCTATTATTTACTTGTATTTATACACAATGAGCCATCCATAACTTTTTCTTTCGAATTTTGAGCTTTGGGATGTAATAACTAAAAAACGCTCGGACAGGTCAAATTTTGTTGAAAAGGGAACGAAAAAGGTTTTCAAATGAGTTTAATATCACAACTCCTCTAGCCGCAACCCCTAAAGCTCTCATTTTCAATAGAAAAAAGAGGTCGATCAGCACCTTATTAGAAAAGCAATTAAATTTCCTGCATGATTGTGTTTTTTTTCATCGCCTTATTATTATACAGGGTGACTCAGTATTCCTTCAATAATTTTCAGACACGGCTACAGTATAACTGCTTTGGGAGCAAAGTTTTCTGCTCTGTGTCCAACGAAAACTGGAAAATAAAAGTAGTGATAACTGAGGGGGTTCTGGAACACTTTATGACCATAACCTCACTTTTTGGTGCTTGGCGGGAATAAAATCTATGGTGCGTGGCGTAGGTTTGTATTACCGACCGTCTCTTCCAGTTGAGAAGCAGCTTTGGTGAATATCGAGGAGATTTCAAGGACGAGAGATCGAAAATGATGTTGTCTGTAGCGGAGAGCTGAAATTTATAATACTCATTACTTTCTGTTTTGTTTTACTTGTGAGATTTCAGGATACTCAGTATAATCAGATAAACTAAAAATGAAAACTAACTGTTTTGGTAGCATCCTTTCCTGCTCTATGTCCAAAGAAAACTGGAAAATATATGGAGAAGGCCGAATTGAAATGGGTGGATGGTGAATGGTTTCACGCCTTTCGTGGTCTCTGCTGACCGATTGAAGAATTGAAATTTAGGAACGGCGAAGGGCCAATTCATTCTCCTTCAACCTGAAGGGTTGTGTTATTCGATACGAAAATCCAGAGAATGGCGTATACCTTTCAATTCATCTTGTCCGATACATATTGCTTTGTTATGGAATTTTATCGTTCGGGATCAGTTTGAAATGGTTCCTTCCGAAAGAAGATTGATCGAGTAATGCCAGGAGACCCATACATTTTCTTGCATTATATTCAATCATTTTCTGGAGCAGATGCGTGAATGCGTATAAATCTTGTGCAATTTTCAGCGATTGATTGCCCTGCGCAAAATTGAAATAAAAAGTGAAGAAGGTTTTGATACGAGGATATATTAAAAATGAAATTGTGGAAATTTTGATGCCGTTGTTGTGGCTTATTTTAGTGTACATTTTGAAATCGTGCTATTTCTGGCATAAAGAGGTCTGGTGGATCAGATATAAATCTGCGAAACGTCGCTTAATATATGCTGTAAAGACTATTGATCATTTATTTGTCCTATTTCCACGAATTCATTTTCATCTTATCCCCGATTAGGATTATCTGGACTTATCCAGAAATTGGATCTAGGAGATATGAATCAGTTATGAACTGAAGAAGCGTTTTCGGATACTTACTCGGGTTAACTCGATAGCTCACTTTCGCGTTCGTTTACCTAACCCGAACATCCAAGCCTTCTTTACTTCTTCAACATAGGAACTCGAAGATAACATTGAACATGCGAAGGCACACCAAAAATTAGAAGTAAAATTTTTCAGAAGCCAATAAATCCAAGGAAAGCTAGAGACAATCAGTAAATAAATTACAACTGAAAAATGAATTCTCTACTTCTTCAACATAGGTACTCATAAATAACATTAAACATAGAATGGCACACCAGAAAGAATAAAAAATATTTTACAGAAGCAAATGAATGCAAACAACGCTAGAGACAATCCAAAATGAAACTGAGACTGAAAGAATAAATCCTAAAATATTGGGTTATGTTATTCGATACTTATATCCATAGAATGGCGTATACCTTTCGATTGATCTTGTACGAAAAATTATGCTGTGTTATGGGATTTTATCGTTCGGGATCAGTTTGAAATGGTTCCATCCGAAAGAAGATTGATCGAGTAATGCCAGGAGACCCATACTGCATTATATTCAATCATTTTCTGGAGCTTATACGTGAAAGCGTATAAATTTTGTGCAATTTTCGATTTGATTGCACAGAGCGAATTTGAAATCAAAAGTGGAAAATGTCCTGATACGAAGATACATAGAAAATTCGTGGCTTACTATAAAACTAAAAAATATTTCAGTGTAAAAATTCTTCACTACTCAACATTGTTCGCCTTTTAATTGGATACATTTATTACAGCGAACCTGCAAAGTCTCTAGATTTTTAAATTCTTCTTGCTCTGCAAGCCAGACCACAGCTTTTATTACCTCCTCGTTGAAAGAAAATTTACGGTCTTTAAAACTTTTTGTGGATGATAAATAATAACAAAGTCTATGAACAAACGACCATGGTCCAAACATATTTAGTTTTCCAGGTAAATGTAGCTAGTGAGCTTTTCTTAAATTCTCGCTTTTAACATGTCAAGACCAGTATTCGAGCACCACAAATGTGCCAACCCTCGAGTAAATTGGATAAATCAATAAGCTCTCGAAAGAAGCTTCTGACGTTTTTTCTCGTTTTAAATCGTGGTCCCTGTTGACCGATTGAAGAATTGAGATACACGAACGGCAAAGGATCGTGAGAACAGCATTCAAGACGGGAGATACTATCAGGGCTAGTAGGTCTAACTGAAGTAAAAATGCATAGAAGTTCCTTGTGAGCGTAGTAGGACCGAAATAACTGTTTTCGTAGCATCCTTTTCTGCCCTATGTCCAAAGAAAACTGGAAAATGAATGGAAAAGGCCAAACTGAAATGGGTGGATTGTAAATAGTTTCACGCCTTTCGTGGTTCCTGTTGCCCGATTAAAGAATTGAAATATACGAACGGCGAAGGACTAATTCATTCATCCTTCAACCTGAAGGGTTGTTTTTTTCAAAACGAATAATCAGAGAATGTCGTATACCTTTCAATTCATCTTGTCCGATACAAATTGCTTTGTTATGGAATGTTATCGTTCGGGATCAGTTTGAAATGGTTCCTTTCGGAAGAAGATTCTCAGAAGACCTATACATTTTCGTGCATTATATTCAATCATTTTCTGGAGCAGATATGTGAATGCATGTAAATCTTGTTCTGTTTTCAGCGATTGATTACAAAATTGGAATCAAAAGTGAAGAATTTGCGGATACCAGGATATACTGAAACATTAAAAATGAAATTGTGTGGCTTATTTTAGTGTACATTTTGAGATCGTGCTATTTCTGGCATAAAGAAGTCTGATGGATCAGTTGTAAATCAGCAAAATGTTACTGAATATATGGTATAAAGTCTACTGATCAATCATTTGTCCTATTTCCACAAATTCATTTCCATCTTATCCAGATTAAGATTATCTGGAGTTATCCAGAAATTATATCTAGGAAAAATGAATCAGTTGTCACGTAATTTTCACTAAGTAACATTTATGCGAACGGCAGCTGTTCGCCAGAGAGCATTTAGGTCGTGGGTTTATAATTTTTGGGACACTACAATACCTTAATTATGAAAAATGGGCGCCACTTGATTTAGCTCAAATTAACTAAGATTAAGAAACTATTTGAAAATCAAGAAACAAGCAGTCATGTGTGGTTCATTATTTAGTTTAGGGGACAATAAATTAATGAAACGTTGATATTCTGACAAAAAATAGTAGGTATAATGTTCATATATGGTTAGTAACTTCCACTGAAAGGCATGTAGGTAAATCACACACTCTGTTTTGAAATAAGTACACCAAACTTTTCCTTGATGTTCAGGAATTCGCAGTTAAAAGTTATCACAGTTTTGTGTAATACTGGCCTTGATGTTAGAAGAACGAACGTGACAAAATGGCGGTAGCAGCAGTTCCAGGAATTCTACAGAAACATATACAGGTTTGGAAATTCACATCTGAAACATACGATATACAATGCATCAGACAGAGAATTCTTCCGTCCAGTTGCCCAGATGAATAGTCGAGTCAATCACTTGCTGTAACACACTGAGTTCAGTTGTCTTACTTCTTTATTCTAGTCTTGTCTCTCTCTTATCGTTTAGAGGAGCGTAATTCTTTAGTATGGTAGGCAACAGTGAATACTTAATCGAGTATTACGGGCAGCCTGACAAATTAAAAATTCTATAGGTACGTGTAGTTCGGGTTCCCTACCATACTGCGATAAGAGAGAGACGAGACTAGATTATCGCAGTAAGACAGTTGAATTCATTCAGTTATCGCTTTTCATTATCTCGCCTATTCATCTGTGCAACTGTAGGGAAGAATTCTCTGTCTGATGCATTGTATATCGTGTTCTCGATGTGAATTTCCAAATCGGTATGATGATTGATGCAAACAGGTAAGTAAAATAATAGTCCTGACGTAGATTTCGTAATCGAAACTTTACGATATTTCTCAAACCTCCGGTAGGAACCCTAAAAATTACAATTCTCACATGTAACGAAAATATAAAAGTCTTACGAGACTCACCTTTTAATATAAAAAGGGTTTTTATGAATTTGAACAGAATCTGAATGGTACTGAACGAAACGATAATAATTTCTCTTTTAAAACGGTAATTTCAAATTTTTAATTGCCAAATCCCTTTCAGGTCTACAACGAAATACGGAATGAAAAATCTGGAATGTCTCTTATCAACTGCTGATAAGATAAGAATTAAGAGAGCCACGGACACCGACCGCCACCTGTCTTTTATTCATATTGTTACTTATCATAATGAAATATATTTCTGCATATTTATTAATTGATTTTATTTATTATCGCAAGATGGATTGAGGAAGAGAAGAGGAAAAATCATTTTGCTTTCAAAATGAACCAATTATATAAGTTCGACACGAACATAATTTTGAACAGTTACACAGTTATGAACTGAAAAGGCGTTTTCGGATACTTACTCGGGCTAATTCGATCCCTAACCTTCGCGTTCGTTTATCGTATCCGAACATCCAACCCGTTTTCGGAAAGTACGGTGCTATTAACTCGATCACTGAATCAAGTTGATCTATCGTAACCCTACACGGGAGCAGGGTCGTAGAGTCACCGCATGGGCTCTGCAGTTCAACTTTGTATTTGAAAAAGGCAGAAATAAGTCTTCTTCTGTTTTCTTAGTAATTTCATATATTTTATTCCAGAAAATTATGGAAACACAAGATAATTTGGTTCAATGTAAAATGTGTGGTTTCATGAGCCGAGAAAATAGTGTGAAACATCTTCTCCATAACTATTCAAATCTTTCTGCGTACAAGCTGAAGGCTTTTTCACTTCTTTACTCAAAGATAAATTGAACATGCGGTTGCACACCAAAAATCATAAAAAAGATTTCACAGAAGTCAATAAATCCAAGTAAAGCTAGAGACAATAAGTGAATAAAGTGGAACTGAAAAATAAATTCTCTACTTCTTCAACATTGGTACTCAAAAATAACATTAAATACGGAAGGGCAATAAATGCAAGCAGAGCAAGAGACAATATACACTGGTACTGAACAAATAAATCCATAAAATATTTGGTTATGTTATTGATACGACTGTCGAGAGAATGGCGTATACCTTTCAATTTATCTTGTCGGATACATACTGCTTTGTTATGGAATTTTATCGTTCGGGATCAGTTTGAAAATTTGATTGATCGAGTAATCTCAGGAGACTCATACATTTTCCTGCATTATATTCAATCATTTTCTGGAGCAGATAAGTGGATGCGTATAAATCTTGTGCAATTTGCAGCGATTGATTGCACCGAATAAAATTGAAATCAAAAGTGAAGAGTGTCCTTATACGAGGATACATGAAAAAACTCGTGGCTTACTATAGAACCAAATAATATTTCAGTGTCAAAGTTTTTCACTAGTCAACATGTTCGACTCCCAATTGGATACATTCATTACAGCGAACCTGTAACGTCTCTAGACCTTCGAAAAACAATTCTTCTTGCTCTGCAAGCCAGAACACAGCTTTTATTACCTCCTCGTTAATAACAAAGTCTACGAACAAACGACCACGATCCAAACATATTTAGTTTTCCAGATATATGTAGCTAGTGAGCTCATCTTTTGTTCCCGCTTTTAACATGTCAAGTCCAGTATTCGAGCACTACAAAAGTGCCAACCCTCGAGTGAATTGGATGAATCAATAAGCGCTCAAAAGAAGCTTCTGACATTTTTTTCTCGTTTTAAGGGGTCGTTTATACTGGCCCGTAACTTATGCCCTTAAATTATGAATGAAAAACTTCTATTTAAGGGAATAAGTTTAAGTTCGAGTATAAACCATAGCACGAAATTTCTATGTTTCAATTCTTAGGGTAAGGGAAAAGTTAATGTTACGGGCCAGTATAAACGCCCCTAATTCTCCTAATTCACTCACTATCAAAAACACGCTTCTCAAGTTACTTCCTAGTACTTACTTAGGGGGCGCGAAGTTCGTCTACAGAATAACTGTTTTGGGAGTAACGTTTTCTGCTGTGTCCAAAGAAAACTGGAAAATGAATGGAGAAGGCCGAACTGAAATGGTTGGATTGTAAATGGTTTCACGCCATTCGTAGTCCCTGCTGCCCGATTGAAGAATTGAAATATACGAACGGCGAAGGGCCAATTCATTCATCCGTCAGCCTGAAGGGTTGTGTTATTCGATACGAAAATCCAGAGAATGGCGTATACCTTTCAATTCATCTTGTCCGATACATACTGCTTTGTTATGGAATTTTATCGTTCGGGATCAGTTTGAAATGGTTCCTTCCGAAAGAAGATTGATCGAGTAATCTCAGGAGACCCATACATTTTCCTGCATTATATTCAATCATTTTCTGGAGCAGATACGTGCATGCGTATAAATCTTGTGCAATTTTCAGCGATTGATTGAAACATTGAAAATAAAATTGTAGACATTTTTATGCCGTTCTAGTGGCTGATTTTCGTGTACATTTTGAGATCGTGCTATTTCTGGCATATAGAGGTCTGGTGGATCAGATTTAAACCTGCGAAACGTCGCTAAATATATGATGGTAAGTCTATTGATCATTCATTTATCTATTTCCACAAATTCATCTTCATATTATCTCCGATAAGGATTATCTGGACATCTCCATAAATTGGATCTAGGGGAAATGAATCAGTTATGAACTGAAAAGACGTTATCGGATACTTACTCGGGTTAACTCGATCCCTAACCTTCGCGTTCGTTTATGTAACCGAACATCCAACTTGTGTTCGGAAAATAAAGTGCTATTAGCTCGATCACCGACTCAGGTTGATCTATCGTAACCTTACACGGGAGCAGGGTCGTAGAGTCACCGCATGGGCACTGCAATTCAATTTTCTATTTGAAAAAGGCAGGAAAAGTCCTTTACTCTTTTCTTAGTAATTTCCTATATTCTATTCCTGAAAATTATGCAAAGGAAAGAGAATTTGGCTTATTATAAAATAATAGTATAATGTGAAACAACTTTTTCATAACTTTGTATGCATATCTTTTTGCGTTTAAGCTAAAGCCTTCTTCACTTCTTAAACATAGGTACTCAAAGATAACATTGAACTTGTGAGGGCACACCATAAATTATAAGATAATAATTACAGAAGCCAATAAATCCAAGCAAAGCTAAAGACAATCAGTAAATAAATTGGAACTGAAAAAATGAATTCTCCACTTCTATAACATACGTACTTAAACATAACACTGAATATGGAAGGGCTTACTAGAAATTATAAGAAATATTTAACGAAATCCAATGAATGCAAACAACCTAGAGACAATCTGAAATAAACAGGCTCGTATTCTGGACAAGTGATTTTTCAATGCGTATACGAACTTCATTGGAGTCTCCCTTTTACCTGCAAAACTGCACACCGCGCAATTAAGTTGGTATTCGCTTTGAAAGATCACTTATAGAGAATACGGGGCCTGGGACTGAAAAACATGAATCGATAAAATATTTGGTTGTTATTGATACGACTGTCGAGGGAATATCGTATACCTTTCAATTCATCTTGTCCGATACATACTGCTTTGTTATGAAATTTTATCGTTCGGGATCAGTTTGAAATGGTTCCTTCCGAAAAAAGATTGATCGAGTAATCTCAGGAGACCTGCATTATATTCAATCATTTTCTGGAGCAGATACGTGAATGAGTATAAATCTTGTGATAATAAGTGAATAAAAAATGAAGAATGTCCTGATACGAGTATATTTTGAAAAATTCGTACTGGCTTACTGAAGAATCGAATAAAGTTTCAATGCTAAAGTTTTCACTACTCAACATGTTCGCCTCTTAAATGGATACATTTATTACAGCGAACCTGCAACGTTTCTAGACCTTCGAAAAAAAATCTTGCTCTGCAAGCTAGATCACTCCTTTTATTACCTACTCGTTGGAAGAAAACTTACGATCTTAAAAAAATTTTTCAGGTGAAGAAAGAGATGATAGTCGGACGGAGCCATATCCGGTGAAAAAGTGGGGTGTTCTAGTACTTCTACCCCTAAATCACGAATATTTTGCATGGCTACTTTAGATAGATTACTGCGTCTTTTGTTTTTCATTTTTTTTCCGTAGAGTGGTCAGTAATATCGAATAGTAATCTCCAATTATTGTGCTATACTTATCGAAAAACGTATTCATGATTACTTCATGGCAATCCACAAAACTGAAGCAAGAATTTTTTCAGTAAGTTTTTGGACACGAAAGTTCTTAGATCTTGGAAAACTAAAGTGTCGCCGTTTCATCGATTTTTACTTTGTTTCTGGATCATTCCCCATTCACCTAGTCACGGAATGCCTTGGCATTACGAGCCTGAGGAGGAAATGCCTTGGACAAGAAACTTGCAAGAGTGAGGAACTAGCCTCGTTGAAGCCTTCATAGTTACTAGATTTCATTAGATCTCTGGAACTGGAAGGCGAGCTGTGAAGGTTTTTTGGCCAGAACAGCTCTATAAGGGGGCACAATAGACCTTAAGGTCGCAGTGAACTGTAACCCCTCTGTAAACAATCAACTACTTCTGGATCATAGAAATGTAACCAAGTCTTTTCCATCGTAACAATTCGGTTTAAGCAGTCATTTGGGATCCATTTCGCAGAAAATTGTCTCATGTCCAAATTACGTGAATTATATGATGAACTTGTATGAAATATTCAGTGCTTCAGATATTCTATATAGCTCTTTTCGACGGTCTGATGAAGTGAACTGCATCGATATTTTTGTGGACTGACACAGAAATTGACCTTCCTGATCGGTCATCATCTTCAATTGAAAGTTAACCTCCTTTGAAGCCCACATTCAAATTTTTCAAGGTCGCATACGAAAGAATGAACATTGATCACCAAGAGTATGAAGCTCTTCGTGAATCTGCTTACCTCTTAACCCTTTTGATTACAGGTGGGTACTTGATGATGGGTCGAAAATCCAATTTTTTTTACAATATCGGAGGACATCTTTTTCTTGAGTTTATTGCGTAAATCTCCTGACGATTTCGAGAGAATTTTCGGTTCGAGAACTGTAATAAAATCCTCAAGTAATTTTCCGCAGTCACACCTCGAAGCATGATTCATCCCTTCCGTAGAAGGTCAACACATCAACAAAGACGTGACATATCCATAGACTTTGGAAGCACAAAT
The DNA here is from genome assembly GCA_013421045.1 of Propylea japonica. NCBI lineage: Eukaryota > Metazoa > Arthropoda > Insecta > Coleoptera > Coccinellidae > Propylea > Propylea japonica. The sequence goes on from CM024240.1 coordinate 46,100,754, forward strand.
TCATCTCTGAGATCTTCGTCGATACTGCGTATCCATCCCAAGTAGCAATCGAGTCACGATCGTCTAGCCGATTTTCATCCCAGTTACTCGGGTTGGATGGAAATTCGATAGTCGAAGAGCAAACTTCATCAGGCAGGTGGTGTTAATATTTGAGTGTTTGCTCTGGCAGCTCCCTGAGTTCGAGTGACGTAGATGCATGTCGTCCGTTTGAAACCCTCTGAGATTACTCGCTTTTCACGTCACATTTCATTTTGAATAAAAACTTCTCAATATTGATATTATTGATGATCATAATCGACATGAGGGAAGACGTTGTGAACTACATTTCAATCGGTTGTGAAAAGTTGAATCTCCGATTGGAAATTCATGAGAATACATATACAGGGTGAGTCGGAAGAACATGCGAAACTCTAGGAGCGTATTGTACAGGGTGGGCATATTTCGATGTTTTAGCACTGCAACTTTTAAACCAGAGGAGATAGACAAAATCTGATACCCATTTCTCGATCTCTTTTTCTTAGAAACTAACAACAGTAGTATTCATTTTTGGCTACCTTCTTTTGTTTTCGAATTATTAGCGAAAATGGAAAGGTGGCAATATCGAAAAAAATTCATATCTCCGTTAATACTGATGATAGAGCTCTGAAATTAAAACATTATACAGGCCGTTTTTAACGTGGAATCCAGTGGCGTACTCGCCTTTTTTGCACCATTTTTAATTACGGAGCTATGACCCAAAGTTATTTTTTTTAAGTGGAAATACTAGATTTTTTTCATTTTCTTAAAGCTTGATTTTTTCTGATTTCAAAAATATATAACATTGTATGGTTTGTATCAATATGAGTATAGAAAATGGTCAAAAACCTATTTTCCTTTGAGTCTCATATTTTCTAAGGTTGACGAGCACAGAAAACAACAAGAGCAGTCTCCTTCCGTCAATCTCATTATTTCTACACTTTCAACTAATTTCTCCAAAATTCGAACATGGATATATTTCATGAAAACTTATATCTTGAAATGGATTTGGAAATAACAAAAAGATCCACATGATCCTCCGTTTCAATCGATATACTTAGTTATAATGAGATGGATGCAAGAGAATATTTTTATTGCACTCCAGAATAAATACGCACAAGTGCTTAGTAGTCTATTTCAAATCGCATATGAAATACCGCATATAGATATGATTGAAGTTATCAATTCAATCAGAACAGTAATGAAGGAAAAATATTTTTCAATACCTAATAGTGATTACATAAAAGGTCAGTAGGTTATAACTAAGATGTCTTATTTTAGACATCTTAGTTATAACTTAGAATGAGGGATCAAGTTTCACAGCAGTTCATCTTGGAGACATTGAGTAAAGAGCGTAGAAATGAAAAGAATACTGAAAATATATTGTGGTAATTATACGATGCTAAATTTTTCTGTGCTCATCAACAATTGAAACCATAGAAAATATTGATACTCAGCTGAAAATAGGTTTTTGATCATTTTCCATACTCATATTGATACAAACCATACAATGTTATATATTTTTGAAATCAGAAAAAAATAAGTGTTCGAAAGTGCCACAAAAATCTTGTATTTCCATTTAAAAAATATAACTTTGGTCATAGCTCCGTAATTAGAAAATGGTGCAAAAAAGGCGAGTTCGCCACTGGATTCTCGTAAAAAAGTGCCTGTATAATGTTTTAATTTCAGAGCTCTATCATCAGTATTAGCGGAGATATGATTTTTTTTCGATATTGCCACTTTTCCAATTTTCGCTTATTCCTCGAAAACAAAAGAGGTAGCCAAAAATGAATACTACTCCCGTAAGTTTCTCAGAAAAAGAGATCGAGAAGTGGGTATCAGATTTTGTCTATCTCCTCTGGTTTAAAAGTTGTAGTGCTAAAACATCGAAATATGCCCACCCTGTACAGCTAAAAATAATTGAAAAACTTACATGTTCTCATGCATTTGTTTTGAGATGTAGGGTGTTGAAGTTGAATACAGTTTTTGAAATGATTATACGTGTTTATCAAATTTTTATAAATTTACTTCATTTACTAATAATCAATTTATTCACCACAGCTCAGTGACTGAATTTTTCAAAATAATTTGAATTTTTCCGAGAATTTTGAGGAAAACGTTCAACATTTTTTTCTCGAAATCGGTAGCAGATAGGTAGTTTAGTATATCGACAAAGATACCTTTTACATTTTTTAGCGCTCGTTCCAATTAAACGAAGGCTATATTGTTTTTCTCAAATGTCAGTCATTTTCGAATTTTATGCCGAAAATGTTCACAATTGATAGCATTCGAATCCCTGATTACGAATTCGTGGTCAAATTGATTTCTGTCCTAGAAACCGTCCTGCCGTAAGCACGATAAATTTCGAATGGATTATCCTATAGAGACTTGAGATTCTAAGGTTGAGTTCAGTTGCCAAATGCCGCCGTCAAGTTCGTTAACCAGCCAAATGGTACAGGGTGTTGCATAAAATATGGCCATTCAAAATTTTTGTTCATCAATATCTCAGACAAAACGAAACCAATCGAAATGAAATTTTGAGGCCACATGCAAGATGCTCATTTTAGGCCTCATACAAAATTTTGTAGCCATAGTGTTAACAGAACCATAAAAAATTCAATTGGAATATTGAGAAGATAAATCTCTATATTTCCATGACAAGATATCCGATTCGGGTGAAATTTATTTTGTGAATTAAGATTGATGCATTGAATGTTTCAAAATTTTAAGAGGATTGCATCATCAGAACCATAGAATTTATTTTTTTTAATTATTGATTTTTTATATATTTGATTTTTCGAATAATTTCACGAATATAATTCCCATCGTGCTGAGATTTTGCATTCATATACTTAACATGAATATCAAGTCCTTGACAAAAATTTGAGGTGATAGCATTGTTGCTCCACCAATGACCGAGCGCTTAGAAGGACCTGCTCAGTGCTTTTCTTAAATTTTTTCATATTCAGAGTGGCTCACTAAAAAAAGTTAATATTTATGCCAAAGTTGAGTTGAGTATCTTGTAAAGTGTACATACTATAAGAGAAAATATTGATAACATACCAACTTCAACACACTGTATCTCGAAAACAAATAAAAATCGTATAAGAACATATAAGTTTTTTCAATTATTTTGACGTGTAGAATACGCTCCTGGATTTTGGCCAGTTCATCCCGACTCAATCTGTATTAAGTGCGTCGAATATTTTTGGAATATTGGTAATAATATCGTTAACTTCAACTTTCTAGGAAAAGCCGAGACAGGTAGATTTTCGATTTCAGGTAGCAATGGCATAATCTGCATATGTCACTTATCGTGTGGACCGTAAACACGATAACCTCAGAAGAAACTACTTGAAAATTTTAAAATTTTTAAAGTCATTTGAGATTTGAGTAGGAAAGCTAAATCCAGAAATGAATCCTATAGTTTTCAGGTTATTAATAAAATTTTAATTACCTATCATTATCTTAATACAAACATGCAAAACAAGCCTTCGCATCAAGAGTTTGGTAAATTTTTCCTACTGATCCGAATTCGCAAACAGAATCATTGAAGAGGACCTGAGTGTAGCATTTTCGAGAAAGATTTTTTTCTTGAAACATTCTGGATGGTTTCGTTTTTGTAACCCTGACTTTATCGACGCTCTTATGTTCAGTTGAAATTTCTGCTAAATATGATCCTGAAGTATTGAAATTTCCGGAAAAAAGTTAAGATATTTGGTCTTGAAAACTAACCATTTCCGAACTCAAATGCAGAAAAATTTGTGACCATCTGAAATAGTCAATTTTTTCATTTGCATTACAATATCATCAAATCTTTTTATTAATTATGGAAACTGTAGTAGGTACCTAACATACAGATAGCTTCTGAACTCTGTAATTATTGCTGTTTTCTATCAAATTGGTAAAGTGATATTTTCAGTGTGTAATTACTTGCACCAGCACTTTAATTAGAAATATCTTGTCACATACGTAAGGGACATCTATTGATCCGCTGAGTGGCTCAATTAACGCTCTGTTGTTTGTAGAGCCATTAATTTCACCGACTAAGCTTAATCACGTAGTATGCAAACCGAATTATAACTCTATAATACTTGTGTTATCTATGACATCCTCGAAGAATGAATAGTTGAGATAAGAAGAGAATTGCTTTCTTGTTCAAATTAAAATAACATTGGTTATTGAACAAACAAACCCCTGTTTTCGAATGGTTGAATCTATTATCCGATCGTTTTTAAACAAACAGTTATAGATAATAAAATATGATATACGAATTCATGCCTCAGAAGTTATGAATTACAGTTCAACTTCCCTATAACGAAAGCGCTAAATCCGCAAAAAAAAAAATCGTTATAAAGAAATTTCGTTATATAGAAAATTTGTTTCTATAGTTAGCAATGTCTACTTTACTGATACATATAAGTTTATCATTCACACTTAAGCACTCCCTTTTCGACAGTTCTGCACAACTTTCACACTAGCGTAATGGTTAGATAGAAACCAAATAGATAGGGGTGTATTTAAAACTATTTCAGAAGGATCTCTCTACCCGCCGTAATGATTTAGTTTAGGGTCAGGATTTTTAAGGTTCGTCCGGAAAATTTTCGGAAACAACCTACCCTTATTCCGTCTTACCAATACCCATCCAAAGAGTGATGTTCTTTGAATATTTCGTTACTTATAGAGAAAATTTGCTTCGTTTTTGAGGGTGTTTTTAACATGGAGTTTGGATTCACTATGCAATATCTTGTTCGAAATTCGTTATACAGGGTTATGCATTTTGCGGTTTCAAAAGTAAACGTAAATAAAACACATAAAAATATTTTTTATCATGATATTTCTTTCTTATTATAAAGTTTGAACGTTGACATTTGTGTGAAACACTACATCATTTAAATGACAACCACCCGAATTGTGGCAAGCATCGATTCTTTTGAGGTAATTTTCGACCACCTTTTGACACAAATTGGGCCATAACTTGACGAATATTGGTTTTTGACTACTCAAGAGTTAAAGGTTTATCTGCATAAACACGGTATTTCGCGTAGTCCCACAAAAAAAGTCAAGCAGTGTCAAATCGCATGATCTTGGTGGCCAGTTGATATCGCCGTCCACCGCCGGTTGTTCAAGCACCCATTCGACGTATTCACGATGTGATGTGAATGGTCGGCTGGCTTCAGTTGTTGTGTGAGCTGGATTTTATATGGGTGTAGGTGTAGATCTTATTGAAAAATACGCCATAATGTGCCGTAAGACAGTCCTAATTCCTGAGAATGACGAGGAATCGACAGATTCGGGTCTTCGGCAACACTTTCACTCACAGTAGCGATATTTTCAGTGGTACGAGCAAACCGATGATGCACAGGGCTTACAATATCTGTAACCAATCCAGTCTCTTCAAATTTCTTCACAATTTTATCAATTGCTTGCGTAGTTGGACGATTATGTAAACCAAAATCTGCTCTTAAAGCACGATATGTGGCTGTGGCAGAATCGCCATTTTTGTATTAGGTTTTTACAATTTTCATGCGTTGTGCGATAGTCAAGCGATCCATTTTCATAAATGTCAGACTTTCAACTGAACAAAAAAAAATTTTTTAAAAAACTTCGTTTGACAGATATCGAATTCCAGCCCTATACTTTTGAAACCGCGAAATGGATAACCCGTTAAGTGCACCTTACACGTCAATATTATTGAAGCAATATCGTTATTGATCAATATATTGAACGTATAAGGAGTGAATTGAAACAATATTATTGATGGCAATAATATTGAGAAGAATCAAATCGATTTGATATTTATTGCAGTTCCGCCAATATATTGAGGCGCCGTCAATATTATTGACACCGTGTGAGGGGTAAACAGAATATTGTGCAATAAAATTTCAGTAATTCTGGAGACGCCGTAGAGGGTGTTCGCTTAAATTGTGTTTTCAAACACATTGCGTCACAGATCTCTTCAACTATCTCGCTTATGGTCGTTGCAGCAATGCGAGACGAAAATTTCAAATCTTCAAAGCTGTTTGAAAGTTGCTAGAAATCTTAATGTGACTGCAAGTCGATCCGCCGGTGAAATAGCCTTCCTCATAATCGTATCTTGTTTTATTATAAATGGTGCAACGAGTGCAACAAGTTGTTGAAAAAGTTGCTCATCCATTTTTTAAAAATTTTTGTAGTCATCTGGCTCACCGTTGAGTTCTCGAAGCAATTCCTCATGTCCATGACTCGATCGTTTTTTTAACTATTTTTTCAAGCACACTTTTCTCTGCCTCCTTTTTTTCCTCTTATTCAGAACCTATTAAAAACGATAGATCCATCCTGACTTCACAATTGAAACTGACACTTATTGGACAATATTATTGAATCGTGTGAGGGCTGCCGTTTTTTACCATATATTGCGTCAATAATATTGAATCAATAATATTGACCGTGTAAGGTGGCCCTTACATACGTTCGTTTTAGGGAAGTTCCACTGTAGGTACTTTTCGCCTGATAATGAATGCATTTCAGACACAGTAACTCGAGTAATTCAATATAGCTAACATATTTTGTAATGGTATTGAAATGAATCATTATTGAAGTGAATAATGAATGAATAAATCGTTTCTTGTGACAGAAAAATATTCAGCAAGTAAGTAACAAGGATATACCGTGAAAAATCGGATATTCTGAAACCTCTGGATGTAGATTCCATTTTTGGATAACATATTGAAGCACGCATAACGAAAACAAGGAGTGTTTATTCATTTATATGTTTAATGTATATATTTCGTGTTTTCACACGATGCACACATACAGGGTGTCCCATTACTCGACGTCAACCCGGAACCGGGTGAAAAGGCAAGTAATGCTGGTTGTCAGAAAAATATAAAAAAAAATCTAAGTTGCATGATTTCAAAATAATGTGCATTTAAAAATACACGCAAAATTCCACACCCTGTGACAGTCTTTTCGCTCCTGTAGTTGCCGTAGTTCAAAATCATTTTTTTTGCCACTTTTTCGTTAACTGCTTCCCAGTAATAGAGTCCAATGGGTTCAAGTCCGGTGAACGGGCCGGCCACGAGATTGGACTAGAACGTCCGATCCATCTTCCGGAAAAAATGTTACCAGAAAAAAAAATTTTCAGAGAAATTTCTCAGGAAAAATTTTTTCTGGAAAAATTATTTTCTCTGGAAATTTTTTTTCTGATAACATTTTTTCCCGGAAGATGGATCGGACTTTCTGGTCCAATCTCGTGGCTGGCCCGTTCACCGGACTTGAATCCATTGGACTCTATTACTGGGAAGCAGTTAACGAAAAAGTGTATTCAAAGGCAATCGAAAATAAATTTGAACTACGGCAGCTACAATTAAACAAGTATTATACCATTTTGGAATCCTCACTAAATGCGCCAACTTTTGAAAAAACATGCCAAACCTACGTAGTACATTTTTTTTTCAATACAGTCAGTTGAAACTAGGCAATTGTTTATTTCGAATTTTTTTCTGAGAAGTAAGCCCTATTTTTATGAAACCTAGATCAGCTGGTATCAAAATTTTGATTACAGTTTAGACAAGCATTATTCAAGGTTACACAGCAAAGAAAAAAGTTGGAAAAAGTTGATATTTGTGGCAACAGGAGCGAAAAGACTGTCACAGGGTGTGGAATTTTGCGTGTTTCTTTAAATGCGCATTATTTTAAAATCATGAAACTTAGATTTTTTTTATATTTTTCTGATAACCAGCATTACTTGCCTTTTCACCCGGTTCCGGGTTGACGTCGAGTAATGGGACACCCTGTATTTTCTCAAAACTACTTCATTATAAAATGAGTAGAACGCATTAGTTAACAATTTACATGGTGTTGATGGAAGAGAAACGAGTTGGTCATAAATCTTAAAGGAAATGAATTCATTAATACAAGAGCATAAAACAATTATGTTTGGAAATGGAGTCGATCAAAAATTCCTTCGAAACGAAAAAGCGACGGTTCGGAGTTTGCAATATTAGCAACTTTTACTACGATCTATTACTGTAGTTCATGAATTTTTGAATTGGTCTTGTGAACCCATAACTATCCCTTTCAGAATGTGTTGTAAAAAATTGCTGCTCACTGTTAAGTGCTTCGTTTAAATACAGGCATCGATTACTTTTTCATGCTTATAGATCAACTAATACAAAAAATTGCAACAATAGACATGAATATACAAGGCCGTAGACAGAAAAAAATTTCGGGAAGGGGGTCCACAAATGACAATATTCGAAGGAAAATGTTCTAATCTTGTACTACTGAAAAATTTCGGCGGGGAGGGGGTTCGGACACACCAAAAATTCATGAGCCAAGGCCTTGGGAATATACGAGTTCATTTCATATTTTATGATATATATTTTTGTTCTAGAATGAATATCACAAAAATATGTCCAAGTTCCCTCACATCTGCAAAATGGTTCAATCAATGTTAACATTGACTGCGCTGCTGAAAACTCTTCCAAACTATTTTTGATCATTATTTATTTGATGAATACCAAGTGTACTGTTTCCTTCAATTTAATTAATGAATAAAACTCGTCATCGCCTTCCAATGGCTGTATCTTGGAGAGGGGTCGATTTCGAAGAAAATTATGTGACCATCTGCCTAATTCCCTAGCATTTGTTTACAGACACCATGTTTATTGAGTTATACATTTTATTCTCTAGCTAACAACACTCATGGTATTTTCGATGTCTCTGCGTTGGTACATTCTTGGTATGTTACGTACCTATAATCTCAAAAATTGATCACCCATACTCCGAGGGTGGATCAAAATACAAAGAAAAACCATCACTGGCTCTTTAAAAACTTTTTCAATCTTCCTCAATCTGAACAAATGCTAATGTTAAAATGTTCGATCAACATGAAACTTAAACAAACGGAACAAAATTTGAATTCGAATAATATATCTTCTGTCAGGGATATTTACAACACCAACCTGTATTCTTCAATGTTAATAAATGAGTTATTACCAACTAAATTTCAAATATTTCCCAGCCGCCGGAGTGTCAATCATTCTAAGATGAACTGTATTATCATCTAATTAAGGTTTGTTATCATGAAGAGAGAATCGTCTACCATTTAGCTGGTATAGCTAGAACCCAGAAATTAAATATACTCGTCTTTTATTTTATGACCAAATAAGATTTCACCGAATTCTGAAATTTCTCATTAAAAAATCACGAAATTATTATGTAAGAGGAGATAGGAGAGGTTCGTTCATTCTATTTCTAAATATCTTCGCCATGCACAGTTATACAAAAAATATCAGTACCTAACAAATGCTCAACCCGATACAGACTGACAAACTTTCTTCAACTTTTCATCATTTCCTCGAGCATAATTTGAAAGATTATTTAGAATACGGTAGATTTGAGCCCCAACTTCGTTTTTTTCCTTCATCACAGAAAATCTTTTTTATGGTAAGTGTAGAGTTATCAAAAGATCAATTTAAAGTTATTTCCATATATACAGAGTGTTCCAATAACAAGATACAGACCAAAGTTTCACCCGGTAGGTATATTTATGGTTCGACTGAATCGTAATTCCCTATTTCCAGTTAGTCACAATGTCGAAAACCTGTAAGAATGCGTATGGTCATCATTTACCTAGGCATCACACAAAAACTTGTTGAATGAAATACAGACAGCATAGACTTCGATTCAGAACATTCTAATTTTTCCTCCTCTTCCCAAAGCAAAAAACATGGACAGCCAATTTGTTCCCTAAAAATATTTTCAGAAATTAGGAAGAATTGATTATGATACTTATACAGTAGACTCTCGATAACTTAGTATCTCTGAACCCTTTAGCGTCCACCATTATATAGAAATAATGAAATAATTTAAAAATGCCTTTTTATTGGTTAGGACTGTTTATTAATGACTGCAAATTCTTGCCTGCTCGACTAGTTTCGATGAGTATCTCTCATCATTCTCAAGAGCGAAGTAACTAGACAACTGCAAAGAGAGAAAGACAAAACAGATAATTGAAAAAATATTGTCAATAGTAACAATAAATAACTCACGATGCAGCAGTCTAGCACAGTTCTCCAGCCAGGACAAAGAATCGACCTTGACACATTTTATGGTCTTTGAAAAATCACAAATACGATGAAGTCAAAATTTAAAATACAGATATAAATGGTTACATACAAACAATAACAAAACAAACATCAATACGCACGCGTACACAATTCTGCTGCAGAAGTCATAAAATCGACGGATCAAGGTCGAACGCATCAATCTACTCAGTGGCGGCGCGGCAGATAAAATAAGACAGTGAACACTAGGGTTAAAATAATAAATATCAAGTGGTTACAACAGAAGATCCCGGGTTTAACGCGACTAAATCGGTGGACGGAGTGTCTGCTGTAGCTGGTGTGTCCAGTAAGATATCAAATAAGCGTGGGAAGGTTTGCGTTGACAATGCATTGAGGGTGTTAAGTGACTTATCATTGATATGACAGAAAATTTCTATATCTTCCAGCACAGACTGTTTTAAACTAAATTTAGAGAGATGTAAGATTTTAACATCTGAATTCACGTCAAAACCGTGTTTGGAAAACCTTAAGTGTCTGCCAAACACTGATTTGTTGCACCTCTCATTTTTCTGACTGCGGAGATGTTCAGAGGTACGCTGTTGTAAGTGCGCCCCGTCCTACCAATGTACACTATATTACACTCCGGATCACCACAGCTCAATTTGTAGACACCACTTTGCTGTAACTTGGGTATCTTGTCTTTGTTGTGGACCAAGATGTTCTGCAATGTATTGGGAGACTTGTAGGCTATCCGGATGTTGTGTTCGCGAAATAGGCTACCCACCCTGGTCGAAATGGGTCCTATATATGACAGTCTCATATACTTGCAAACAGGATCCGTCCGCCGAAGAACAGATGCATCGTTGTTTAGGCGCTTCATTTGCTTCTTTCTTATCATATCTTCCATCCATCCAGGCTTGTATCCGTTTCTTACTGCCAGATGTTTTATCACATTGAGCTCATATTGAAGTCATCATCGGAAGAGGAACGCTGAACAATCTATTCACCAGGAACTGCAAACCCGCCAGTCGTTGGCTCAAGTGATGTGCGATGTGAAATGAATCAATTGGTCTGTTTGGGTGGGTTTTCTGAAATGCTGAAGGAAATTCTATGCGACGGAATCGGCATGGGAAATCCTCTCTCCAATTGTTTCGCAGAAATATTTATGTCTTTTTTCGAACGAAAACTGGTATCAACAATGGTAATCCTTTCAGAGAAAAATTCTATTCTGGCATCGATATGTGGATGATGTAATAGTATGCTGGACAGGAGAGAGAGATGAATTGGGTTCCTTTCTGGATTGGATCAATGGTCTTCATGTCAAAATTAATTTCACAATGGAATTGGAGGAGAATTCATCCATCCCCTTTCTAGATATTTTGCTGCGACGCATTAACAACAGAATTTCCTTCAGCATTTACAGAAAACCCACCCAAACAGACCAATTGATTCATTTCACATCGGCACATCACTTGAGCCAACGACTGGCGGGTTTGCAGTTCCTGGTGAATAGATTGTTCAGCGTTCCTCTTTCCGATGATGACTTTCAATATGAGCTCAATGTGATAAAACATCTGGCAGTAAGAAACGGATACAAGCCTGGATGGATGGAAGATATGATAAGAAAGAAGCAAATGAAGCGCCTAAACAACGATGCATCTGTTCTTCGGCGGACGGATCCTGTTTGCAAGTATATGAGACTGTCATATATAGGACCCATTTCGACCAGGGTGGGTAGCCTATTTCGCGAACACAACATCCGGATAGCCTACAAGTCTCCCAATACATTGCAGAACATCTTGGTCCACAACAAAGACAAGATACCCAAGTTACAGCAAAGTGGTGTCTACAAATTGAGCTGTGGTGATCCGGAGTGTAATATAGTGTACATTGGTAGGACGGGGCGCACTTTATAACAGCGTACCTCTGAACATCTCCGCAGTCAGAAAAATGAGAGGTGCAACAAATCAGTGTTTGGCAGACACTTAAGGTTTTCCAAACACGGTTTGACGTGAATTCAGATGTTAAAATCTTACATCTCTCTAAATTTAGTTTAAAACAGTCTGTGCTGGAAGATATAGAAATTTTCTGTCATATCAATGATAAGTCACTTAACACCCTCAATGCATTGTCAACGCAAACCTTCCCACGCTTATTTGATATCTTACTGGACACACCAGCTACAGCAGACACTCCGTCCACCGATTTAGTCGCGTTAAACCCGGGATCTTCTGTTGTAACCACTTGATATTTATTATTTTAACCCTAGTGTTCACTGTCTTATTTTATCTGCCGCGCCGCCACTGAGTAGATTGATGCGTTCGACCTTGATCCGTCGATTTTATGACTTCTGCAGCAGAATTGTGTACGCGTGCGTATTGATGTTTGTTTTGTTATTGTTTGTAATGTAACCATTTATATCTGTATTTTAAATTTTGACTTCATCGTATTTGTGATTTTTCAAAGACCATAAAATGTGTCAAGGTCGATTCTTTGTCCTGGCTGGAGAACTGTGCTAGACTGCTGCATCGTGAGTTATTTATTGTTACTATTGACAATTATTTTTCAATTATCTGTTTTGTCTTTCTCTCTTTGCAGTTGTCTAGTTACTTCGCTCTTGAGAATGATGAGAGATACTCATCGAAACTAGTCGAGCAGGCAAGAATTTGCAGTCATTAATAAACAGTCTAACCAATAAAAGGCATTTTTAATTATTTCATTATTTCTCGATAAATTGAATCTCTCGATAATTTGAAGTTCTTTTCAGTTCCTTGAATAACACTTGATAATTTGAAAAAAATCAACGTGTTCTGACCCCCTCGATAATTTGAAGTTGTAGCTGTGATATCTTGCTCAATAACACTCTTTAATTTGAAGTCAAACCACCCAAACACTCTATAATTTGAAGTCCCCACTCTTCTGTGATACGTTTCATCTTGCACTTGTCTTAATTGAGTTTGCGCAGTCTTCCTTAGAATTGCGTTGAACTAAAACCGGTTTTCGAATTTTCGAATTAAAAATGAGTGAAAGAAAGAATAAGGGTCTTTCAATGAGAAAAGACATTGGGAAAAGATGTTGCGAAATAGTTCGATATTCTACCATCTACATTGTCCATGATTTTAAAGAATACGAAACGAATCACTGGAAGTGTGTCCAGTATAGGAAGAAAAGGCTTCGTCAAGCTGAATTTCCTCGCCTGTAGGAAAAAGTCTTCCGTTCAGGCTCTCGGTTTCTGCCGTCAGGGCAGAAACAAATGAAATTCTTCTCAGCTCTCAACTCATAGAAAACACCCTGGACAATGCTAGGCTAGATGGAAGTCACTAACTCAAATGATAATTGCATATACTTCTTTTCGAAATGAAATACTCATGTTATCATATACACATTATCATGTATGTAGAATATAATATATAATCGCATATACAATATCATTAGTACCTATGTACTTCTGATCAAACTCTTGTTTAATTGAATTTCATCCTTACTCCCTCTTGTTTATTTAAACTCTTTTTATTTTGAACTCTCGGTAATTTGAACTTTTTCGTTGGTCCCTTGAGTTTCGAATTATCGAGAGTAGACTGTATCTGAATAATACCGAAAAAATGATTAAAAAATTGGAACGATACTATGAAATTTTAAACGAACGATTATTTCAAAATTTTGCGTTCAATTTGTGACGAAAATTCTCTTTCGCCTTTATTTCGCGTTCATGTCAATGGGGAATAACATAATTCTCTTAGAACCTGAGAACTTTGTGACACTACCAGTGCAGGCAAGAAACCAAAAACTTTTCGAAAGAATTTAAAATTATAAACAAGAACGTTTTTCTAATTTAAATTTGATACATTTTTTCTGTTCTATTACAGTTCCTTTTAACTTGGAACAAACAATATAGGTTTTAGTTACCAAGATCTGGATCAACTCTCTCAATTGATGTGGGGTAATCTGACGATATGATTGATCATTTGGAAATTGTTTTATTTCGTAATAAAAAAGATTTTCACGAAAATTAGTTTCCATATATTCATGAGGGCTCGATAGAAAACAACCGAATCGTATTTCCCTACATTTGGTTTGTCTTAATGTCAAAAAAAGCTGTAAAAATGTATATCCTTACCACAATATTTTTCTTGGCCATCATCCAAGCATCAACAAGAGCTTGTTGAATGAAATGAAAACAGACAGCACTGCCATCGATTCAGGACAAACCCTGTTGATATACCCTTCATTTTTCCCGCCTTTTTCCAAAGCAAAAAAATAGACATCCAATTTGTTTACTGACAATATTTTCAGAAATTAACGAGCAAATTAATAACGGATTTATGATGAGTGGGCGCCAAGATCAGACACAACTTCAACCTTTCTCCGAACTCAATGGAAAATAATCACCACCTTTTTGAGAAAAATACGTGAGTACTTGTTTTAAGTCGCTAAAATATTTTGTTCAAAAGACGCTAAGCCTCGAAGTAATTGGTCGGCCGTAAATATGATAACTCTCGATCTGCTGGAAGTGAACTTGACGTTAGGTGCGGGGACCGAAAGCCGCAGTTAAGTTTGTCATCCAGCCAAATCCATCCAGTATACCTGGAGTTATTGACATTTGGAATTTCTAAGAAAACTCTAAGATTGTACAAGGTGATTCAGTTATCTCGGTAACCTAATTTTTCTCGAGAAGAAATAAATATTTTTTTATTTCGTTGACGGTATTTTGTACAAGTCAATATTGACTTGAGATGTGCGTAAAAGTCGAAAAAAAGAATTAAGACGCCCGGCGTCGCAGCAATTTTAATTTTGTATTGTGTCATTCGAAAGATAATCCAATTCTGAATGTTTCCTCCGAATACCATTTTTTCCATTCTTTACCGTCGGCTACCTGCAGCGTGTTTTATTTTAGTTATATTCCTTTTTTCTGTATTGTGACTGTATGCCTTGATTTAGAGACAAAGATATGATTATGTTTCTTAAAATCGAAGAGACTTTGTTGCAAACTATTTCTTTATATTTATATTCATTAAATTTCATATTTTATAACAATAATCATTTTTTCAATAGCAAACAAAACATGACAAATCATATGTTCTATATACCGACCATTATGATCCACACATAAATTATATCTTTTTCTTATTTCATTATAGCTAAATTACCTTGGCCAAAATATAAGGGTTCACTAGGACAAAGTAACTTATTATGAACTAAGGAAAAGATATACTTTATAATATATGGATCGTAATGGCCAGTATATGGAACACATGATTTGACATGCAATCATATCTATGTCTCTAAATCAAGGCACAGGCCCGCCGTAAGCGGGCGTGCAAGGCGTGCCCGGCTCAAGGGCGGCACGTCCAGGGGGGCGGCAAATCCAGTGAAACTGAAATATTTTTGGAGGAGACAAACAACGTGGTAAGCAGGGGGAAAAAAAGGGGGGGCGGTTGTCCAACTCCAACTGCTCTAAAATTTTACCAACTGTCAAAGAGACATAGAAATTTTGCCATATGCGATCGAAACTTTACCAACCGCTTTGAAATTTTTCCAACTCGGTTCAACATTGGGGGCGGCAAGGTTTCCCCATCCCCCTTAGAGAGACGTTTTCTCTGAAGGATCGGAAGGACAGGCGGCCAACATCGATAATTCCGTATATCCACGGAATTCAGTGAATTCACTGCAGTGTTTCTTTCAGGTATATTTCCGGGAGAGGCACTGCCGCCCCCGAAGTTCCGCAGGTGCCCCCCCCCCCCTCGGCGAAATACTGAGAATGCCTAGATCCAGTTATGGCGTAAAACTTCAAGATCGAAATATTCACATAATCCGATAAATTGCCCTCCCGGAACTTCGAATTGCGCCCTCGGGAAAAATTTTCTGAAAGAAAGATCGATTCAGAAAGTTCCTACGGCATCTCTGATTTTGTTGAATATTCTACGAGAAAAATTTGCAGATGTTCTTTTTCCCAATATTACAACCAGGTAGTAGTAGTAGTTGAATATTTTCAGTGTCGCCGTATCGTTTATGCCAATTATTGCATGTCATAAAAAACCATCTGTTACCAAATTGCGCCCTTTCTACTAGCCGAGTTTAGGTAGGTACGTGATTTAGAAGAGAGAATTACGAAAATAATGATAAAAATTAAAAACAGAATGAAGTTCTTTGTCGGAATATACACCCCCTAGGATCAGTTGCATTTTGAAGACTCAGCATATTTAGCGCATGGGAGTATTTACTGAGGGGGGGTACTGGGGGTAATTAAAGCCACCCCCCCCCCCCGGGAAGAGTTTTTCACAGTAAATCTTCGAATGGAAACAATCTAACCCCCCTCTTTTCCTTGATTTTCACTCATGATCAGTTCAGGTCCCTCGCTAAAACTTGGCACTACCCCCCCGAATTGCTCTCTGGATACGCCCTTGATTTAGCATGTAGCGCTCTATTGGGGGCGGCAAAACAGTATTTGCACGCGGGCGCTCAGACAGCTAGCGGCGGGCATTTCAAGACATACTGTCATATACATACATACAGAAGAAAATGAATGGAATAAAATTAACATAAAACACGCTGCAGGTCGCTGATAGTAAGAAAAAAAAATGGTTTTCAGAAGAAACATTAAGAATTGAATTATCTTCCGAATGGAACAATTAAAAAGGTATGTTCCTGGAGGAAAAAATGTTGATAAGCCTGGCTTCTTAATTCTTTTCTCCGACTTAAACGCACATCTCAAGACAATATTGACTTGTACCAAATACCGTTAACAGAATAAAAAAATATTTATTTCTTTTGGAAAAAAATTAGGTTACCAAGATGAACGAATCACCTTGTACGTCAATATTCCGGATTTCAAGAATTTTACAGAAACAATTCACACAGTAGAGTACCTATTCTCCATTATGATAGAAAAGTGTTTATTTACTACCTAGAGACAGTATAATATTTTCACTCTTATAATCTCTAAAAATTGAATGTTTTTTTGGAATAGTTAAGTCATTATTGGATATTTTTGAGTAAAGTTATCAGGGCGCTGATGATTTCTACAAAAGTGTGTTTCATTTGTTCATTTTCGTTTCTTTTTCATGATATATTTTTATCGATATAATTTTTATTTGAGTATTCGTTTTAATTAATGTGAGGAGATAATCTTGTTTTCTACTATATTCCAATGGCGAATTATATCATTCCCTTCGAAATTAGTTCACACATCACCCGTTTCGTTATCAAACTCAACAGCTTTCTGTAAAAATTTCGAATTGATAACAAGAACATATTTTTTCTAGTTAAAATGAGACACCTACCTAATATATTTTCTCTGTGCAAGGTTCGTTATAATGATGAAATAAAATACACTCGTCCATTATTTCTCGACCAAATTAGATTTCACCGAATTCTAAAATTTCTCGTTAAAATATCACCAAATAACCTTGCCACGAGCTGTTGAAAAAGCAAGATCAGTACAAATGCCTCACTTGACATACCCTTACTTCTATACATTTCATCATTTCGTCAACTCTAATTGAGAAGAATATTATTCAGAACATGATAGCTTTCAAATCAAGTTTCATGGTTCTCCCGCATTAAAAATTTTTACTTCGAATTATTAACCAGTTATTGTAATCTGGGACGATATATCAAGAGATTGTTTTTCGTTGCCGAATAAATAGATTTTGTCGAAAATTATCTCCTCTAGAATCATAGGATTTGGGCAGAATTTTTACCTTTTTCTGGTTCGTCGCAATATCAAAAAAGCTCTTACGAATCCCTTTCACAACATTTTTTTCAAGCCTATTTCTGAAGCATAATTGAATAAATACAATTCATTCCTTGACAATATTTCAGAAATCAACGATAAAACTGATCTCGGATATTTATGTTATAGGTATGTGTGGGCGCCAAGATCAGACGCAACTTCAGCCCTTCTCAACTACGAACGCGAATCCAAAGCGAAATCATCCCCTATTTCGAGAAAAATATGTGAGCACATGTTATAATTTGCTGAGTTAATTGACGATTTAAAACAAAATTGTTAACAAGAACATTTTTTGGATTTAAATGCTAGACCTATGTACCGGGTTTTTCACTATAATTTGACCCCCCCTTTAACTTTGTTACTGAAGGAAATACAAAAAAATGTTTCGTATAAAAGTTTCACGCAATCAACTGAGGTTTTTTGATATGACTCCACAAACTGAAATATATACAGGATGGCCAACATATTGATAGCAACTTCATTTTTTCAAATGGAACACCCTGTATATTTTTTCATATTTGGTTAGCTTTTTTTCCCCTGATTTCGAATATGTAATATATATTGGTCTATCTTTCTTATTCTGAGCACCACAGAGTTTCAAATTTCAATAACCATCTGGCATAGCGTTTTGGAAATTCTTGAATATTTAAGTGACCAATTTGGTCTTTGGATTGGTAATGGCGCACCCATTTTGTGGCCACCAAATAGTCCCGATTTAACACCATTGGACACGTTTTTATAGTCGTTCCTGAAGAAAAAATTACTTCAGCAATAATGATAATAATCAATGAAAGAGGACTATAATATTAATGATATAAAATCAACCAATATTAAACCAAGAATTCGGAACTAATCCCGTCAACGCACAAAGAATAATGATAATATTGTAAAGATTAGAAAGAAATTTTGAAGCTTTAATTTCTGACGTGAATCAGAGCCATAATAATGCTATCAAAAATAGTTTGAACAACTTGAGACAACCATATGAACTAGGTGTATTGAATGAAGGTGATCATTTTACTTCCATAGTTAATCATTTTTCATTGGTTAAGTAATTGTTAAGTATTCATTCCAAAATAATACTTTAAAGTAGATTGTTTGGATAAAATGAATTCCGTAGGTATTTCACATATTTTTTATTCGGTATCATCATTTCAAAACTTTGAAAATTGAAGAGACACATCCACATACGCATTTATATTCAAGATCAGGAGGAAATAGCCTATCAAAAAAAGAAAGAATATACAGGACAGGGTGTCCCATTTGAAAAAATATTGTTGCATTCAATGTTGTTCACTCTGTATATCTTCCCATTGACGTTATTATAACTCCAAAAATGAGCATTTTCAGTAAACGCACTCTGCCACTAGTAAAATGATTACAGATTTTGGCAGGTGGTTCTTAAAATTTGAAACTCTGTGGTTCTCAGAATAAAAGAGATAGACCAATATATGTTACATATTCGAAATCAGGAGGAAAAGAGCTAGCCAAACATGGAAAAATATACAGGGTATTCCATTTGAAAAAATGAAGTTGCCATCAATATGTTGGCCACCCTGTATATGTTTCAGTTTCTGGACTCATATCAAAAAACCTCAGTTGATTTCGTGAAACTTTTATACAAAACATTTTTTGTATCTCCTTCAGTAACGAAGTTGAAGGGGGGGTCAAATTATAGTGAAAAACCCGGTACATATTATTCATATTTCTGGAGACAATGAATTGATATTTTATGTGATTCGTGTCCTTGAGAATAGTTATACCGAAGAAATAAAATATTCTCGTTTATTATTTCTCGACCAAAATAGAATTCACGGAATTCTAAAATTTTTCATCAAAAAGTCACGAAATTATAAAAGGATAGAAGAGGACCGTTTATTAAAAAAACAGATATCCTCGCCACAAACAGTTCTTCGAATAAGATCAGTTATGAATGCTTAACCTGACACCCCTTACCCTTACTTTTACCATTGTCTGAGCAATGTTTAAACAATGCTTCTACTTTTCAATATTTTCTGATGTCTAATTGAGAAGATTATTTAGAACGCCATAGCTTTCAGCTCAAGTTTCATGTTTCTCCCTTTTGGAAAGAAATCTACCCATATTCTGGTTCGTCAAAATATCAAAGAAGCTTCAAATATGCAAATCCCTATCACGACATTTTCATTGCTACTTTCCGAGCATCAACAAGAGCTTGTTGAATGAAATATAGACAGGATCGAAATTCTTTCAGAACAAACCCTGTTGATACACCTTAAATTTTTTCCGCCTATTTGCAAAGCAAAATTAAGTAGTTCCAATTCATTCCCTAACACTATTTCCGAAATCAACGATCAAACTGATGTTGGTATGAGTGAGTGCCAAGATCAGACGCAACTTCAGCCCTTCTCAACTGAGAACACAAACCCAAAGAAAAATCATCCCCTATTTCGAGAAAAAATACGTAAGCACGTGTTATAATTCGCTAAGTCAATTGACGATTTCCAACAAAACTGTTAACAAGAACGGTTTTCCGATTCAAATGCTACACCTACGTATTATATATATATTTCTGGAGACATTGAATTCATATTTTATATAATTCGCATCCTCGAAAACCAAATATAAATTATTATATTATTATTCAATTGAGGTTCGTCATAATGTAGAGAGAATCGTGTTTCATTTAGCTGTTATAGTTTAACGAAGAAATTAAATACTCTCATCTATTATCTATTATATTTTCTATTATTTCGCGGCCAAATGAGATCTCACCGAATTCTAAAGTTCTCATTAAAACGAAACGAAATTTTGAAAGAATACGAGAGGACCGATTATTCGATTAACAAATATACTCGCTACAAACAGTTCTTCGAATAATATCAGTTACAAATGGTTAACCCTTTGTCTAAGATATATCAAAATAGTTATTTTTGTATTAAGTGCGTATAAAATTCGGGTTTTCATGGCACATTCGAGTGAATTTTTGGCCTCGACCTGCGGTCTCGGCCAAAATTGACACTCTCATGTGCCATGAAAACACGAATTTTATACGCACGAAATACAAACAACATTTTTTGTACAACTGTGAATGTGAATTTACATCGTCTGAAATCATAGATTTATAATACTAACTAGATAGCGAACATGTCAAAAATTTTGAGGCAAACGGCGGCCATTTGCAGTTTGGAGTGAAATTGACTAATTTGAGAGTTGTCAATTTTTCAACGATCTGAAATATTAGAATTAGCGAGGTTATACCGTTTTTGAGGAATCTATTGTGTATAATCATCATAATGGTACATTATTTTAATAACTAATCACACGAATCGAAAAAAATTATTATTTGATATAGACCGAAATGTCAGTGTTCACAGAACACTAATATACAGAGTTCGTTTTTCATCATTTCTTTCAAAGGAACGTCTATGTTTCAATCCAAATTCGGGCACATATGGCATAAAACATCAAAATATTTGTGGTTCACTCCAAACTGCAAATGGCGGCGATTTGCCTCACTTTTTTCTACGTGACAGTAAGGAAGTTCGACGTCCAGTTAGTATTATAGGTCCATGTCTGAAATACGTATAATCATTGAAGATAATGCTTTCAGTACAATATTTAAATGAATCCAGTGATCTTTCTGTGTCGTAACCATAGAAACAGTTTGTTGAAATTGTTTGAATCTTTGACAGTATTTGCTCGTAGTTGTTTCAATTTCGAATTATTTTAAAGAAGATGAATGTTGAACATGATAGTGGTAGTGATACCCCCGCAGATATGGCTGAAGAAGCAAATACAATTGTATCTTATATGTTACCAGCCAAATCAAAGCTAATAATATGAGAAAACATATAACCAATTTCGAGAATGGCGCAACAAGAACAACGTAAAAAAGGTTTCTGAAAATGTGCTCACATGCTATTTCGAGGAAAAATAAAAAATTTTTAAACCTTCCAAGTTATGGAGCTCAATGTTAAAAAAAAACATCGAATGTCAAGGAAAATATTGATACAAGGAATTTTTCAAAATTGGTCCCGCTTATTAAGAACAAAAGCGTCGGATACCGAGGAAAGAATCTAAAGTGTTATGGAGGGATAATATAAATAAATTTCTCAGAGATGCTGATGACGAAACTAATTCACTTTATAAGGTACAGATACAATCATAATTTTGTGAAATTAGTTGTAATTATAATATTCATTATTTTTAAGTTGTTCTAATTTTAGTTATCAGCAGTGAAAAAAAGACTTTTTTTAACGGTGAAAGAAAGACTTTTTTCAACGGTGAAAAAAAAACCCTTTTTTAACGGTGAAAAAAAGTAATATTTTACGCATCCATAGTGATGAAGAAAAGTCAAGTTTTTTTGACAGTTGTACAAAATAGTTATTTTCCTAACAAGTGCGGAAAGTGATATTTTCCCGCACGAAACTGCCGTTACCCAAACGACGCGAAGCGGAGTTTGGGTAAGCAGTTGAGTGCGGGAAAAACACTTTCCGCACGAGTTAGGAACAATATTTTTTCTACAAGCGCTTATACGAGATCGATTTCAACACACAGATCAAATGTGAATTGATCATTCTAAATACACATGAATGACAAAAGTCTCTGACAAGTATTAATTCTTATTCACATGCCGTTTCCATAGTAACGTCGTCGGTGGCATAGAGATATATCATTATTCAGTTTATTCTTTAGAAAAAGCGTGCGAGAAAAACCCTTGCTAATCCATTACCACACGCATTTGCGTGCGGTAATGGAATAGCAGGGGTTTTTCCCACACTGTTTGGCAATGTGACTCTTTACGAATTGAAATACGTGCGGGAAAGAGAATGAAAGTGCACGCTTGTAGAAAAAATTGTTTTTTGCTGCGAAACAAAAAGATTTCGTCGAAAATTATCTTCTCTAGAATATAGGATTTGGACAGAAATCTATCCTTTTTCTGGTTCGTCATAATATCAAAAAAACTGTAAAGATGTGAATCCCTACCACAACATTTTCATGGCTACTCTCCAAGCATCAACAAGAGCTTGTTGAATGAAATACAGACAGGATTGAAATCCATTCGGGACAAACCCTGTTGATTCACCCTTGAATTTTTTCCGCCTATATCCAAAGCAGAATTAAATAGATCCAATTTATTCCCTAACAGTATTTCATAAATCAACGATCAAACTGATATTGAATGTTGGTATGAGTGGGCGCAAAGATCAGATGCAACTTCAGCCCTTCTCAACTGCAAACTCGAACCCAAAGCGAAATGATCCCCTATTTCGAGAAAAATACGTGAGCACGTATTATAATTCTCTAAGTTAATTAACGATTACCAACAAAATTGTTAACAAGAATGTTTTTCGGATTCAGATGCTACACCTCTACCTATTGAATAGTTCTGGAGACAATGAATTGATATTTTATGTAATTCGTATCCTCGAGAACCTAATATAAATTATTTTTATTCAACTGAGGTTCGTCATAATGTAGTGGAATCGTATTTCATTCAGCTGGTATAGTTATAACGAGGAAATTAAATACTTTGTTCTATTATTTCTCGACCAAATTATAATTCACCGAATTCTAAAATTTCTCATTAAAACGTCACGGAATTATAAAAGGATACGAGAGGACCGTTCATTGGAATAACAAATATCCTCGCCACAAACAGTTCTTCGAATAAGATCAGTTATGAATGCTTAACCTGACACACCCTTACTTTTACCATTGTTTAACTTTTCGATATTTCCTGATGTCTAATTGGGAAGATCATTCAGAACACTATAGCTTTCAGCTCAAGTTTTATGTGTCTCCCTTATTATAAGTTTTTACTTCGTCTTAAAAACCAGTTTTAATTACATAAATTCATATTAACGGAATTATAACAACCAACAATTACATTTAACGATGAATTGAAAATCCGAAAATTGTTTTTCTTTCGTAAAAAAAATAATTTTTCGAGAATGGTCTTTCATATAATATAATTGAAGACTGGGACGATATATCAAGAAACTGTTTTTGCTGTGGAACAAAAAGATTTTGTCGAGAATGATCTTCTCTAGAATCATAGGATTTGGACAGAATTTTTTTTCTGGTTCGTCATAATATCAAAAAAGCTGTAAAAATGCGAATTCCTACCACAACATTTTATGGCTATTCTCCAAGCATCAACAAGAGCTTGTTGAATGAAATACAGACAGGATCGAAATCCATTAGGAATAAACCCTGTTGATTCACCCTTGAATTTTTTCCGCCTATATCCAAAGCAGAATTAAATAGATCCAATTTATTCCCTAACAGTATTTCATAAATCAACGATCAAACTGATATTGAATGTTGGTATGAGTGGGCGCAAAGATCAGATGCAACTTCAGCCCTTCTCAACTGCAAACTCGAACCCAAAGCGAAATAATCACCTATTTCGAGAAAAATACGTGAGCACGTATTATAATTCTCTAAGTTAATTGACGATTACCAACAAAATTGTTAACAAGAACGTTTTTCGGATTCAGATGCTACACCTCTACCTATTGAATATTTCTGGAGACAATGAATTGATATTTTATGTAATTCGTATCCTCGAGAACCTAATATAAATTATTTTTATTCAACTGAGATTCGTCATAATAAGGTGGAATCGTATTTCATTCAGCTGGTATAGTTATAACGAGGAAATTAAATACTTTGTTCTATTATTTCTCGACCAAATTAGAATTCACCGAATTCAAAAATTTCTCATTAAAACGTCACGGAATTATAAAAGGATACGAGAGGACCGTTCATTAGAATAACAATATCCTCGCCACAAACAGTTCTTCGAATAAGATCAGTTATGAATGCTTAACCTGACACACCCTTACTTCTACCATTGTCTAAGCAATGTTTAAACAATACTTCTACTTTTCGATATTTCCTGATGTCTAATTGGGAAGATCATTCAGAACACTATAGCTTTCAGCTCAAGTTTCATGTTTCTCCCTTATTATAAGTTTTTACTTCGACTTAAAAACCAGTTTTAATTACATAAATTCATATTAACGGAATTATTACAACCAACTATTACATTTGACGATGAATTGAATATCCGAAAATTGTTTTTCTTTCGTAAAAAAAATAATTTCTCGAGAATAGTCTTTCATATAATATAATTGTAGACTGGGACGATATATCAAGAAACTGTTTTTGCTGTGGAACAAAAAGATTTTGTCGAGAATGATCTTCTCTAGAATCATAGGATTTGGACAGAAATCTTTTTTTTCTGGTTCGTCATAATATCAAAAAAGCTGTAAAAATGCGAATTCCTACCACAACATTTTCATGGCTACTCTCCAAGCATCAACAAGAGCTTGTTGAATGAAATACAGACAGGATCGAAATCCATTGGGGACAAACCCTGTTGATGCACCCTTAAATTTTTCCCGCCTAGGTATATCCAAAGCAAAATTAAATAGATCCAATTCATATTTTCGAAATCAACGATCAAACTGATCTCGGATGTTGGTATGAGTGGGCGACAAGATTAGACGCAACTTCAACCCTTCTCAACTTCGCACCCAAAGCGAAATTATCCCTTATTTCGCGAAAAATACGTGAGCACGTGTTATAATTCGCTTAGTTTAATTGACGCTTAGCCTCGACGTAGCGCTGGTCGGCGTGAATAATTGATAACATTACGTGCCATGCAAGCTGACATTAAACTTACTTTATCTGGAAACACTGACGGGGTTGGCAACGCGTCCAGGGTAAGCGGCTGACTGAGGCTGAGGTTCAAGCCGACGTTCTCGGGTCCTAGGAAAAGCGGGCGTCTGGATATTTCCACAACGCGCATGCTGGGGATCATTGGTAACGGATTCGATTCCGGTGATGATGATTTATTCATAGGTGATTGCTATTGCATAGTCCAGTTTTATGATCATCAAAATTGTAGTTTAAAATTTGTCCAGCCCTTCCGAAGAGACAAAATTGCATCACTTTGAAAAGAAAGTAGTATTGATGATCTAGAAACACGAAAATGGATGTAGATGTCTGAGTTAATTCCTTCATAAAATCCTCAATGCGAAATTCTCATGTTTTTATAATAAAATGTCAGGCAACCAATCAGCCATAGTTAACTGGCGTGAAGGACTTACCGAGTTGATTTTGAAACTGAAAATATTTCAAGGATGAAGTCAACCTCTTAGGAAATTCATGATGATTCAGCTATTTCTGTCAATACTGTACTTGTCGAATTAGGTTGATTAGGTTAAGATTTTTCACTGATATTTGGCAGATATGTTCAACACTAGAAACAGAACAGTCATAGGAAGATAAAAAATCTAAGGACGTCTTGGGAAAAACTGGATAATTCTTTCAGGTTTTAAATGTTCACCTTGTATATGTGTTTACGAAATAAAAAATATTGGGTTGAAAATTATAAGGATAGCTCTGAAATTTCGATAATTTCGAAGTTTGGTACACCTGGGTAAAAAAGTTATGTTGAGATACCTATGAATATTTATAAAAATTAAATTTTTTTCGATTATTTTCTTCCTATTAATTTTAACCCTTCGCTTGAAAAAAGAAAAGGTCTTCACTACCCAAGATTTGAGGAGGAAATTTTTTTCTGCCTGGGCCTTGTATTAATTAATAAGTAATTGCTATTGCATTATTTTTTGACGACTATGTAATGAAGATCCAGTTTTATGATGACTAAAATTGTAGTTCAAATTCTGCCTAGCCATTCCAGAGGGTCCAAAATCGATCATTTTGAAAGGGAAGTCCTTTTTTCTTCTAGATAGACGAAAAGTGATACAGTTAAGATAAAGAAAAAATGACAAACAAAAATTCTTTGCCTTTAAGGAGGCTAACCTAACAAATTTTTGAAACATAGATAAATTGAAAATAGTAATCATCGAAATGAATACAATCTTCAATTTATAGGCTGCTCACAGAACCTTCTTCATGCGGACTGGGATGATTTATTCAAGATGTTGTCAAAAATTGGGTGTTTCCATCACTCGGAGAGACTTGCATGAAGGCCCTGATGTAGGACCACTGCTAACATCTCAAAGAGTGAAGAGGAAGTAATCAGTGCTTTCAGCATGCGATCTGTGATGATTGAACTTCTCATTTTGACACTACTCACTACTAGATGTCACCATCTGTAGGATAATACTCGATAGAGTCTTACAAGTGGTCTTAAATGTAGAAGTTTTTCAATAGGATGTTGTCTCTGAGGGATATGGGACACTGACGAGGCCTAATAAGGCCGAAACCGGTCTGTCTCTTCCCTCATTGACAACATCTTGAATAAATCATTCCAGTCCGCATGAAGAAGGTTCTGTGAGCAGCCTATAAATTGAAGATTGTATTCATTTCGATGATCTATTTTCAATTCATCTATGTTTCAAAAAAAGTGATACAGTTGTCTGAGTTAATTTTTCATTAAATACTCAATGCAAGATTCTCATGTCATATCTACGTCCAGCAAGCTTGTGGACTTTTAAATTAAAAATTTCAAGGCTGAAGCCAACCGTTTTGGAAATACGAAGTGTTTAAGCTATTTCTGTCAAAACTATAGGTACTTGTCGAATAATGGATTTTGATTTTTCAATGGAATTTGTTGAGAGGTTCAACTGTAGAATCTTGAAATATCATGAAAAAATGAAAACAAATCCTGAGACGTATTGAAAAAAATTGGATATTTCTGTCAGGTTCAAAAGGTTCACTTTCTATATGTGATCATAAAACTAAGAAAAAGGAAAATTCTTGAAGTCTCAATGATTCCGAAGTTCTGCATACCTGAAAAAAAATTATGTTTGGAACGAAATTTAACCAAATGAACCTCATCTCTATGCTGATTTCGACAGAAAATGGATTTTCCTGAATACTTCAGTGTTATGTTAAAAATACTTATAATTGAAAGGAATGTGATGGCATTCATCGCCCACTCACTCTTTGTACATGACCACATCGTTCAAGAGAAGTGGTAGGTAGTGTACCTGAATCGTACTTGTCATATACGCCAAGCAACAGAGCTACAAATGATTAGTTTTTTGACAAGAATACTACCTGGACGCCACCTGTGCCATTCCGTGCAGGACAGTCCGTAGTTTATTCCCACCATGTTTCAACACGAAAATGCCATTTTGTTATTTTGTTATTAACAAAAAACAACAAAAATACGCGTTCTTTTTAGTTTTTTCGTTGCAAAATGGAAACTATTGATGCAGTGATAACGTTGCAATGGGATGAATTGTAGAAAATTACATTGTGAAGAGAATGATGGGTCAAACGATCCGATCGAATAATTAAAACTGGAGAAAAGCGGGAAAAACCGGAAAATTGCGTGTTTTTTCTTTTAACTCATAACTCTGCCATTTTGCAATATTAAGAACTGAAACTTCACACGATAGTAGCTATTGACGTGCAAATCATGTGTACCAAAATTGGATTCGGTCGGATAAATAGTTTTTACATAATTCCCATTTGAATTTTTTTTGGACATATTTTCGCGGAGAGCTGGATGCGTTTGAGGTCGTCCGATTGAAATAAAAAAATTGATTTGGAAAGAAGACGCGATCAGTAACAAAACGTATATTCTGATTTTTCAATAAGACGCGTTTAAGTGTGTTAAAAACTAGTGAGAACATGAGGGAAAACGGCCGACCGAGCGAGAGCGGTCGAGTGGAGAGGAAATAAGCGAATCGAGGGGAAACGTATATGTGTACAAAATTTGGTGCGCTCTCCGCGCAACAATTCTTATACTCGGCGACCGTTGGCTTCCGCGGCGTTTCCCCTCGATTCGCTCATTCCCTCACCACTCGACCACTCTCGCTTGGTCGGTCGTTTTCCCTCATGTTCTCACAAGTTTTTAACACACTTAGGCCGGAGACACACTTGGCGTTTTAGTCCGATCGGTTTTCTTGCCGTCAACGGTACAACAAAATTGGAGCTTACACACTGGGCGGTAAAATATCCGTCTCAAGTCACAACCACGCTTCCTCCGCCAGTCGATCACTGACACGTATTTAAAAATGAACAGAAAACAACTTTTCGCATTATTGTTATTTCGTCGTCGATTGAAGAGGAAACGGAAAAATAGACTTATTTGGATGCATCCGATTAATCAAAGGAGAGAGGAAGTTGGAGCCTTTTACACTTTGTTTCCTGATTTGAGAAACGACGAAGAAAAATTTTTCAATTATTTTGGAATGTCGATTTCGTCATTCGATGAACTGCACAACCTACTGAAAAATCACGTACAACGGGAAAATACTAGACTGAGGAATTGTATTCAACCGGTGGAAATGCTGGCAATAACTCGGTCACGTAGGCCACTGCTTGGTGTAGTCGATAGAAAAACCGACGAATGTAGTGGCAGCGGTCGGCTGCATTTCTACCGACGGCGTTAAAAAATCTGATCGTTCTTTTTTCCGCCGAATGTGTACGTCACCATAAGATCCCACGCGCCACTTCTGGTACGGCGTCGACGGCAAAATATCCGATCGGAAAAAAACGCCAAGTGTGTCTCCGGCCTTATACGCGTTTTATTGAAAAATCAGAATAGACGTTTTGTTACTGATCTCGTCTTCTTTCCAAATTAATTTTTTTAATTTCAATCGGACGACCTCAAACGCATCCAACTCTCCGCGAAAATATGCCCAAAAAAAATTCTAATGGGAATTATGTGAAAACTATTTATCCGACCGAATCCAATTTTGGTACACATGATTTGCACGTTAATAGCTACTATCGTGTGAAGTTTCAGTTCTTAATATTGCAAAATGGCAGAGTTACGAGTTAAAAGAAAAAACACGCAATTTTCCGGTTTTTCCCGCTTTTCTCCAGTTTTAATAATTCGATCGGATCGTTTGACCCATCATTCTCTTCACAATATAATTCTCTACAATTCATCCCATTGCAACGTTATCACTGCATCAATAGTTTCCATTTTGCAACAAAAAAACTAAAAAGAACGCGTATTTTTGTTGGTTTTTGTTAAAAAAAATAAAAAAATGGCATTTTCGTGTTGAAAACATGGTTGGAATAAACTACGGACTGTCCTGCTCGGAATAGCACAGGTGGCTTCCAGGTAGTATTTTTGTTAAGGAAATATCTCTATTGCTTGGCCTAATATCCCAATAGGTGGATAGGAAAGACGATCCGATTGCATGACCACCAAGATCTCCTGTCTTGACCCCTCTAGACTATTTCGTCCGATGGGGTTATCTGAAGTAAGTTTTTTATGCGTTTGAAGTGACCGTTCGAGATGAGGCTGAGGTTCAAGTCGACGTTCTCGTTTCCTAGGAAAAGCGGGCGTCTGGATATTGCCCAACGCGCATGCTGGGGATCATTGGTAACGTATTCGATTCCGGTGATGATGATTTATTCATAGATAATTGCTATTGCATTATTATTTTACCAATATGTAATGGGAGTCCAGTTTTATGATGACCTAAGTTGTAGTTTAAATTTTGTGCAGTCCTTCCGGAGAGCCTAAAATATTCATTTCGAACGACAATTCCTTTTTCTCTTCTCTTCTAGATAGACGAAAAGTGATGAAGGTGGCTGAGTCAATAATTTCATGAAATAATTCAAACAAAATTGTCATATCATTATCTCTAATCAAAATCATTAAACGTTCAACACATCGTCTTATTCATCTGATTATGGTTATGGTCTGTAGTAGAGAAAAATGATTCAAATATTCACCCTGCATGCATACGTATACATATAATTCAATTATTGTGTTCATTGCATCCTGTTGAAATTCAATGGAGGGTGAGGTATAAACGAAATAACAACGAAGAACAAATCAACTGAACGACAAATAGGTTGTCATTAACGATAAAAGAATACACACATACAGGGTTTTCCTTTCAAGTTGGCCTATTAGACGTTTTCGGAGAACTAGTGAATATTTCGTTCTGAATTTTCAGGTAGAGCCTTGAGCATGAAGGAACTTTTCGCCTTTTCAAGTGGACAGTGTTGCCCCGTCTATTTCAAACGCACATCTACTTTCTTATTTCAAATGGAACTACCTACCTATAATATATGTTTTCAATGTATCGATTCAATACCAAGTTCGCAGCATAACCTAGTAAAAAAATTTCTCTGTCATGCACTGTTGCCAAGTTATGCACAAACTCTTTTCTTTTTTTTGACATCTGCATTGCCAGTTTGGAAATTCAATATCTCTACTTTTTCTATGCGAACGGACCCAAACGCAACAGTCTCATAGTGGATAATTTGCTACATTCAGTATTCTGATACATCGTAAGGTTCTTCGAAGATTTTGCTCCGAAAATGTGAAAATTAAAAATGAAATATTTCAAGATTTTCAAATGGCAACCCCATATTTATTATACAGCATTCGATTCTCAATAAAAATGAATGGCAATTTAATCTCACACTAATAATTTATTTTGGATAGTTTTCGAATGAGATGAAAAATACTGAAATTCAGTATTTATAGTCATAATGCTGTGTGATTATAAGCTGAATTATCGAAATGAATTTTATGGTTGAGGTCGTGAACAGTGGGCCAGGATTACCGAAAGCCAAAGCAGTTTTCGGAATTCCTTAATTTTCTTTTTATAATTATCAGGTTCCGTCATTAAATTCTTTGTGTTGTTCCAGTTCAAATGATTTGACTAATAGTTCTGTTGGATTGATTTATTGAGAAAAGAGAGAACATCAGGAATTTTCAAAATTAATTTAATCAACATTTCTATGTATTGACAATTTTCAATGAGACTACAAACGAAAAGAGACAATTCCAAAGATTTTTTCAAATTTGTCTGAAGGAGGAGTCTTATATATTTCATTTATTTCCTTTTTTAGTTTTAATCTTTGGCAAACATTTTTAAAACCAACAACCACAAATTAGTACAAGAATTAACGCAGAAGCATTTCATTTATTCGTTTCTGTTTCAGAGACTGGAAGTGAAAACCTAAATAGTTTTCTAGAAACAAATAGGTTGTCATAAGGCATAAAGAAAACACACACATAGGTACGAATTTTACACAGTTCAATATTGTATTATGATGTTGGTAAGTTATCGCTTTCCAGCGCTTGACGCACTCGCTCTTAACTTACCAAAATACTTGGTGAATGGGTGACGTATGACGTACAAGTATATTCCAGTGTGCCGAGCGTCACAAATTAGACCTAGGATTTCGAACACGTGACTGGAAAGTAACAGTTAAACGATATCTGAATATTCACATTATGAAATGAACATCAATATAATAAAATTATATTTAGGTAATTATTATCTTCAAATCAGAATAAACGGTCCATTCAATCGAATATGGTACCTTTATGTATACAATAATATTATTCAATACATTAAAAGATGGAGAGCTTTATAGATGAATTTTAGTTTCAGAGAAGATTCGATATGAATTTTTTTATTCTAAGCTCGCATTTATCACAATCGAGGTAGTTAGATGTTATTTTATCAGTCAAATTATTAGCAGCAGATCTTTTTTGATTTCAATTTT
Organism: Propylea japonica; assembly: GCA_013421045.1. Taxonomy (NCBI): domain Eukaryota; kingdom Metazoa; phylum Arthropoda; class Insecta; order Coleoptera; family Coccinellidae; genus Propylea; species Propylea japonica. The sequence continues at coordinate 46,133,013 of CM024240.1, forward strand.
CCAATATTTCTTTAAATGTATTTCTATTAGCAGTATAGTACTGATTAGTTTCTTGATTTCATATCACAAAAAAATTAATCAGTACCGAAAATAAAACGATAGAACAAGAAAGAGTTAGCGGTACACTGTCATCACTCACGATTTCAACTGTTTTGAAAAACGTATCGAAAACAAAAATACCTTCTTCTTCTATTTGCTTTTGTGCTAAGCCCAATAGTTTATCGTCACAAACTAAGGGATTTCCAATGTTAAAATGAACATCATCATCTACAACAACAGTGGTGTTTTTTTGTTTTATGTTCATCAGTGTTACATTGTGCTCAGAAAGATCGTTATCAAAATAACTACAATTTAATGATGATTCATTCGGTTTCTTTGTGAATGTTTCAATTTTCGAAGGTAGAGAATTGTTACTCCAGAGACGAGCAGTATTTTCAGTCAATCCATTTGTCAATCTCAAGTTATCGTAAATACGATGGCTCGTAGAAGTTTCACCATACACGTTTACGATTTCTTTCATTGTGTTCAAATTTTCCAAAATACTTTTATGCACCACGATTTCGTGTTCACTTATTGTTACCCCAAAAGTTATATTCTCCATTAAGTGTTCATGAATATTATCTAAGATTCTTCTTAAATTCTCAACTTTATATATATCGTAAGTACTTATATTTATCTTCCTCCACACATTTCTGTACATATCCTCATTGATCATTGGAATTTTTTGGATATCTTCAACTAGCTCTTGAATACTCTTGTTCAGAAGTCGGTTCAGTATAATATTTTTTGTTAATTCTGGTACATCTATTGCAGTGTTGTTTTTAATTTCGTCGAATTTTTTCCAGGAATATGAACCATTATTCAGAACCTGATGAATTTCTTCTTCTGTTCCGAATGCCATAGTACCGGAAAAGGTCATTGGATTTATTTCAAGAATTTTAAGAATTTCTTGAAGTTGTGGTCCCGATATATTTGTTTTCATTTCAGCATAATATTGGTTGAATGTTAAATTAGATATAGCGAGCACTTCTTCAAAATTACTGAAGCTTAATAATTCACTAGGAATATCGAGCAATCCTAAAATATTTTTGAAGTCATAATCCCTCAGTTGGAAAAGATCAGTGAGATCTTTTGTCGTTATATTGAGCTGTTCGTACTCATTAAATATTTTATCCCTCAAAAAGGGAATAATTTTTTGTTCATTAAGGATGAAATGTAATTTGATGATATAGTCAATATTGTTGTCGATTTCTGTTATGTTTCCTTGGTTTTCTGGATACAAACTGATGTTGAGTGGTTGATCTGTTAGGTTATTTTGTTTTGCGAGCTCCATAATATTGGTCGAATAACCACGAATTCCATTGAGGAGGGAACATATCAAGATCAGCTTATGCCAAATGGAAACAATGATGTAGGTCATGTTGCTGAATCCTGTAATAAAAAAAATACAAGTGAATGGAATTCTATGTTTGAAGCCGATACTCCATGTAGGAGCTAAATGTGGATAATAGTATAATATGTGATTTAAATACAGGGCAACCAAGAATGAATGAAAAAATCCTCGAATATCTGAAAAACCTCTATGAAAACAAAAACAAACAATATGTTCTCACTATAAATATTTCAACTCATCCTAAATGTTGCGTTTTATGCATAACGCACCAAAATTGATCTATTTCATCAGTCTTTATGCTGAAATATTTTTTATCAGCCGGAACTAGGATTCTAGCGCCTGTGGCAAACTTTCAAAATGCGCCCTTGAAGAAATTCATTTTTCAATAAATACATGTTTTTTATAATTGACCGTTATTGATTATAAGTGGTTTTCCAATAAAAGGTGTTATTTTGTTATTCAAAGAAAAATGCCATTTTTCAATATGAATGATCGGATTTTCATTATAGGGAAGAAGCTATGCCGTTAATAGTGGAAAATAACATCAGGCAAATGACCACCACGACCACGCTTACAGGACCATATCCTTTTAATGAAATTTTCCATAACCAAATCGCAATGTGACTGCCCTATGTCCTCGATAGCCTCACGAATTCCATCTTTGAGGTCTTGAATCGACGCTGGGCTATTGGCGTAGACCTTCTCTTTCACGAAGTCGCAAGGTGTTAAATTGCAAGAACTCGGTGGCCAATTGAGATTACCTCTTCCAGAGATAACACGGTCCGGAAACTTTTCCCGCAAAAGATCAATGGCTTCGTTGCTTGTGTGGTACGTAGCGCCGTCTTGTTGAAATAAACGTTGTCCCGCCTCATTTTCCATAAACCGAACCAAACAGTCACACGTTGAGGATAGAGAGGCTTTTCAACAATAACTCTTGGATTTTCCGAGCCCCAGATGCGACAATTTTGCTTGTTGACGAAGCCACGAGGTGGAAATGGGCGTCATCACTCAAGATGATTTTTCGATGGAATTCCGGATCATTTTCATGCATTTCAACGACTCAATCAGCAAAGACACGACGTTGTTGATGATCGGCCGGCTTGAGTTCTTGTACTTCATAAGCCTTAAGACCCAAATCTTTATGCAAAATACGGTGTAATGACGTTTGTGGAATGCCTAATTCCAAAGAACGACGAAGAATGAACAAACCTGGATTTCCTTCAACACTCTCGGCTACAATAGCAATATTCTTGGCTGTTCTTGAGCGACGTGTACAGGTTTTATTCTTCACATCACTAACTTGTCCCAACAGCTCGAATTTTCAGCAATTTCTTCATTGCGGTCCGACAAGGTTCTTCACGAGACCCAAAAATGTTCGAGTTTTAAACGAACCGTCTCTGCCACATTTTCACCATTTTTATGACAAATTTATTGTTTTCAATACGTTCTTGAAGCGTATATTGTTCCATTTTTATTATGGCGTAGTTTCTATTTGTATTATGTCAAAAAATGGCAGCATCTACCGAAATAGCGGGCTATTCAAAATAACACCTTTATTTGGAAAACCCTTTATTTTGAAGAACTTTTTTAATGACAATATTTTTTAAAAGGTAATGAACAATTAATGCACCGAGTCGTGTTTCGCGCCATTTTCTAGGATTTTGTTCCGTTATGGTAGCGTTCGTTTACTACGTGTTTCTCAATTTCTGGTCAACTGGTAAATACGCCACTTTGAAATAAAGAGCTTGTAATCAATCTTTATTTAAAATGGAATATATCATATTTCACATTTCGCGCCCCTAAGTCGTTTGCGCCCGTGGCAAATGCCTCCCTCGCCACGCCCATCACGGTCCGGCTCTGTTTTATTATAGAACAATACGCATACAGAAAACCGTACGAATAACTGATGTTTTGGACTCAATCTTGAATTTCTTCGAAAGAGTGGTGAATATTTCATCTGAATGTAAAAATATTTAGAAAAGCCCTGAGAAAGCGTTTTTGAATGCTCGTTCATTGTGACGAGGTTTATTCTGGACATCATGAAAATCTTGAAGTGGTATGTTGCCGTCCATATTCAGAGAAGAAGTTGTTGAAAATTCAAAATTTTGTTATTCACTCGAAATTGCGTCTTATGCATAAAAATAGCAATACCTTCGCATTTACGCAGGATATAGGAATGTTTCTTTATTCTGAAATTTTCGTGGGATGCGCATATCCCATTTTCAATAATGAAAATAGTTACCAGTGTGTTACGATTTTTCGCATACCTACTAGTATATTGATGGAGAATATTTCAGTATAGAAAAATTGAAATATTGGATACATTTTTGAGAGCTTTAAATAAAATTTAAGAAAAGACCTGAGCAGTTTTTGAGCGCTCGTTCATTAGTGAAACTATTCCCACAATTTGTATGTAGAACATGAGATTTATACGAAATATATAAACGCAGAATATCAGCACAATCGGAAATATTCTGAAAATCATAAGGATAATGAAATATGTACAAAATAATAATTGAAAAGATTAAATGTATGGTTCTGATGATGCGATTCCCTTGAAATTTTGCATGAACACAGTATTTCAGAATTCATTCAGAAACTAAATTTCATCCAAATCGGATATCCTGTATAGAAATATAAAGATTCTAATTTTCAATATTGCAGCTGAATTTTCTATGGTTTTGTCAACACTCTGGCTTCAAAATTTCGCATAAATATTCGGTATATCAATTTTCATTCAAAAAATTTTACTCGAATCGTATATCTTTTTATGGAAATATGAAGTTTCTACTTTTTTTATTCCAATTGAATGATTTATGGTTCTGTGTAAACTATGGCCACAAAATTTTGCATTAGACTTATTATGATCCTCAGCTCTAGGATAGTCCCTTCGAAAGTTATCGTGTTTACTGTCGGACGGCCCCACGGACAGAACTGAATTTGACCACGGATTTGTCATCAGGGAGTCGAGCTCTATCGTTTGAGACCATTTTCAGCTCAAAATTTTAATAATTACAGACATTTGAGAAAACTATATAATAGCACTCGTTCAAGTAGAACGAGCTCTAAAGTAAATTATAAATCACTATGTCACAAAAAACTTTTTTCTGATATTTTTTATGGCACTTAAGAGTGTTCCTATAATGTATTCCGGATTATTCATTCATTCTGGATAATGAAAGCCCGTAATCAATAAAATTTATTGAAGTGACATGTCCTACAAATATGTATTATGATGGTAAAATGGTATAGAGTTTAACAATGATGGTCTCCGGTGATAAATGATTCTAAACAAAGTAGGGTTTGATTATTCTCTCTTTTAAGTCATTACTCTTATATTATAGAATGGGCGGGTTCAGTAAATTGCGACTGCGAGTTACTGCTGGATTATAATTTACATAAATGAATATATACATACCATTATATAAGACATAAATGTTTGAATAAGAAAGACGATCTTGAGGCAATTATTTGAATTCACCTGAATTTTCATCTTCAATATCTAGCATGTATGTGAAGAGATAATGAGGAAAAAATTGAATAGATGAATATTTAGCAGTACTCTGAATACTGTCATATAAAAAAAATATATTTTAACAAACATATGCCCTTTGCTGAAGTGCTATTCTCATCCAACGGTAGTAACATATGGCATATCATGCTTTTCCTGATTGAGGTAGACTAAATTCTAGAATCAGCCATTCAAAAAAAACTATTTTCGGGCGTATTAGGTGCAAATTTTTCGGCAACCGAGAAGCAATACTATCGCTACTATTTTCCATTTTCCATTATTGCAAACTGAAAAAAGAAACATTCAAACTTCTGTCAACTAATTTCAAATGAACCTTCAACCCTTATTTCGTTGCTTTGGTACGATCAACTGCGTTTATCAAATCATACTTATTTTCCGTACTAGGCCCGGAAATGCTACTTTCTCAAAATTGAATCTGGGGAAGTATCCACTCCCGAAAAAAATTTTTCTCTATCAATTAAGAAGAATTTACCTCGTAGGTAGAGAACTCATATGATGTTCCGTCGAATATACATAATTGGAATTTAGGAAAGAAAAATTGTTTCTTCAATAGAACGTAGACGGCATAATCAGTTCGAAATATAGTTTAGTGATCATTTTGAAGAAATTTTATGAATATTTCCTAATCATTAGAATAATTGCTGTAGGCGTTGTTTGTTCCTAATTACTTCGAGATCGAATTTTTTGGTGCTAAATAGCAAAGCAAAAGTCTCTTGATTCATTTGTCCACTTTATGATGAGACACACTGTATAAATAATTGTTTCAGTCAAAACCCACAGAATTTATGAAACAGTTCGTGAAAATTGCTGCGGTGATAACATTTTAGCACACCTTGAAAGATATGTGGATAAGTGGTGTGATTCATGAAACACATTACCAGAGCAGAAACAAAATCAAAAATAAATAGAAAAATATTTGAAAAAACACTGTTTTTATCGAGCTATAACACCAATCTAACAAACAAATTGCTCCATACAATAGAAAAATAATCATCTCTTGGGTGAAAAATACGCTGCACGAAACGAAAAAGCACCTGGAAGAGTTTTCAGCCAAATCAAGTTCAAAATTTAATTTACACCTACTGAATCCAAATACGCACCAAAAATATAAAAAACCCATAGATTCACTTTAGTTTGTCTTTAGTATTTTTACATGGTTGTCATATTATTGCCAAATTATGAGCGGTCACACAGTTCGAACCATGATGGTGTGATGCACTGATTATTCCAATCGCATAAATTTGGTAGCAATAGTTCCAATTCTTGGCGGTTGAACGAAGAGTCCTCAGCATAGTCAAAACAGGAAAGATAGTTTCACCTTCTTAATCTGTTTCTTGTATGTGCCATTGTGAGGATGAAGAAAGAGAATTGTTCTGGATACAGAGAAAAGTTCATTTTGGCTGATGATTCGAGTACCTATACAAAATCAATACTGTTTGCAAGTAAGTAGTAAGAATTTGAACTTAAACTGATTCAGGTAACTTCCTTCAGTTTTCACAAGCGTTGAAACCTTCTTTTCGTATAAAATATCTAATTAGGTTATACGGTGGAGATATTTATTGTGACTTCTTTTGGAATTATTTATCCATATATTTTCAATTGACGGAAATAGATATTGCTGAATCACTTCAATGCATATGTGAGAAAAGTTAAATTCACTGAAAGATAAGATGTACAAATATACATCCATTTATATCATAAGAACTTATATCTGACCTTTTTTTTCAAGCTAGTTGAAAAACCTTTCCTTGAAGTGTTTTGGAAAATACCTCTACTGTCAATCCCTCACTTGGTCTACCATCAGATACATATCTATCTCTATGATGTATTTATCAGGGTGAAGAAAATATATTTTATCAACAGGAAAATGTTTTTTGATTTGAAAACAAATATGTTGTAATTTTTCATTGTGAATAAATTCAAATACTTAATTGAATTATTTTAAAAACCAGCACAGTAAACGAATACACTCAAAAGCTTTCGGGAATAACAATTGCCGAACATAAATAATAAACAAAAAATTATTATTGCAGGTGAGTACCTAGCTTAATAATAATAATAATTTATGGTTCATGATCTCCATTCTTTCAGCTTCAAAAGAACCTGCGTAGCAAATATCTGAGATTCAAATTGCTGAAGTGCATTTTTTAAATTCAGATAATAATTTGTCATTTTTCATCTCAAGGGTAATTATAACATTCAACTAAGTCAGTGCTGAATAACACCGAACAGGTTATGGTAATCTTACTAAAGCTAGTGCAAATTAGACTGAAATGGTGCTATTTCACACCGAAACCGATCTAACTCGTGTCATATTTCACACGATAAATTGTGAAAAATAACTGAGTCAGTGTCAGGACACACGGGATGATCAATTATTGAGATCACATCGCTCTTGTGTTATTTAACACCAAACAAGTGCAAAGTCGTAAAGAACAGAATGAAAATCACAATCGGTGTTCGGTGTCCAAGTTGATTATTCATAAGAAAATAGCAACTCCTTTGAAATCATGAAACACACCAGAAAATTATTGAACGTCCGTGTTATTTCAAAATTATCAGGGCCTCTAAGGAAATACGGCCGGTATCAGAGGGTGTTAGCTGATGTTTGAAAATTTCTTAGAGTGTAATAATTCAACTTAGATGAATAAGAAAATCTAAACTCACCAGAGTGATAGTAGTGATCTACACAGTTCACATTTGGTTAATGGAAATATTTCATCAACGTACAATAAATCTGCATTACCGCCAAGCAAATATTTGAACACACAGCATAAAACGCGTGAAAATTCGAAACATTCAATGACAAAACTGTTGAAATAGTGATAAAGGTATAGTCCTACTAAATGAGGATAGTCTGATATTGGAATATATTCATATTTTCGTATTTGTGTGAGGAAATCATTTTCAACTGAACAATAACTCGAAGTACGATCCCATTTCTGTGTGATATTGTCGATGACTTCACTCTTACTCATAAAGGGCAATAAAATACGATATGCTCATAATTTTATTAGTGTTTTGATAAGAGATTTCCATTGAAAAGACGTTATGGTCTTAAACTTTCTGGGAAGTGAAATAAACATTATTTTCATCCCACAAATTATAACACCAGTGACGAATTGTTATTCTTCCGATTATAGTATCATAACCTTCGATTATGTTTCAGAGTGAAAATTCAGAACTACATGTTCAAAAATTGAGGAAAGCCCTGACGTGAGGTCAAAAGCTTTTCTGCGCTTGTTCTTAAAGAAACTTTTCAGATATCAAGTCGGAAGTTATATAATTAATAATTCTGATAGATCACAGGTGTAGTTTTTTACTTTTTTTTGTTCAATTCAGTTGGTCATTAGTTGGAAAATTGAATTTTATATAGAAATTTTTGACGTTCAGTAACTCGGCATGTTTGTAGGTTGTCCGTGTATGTTTTATGTTATTTCAAATCTCAACGACATTATTTTTTGTAGCTTTGATTTGATAATGGAGCCATATAAAGTCTCGAAACTATTTGTCAATTTGCTATTATTTTAACAGAGATTGTCGGAAAAAGGACTTATTCTTCGTTTATTCTTTACTCTTCAATAGTCGTGTATTATAGTTATTGAAAAAACTTCTAGATTCCTGGAATAAGCAGGGAGCTTACAACATTTGATTTGGTTTAAAAAGTGAAAGTTTTGTAGGTATGGGAATGGATTTGGAAAAATAGGACCTATTTTCCGTTCATTAATTATCATGAGCACACATTCATCAATCTTTCAATTTACTTGAATGATTATTTGGGCCGTTTCCATCAACTTGGATCGTTCTATTCAACGTGCAATTAAAATTGATACAATGTGAGAACATCATTCAAGACCCAGAACACAACCAGGGAAAAACTCACGAAAGTGAAACCTTTTAACGAAAATCAAATTACCAAGGAATGTATTTATGAAATACCCTGTAAATGCGGCAGATCCTACATTGGGGAAAATGAACGCCCCCTCAAGATTAGAATCAAAGAACACCAGAGATTGGCTCAACTTCGAGAAACCGAAAAGTCCAACTAGACCACAATATCAGACGAAACGAAGCTTCTCTAAAGCCGGGTTTTGACGAAGCACACCTACTCGCGCACCAGCCTCGCTTCAGGTCCCTCGCATAGTGTAAACATGCTCCTCGCCATGAGGCCCCTGGTCCTCGGGTTGTCGTTTGAACAAGCTTCTGGGGCTAGTCGAGTCTCAAACCTCGTCACCTACTCGCGCACCAAAACTCATCCTCGCGCCAGTGTTTACACTACGCGCTGGTGGATTCGCCTAGAAGGGTGAGCCAGGATGAAGGCGAGGTAGTAATCAGCCTAGTATAAAGTCCGAGACTCGACTAGCTCCAGAAGCTTGTTCAAACGACACAGCGAGGCTTCTTTGATGCGCGACTGAAAACCGATCGGCAATGGCTCACCCGAGGACGAGGGGCCTCACGGCGAGGAGCATGTTTACACTATGCGAGGGAGCGGAAGCGAGGCTGGTGCGCGAGTAGGTGCGCTTCGTCTAAACCGGCTTCAGGCTCTATACGAGGCTGATAACTACCTCGCCTTCTCATCCTGGCTCGCCCTTCCAGGCGAATCCAGCGCGTCGTGTAAACACTGGCGCGAGGATGAGTTTTGGTGCGCGAGTAGGTGGCGAGGTTTGACTCGCGAGTTGGGTGCGCTTCGTCTAAACCCGGCTTAATATCAAAGGAAGAAAAAATGAAAAACGAGGAAATTGAAGGAAGCAGCCTTCATGACTAAACTGCCAACCCGATCAGTGCGCCTTACATTCAAATAAAGGATGTTTGAAGACCAATAATACGTTCTGAATTATGCAGGACGAACTCGAATCAGGGAAGGACCAACCTAATTTAACTACTACACATATAATCTGAGTTGAGAATTCATGTCAGTGACCTCTAACACAGAATTTGTAAAAATTCAATTTTCCGACAGCTAATGTCAGAAGCTAGTCGCATTTATTTTGCTGAATTTTGAGTTCAATGTTGCGACTACCCTGAGGACGGCTGGCGAATGCTTGGCGAAACGTTGGATAGAACATTCCACGGTGGAAACGGCACCAAAAAATCGTTTAAGTAATGAGCCATTATTAAGAATATCCCGTTCACTTCAATTTACTATTGAAAAGATTAAACTACGAATACCTACCTTCTACATTTCTATTGAATTTCGACTAATATATCAGGAATTGATTTCGAGCAATGTTTATGTCAATGTTTTGATCCATATACAGGGTGTCCCCCCACCATGAATCAAGGACATCAAGGAGGACTCGCAACAAGAGGTTTTAATCTTTCGCGGGCCTTCGTTTGGGACACCCAGGGTGATATTCATCTTATGGCTGAAATTTCAAAGTTCAATAACTCTCAAACTATTAGACCGAATAATATCAAATTCGGAAGTTTTGTCATCCTTTATAGACCAGGGCCGAAACTTCAAAAATGGTAAAAAATGAAAAAAAATCGCAGTAGGATGAAACCCATTAGAAAAGGAGGGGAATATGATCAAAATGAAAGGAAAAATAAATTACGGTCGATATGAGTTCGGGAAGAGGGAGGGGTGAGTTTTTAAGGGTGAAAAATGGTTTTCCTTGATTTCCGGCAAAACTACAAGTCTATGGAAAAAAATTAAATGGCAAAGTTGTAGGTAATGAAAAGATCTACAACTTTTGTATCGACATTTTTTCACATAACCTCAAAATTTAGGTGAAAAATTCAAAAAACCAAGTTTTTGGTTTTTTATTTATATCTTTTTCAAAAAAAAATTTTTTTCACGAAATTTCGTGAAAACTTACCTTATTATGTCCCAAATACACTGTAATTTATTTGATTCAAAATATTCATGTTTTCGTCTTATTTTTACTTAATATCAAAAAGCACCCCAATTTTCAATGGAAAATTCTGACGTCAAAATATCAGCTTTTTTCAAAAAGTTTAAAGGATTTTCCTTCATTGAAATATCTACTTTCTGATGGTGTGAAAAAAATATACATTACTATAAGGAGTGTTCTCAGAATCAACGATTTATGAAACCCACCATTAGAGTAACTCAGTCCCCACTTCTCTATGAAATAACTTACAATGGGTTAAAAACTAACCAAAAGTCACTCAGGTATATGAATTATCTCAAAACAGCAATAAATAGTCATCTAAAAATTTATTTAAACAAGATTCTACAGCTTTTTCAAATATTGTAGATGTCTTATTAAATATTAACTTTATTAACTTATTTTTTTGTTAATTATAGAAGTATATTTCAATTTGTAATTTTTTCGTTTATGAATGAAACAGGAAATCTTACGTTTTTTGAGTAATTAAAGAGTAAATTTTAATAAAAATCTCAAAATTGTACATAATGATTAAAAAAAAATTTCGAATTTGGGTTTTTTCAATTTTTTGCATTTTCTGAGAACATTTCTAGTAATGTATATTTTTTACACCATCAGCAGAAAGTAGATATTTCAATGAAGAAATCATTATGTACAATTTTGAGGTATTTATTAAAATTTACTCTTTAATTACTCAAAAAACGTAAGATTTCCTGTTTCATCAAAAACGAAAAATTACAAATTGAAATATACTTCTATAATTAAAAAAAAAATAAGTTAATATTAATAAGACATCTACAATATTTGAAAAGGCGTAGAATCTTGTTTAAATAATATTTTTAGATGACTATTTATTGCTGTTTGAGATAATTCATATACCTGAGTGACTTTTGGTTAGTTTTTAAACCCATTGTAAGTTATTTCATAGAGAAGTGGGGACTGAGTTACTCTAATGGTGGGTTTCATAAATCGTTGATTCTGAGAACACTCCTTATAGTAATGTATATTTTTTTCACACCATCAGAAGTAGATATTTCAATTTCAATGAAGAAAAATCCTTAAACTTTTTGAAAAAAGCTGATATTTTGACGTCAGAATTTTCGATTGAAAATTGGGGTGCTTTTTTGATATTAAGTAAAAATAAGACGAAAACATAAATATTTCAAATCAAATAAATTACAGTGTATTTGGGACATAATAAGGTAAGTTTTCACAAAATTTCGTGAAAAAAAAGTTTTTTTTGAAAAAGATATAAATAAAAAACCAAAAACTTGGTTTTTTGAATTTTTCACCTAAATTTTGGGGTTATGTAAAAAAATTGTCGATACAAAAGTTGTAGATCTTTTCATTGCCTACAACTTTGCCATTTAATTTTTTCCATAGGACTTGTAGTTTTGCCGGAAATCAAGGAAAACCATTTTTCACCCTTAAAAACACACCCCCTCCCACTTCCCGGACTTGGATCGACCGTAATTTATTTTTTCTTTCATTTTGATCATATTCCCCTCCTTTTCAATGGGTTTCATCCTACTGCAATTTTTTTTTGTTTCAAAAATATCGACCCTGGTCTTACGATTCTTTTAATATTACAGAAATTGAAAAAATCAGATCCGGACTAGACAAATTTCTGACTTTTCTATTTTCATGAATATTGGAAAACCCTTATGTGAACACTATGTTTTATTTCATTTTCATAACCACAAAACACCAATCATGAAAATAATTCAAAATCTCTGCTTGGCACGGTCATACAGGGTGATCAAGAAGTGAGCAAAAAACATTACCTCATGAGTGAAATTTCAAACTTCAATAACTCTTGAATTATTGGACCGAATTATTTCAAATTTTGGAGTTTTGTCACCCTTTACGATTGCCATCGTTCAATATTCCAGAAATTGAAGAAATCAGATCCGCACTAGCAAAATTTTGGACTTTTTTATTTTCATGAATATTGGAACACCCTGTACGTGAACATTATGTTTTTATAACATTTTCGTAACCACAAAGAATCAATCAATGATAAAAATTCAGAATATCTGCTCAGCACGGTCATACAGGGTGATCAAGAAGTGAACAAAAAACATTACCTCATGAGTGAAATTTCAAAGTTCAATAACTTTTAAACTATCAAACAGAAATTTTTCAAATTTGGAAGTTTGTCACCCTTCACGATTGCCATTGTCAATTTTTTTGAATTTGAATAATCAGATCCGGACTAGCAAAATTTCAGACATTCTCAATTTGTGTTGATAATGTATCACCCTGTACCTACGTGATTATTAAGTTTTTTTTCATTTCAGTAACCATAGAGAATCAATTATGGAAAAAAAAATTCAAATCTCTGCTTGGCACTGTCATACAGAGTGATCTAGCAACATGACCTTATGAGTTAAATTTCAAAGTTCAATAAATCTTGATTTTATCTGTGAAATTACTTCGAATTTACCAGTTTTGTCATTCTTCAATACTGCCTTTCTTGAAAATTTCCTCAAATTGACGGACAACTTCATCAACTTGCTCCAAAATGTATTGAAATGATTGAATACCACTTTGATCAATTCCCGAACTGAAAATTTGTCCATTCAATTTGTTTTTTAGATCGAATACTTCCAACTTATCTGCTGTTTATTGAAGAGTAAGGAATGAACACTCTTATTTTTATTTTATTTCTTGATCTGAACTCTCTACCTAAACATTAGTATTCGTTTTCAGTCATGAAAGGAAGGGTGACAAAACTTGAAATAATATTTATTATGAAGTACAGACTCATTCAATGGAATGTTTATTGATCGCCATGTATAAAGTTACCAAGCAGAGATTTAAAATTTTCATTACGAACTGATTCTTTGTGTTCACGATAACGAAAAAACATAATGTTCGCGTACAGGGTGTCCCAATATTCACGGAAATAGAGAAAGCCTGAAATTTTTCCAGTCCGGGTCTGATTTATTCAATTTTAGAAATATTCAAAGATGGCAATCGCAAAGGGTGACCAAACTTTCAAATTTGAAATCATTCGGTCGAATAATTTAGGAGTTATTGAAGTTTGAAATTTCACTCATGAGGTAATGTTTTTTGCACACTTCTTGATCACCCTGTATGACCGTGCCAAGCAGAGATTCTGAATTTTCTCATTTATTGATTCTTTTGCGGTTACGAAAATGAAAAAAACATAATGTTCACTTACAAGGTGTTTCAATTTTCATGAAAATAGAAAAAGTCCAACATTTTGCTGGTCCGGATCTGATTTTCTCAATTTCTGAAATATTGAAAGATGGCAATCGTCAAAGGTGACAAAACTCCAAAATTTGAAATAATTCGGTTCAATAATTCAAGAGTTATTGAAGTTTGAAATTTCACTCATGAGGTAATGTTTTTTGCTCACTTCTTGATCACCCTGTATGACCGTGCCAAGCAGAGATTTTGAATTTTTCTCATTGATTGGTGTTTTCTGGTGACGAAAATGAAATAAAAACATAGTGTTCACCTACAGGGTTTTCCAATATTCATTAAAATAGAAAAAGTCCAAAATTTGTCTAGTCCAGAACTGACAAAACTTCCGAATTTCATATTATTCGTTCGAATAGTTTGAGAGTTATTGAATTTTGAAATTTCAGCCATTAGATGAATATCACCCTGTATATCCGAAACGAAGGCCCGCGAACGATTAAAACCTCTTGTTGCGAGTCCTCCTTGATTCATACTTTCCGTTTGTCGCATTCTTCCCGGGACACCCTGTATAGGACTTCTATATTACATTCTACTAATCTCCTCAACTAGTTCACATGGGACGAATATCCAATTACCTGTATAAGATTTCAAACAAGAGTAATATCAGTAATATACGAAAGTGAAAGAACTTTTTATCTGAAAGTAAACCGAGTATAAAAACTCCTGCAAATTGCGGGGAAAGTTCAAACTATTCAAATTTGAAGAAAACTCAATCTTATTCGAATTCCATCTCTATTGCAAACCGCGAACTGTTTTCAGGAACAACCGTGATTCCTTCTTTGTTTTCTAAGCTAAGGTCAATACGGAAGCGATAACTTCTGCAGTAGGAGTATAGGTGTCGCTAAAACCGAGAAAAGTGAATTTCCACATTGTAGCTCCTACGTCAATAAAATCCATTATTTAGGAACGCCACGATTCACGAATTATTCATCTTGGCCTACTCTATAATATGGTACAGCTAATAGGCAACATTACCTTTGAGCAAATAATAGATATATCATTTTACTGGTGAATACAAACATATCGAATATCTACCTATATCGGATATCGGTTACTTCTCTCGCTTTATCAGATATTTCGAATGAACCATACGTTAAATCCATGGATAATGAAGAAAATTTTGAAAGTTTCTAAATCCTACAAAGTGATTCGAAGCTCGAGGCAAAAATTTGAAGGAACATTTACAGACCGATCTTTTTGATAAAATGCGAAGGTAACATTAACCGTGAAAGCACACAGATGACCCTTTATTTACTCATATGAAATAATCGTTATTTAATCAACTAGGTTATTAAAGACAGCGACTAATGGTCAAGATATTTGAACGTTTCAATAGTTCGAGACCATTAGTCGGTCGATTAATGTACGAGTTGATTACAAGTTTTTTCCGACGATCTCAATATGAATTGTGTATGAATTCTTGATTGAAATACATTCTCATTTTGCACAAGACTTACATTTGACATAATAAAATTTTTATGTATCTACAATGTTCCAGTAGAGTTTTGACATTTCTCGCATTGCTTATGAATACTAGCTCGTACTTTGTGAACGTTTGCTTGAGGATTGCATATTAAAATAGCAGAAGTTGAGGATTAAAATAGGTTATTAATGATCAATTTCGTATACCTACCTTAAAATCACCTTTTATTTTGAGATCGACGGAAAAAGTACTTCAATGGGAGAAATACGATGAGAATATTCTTCATTTCACAATTTTTGAGCGCTTGTTCTACTCAAAAGAGTGCTACTGTTTAGTCGAAGTGTCTGTAATTTTCCAATTTTGAGCCGAAAATGGCCTCAAACGATACCTGATGACGAATTCTTGGAAACATTCAATTGATACAGTGTGTTGACGATTTGGTGGTCAAACTTAATTCTATCCGTGGAGCCGCGGCCGGCCGTCCGGACTTTAGCACGATAACATTCGAAGGGATTGTCCTAGTTCGAATCCTAAATGCCTCGGTTGAGTTCGTTAACCAGCCAAATCATACTGGGTGTTTTTTTAAATATGGCCATTCAAAATGAAATTTTGCGGTAACGTGCAAGATGCTCATAATAAGCCTCATGCAAAACTTTGTGGCCATAGGATCAACAGACCCATAAATAGTTTTGTAGGAATATTGAAAGGAAGAATCTTTATATTTTCATACCAAGATATCCGATTCGAGTGGAATTTATTTTGTGGATGAAAACTAATGAAGGGAATGTTCATGCAATTTCAAGAGAATAGCATCACCAGAACCATACAATTTTATTTTTTAAATTATTGTCTCCATATTTCATTCTTTGAATAATTTCTGGAATATAATCCGATCGTATTTGGCATAAATCTCAAGTCCTATACAAAGTGTTGAGGTAATAGCATAATTTATAATTTTTGTTTTATGTATTGTATTATGTTAGCTCTTGATTTCAAAAGAATATATATAATAGCATAATTGCTCCACCAATGAACCTGCTCAGGGCTTTTCTCAAATTTTTTGTGATGGTAATGCCATAAAAAGCTTACCGCGATTACAACAGGGCATTTTCTAATAGTCAACAGCACTTTCACCGTTTATGAAAGGCTTACTGATAATTAATTTAATTGAATTGACTGCATAATATAAACGTTGAAGTTGAAAAGCTAGGGAATGGAGCTTCATTGGAAAAAATAGTTTTGTTTTTTATGAAGAACATCACCTATTATGTTCCTAAATTTAGTCTGCGATCGTTCCTTCTTCTTTCATACAGGTCAACTGTAAAACTTTTGGAATGACTATCTAGTTAGAATTTTTTATCCGCATTTCCTGAGGATATGCAGCTTCATCAATCAATTAGGACTAGAAATGTACTTTTTTCACAACTCTGTCATAGCAGTTTATGATATGGTGAGTTTTTAGACATTTCAGTTTCTTGACGTGATCATTTTGTTCGTGGGCACAGTCTGGCGAACGAGAATATTTATGGGTATTTGATCGAAGTATTTCACACAACATAAACAGTTTTGATGAATATAAATTATTAAAGAAATAATAAAGATGAAGGTTAATTCATTTTTCTCATATATTTATAGCGAAAAAAAAGTTTAGCAAGAACCCTATCTAACTTTTTCGAAAATATTGTACGGATTGATATTTCTATTTGCATTAGTGAGAAAAAAGTATTAAAAGTTACGGTTCTATACATTGAATATGCAAATAGGATTTTGCATCATTTTAAATCAATTTGAAATCTGATTGTATGTGACCCACAAACAATTTCTTGGAGGGATAACAATATAACTAGAAATTATTCAAGGAATGACGTACCATAAGAAGATACTGAAAACCAACCTCAATAGGGAAGAACAAATTGATCTTTGCTTGAATGAAATACCATAAGATCAAGTGGGATTAGGTCAGCTTAAAAAAAATCAGAAAAAACTGGTAAAAACGGCATGCGCTGAGGGTTTCAATTGTTCTAACACAAAAAGTGAACCAATTCAATGATGTTTTAAAAAAAAACTGTAAATTTATAATAAGTAATTTTCTTCAGAAACAGAAATGGGCTTGAGCACGGCCTGCGAATTTTTGCCGAGAAGTAGAAAATAATTGAGAGAAGTCATGAGGCGTTTTCGGAAACTTACTCAGAGTTATTAACTCGATCCATTGAATCACGGGACGTATCTACTCGGATCACGGACTCGGGTTCTATGTTTACGAACACATCAGGTTTAAGATTTGAAGTGTCACACGTATTATCAACATAACCAAAGATTTTATGAATTTATTTTTTCAGTCCCAGTCTAATTTCGGATTGTCTCTAGCTTTGCTAGCATTGATTGGCATTTGTGAAATCTTTCTTATTATTTCTGGTGTGCCCTTCCATGCTCAATGTTATTCTTGAAAACCTATGTTTAAAAAGTAAAGAATTTGGTTTTTTCAATCCCAGTTTATTTTCGGGTTGTCTCTAGCTTTGCTTGCATTTATTGGAATTTGGTGAAATCTGTCTTATAATTTTTGGTGTGGCCTCCCATGTTTAATGTTATCTTTGAGCTACTCTGTTGAAGAAGTAAACAAGGCTGCAGCTCAAGCGCAGTAAGATCTGTACACAAAGTTATGAAGAAGTTGTTTTACATCACTTTCTTGGCTCATACAACCACACATTTTACATTGGGCCAAATTCTCTTCTCTTACCGAAATTTTAAGGAATAGAATATATGAAATTACTAACGAAAGAGTAGAAGACTTATTTCCGCCTTTTTCAATACAAAATTTAACTGCAGTGCTCATGCGGTAACTCTACGATCCTGCTCTTGTGTAGGTTTACGATAAATCAACCTGGGTCAGTGATCGAGTTAAAAGCACCGTACTTTTTTTTATACGCATCTCTCGGGAAAAGACTGAGCTTATAGCGCCCTTTCAAGCGCCCCGAGATGAATTCAGAAGAAATCGGTTTGTGCGTGTCTTAAACTGCTGTAAGTTGTAACCAAGGGGGAATACATCTTGAGGTAGGGTATTCCATAGCCTTGCAGTTCGGTAAAGAAAAGCCTTCTGATACACCGATGTCCTAGCTGTAGAAAGATGCACGGCAAACTGGTGACTATTATCGGCTAGCCTTGTTTGTCGATCAAATTGAGCCCCTGGTGGAATTATGGAGGCAATGGCAGCAGAACACCTTCCGTGGTAGTATCTGTAAAAAAGGCATAAGTCTCCAACCTTCCTACGGTGATCGAGACTATGAAGATTGGCAGTTAACGTTGGATCATCTATTAGGCGCACTGCTCTTTTTGAATGGAATCAAGTAGGAGTAACGAGTGCTTAGGAGCTGAACCCCAAGCATGAGAGCAATATTCCATAGCAGGACGTACTTGAGCCTTGTAAAGTAATAAAAGCTGCTTTGGAGTGAACAATTTCCTCGCACGAAATAGATAGCTAAGCTTCTGTGCAGCTGACTTGGCAACTGAGCTGACGTGCTCATGCCAGGTTGTATTTGGACTGATATTAACCCCTAGAAGCTTAAGTCCATTAGTTGGTTTTATTGTTTTATTGTCCATTATTAGTTGGGGTGCGACTGTCGATGCTTTTCTTGTGAGCACAGTAGCCTGGGTCTTAGAGGCATTGAATTCAACCAGATTGTCAGAACCCCATTGTAGAATAACTTCTAGATCTTTGTTGATTGTCACAGCTTGAGCGATTCTTTGGGAACTGGATGTTGACGCTGATACAGGCTTCTTGTTTGTCGTGGACGCTATAAGAGTGCTGTCACTGCAAAGCTTAAAATCTGATTCTTGGTTGAATTTAAAAGGTCATTAATATGCATTAGGAACAGAGTCGGGGACAAGATTGAGCCCTGAGGTACACCGGCGTTGACGGAATGAAGTGCAGACTCCGCACCATCGACCACAACACAAAGTTGTCTCTCGTGGAGGAAACTTCCGAGCCAGCTGCAATGTCTTTCCGGGAGACCGTAAGATGGAAGCTTAGATAGTAATGCTCTGTGCCATACACGGTCGAAGGCTATGTCTAGGGCAACTGCAATTGATTCCCCATGCTTTTCTATAGCGTTTGTCCAAAGATGAGTGACATAAGTGAAGTGTTGAACGACAGCGCCGAAAACCGTATTGATTGTCGCTAATGAGATTGTTTTCCTCTAGGTGTTTTACTATCTGCAAATTAATAGCAGTCTCCATAACTTTGGACAAAATGGGTAGTGAAGATATCGGACGATAATTTCGCTTCCCGCAAACGGGTTGGATGTTCGGGTTAGGTAAACGAACGCGAAGGTAAGGGATAGAGTTAACCCGAGTAAGTATCCGAAAAGGCCTATGAATATTCTATCATCAACGATATTTTATTCATATTTGATGATTTGATGAAATCATGATCACAAACTCAGAAAAAAACTGAAATAATAGGCTAGTTAATTTAAACTGTTGTTCCTTCGATTTTCGACTTACACTAGGTCTGAATATCTGAATAATCATTTTCCTTATAGGAACAATTATTCATAAACTAATCGGCAAGTTAAATAAACTTCTTAATTGAAAATAAAACTTGCCACTATATTCGTAATATTGTGCGTAATAAAACTCTTGACACTCGGTAAGGTTAAGATTGGATTAAGTATTAATAATTAATGAAAAGTTTTAACGATATATATGATTTTTTTTCGGATACGTACAATGTCAAATTACAGAGATTAACATCGTGACATTGTTTCTGGACTTGATTAATGAGTAACATTGTATACATACGGATTCAATCAGGTTTTACTCCGTTTCGCTTGTTTGTTTTGCCGAATTATTCATGGAATATATAAATTGTGTGTTTTTTCGACGAACCAGTTGTAATACGGTATGAACATCTTCTCAAGCAGATGATTATTCATATCTCCTCATAAATACACTGAGCAAAAAATTTAACGCACATTATGAAAATCTCAAATTTATTCTACAACTGAAGGTGTTCTAAATGATGATTATTTTTATCATAATTATGCATGCATATGTTTCAACGTTTTTCTTCGATACAGATGTTTTTTCCAGCAGGAATAAGAAAAATGAGATTATCAGATTTTGAATGTATTTGCTCCATTCTGAAATCAGTTGTTCTCGATCAATTCTTGTGATCAATAGTTTTTCTTTCGTTTGATTTTCTACACTCGATCGCTATGCAACGCGAAACACGCAATTTGACCCAAGAGGAATGTGCCCAAGCGGTAGTTTTGCGAGAATAGTAGGAGAGCTGGCACCAATTTAGGAAAGGGTATTTGAGGCAAGCTGAAAACTTGTCAGATGCCCCTCCTATTATATCCCAACTCGGGATTGCAGACCTGGCTGGTGAGTAGCGAGGCTAAATCAACCCCTACATTTTTAATGGCCTGGCAGGTCGAAAGCCCTACCGAAATGATCTGTCTTTTTGGGAATCTTATTTTTGAGTTATAAATAACACTCCATAAAAATTTCAAGCTGCCTCAAAAACATTTTTTATAATTTTTTAATTTTATATTTTTGCACTCGTCTGGCAATGTTAAAACCCGATTAAATTATATGCTTATTTTTTTCAGTATTTATAAAGCATTACACTGCAACATATATAAATTGCGTATTGCCTCAAATATATTTTTGGGAAAAAATAAAAAAAAATGTAGGGTTGATTTAGCCCCGCTACTCACCAGCCAGGTCTGCAATCCCGAGTTGGGATATAATAGGAGAGGTATCTGAGAAGTTTTCAGCTTGCCTCAAATACCTACCCTAAAATTCGTGCCAGCTCTCGGACTAGAAGAAGGGTGGACATACACAAGAATTGCAGAAAGGTTTGGAGTTTCCCATACATGTGTGTCCAGAATGTTGCAGCGATTCAGGGAGACCGGTATGAATGTCCGAAGACCAGGACAGGGTAGAGCATGTGTAAAAACTGTCATTCAAGAATGTTACTTTAGAGTTTCTTCGTTGAGACAATGGTTTGCAACCGCTCGCCTCCTTCAAAATCAGCTTGAGCAAACTCATGGGGTGCAAATTAGCACTCAGACAATAAAAAATTGCATTTATCCCAGCCCATCGTTTGGATTTTGCGAGAGAGCATATCCATTGGGAAAAGGCTGATTGGAAACATTTCGAGATCACTCATTTTGAATATGAACCCGTGTACGTCGCTCAAGAACAGCCGAGAGTATTGCTGCTGTAGCCGAAAGTGTTGAAGAAAACCCAGGTTTGTCCATTCCTCGTCGTTCTTTGACATTAGGCATTCCATAAACTTTTTTATTGCTGAAATTGGATAGTATTGATCTGGACAACGTGTACTTCCAACAAGACGGCGCTTTGTGCCACACAAGCAACGAAACTATTGATCTTTTGCGGGAAAAGTTTTCGGACCGTGTTATCTTTCGAAGAGGTGATCACAATTGGCCACTGAGATCTTGTGATTTGACACCTTGTGACTTCTCCCTTTATTGCCAAGTGAAAGAGAAGGTCTACGTCAATAGCTCAGTGTCGATTCAAGACCCCAAATATGGTTTTCGTGAGGCTATCGAGGACATAGGGCAGCCGCTTTGCGATTTGGTTCTGGAAAATTTGATTAAAAGGATATGGTCCAGTAAGCGTGGTTGTGGTGGTCATTTGCCTGATGTTATTTTCCACTACTAACGGCATAGCTTCTTCTTTATAATGCAAAAAACATCTGATCATTTATATTAAAAAATGCCATTTTTCTTTGAATATCAAAAAACACCTCTTATTGGACAACCATTTATGATAACACTAGCGACCCGCCCCGGCTTCGCACGGTATGACATCACATAAGAAACCTCAAAAATAACAATACATACTTCTCCACAATTTAATGGATGTTATTATACATATAAACCTTCCTCTTGAATCACTCTATCTATTAAAAAAAACGCATCAAAATCCGTTGCGTAGTTTCAAAGATTTAAGCATACAAAGGGACAGAGAAAACGACTTTGTTTTATACTATGTAATGATATCGATGTTTTCGAGGATTCAATTTGAGATCTGTGATTATCAAGTATTCGATGAAATCTGCGATTCACAGCTCACAAAAACGTTTCTTGGTAAGTGGGAATTGAATCGTACAGAAATAACAGAATACATAAAATATATTGACATTTCAAACCTAGAACGGTTTTAAAGTCATTAGTTCCGGAAAACATTTCCTACTTCGGTCAGGTAAATTTCCCTAATTTCATACATTTCGTTTCAGATGATAATTCAAACCTGATAATTATAAGGGCTGAAGCTGTGTTCAGTAGGTACTCCTGAAAGTGCTCGTATGCGATTCAAAGCTTTGCAGACTAGGTACTTGCACTCCACCTTTGGTGTCAGGCTCTTTTTCCATGCAGTGCTTTGACGCTGAGAGCTATTGGTTTCATTCTCTTCATGAATGAATAGAATATATAAATCGGGTGTCCGAGTGAGCCTCTTCCAAAGGATTATCTCAATTATTGCAGACTAGCGACCCGCCCCGGCTTCGCACGGGTGCCCCAGACGCGCTATTTATAGGCACGCTCTTGCCGCAACGGGCGGCCGGCCGGTACCGCCGCAAACGCTACGTCCGCAATTTTTAAATCTGTAATATCTTCGAAAATATTCACTTAAATCATACGATGTAAAGGGCCATATAAATCTATATTAAATGAACAATGTATTCAAGGTATTTAATTGGTTAAGGATTAATGCTGTATTGGTTAAAATCGCTTCGAAAATTAGCCATTATTGTCTTAAAAAGTAAATAACAAAAAAAGTTATTGTGGGTTATCCATAAGAGATAGACATATACCATCACGGACTTTTCTGTAGACCTTTTCAATGTGTACAATACTTAGTACATATTTTGATTGAACTCGTAGGGTTCAGCCTGCGTTTGCAATGTAAGCGAAAATATTATAATGAAATTATTCACCACATCACATTAGAAACCCCAAAAATAACAGTACTTCTCCACTATTTAATGGATGTTATTTTA
This sequence comes from Propylea japonica, assembly GCA_013421045.1. Lineage (NCBI taxonomy): Eukaryota > Metazoa > Arthropoda > Insecta > Coleoptera > Coccinellidae > Propylea > Propylea japonica. Next base: position 46,156,470 of record CM024240.1, read on the forward strand.
CATATAAACGTTCCTCTTGAATCACTCTATCTATTTTAAAAAACGCAGCAAAATCCGTTGCGTAGTTTCAAAGATTTAAGCATACAAAGGGACATAGGGACAGAAAAAGCGACTTTGTTTTATACTATGTAGTGAAGATGTTTCTCGTAAAAGTTTCCCGAGTGGCCCATTTTTACGTATGGAACAAACTGACTGTTGCTCTAGTTAGACTGTCAGAGGTAGCTTAAAGGTGGAGTGTGCTGTTTTCCCATCATTTAACAGAGTAGCGGCATTCCTTGAAGAGGCAACGGCTAGTCCATTTCTCCCGGATTGTCTTACTTTTGCCAATACCAAATTTGCAAGAAACGTTTTGCCGGTGCTTTCCTGGGCGTCAAGAAAGAAAGTTAAATCTCTGTTATTAAGCGCACTATAAATTTAGTTCATCAAAGCTTGTCTCTGGTCTTTGACTAATTTCGGTTCATTTTCATTAATAAACTGACAACTCATTGGTATCGTACGAACGTATCAGTAGTATGTCCGTTCCGTTGTTATGTGGCCGAATATCGACAGTGTGCTAATATTGTTTCGAAAAATTCAATTCAGCTGCGTAAGGAGCCGACCACGCGACCAAAGGTCCACAGGGCACAGATAACGCGACTGAGCTGCACTCAGATGTAAAAGGCCACGCCCCCTACTCCCGAAGCGAGCACGAACGCTAACCGAATTAAACCGAAGCCCTCGCCTCGCACGTCTTCCGCTGCTTTGGCTTTCATACGTTTTATATCCGATTATTCACGACATCACATTAGAAACCTCAAAAATAACAGTACTTCTCCACTATTTAATGGATATTTTTATACATATAAACCTTTCTTTTGAATCTATTAACCCTGCGTCCGACAGGTGAAATTCCGTAACATTGGAAGACAGGTGGGGTGTGTAAAACCCCAATCATATTTTTTCGCTGAAATTTTTGTTTTTGTCATTTTGTGATGTTTTGGATTGGATTTGTATTCTGTGATATCTCTTTTTCAACAAAAAAGTTCTAATTGTGAGCACAACATAAAAAATAATATTATATCTCTAGTTCTCTCCGAAGAAAGGGTTTTCTCGAATGAAAAAATCAGAGATTTCTTCAAAGACCTTCATTGGACGTAAAATATCAAAAAAAAAAACTCAAAAACTGATTCATACTATTCATAAAACATCAGAATATGATAATATCGTCAAATCGTATAAAAAAAACAGGTGAAAAAAAGTTATGATTCATCCACTTCTGCTATTCCTACACAGGTTTTGCAGTACATTTTGCGTGTTCCAAACATATAAATTTATTGAATGTCTCACAAGTGTATTTTATCGTGAGATCACGGGCACGAGAGCAATCTTGACACCGTCCTTGACCATTTGGTTTATGTTTTTGTTAGGTGTCTTTGAAGTTTCGTTCCTTATCCGGCAGATTGCCATCCTTAGTTCTCGAGGAATCCTTTCGTTTGTCATTCTATCCTTTTGATAATCACTTATCAATTCGAAACCAAGTTGCATCAGGAATTCACTTCATTTTATTATTTTTCCACCATTATTCAGAATAGAAAAAAAATATAATCAAAGGCCATCGACGACAATTTCGAGAAACATTGTGTATGGCTGATAGTTGGTCTACAGTATCTACTCCTCCTTTCGCCAAATTAAAAAAGGTACAATCTCCGGCAGTTTCTTCTCAGAGGTGTCTACATTGTATAATTTTATTTCATTATCCTGAGTTTCTTCATCGTCAGATCCATCAACTTCATCATCACTTCTATTTCATGCCATAAGCCTGAAGTCGCGCCTGTTCTCATAGTCCCACATTTTTTAATGGTACAGTATTTATGTATGTCTTTTGAAAATAATTCGGTTCAGCTGACAAAATATAATTATCGTGAAATCCAAAGAAACTTATGCTCAATTGTCTTTTATAAGTGTACAGTTTTAAAACGTATCGAGACAAGTGGGGTTTGGTGCACCCCAGAGGATTTAAAACGCGTCCGATTCAAATACACGCCGAACGACGACTGATTTGAGATGTAAATATGAGGGAGGGATCTATAGAAGGAAGCTATTGAAAATTACCGCTACTGAAGCGCCAATTTCATAAAGATACAGGCACTTCCGATGGCTGGGGTTTGTCACACCCCTCATGTCGGACGCAGGGTTAAAAAAAACGCATCAAAATCCGTTGCGTAGTTTCAAAGATTCAAGCATACAAAGGGACATAGGGACAGAGAAAGCGACTTTGTTTTATACTATGTAGTGAAGATATAATTTTGAAAATTTCATAAGCAGGTGCTTTTGAGAGCTCGTTCATTGGTAAGGCAATAGGACTAGACTATTACCTCAAATTTTTATATGGGACCTGACATGGATACCAAATATATAAATGCAGAATTGCAACACAATAGGAACTATACTCTGGAATTTATTCAGAAAATGAAATATAAATTGAGAAAAATTGAATTCTATGATTCTGATTGATGGTGCTATTCTCTTGAAATGAAAATTGAGAAAATCAATCTCCATTCATAAAATAAATTCCACTCGAATCGGATATATCTTGATGGAAATATGAAGATTTTTCTTTTCCATATTCCAATTCAATTTTCTATGGATCTGTTCACACTATGAACACGAAATTACATAAGGCTTATTATGAGCATTTTGGATGTGCCTGTAAAATTTCATTTCGATTGGCTAAGTTTTGTCTGTGATATTAAGGAACAAAAATTTTGTATGGCCATATTTTATAAAACACCCTGTACGATTTGGCTGGTTAACGAACTTAACCGAGGCATTTGAGATTCGAACTCACCCTGAAAATTTCAAGTCTCTAGGACAATCCCTTCGAAAGTTATCGTGCTAAAGTCCGGGCGGCCGGCCGCGGCCCCACGGAAAGAATTAAATTTGACCACTGAATCGTCATCAGGGAGTCGAACCCCATCGTTTGAAACCATTTTTGGCTCAAAATGCGAAAATTACAGACATTTGGGCAAAACGATATAGCACTCGTTCAAGTAGAACGAACGCTCAAAAACTATAAGCCCGTTCATCATAAAGAAACAACGACGTCAATCACCTTCAAAAGGGACATGAAAATGATCATAAGGGCTGAATTAATCTCGGCCTGTCATAGAATTATGCCTAGATTTACATCATGTCCGTTCTAAACATCCTCAAATATCTTGAATCCTCCATTCAGACAGCAATATCCATCAGAGATATCCTTGAGAAATATTTTGTCAGCCTTGGCATATTTAATGTTCTTTTTATGAATAAAAAATATGCTATTTGTTGGTTGAATGAAAAGCAAGAGAAGCGTGCGGAGAATATTCAATACTTTTCTGAAGACTTATTCTCAAAAGAGGAGACAAAATAGAATAGCAAAGACCTTTCCCAACTACTACAAATTTATAACGATTATTCGAAATGTCCAGCACCTGGTTCAATACATTTTACACATGTAAACCTTGAAGAAATTTCAACCATGAGAACTTTTGTCCTATAAACATTATGGTTAATTAATTTTAATCGTATATATGTACGTCAGTTAAGAAAATTTATTCCAATCGAAAAATTCATTTTTGTTGCGTTTCACAAAACTACTACATATTACTTGATTAATTAAATGTTATTATTCCTGCGCGAATTCCAGTTCATTTTCGACAAGAACTATTGAACGAAATTTAATACAAAGTGCCCTATTTCCGCCTAGGCCAACATAGTTCATGGCCTAAGGGGGTCACGATTTTTAGGGGCGGCAAATTTTCGGCGAATAAAAAAAATTTAACTCCTCTACGAAAATGTAAAAATAGCCATCTTCAGAAAGGACCCCGCACATTTTGTATGGGAAATGGCTCCCGGTGGATTTGGCTGAAAATTTGATATGATGTTCTACTAATCCTTCTGATCAAATGTCTAAACAGTCACTAAGCTGAAAAATGAATACTTCTAGGAGTTTTTAGCGATTTTTTGTATCCATTATGGCTTACGCATTATGGGAATGGCTCCTGGTGGATTTGGCTGAAAATTTGATATGATGTTCTACTAATCCTTCTGATCAAATGTGTCCACAGTCACGAAGCTGAAAAATGGATACTTCTAGGAGTTTTTAGCGATTTTTTGTATCCATTATGGCTTACGTATTACCGTTCACACAGAAATGTTTGAGAATATTTCGTGATTATTGAAAGCAGATTCTGTTAATTCGAAATATTTTCAAACATTTCTGTGTGATCGGTAATACGTAAGCCATAATGGATACAAAAAATCGCTAAAAACTCCTAGAAGTATGCATTTTTCAGCTTCGTGACTGTGGAGACATTTGATCAGAAGGATTAGTAGAACATCATATCAAATTTTCAGCCAAATCCACCGGGAGCCAATTCCCATACAAACTGTGCGGGGTCCTTTCGCACATTTGTTTGATAAAGTGAGTGAAGCACTAAATAAAGTTGAGATTGATATACAGGTGAAGTATTTTTGTATTATGAGTCATTGGTTGATTATATCGTACTATTAAGAGATCAATTTGATTGATTTTAGGAGAGAGCGAAGATCAATTCCGTATTCGAGAAATATCGAATTGAAGAAAGAAGAGCCACAACAAGAAATGTTCCTGCGGATGAAACTCGAGGGGATATACTGTTTTGAGTGGAATGGAAAACTTCAGAGAAGGGGTTTATCTTGTTATAATTGACTATCTACAACAAGATAATTGAATGTGCGTAAAAATTGCTACAAGGGTTTTACTGCGAAGTTCTCCTTGTGGTTAAAATTGCAATCGATTAGTTCTGAAGAATTAGGTGTAGCGGTTACTTATCTCATCTCTAGTTTTCCTGACGTTAGATGAAAAACTTCAGGATAAATATTTGCACTTCAATCCTACTTAGCCCAGTTAGAATACCTCCAAAAACTCTACACGAGATGAGTAGTACTTCATATAAAGTGATACAGAGAGGTCGTTTTCAGCATTTATCGATGCTATCTAGCATTTCTCAAGAGCGTTTGAATTCTCTGGCCGTTTTTTGCATTGGAGTTGAGTTGTTGAAAAAACTAGACTTCGAAATAGCATTTCAACAATTTGCGGAAAGGAAGCAAGAAGAAGAAGAACATTATTAGTTTGATGATGAAAACTGTAATTTTTTACAACGAAGTATACACTTTGTTTTATTTCCAGATGAAAAATGTATTTTCATCTTCAGCGAAAATCGCTTATTCAGAAAATTTAAGGGGCGGCAAATTGTTATTGGTCTAGGGGAGGAAAAGAGTTTAATCCGGCCCTGCTTCGCAAAGATCATCATGGCAGAATCTCCGCTAGTTTCACTGAATTCATCTCTCCCTGTCGTAGTAATATGCCTAGAATTACATCATGTCCGTTCGAAACAACCCCAAATATCTTAAATCCTCCATTCAGACAGGAATATCCATTAGGGATATCCTTGAGGAATATTTTTGTCAGTCTTGGCATGTTTAATGTCTTTTTTATGAATAGAAAAATAGGCGGCCTCAAAGCAAGCCTTGTAGACAATCTTTCGGTTGAATGAAAACCACGAGAGGAAGCATGTGGAGAATATTGAATACTTTTCTAAAGACCTATCCTTGAAAGAGGAGATGATGATGTGTATTCCTGTTGATATTATGGAACAACAAGTTCCGAAAAGCTTGGGTGGCAAAGAAATATCTGATCTAGATTTTAATAAACAGTTTTGGTACAATAAATATGGCATTTATTTTTCAGAAAATGACCTATAGAATTTGACTTGATAAATCGATACGGGGACATAAAAAAATGTTATTGACAGATTTCCGAAGTGATCCATTCCCACCTGGTTTTCAGAAAATCCAAAAACATTAAAAATGTGTTTTTCTCGGAATCCATGGTTTTAAGAGAAAATTTTAATTTACAAAAAATGTAGAGGACTTCGTTATTCTATACATCTTATCTCATTGGAGTGCAGTCGTCCGACTTGAAATACAAAAAGTAGGTGGCGCTAAAGTATTAAAAAAGTGGTTTTTGGCATTTTGGTTGGAAAAAAATCTTTTTTTGCCCTACTGTAAATGGTAAAGTTGTTCGGCACAAAGTTATCTACACTTATTGTATGAACAATTTTTCTGTAAAACCTAAAACCGTTATCGAGCAGGAGCTTGTCAGAGTAGAAGTTGTACATTATGTTTTATATATTTTCGCCTACAGTTCGGTAACGGTAAGTTTCACAAAAAAACTGTTCGGGCAAAAAAATGTAGGTAATTTTGTGACAAACAACTTTGTCATTTACATTACTGCAGAAAAAAACACTTTTTCGATACTTTAGCGCCACCTTTTTTTTTTGTATTTCAGGTCAGACGACTTCGCTCCAATGAGATAAAATGTAGACAACAAAGTTCTCTACATTCTTTGTTGAATAATCTCTTCTCTAAAATACATAAATTTCGAGAAAAGCGCATTTCAAAATGGTTTTGGAAGTTCTCGAAACCAGGGGGGATCACTTCGGTAGTCTGGCATTAACATTTTTTATGTCTCCCTATCGACTTATGAAATCAAACTTTTGTAGGTAATTTTTCGACAAATTCGTATTTTTTCGTGCTATTACTGTACTATTTATGCCAAAAATTAAATGAAATATAATAATGACATTTCATCGATCAACTTGATTGTAGTTCTGTGGAAACCAACGTGAATGATGTTGTTCGAATGGAATAAAATTTTCGAATAGACACTCAGAAAACAATATACTCAAATAAAGGTAAGATGAATACGAGAAAAAACTTCGCAAGGGTTAACGATTCAGTGGTTTATACAGAGTGGCAAAAATTCGTTGTGTACTGAATGAATCTCGAGAACTAAATATTGCAGCAAGAAGAAAACTCACATTTACAAGATCTTTTCCAGACTAATTTGAATATGAAAACAAATCTAATCTACTTCCATAGATTTTGAGTTATGGACGAAAATAAGAAATTTGTCATTTTCAACATCATCAGAAATTTCGTTGTCATATAATAGACATTTTGACTATATTCCGCATTTGAAATATCAAAAATCCTTCTCAACTGTCGAAAATGGCTGGAACTAAAAATGAATCCATATTATACTTCAATAACTCTTACTTTTGCTTTTATAAAACTGCCTGTAATCTGAAATAACGTTTTTCGAAGAATTCAAACAAACGAGGTCAGAATTATTTAAAACGATTTCCCAATGTTTTCTATTTGGTAGACAACTAATTTTGCTCACCTTGTATATGTGTTAAATTTATTGAAACAAGCGCTGGACATTTCAGACAATCGTTATAAGTTAAGTCCTTTCATTTTTATTTCTCCATAAAAACTGCAGTATTTAAATTCTTTTTATGCGTTTCGATTATTTCGATTATGACTTCCATGAAAATTATTTTTATATCCGCCATAAAACTGCAAGATGTTGCAAATTCGAGTTTGCATTATTACAACTTGTTATCGTGTCAGCCCTGATATTATAGAAGAGGGCAAGCCCCTAGCCGTTAAGTTGATAGGTCATTTGAAAGGACAGTTGATGTATTTTGTTCTCATGAACTACCCATAAGGTATAACTTTCCATCGATGAAACTGTTCCAAAATATAACTGATTTTGTTAGCTTTAGAACCAAAGTATTTATTCATCTGCTTACCACACTCGCAATAAGAATTTCTGCCACGCAGAACTTTAATTCTGTAGCAAAATAATCACGGCGTATAAGTACCACTGCGATGAAATAAAAATTTGTCAACCTACTCTATTTTTTCAATGGTTTTTTCGATGAATTATTAATAATTATGCACACGTTTTTTTTTCAGCGAAAAATACCTCATTCAATGTACTTTTGAATGACATATCAACTGTGCTAGCTTTCGAAGATCTTCGTGATTGAATTTTAATGTTATTTCATGAAAATCATCGTACTGAATGTAACTACAACTCTGCTAAGTTCGTAGCGTTTCTGACGCACTTCTGCACAATACAATTTCATTTTGTCGAAGAGATCCTTCCGAGTCTGAAAGCCAATTAGATATACTTTTTTTTCAAAATATTCTAGACATAAAAATCGAGAGGCATTATGTCGGGGCTCCTTGGTGGCCATCTGATCGTATCTTCTAATCCATTGTATCGCAATATATTCTATAAATAGATCTTGACATGAAGACTATAATGTGCTGGGCAGCCATTCATTTGAAACCAGACATTTTATCTGCAAGACAGGTGCATTTCATCATTTTCATCCAATATGTATGTCAAGTTGCTCTGGATTAATCTGATGAAATCTTACATTGAACTGATAACATCAAAGTGATCTGTAAGCAAAACTGGTCCGAAAAGTTTTCCTCTCATGACTGTCATCAACGATCAACCACACGAAACAAAAGTCGCTTGAGGATTTTCTCTCTGCCATGGGTATTTCGTGAATTAGTCACACCTGATTTCGTGAATGTGGCCTCACCAGTGCATAATATCCAATTGCCCCCTCAATATCCTGAATTATTCTGGTACCACCTACACATATAAGTCTGGTCTCAGCATCTACAGATAACAGATGAATTGATGATTTCCATAAAACTACTTACATTAAAATCCAATCACGGAGAGCTCCGAAATGTAAATTGGTTGGTAATTTTTAGACTTTTTTTGTTAGTCATGATATTATGGCGGAGGATAAGCAGCTAGCACAAAAAATGATATGTCATTAATCATTATATATGAGGAGTTTTTTATTGGAAAGAAAACGTGTGCATAATTATTAATATTTCATCGAAAAAACCATTGGAAAAAAAATCCTAATTGAAATTCATCCTTACCACGCCCGCAATCAGAGTTTTTCTGCACACCGACTCACTACTCTTGTAGCAGATTCATCGCCCTCTCCGAACATGTAGTCAAATTTGATGAATCTACAAGGAAAATTGAAAAATTATCATTTTAGAGAAAAAACTCGAAATATTTCGTGAAACCAAAAAATGTTAAATTGAAGAATGACCGTCAACCATGTGTTATTACCTTTTTTGTTGCGAATCACTCGTTTATTCTCTCTTGAAGTTTAGCCACTTTAAAAGTAGAAACCCTGTGTATTTTTGAAACGGAAAAAACGGTGATAATTTTTAAGTGAAAACAAATTATTGTTTCCTCAAGAAAAAAACAGAACTTTTATGTAATAAATCTGGGAGAAAACCCCTTAGCCTTAGAAATTGCCACTGGATTCCTATCAAAAGAGGGTCTCTATAATGTTTTTGTTTCAAGTTTATAGCACAAACAGACACGGAGATAGTGGACCATAGTTGAAATTGCCCAAATGGCAATTTTGAGTTTCCCAAAAAATATGACTGCTATTCATTTGTCTCTATCTCATAGGGTTGAAAATAAGTAGTTCAAGAATCACTAAATCTGGTCAACCTGATGTATATATCATCATGACTCTAAAACTATTTCTGACTGGTCATGTCAACTAGCTAGAGATTATTCTGACTCTGGATTTTTCATCAATAACTCCTAGTTGGTCATGAACGCTTTCGCTCAAATGAAGTTCTGCAGACATGCTTCGCATTGTGTGTTCTTTCTTGAGCCTTTCTTTTCAAATAAATTGTCTCATTTTGTGGAAGAAATGAATTTGTATGTCTTCGTAACAAACCTATCTTTCCTCTTCTTTTTTTAATCTTCATCATGAAATTTCTTGAATGTATTTACGTATATCAAGATAATACAATTATCTTCACATAACTATCTCCACACTTCATGGTAATACTTCTGAAAGAGCTATTCTGTAGTTTATGACGGCTTCTAATATCAGATCCGAAACACTCAAATGGTATTCAAACTGGGTTTCAGCCAATACGTATTTTAAGTTTAGTTTGTTTTGATGGTTCATTATATGTCTCTTTTGTGTGTATCAATCATAGAATTAAATCACCTCCCCATAAAGCCAAAGGTTAACTTAATATTCACGAGACACAAACAACATTCAATCTGTAGATTCAGATATACTGACAAGTGTTGCCTTCAAGAAAAGATACGATTAGAAATCTGCGTGTTGCTTGCATGTCTCATTCTAAATTTCAATTAATAATTTATTTTCAATTTGTCTTATCCAATTCCTTAGGGTATTTGTTTCCAACTGGGAACTTTACTAGTATTCATTTCCCCTTAATTTAAGTAGGCACCCTTTAACCAGACTAGCTTCTCTGAGAAGACAGGGATATTAGTTTACCCAGCTCTTTTTCTGACTTATTGCTACCCACTACATATTTCAAGAGAAAACATTTGTTCACCAGCCGACAACATGGCTTTCGCAGGATGAAGGATGTCATAGATGGAGTGGTAGAAAATTCGAGCATAGATAAATAAACTCTTTAGATGTCCAACTAGCCGATTTTTCTGGTTTCATATATTTAGTTCATGCATCCGACCGCTAGAGTGAAAATTTTGAAGATTCCTTCCATTTGAAATGTAAACATTGTTAACATTATCTTAGAAGAAAGGTAAACATGTAAATAAGAAGAGTTTGAGCTGGTTACTTATGAATATCCATTGAATATCTGTACCGTAAAGTTGATTAATTGAATCAATTATTGATTATTGAATATTCTGGAAATTTGCTGCTTTTACAAAAAAAAAATCGAAATACCATCTTCATATATTGTAGAAGAAATTGAATGTAAGTTTCCAATTATATTTTGTATCTCATAATTTATAATTATATCATCTGATTATTCATAGAGATTTAGATTAGATTAGATTAGATTAGATAGTGGTCGATCGGCACGTTGATTACCCTTCTGCACTGCGACCAATAAGTTCTTTTGTGCGTTACCATGCTAAAACTACGTTTTTCCCAGGAATCTAACCTCCTTAGCAAAGCTGGTTACTTCCTTAGGAGACTTCGCTCTTATGTCGGCTGGCGTTAATAACGCGCCACCTAGTAGAGTGAGTCTGGTTTGCGCCAGCGCAGTGCATTTGCATAGTATGTGTTCGGTGGTGGTTCAGTGGCCGATTCACATAACCTACAAATGTCGGAGTTTTCTTTACCGATCTTGTGTAGGTGATATCTCACGGGACAATGCCCTGTGAGAAGGCCGATTAGCAGCCTTAACTCGTTTTTTTTACAACGATAGAGCTTGTTGAGCCTTCTCTTTGGAAGGTTCGATTAGTCTCTTTGCTTGTCTTTGACCGGATGTGTTTATCCAGTAAGAGTGTTTCTCCCTTTTTTCCAAACGCCTACCTCTGCCCTAATCAGTGTAGGTGATACCCAACAGGAGGGCACGGGTCCGGTGAAGGGTGTGTTTGCTCCTCTTTTTGCAAGGGCATCAGCTTTTTCATTTCCCTCACATGTTCTGGTGGGCAGAACATTCATAGAGATAGAATTATCTAATATTTCATTCTTTAACTTCACCTGAAGAAACAAAAGCAGAAACATCCTCTAATGCCACAGCCCTAGAAACTATTGCCGAAACAGCTTGGAGAAAAGGCTGAGATATCCTAGTGATGCATTAGCAACATCGATGAAATTTGTCGAACAAAATGTAAATCAGAGACATTCCTGGTAAAGTTCATGAAAGTTCGAGCCGTCGGTTGGTCATGGAAATTTGGCATATTTTACTGTGTATATTAAAATTTTAGGTTATGTTGTTTTTTTTATTGTCAGATTGATACGCAATGTTGTCAATATTGCATAGAGTACGGCACATTCGGCAACGTTGCATCGAGTAGGATCTTCTTCTCTGTGCGGTGCCTTTCCGGCCGAACTGAGGCCTAGTGGCCCATCGAGTAGGATATATTTGGCAACGTTGACTTTATTTTACGTTATGACAGCAAATACTGCCAGCTTCAGATAAATAAAAAACGTTTAGGTACTATGCGCTCAAACTTTCTTAAACGGATTCTTGATTTGAATCATATACCTATATTATTAGAAATTGCCCCCACAGAATTTCTAGATTACATCATTCAAGGCAAACAAATAATTAAAGGTGTTAAAAACATTTTTATTAGGATGATTATTCATGGATGATGCAGAACAGTGCATAGATTCTTATTGGGCAAGGATCAGAGACACTATATGGTTACTAAGTTAAGTCGATTAAAAAATTGTTTGTTTTTATATCCAATTGGTTTGTTATTATTCAGCTCAAAATTCAAGTGAATGATAATTATTGTGTCAATTGAATATAACAAAAAACAATTTTTTAATCGACTTAACTCAGGATGAAAACGTTGCGATATTATTCGAATTATTGCCATATCACCAGTAGTTCCTGCATCCGACCACCAAATGTCTCTGATGAATGTGAAACCACCTCTTAGTACGTGCGTTGGGCATCTAAAGAATTTATTTTTCTATGCATTCGAGGATCAACAGATCTGCCAGATGACATGCTGTGATCTTACGAAGGCTTTTGATTTGGCCGACAACGATATTCTCCTAGAAGCTTTATTAAAAAAAAAGTAAGTAAAATGTGTAAAAGGACTGGTCTTGAAATCGATTGAGACTTTATTTATGCACAAGAAAACAGATATTCTATTGACGAAGATAGTGGTCTAGTGATGAGGGACCACTATTCTTTATAATTTTTTCATTGATAATGACTGAATCTTCAGAAGATTCTATTGTATGCAGATGATGGCTCGTTCTTGATGCGATGCGGTGAACGGGAGATACTTGACGAGGAGGTGACCACTGAAATTCGAAGAAGCTTTCATAACAAACTTTTATAAGAGGCAAATACCTAAAGATACATTATTTAACTCTTCCTGAACCTCTTCACTCTTACTTTAGATTAGGCATATTAGCATAATATAACACTCATTCCGGATGAAAAACGATCAGAAGCGAACCAAAAAGTTTGCATTTATTAAACTTTTTTTTAAAAACATAACATCTTATTGGTACTTAGTCACTGGTGAAGATATTATCACAACTTACTGATCACATAAAATGGAACTCTCTTTCACCTAATTTGACTGAACAAAGTATTAGCAAAAGGTCTGATAATACTAAATACTACTCTTCGCAGTCGGAGCACATTAATTTCTCTATAACATGATTTATCTATAGCTATTTATAATCTGCCCATTATATGTCTGTTTGCTAGGCCATAATAATATCCATTAATCACTAGTGGTTATTGTGTCGTTATTCATTGCTGTCAGATACTTTGTGGATTGAGTTACAATATTATATTATGTAGACAGATATTTCTACATTGTTTTTGTATTCCTCAACTGACAAATATAGGTGATATTCGAGTGTTAATGGAACTGAAACCGACAGAGAATTGCAAAAGTTACTTTAAATCTGAAGGACTATTGACCTTTCCGAGACTGTATATTTTACTTGTTTGAAATATGTTCACAGGCACATGAACCAGTTCCTGACTGAATCCAGTGGGTAAAACAGCAGGAATGTGAATTGGTGTGAAGGTTTCTGCTTGGTCATTCTCTTTATTCACTTAAAGAGTATCTCGCCATGGACATTAACGCTAATAATTTTAATCGTGTGTAATGATACCTTTGTTTACTTCACATTTTTATGTGGATTTCGATCTGTTTTGTTGTGTGCTCTATGTTATTTAAGTTGATAACTTGCTTATATTTACGAATTCTGCAATATTTATTGAATGAATTAAATTCTGTATTTATATATCACATAATAATACTTCCATCTCCTCGAAAACAATGCTGCTTCCTACTGAAAAACTCCGCCTTTTTCAAGAAACACAACAAACATCATCTTTTCCTATCCGAGAATTCCATTTTTTTCCAAAACCTAGCTGAGAGTTGAATCTGAAGTGTGAATTGAAATACAACCTGAAGTAGTTAACTGTTGCAGTAACTCTGCACTGACAGTTTTTCATGACCATGGTTTTTAAATATTTTCCTTTAAAATTTCTTGTTTAAGAATCATAGAAAATGTTTCAGCTGCAACAAGAGCATGTGTAGGGTCCGGACTATCAGAAATTAGATCTACCAACCACCACCGGGTCAGATGAACCAGGGTTCATCTGACCCGGATGATAGCACCCTGTTAGGGTCCCAAGCCAGGGTACGGCTAACCTGCTGCCTTGTAGGATCGATGTTGGCTCATCAAAGGCTAAAGGAAGATAACCTTGACTAAAAATTCCTGGTCCTCCAAGTAGGGGGTTTTGGCAATGGGCTAGCTCCTCATTACAAGTAAAAAAGAAATAAATGCTAAAAAACCTAATACACAGCCTCGGAAAGATTATAGATGTAAACGGATACGACCACGGCACGGAAATAAGGACACGATTATGGCAACCTGGAATGTACAAGGAATAAATAAAAAGTTGGAAGATGTGATAAAAGGATTGGAACACATGAAAGTGGACATAGCGGTACTCACCGAAACGAAGAAAAAGGGCAATGGAATCGAGCACATTTCAAACTATGTTCATATTTACAGTGGGGTTCCTAAAAACGAAAGAGCCAGCAAAGGAGTGTCAATACTGATAAACAAGAAATTCATCGGGAAAATACACAACTGGAACACAATAAACGAAAGAATATTATCGGTGAACCTAACGATCAAAGGACATAGAACAACTATTGTCGGCGTGTACGGCCCTAATGATGACTCGAACCAGAAAGAAAAGGATGACTTCTACACTACATTGAATAACACTCTCACAGCCCTCGGAAACCAAAGGGAAATTGTGGTTCTAGGAGATCTCAACGCCAGAGTGGGAAGAAAGAATGGAAGCAAAATAGTGGGTATACACGGAGAAGAGACACTTAACGATAGTGGGCGGAGACTTTTGGAGTCCTGTGAAGAACATAAAATGAGGATACTAAATGGGTTTTATAGCCATAAAAATATCCATAAGTACACATGGCACCAGGAGACCAGGGGTCTTAAGTCTATTATCGACTATATAATCCTCAAACAAGACACCAAATGGCAGACTAAAGATATAAGAGTGTATAGAGGAATTGAGTGTGGCTCCGACCACTTTTTACTCATTTCAAAAATTTATATCGCATATAACACTGATAGGCAAACAACAGAAGATAACACCCGAGAAACTAAAACTAATCAAAACAAATATAACCTTGTTAGTTTGAATGAACCAAGCACTAGAACCTTATTTCAACAAAGGCTAGATCAAAAACTTAGTGATCAATATTTGACGATGGAAACAACACATCTTTATGAACATGTAATGGAGTCCCTACACTCGGCAGCATACGAGGCCCTCGGAAAAGAAAGTCAACCCCACACGAAAAACTACAATATAACTTGGAACAGTGTATTAGAACAACAGAAACACATTAAACAGGCAGCATACAACAAGTGGATGAGTACAAAAAACATCAGTGACCATATAACATACAGAAGAGAACAAAATAAATATAAAGACCTAATAACTAAGAACAAAAATGAAACATGGGAACGGAAATGTAGTGAAGTGAACAGCTACATGGGCGGAACAAGATCAACAGTGGCTTGGAATCTGATTCGTTCACTAAGGAAAGATACTTCTCATAAAACGAATTTACAACCCATACCAATAGACAAATGGAAAGAACATTATGCTCGAGAGCTAAGAGAAGACAGACAGCCATATCTTGCCAACTCGCCTATACGGTGCTCTGTACAAGGAGAAACAGTTAACATCAACGAAGATTTAATAAAGAAAGTATTGAAGTCTATGAAAAATAGAAAAGCACCAGGACCAGAAGAGTTACCTGCGGAGCTCTTAAAGAATGGCTCTAATAAACTAATAAAGTTCCTAACGGAGTTAATGAACAGATATATTAACGGTGAACCGATACCATCTACTTGGAAAGAAGCATGGATAACACCCATCCATAAAAATGGAAAAAGAGATGACTGCTCCAACTATAGATGCATTTCAGTCACAAGTACGATGAGAGTAAACTCTATGGTCGAATCCTCCGAAGTATAGTCGAGCAAGAATACGCATCACACGAAATAGAAGAGCAGGCAGGTTTCCGCACAGGACGATCATGTGTAGATCATATTTTCAGTTTGGTTCAACTAAATGAAAAGAAACTGGCTACAAACAGGGAGGTCCACCTTCTTTTTGTCGATCTAACAAAAGCCTACGACAATGTCCCTACCCAAAAGCTCTGGCAAGTTTTAGAAATGTCCTCAATAAATAACACAGTCATACAAGCCATCAAACAGCTCTATAATCAGGCAACATCTCGAATAAAGCTAGGTAAGAGTATGTCCGAAAGTTTTCCAATATCAAAAGGCTTACGACAGGGATGCTGTCTGTCCACCACGTTGTTCAAAATATATCTGAACGAAACGCTACGGAAATGGAGAAAATCTTGCAGTGGTATGGGAATACAACTTAACGATATAAAAACTTTGTACACTCTTCATTTCGCAGACGATCAGGTGGTAGTGGCCCAAGACAAGGAAGACTTAGAATTTATGGCAACAAGACTCTTCGCCGAATACGAAAAGTGGGGACTGTCTGTGAATAAAACGAAAACCAATATTTATGCATTGGGCAGAAAGCAGATAGTTTACACTTGGAAGACAACATAGAAATTGGAACATGTAGTGAATATACTTACCTGGGTGCTCAAATTGATCACACCGGCCGAACAGAAACTGAGATTGAGCTGAGAATATTGAAGGGTAGAAGGGTCATTGGATGTTTGAACTCAATATTGTGGTCCAAAAACATTTCGCGGGAGAAAAAACATCAAATATATAATTCCATCTTTGAGGGTATAGTAGATACGGCTGTGAGACGTGGCAATTGACTAAGGGTGTGGAACGTCGACTTTTGGCCCTTGAGATGGATTTCTGGCGACGATCTGCAGGAAAATCCAAAATGGACAAAGTGAGAAATGAAACGATCAGAAATATAATGCAAGTTGAAAGAACCATCATAGACGAAATCCAGAGAAGACAGCTGATTTGGTACGGGCATGTGGAAAGAATGTGCGACGAGCGCCTACCAAAGATGATACTGAAATGGACACCACCAGAAAGAAGAAAGAGAGGAGGCCCAAAAAAACGTGGTTTGAGGAATAGAAAAGGCTATGTCCGAAAGAAATCTACATCCAGGGGACTGGCAAGATAGAAAGGCTTGGAGATTAGGAACCGGAAGGCGTAGGACGCTATGAACCCGGATATATATATAGATCTACCGACCTCAAATCGAAGAGAAATTTCGAACTTCCTCCAGAAGAACTACTTTTAATTTATTTTCAAATTGTCTCATCCGATTCCGCCAGGTATTTGTTTCCAAATTGGAACTTTATGAATATTCATTTCCCACTATTTGAGTAGGCACCCTTGAACCAGACTGGCTTCTCTGAGAATATTAATTCACCCAGTTCTTTTTTCCACTTATTGCCACCCTTTCCTCTCCTTTTATCTCCTCGAAAACAATGCTGCTTCCTACTGAAACGGCCCTTTCAAATAACACAATAAACATCATCTTCTCCTATCAATTTCCATTTTCTCCAAAACCTAGCTGAGAGTTGAATCTGAAGAGCGAATTTCACTATCCAGAAATAGTCAATTGTTGCAGTCCCACAGACAGTTTTTCATGACCATGGTTCCGAACTTTTACCTTTTGTAATGCCTTGTTTAAGAATCAAAAGAAATGTTTCATCTGCAACAAAAGCATGAGCAGGGCCCATAATATCAAAAGTTGTATAAACCAACCTCAAATCGTAGAGGAATTTCGAATTTTCTAAAGAAGAATTACTCAAAACTCAACAAATCAGGACATACCTATGTATAGAAACTGAAAGGATGGTGAACTTGGACCACTAGTTTGATCATTTATTTATTTTCAATTTGTCTCATCCGATTGCTTCAGGTATTTGTTTCCAAATTGAAACTTCATAAATATTCATTTCCCATTAATTTAAGTGGGAACATTTCAACCAGACTGGCTTCTTTCTGTTAGAAGACGGGGATACTAATTTATGCAGCTCTTTTTTCCCTTATTGCCGCCCTTTCCTCTCCTCGAATCTCCTCGAAAAGAATGTTGTTTCCTACTGAAAACGCCTTTTCCAATAACACAACAGACATCATCTTTTCCTATCAATTTCCATTTTCTCCAAAACCTAGCTGAGAGTTAACTCTGAAGAGTGAATTTCACTGAACTGAAATAGTTGATTGTTACAGTAAGTCCCACTGACAGTTTTCCATGACCATGCTTCTGAACTTTTACCCTTTGAAATTTCTTGTTTAAGAATCAAAGGAAATGTTTCATCTGCAACAAAAGCATGAGCAGGGCCCATAATATCAAAAGTTGTATCCACCAACCTCAAATCGAAGAGGAATTTCGAATTTTTCCCAAAAGAATTACTCAAAACTCAACAAATCTGGACATACCCATGCATCGAAACTGAAAGAAGGGTAGTCTTGGACAACTAGTTTGGTTATTTATTAATTTCAAATTTTAATTGCTTCAGATATTTGTTTTCAAATTGGAACTTTATACATATTCATTTCCCATTAATTTAAGTAGGCACCCTTCAATCAAACCGATTTCTCTCAGAAGACGGAGATATTAATTTACCCAGCTCTCTTTTCCACTTATTGTCACCTACTCCTCTCACTTCATCTCCTCAAAAACAATGCTGCTTCCTACTGAAACACTTCGCCTTTTCAGAAAACACAACAAACATAATATTTTTCTATCCGAGAACCTAGAACAGAAGATGAATAACGAATGACTTCCAAAGACGTTCTTTTTCTATTAAAAAAATTCCCTTTCTCCAAATCCAGTTGAGAGTTGAATCTGAAGTGTGCATTTCACTAACCTGAGGTAGTAAATTATTGCTATAAGTACCCCTGACAGTTTTGCATGACTGATGAGGAATTTCGAACGTTACCCAGAAGAACCAAGAAGAACAAAACACAAAGCTGTACATATTCTTGGCTACATCAATGCATCAAACGTGGAAAAAGGTTAAACTTCGCATGCTGTTGGATCATTTATATATTTCAATTTATTTCCAATTTGTCTCGTCCGATTGCGTCAGGTATTTGTTTCCAAATTGGAACTCCATAAATATTCATTTCCCATTAATTTAAGTAGGCACCCTTCAACCGGACTGGCTCCTCTCAGAAGACAGGGATATTAATTTACCCAGCTCTTTTTTCCACTTATTGCTACCCACTCCTCTCATTCCATCTCCTCGAAAACAATGCTGCTTCCTACTGAAACACTCCGCCTTTTCAACAAACACAACAAACATCATCTTTTCCTATCCTAGAAACAGGAACAGAACATGGAAAAGGAGTGACTTTCCTATTAAAAAAACTTTTCCATCTCCAAATCCAGTTGAGAGTTGAATCTGAAGCGTAAATTTCACTAACATGAAATAGTTAATTGTTGCTGTGAGTCCAACCGACAGTTTTTCTTGATCATGGTTCTGAACTTTTACCCTTTGAAATTTCTTGCTTAAGAATCAAAGGAAATGTTTCATCTGCAACAAAAGCATGAGCAGGGCCCATTATATCAAAAGTTGTATCCACCAACCTCAAATCGAAGAGGAATTTCGAACTTTTTCCAGAAAAATTACTCAAACTGGACAAATCTGGACATACCTTTTTATGGCAATACCAATGCATCGAAACTGAAAGGAGGGTAAACTTGGCCCACTAGTTCAGTTATTCATTTCCAATTTGTCTCATCTGATTGCTTCAGGTATTTGTTTCCAAATTGGAACTTTATAAATATTCATTCCCATTAATTTAAGTGGTCACTCTTCAACCAAACTGGCTTTTCTCAAAAGACGGAGATATTGATTTACCCAGCTCTTTTTCCCACTTATTGCCACCCACTCCTCTCATTCCATCTCCTCGAAAACAATGGTGCTTCCTACTGAAATACTCCTCCTTTTCAAGAAACAAAGCAAACATCATCTTTCCCTATCCGAGAACCATGATCATGAGTAGGGCCCGAAGTGGCAAAAGTTGGATCTACAAACTTCAAATCAAGGAGGAATTTCGAACGTTACCCAGAAGAACCAATAGGAACTTAACTCAAAGCTGTACATATTCTTGGCTACATCAATGCATCAAACGTGGAAAAAGCGTAAACTTTGCATGCTGTTGGATCATTTATATATTTCAATTAATTTTCATTTTGTCTCGTCCGATTCCGTCAGGTATTTGTTTTCAAATTGGAACTTTATAAATATTCATTTCCCATTAATTTAAGTAGGCACCCTTCAACCAGACTGGCTCCTCTCAGAAGACAGGGATATTAATTTACCCAGCTCTTTTTCCCACTTATTGCCACCCACTCCTCTCATTCCATCTCCTCGAAAACAATGCTGCTTCCTACTGAAACACTCCGCCTTTTCAAGAAACACAACAAACATCATCTTTTCCTATCCTAGAAACAGGAACAAAACATGGAAAACGAGTGACTTTCCTATATTAAAAAAACTTTTCCATCTCCATCTCCAAATCCAGTTGAGAGTTGTATCTGAAGCGTAAATTTCACTAACATGAAAAAGTTAATTGTTGCTGTGAGTCCAACTGACAGTTTTTCTTGATCATGGTTCTGAACCTTTACCCTTTGAAATTCCTTGTTTGAGAATCAAAGGAAATGTTTCATCTGCAACAAAAGCATGAGCAGGGCCCATAATATCAAAAGTTGTATCTACCAACCTCAAATAGAAGAGGAATTTCGAACTTTTCCCAGAAAAATTACTCAAACTGGACAAATCAGGACATACCTACTATTTAAGGCAATACCAATGTATCGAAACTGAAAAGAAGAAACTTGGGCTACTAGATAGGTTATTTATTTATTTTCAATTTGTCTCATCCGATTGCTTCAGGTATCCGTTTCCAAATTGAAACTTAATAAATATTCATTCCCCATTACTTTGAGTGCTCACCCTTCAACCAGACTGGCTTCTCTCAGAAGGCGGAGATATTAATTTACCCAGCTCTTTTTCCCACTTATTGCCACCCACTTCTCTCTTTCTACCTCCTCGAAAACAATGTTGCTTTCTACTGAAACACTACGCCTTTCAAAGAAACACAACAAACATATTCTTTTCCTATCCGAGAACCAAGAACAGAAGATAAGTAAAGAGTGACTTTCATAGACGTTCTTTTCCTATTAAAAAAATTTCCCTATTTAAAAATCCAGTTGAGAGTTGAATCTGAAGAGTGAATTTCACTAACCTGAGATAGTAGGTAAATTGTTGCAATAAGTCCCACTGACAGTTTGCCATGACTATGGTTTTAAACTATAAACCTTCAGAATTCCTTGTTTAGGAATCCGAGGAAATGTTTTAGCTGCAACAAGAGCATGAGTAGGTCCCGGAATGGCAAAAGTTGGATCCACGAATTTCAAATCGAAGAGGAATTTCGAACTTTCTTCGGAAGAACCACTAAGAACTCAACACAAATCTGAATATATTCTTGGCTATATGAATGCATCGAGAGTGGAAAAAGGGTTAACTGTGCATACTGCGTTTCCGTTAGGTATTAGTTTTCAAATTGTAACATTATATATATTCTTTTCCTATTAATTTAAGTAGACATCCTTAAACCAGACTGGCATCTCTGAAAAGACAGGGCTATTTATTTGCAAAGCTCTTTTTCCCACTTATTGTCACCCACTCCTCTAATTCTATCTCCTCAAAAACAATGCTGCTTCTTGTTGAATAACAAATGACTTCCAAAGACGTTCTTTTCCTATTAAAAAACTCCCTTATCTCCAAATCAAGTTAAGAGTTGAATCTGAAGAGTGAATTTCACTTAGGTACCTGAGGTAGTAAATTTTTTCGATTTGTCCCACTGACAGTTTTCCATGACTATGGTTCTAAATTATTACTCTTCATAATTCCTTGTTTAGGAATCCAAGAGCATGAGTAGGGCCCGAAATGGCAAAAGTTCAAATCAAAGAGAAATTTCGAACGTTCCACAGAAGAACCACTCAGAACTTAACACACAAATCTGAACATATTCTTGGCTATATCAATGCATCAAAAGTGGAAAAAGATTTAACTTTGCATCCTGGTCGATGATTAATTTATTTGAATATAGGTACATATTTTCAATTTGTCTCGTCCGATTTCGTCAGATATTTGTTTTCAAATTGGAACTTTATACATATTCATTTCCCATCAATTTAATTAGGCACCCTTCAATCAAACCGATTTCTCTCAGAAGACGGATATATTAATTTACCCAGCTCTTTTTCCCACTTATTGCTACCCACTCCTCTCATTCCATCTCCTCGAAAACAATGCTGCTTCCTACTGAAACACTCCGCCTTTTCAAGAAACACAACAAACATCATCTTTTCCTATCCGAGAACGAAGAACAAAAGATGAGTAACTAGTGACTTCCAAATACGTTCATTTCCTATTAAATAACTTCCCTATCTCCACATTCAGATGAGAGTTGAATCTGACGTGTGAATTTCAATAACCTGTGAAAGTAAATTGTTGCAATTAGTCTCAATGACAATTTTCCATGGTTTTGAACTGCATGAGCATGAGTAGGGCCTGAAATGGCAAAAGTTAGATCTACTAACTTCAAATCAAAGAGGAATTTTGAACGATCCCCAGAAGAATCACTAAAAACTTAACACAAAGCTGAACATATTTTTGGCTGTATCAATGCATCACAAGAGTAAAAAGGGTTAATTTTGCCTACTATTTAATCATTCATTTATTTCAATTTATTTTCGATTTGTGTCGTTAGATTGCGTCAGGTATTTGTTTCCAAATTGGAACTCTATAAATATTCATTTCCCATTAATTTAAGTAGGCACCCTTCAACCAGTCTGGCTCCTCTCAGAAGACGGGGATATTAATTTACCCAGCTCTTTTTCCCACTTATTGCCACCCACTCCTCTCATTCCATCTCCTCGAAAACAATGCTGCTTCCTACTGAAACACTCCGCCTTTTCAAGAAACACAACAAACATCATCTTTTCCTATCCGAGAACGAAGAACAAAAGATGAGTAACTAGTGACTTCCAAATACGTTCTTTTCCTATTAAAAAAACTTCCCTATCTCCACATTCAGATGAGAGTTGAATCTGAATTGTGAATTTCAATAACCTGTGAAAGTAAATTGTTGCAATTAGTCCCAATGACAATTTTCCATGGTTTTAAACTGCATGAGCATGAGTAGGGCCTGAAATGGCAAAAGTTAGATCTACTAACTTTAAATCAAGGGGGAATTTCGAACGATCCCCAGAAGAATCACTAAAAACTTAACACAAAGCTGAACATATTTTTGGCTGTATCAATGCATAACAAGAGTAAAAAGGGTTCTTCTTCTTCTTCTCTGTGCGGTGCCTTACCGGCCGAACTGAGGCCTAGTGGCTTATTGTTCACCCGCATCGTTCTATAGAGACTCAGCTCCTCAGACACGAAGACAGAAATGTCGCGAGCCTGCCAGGAGTGGTCCCTCTCACCATAGGAATAGAAGGTGTTGGATTTCCTAGGTGTGTTGACCTTAACTCAGTAAGGTTATCACAGTTGAACAAAATATGCTCAACCGTTTCATCAGTACTCCTGCACCACCGGCATAGGGAGCAGCTCGTCAATCCCATTCTCTTCAAATGCTTGTTAAACAGGTGACCAGTCAATGCACCAGTCACCAGACTGAGTTGTTTCCTCTCCAGCAGCAGAAGCCTATTGACCTCAGATCGCGAGGACGGTCTCTCAATGAGAATCCTCGACCACCTCAGGCCCACCCCTGCGCTCCATTCCGAGGAAAATTCCCTGTTTAGCCAGTTCCTGAAGAAACTTCTGACAGATGTGCGACAGATTGGCAGCGAAGGCTCCGGACCAACAAAAGGGTTAATTTTGCCTACTGTTTAATCATTCATTTATTTCAATTTATTTTCAATTTGTGTCATTAGATTGCGTCAGGTATTTGTTTTCAAATTGGAACTCTATAAATATTCATTTCCCATTAATTTAAGTAGGCACCCTTCAACCAGACTGGCTCCTCTCAGAAGACGGGGATATTAATTTACCCAGCTCTTTTTCCCACTTATTGCCACCCACTCCTCTCATTCCATCTCCTCGAAAACAATGCTGCTTCCTACTGAAACACTCCGCCTTTTCAAGAAACACAACAAACATCATCTTTTCCTATCCGAGAACGAAGAACAAAAGATGAGTAACTAGTGACTTCTAAATACGTTCATTTCCTATTAAAAAAACTTTCCTATCTCCACATTCAGATGAGAGTTGAATCTGAAGTGTGAATTTCAATAACCTGTGAAAGTAAATTGTTGCAATAAGTCCCAATGACAATTTTCCATGGTTTTAAACTGCATGAGCATGAGTAGGGCCTGAAATGGCAAAAGTTAGATCTACTTACTTCAAATCAAAGAGGAATTTCGAACGATCCCCAGAAGAATCACTAAAAACTTAACACAAAGCTGAACATATTCTTGGCTGTATCAATGCATCACAAGAGTAAAAAGGGTTAATTTTGTTTAATCATTCATTTATTTCAATTTATTTTCGATTTGTGTCGTTAGATTGCGTCAGGTATTTGTTTCCAAATTGGAACTCTATAAATATTCATTTCCCATTTAAGTAGGCACCCTTCAACCATTCTGGCTCCTCTCAGAAGACGGGGATATTAATTTACCCAGCTCTTTTTCCCACTTATTGCTACCCACTCCTCTCATT
This sequence comes from Propylea japonica, assembly GCA_013421045.1. Taxonomy (NCBI): domain Eukaryota; kingdom Metazoa; phylum Arthropoda; class Insecta; order Coleoptera; family Coccinellidae; genus Propylea; species Propylea japonica. The sequence continues at coordinate 46,181,137 of CM024240.1, forward strand.
CCATCTTCTCGAAAACAATGCTGCTTCCTACTGAAACACTCCGCCTTTTCAAGAAACACAACAAACATCATCTTTTCCTATCCTAGAAACAGGAACAGAACATGGAAAACGAGTGACTTTCCTATTAAAAAAACTTTTCCATCTCCAAATCATCCAGTTGAGAGTTGAATCTGAAGCGTAATTTCACTAAGATGAAATAGTTAATTGTTGCTGTGTGAGTCCAACTGACAGTTTTTTTTGATAATGGTTCTGAACCTCTACCCTTTGAAATTCCTTGTTTGAGAATCAAAGGAAATGTTTCATCTGCAACAAAACCATGAGCAGGGCCCATAATATCAAAAGTTGTATCTACCAACCTCAATAGAAGAGGAATTTCGAACTTTTCCCAGAAAAATCACTCAAACTGGACAATCTAGACATACCTTTTTATGGCAATACCAATGCATCGAAACTGAAAGGAGGTAAACTTGGCCCACTAGTTCAGTTATTCATTTCCAATTTGTCTCATCTGATTGCTTCAGGTATTTGTTTCCAAATTGGAACTTTATAAATATTCATTTCCCATTAATTTGAGTGGGCACTCTTCAACCAACTGGCTTCTCTCAAAAGACGGAGGTATTGATTTACCAAGCTCTTTTTTCCACTTATTGCCAGCTACTTGTCTCATTCCATCTCCTCGAAAACACTGCTGCTTCCTACTGAAACACTCCGCCTTTTCAAGAAACAAAACAAACATCATCTTTCCCTATCCGAGAACCAGGAACAGAAAATGAATTAGAAATGACTTCCAAAGACGTTCTTTTCCTATTAAAAGCTTCCCCATCTTCATTTTGATGATTTCTCACAATTTTCCTGCAATTGGGTGTTACCTGTTGTAAATGAAGGACTTATTATTATATTATTGTTATTATTGAAATCCAGTTGAGAGTTGAATCTGAAATGTGAATTTCACTAACCTGAAATGTTGCAATAAGACCCATTGACAGTTTTCCATGACTATGGGTCTAAACTATTACCATTCAAAATTTCTTGTTTAGGAATACGAGCAAATGTTTCCGTTGTACTAAAAGCATAATGAGGGGCCGGAATGGCAAAAGTTGTGCCTACCAACCTCGAATCGAAGAGGAATTTAGAAACCTTTCTATTGGAATTACTCAAACTCAACAAATCAGGACATACCTACTATTTATGGCAATACCAATGCATCGAAACTGAAAAGAGAAACTTGGGCCACTAGATAGGTTATTTATTTATTTTCAATTTGTCTCATCCAATTGCTTCAGGTATTCGTTTCCAAATGAAACTTAATAAATATTCATTTCCCATTACTTTGAGTGCTCACCCAGCACACTTCAACCAGACTGGCTTCTCTCAGAAGCGAGATATTAATTTAACCAGCTTTTTTTCCCACTTATTGCCACCCACTCCTCTCATTCCATCTCCTCGAAAACAATGCTGCTTCCTACTGAAACACTCCGCCTTTTCAAGAAATACAACAAACATCATCTTTTCCTATCCGAGAACGAAGAACAAAAGATGAGCAACTAGTGACTTCCAAATACGTTCATTTCCTATATTAAAAAATTTCCCTATTTCCAAATCCAGTTGAGAGTTGAATCTGAAGAGTAAATTTCACTAACCTGAGATAGTAGGTAAATTGTTGCAATAAGTCCCCTGACAGTTTGCCATGACTATGGTTGTAACTATTAACCTTCAGAATTCCTTGTTTAGGAATCCGAGGAAATGTTTTAGCTGCAACAAGAGCATGAGTAGGTCCCGAAATGGCAAAAGTTGGATCCACGAATTTCAAATCGAAGAAGAATTTCGAACTTTCTTCGGAAGACCCACTAAGAACTCAACACAACAACTTGAATATATTCTTGGCTATATGAATGCATCGAGAGTGGAAAAAGGGTTAACTGTGCATACTGAGTTGCCGTTAGGTATTAGTTTTCAAATTGTAACATTATATATATATTATATATATATACTAGCTGATCCGGCAACCGTTTCTTGCCTTATAATTATAAATACCTAGATACCGACTGCAGCGCCACCTGTCCGGCTGATTTGTGAATCTAAACCATTCTCGAATCTCCACGAACACACACAAAAATTTCATCAAAATTGGTCCAGTCGTTTAGGAGGAGTTCAGTCACATACACACGCACACAAGAAATATATATATATTAAGATATTCTTTTCCTATTAATTTAAGTAGACATCCTTTAACCAGACTGGCATCTCTGAAAAAACGGGCTATTTATTTGCAAAGCTCTTTTTCCCACTAATTGTCACCCACTCCTCTAATTCTATCTCCTCAAAAACAATGCTGCTTCTTGTTGAATAACGAATGACTTCCAAAGACGTTCTTTTTCTATTAAAAACTCCCTTATCTCCAATCTAGTTAAGAGTTGAATCTGAAGAGTGAATTTCACTTACCTGAAGTAGTAAATTTTTTCGATTTGTCCCACTGACAGTTTTCCATGACTAGGGTTCTAAATTATTAATCTTCATAATCCTTGTTTAAGAATCTAAGAGCATGAGTAGGGCCCGAAATGGCAAAGGTTCAAATCAAAGAGAAATTTCGAACGTTCCACAGAAGAACCACTTAGAACTTAACACACAAATCTGAACATATTCTTGGCTACATCAATGCATCAAAAGTGGAAAAAGATTTAACTTTGCATCCTGGTCGATGACTAATTTATTTCAATATACATATTTTCAATTTGTCTCGTCCGTTTTCGTCAGATATTTGTTTTCAAATTGGAACTTTATACATATTCATTTCCCATTAATTTAAGTAAGCACCCTTCAATCAAACCGAAATCTCTCAGAAGACGGAGATATTAATTTACCCAGCTCTCTTTTCCACTTATTGTCACCTACTCCTCTCACTCCATCTCCTCGAAAACAATGCTGCTTCTTACTGAAACACTTCGCCTTTTCAAAAAACACAACAAACATTATATTTGTCTATCCGAGAATCTGGAACAGAAGATGAATAACGAACGAATTCCAAAGATATTCTTTCTATTAAAAAAAATTCCCTATCTCCAAATCCAGTTGAGAGTTGAATCTGAAGTGTGCATTTCACTAACCTGAGGTAGGTTTTGTTTTTTTTGTGATAGTAAATTATTGCGATAGACCCCTGACAGTTTGCATGACTGATGAGGAATTTCGAACGTTACCCAGAAGAACCAAGAACAACTCAACACAAAGCTGTACATATTCTTGGCTACATCAATGCATCAAACGTGGAAAAACGGTAAACTTGCATGCTGTGGATCATTTATATATTTAAATTAATTTTCAATTTGTCTCGTCCGATTCCGTCATGTATTGTTTCAAATTGGAACTTCATTAATATTCTTTCCCATTAATTTAAGTAGGCACCCTTCAACCAGACTTGCTCCTCTCAGAAGACGGGGATATTAATTTACCCAGCTCTTTTTCCCACTTATTTCCACCCACTCCTCTCATTCCATCTCCTCGAAAACAATGCTGCTTCCTACTGAAACACTCCGCCCTTTCAAGAAACACAACAAACATCATCTTTTCCTATCCGAGAACGAAGAACAAAAGATTAGTAACTAGTGACTTCCAAATACGTTCTTTTCCTATTAAAAAAACTTCCCTATCTCCACATTCAGATGAGAGTTGAATCTGAAGTGTGAATTTCAATAATCTGTGAGAGTAAATTGTTGCAATTAGTCCCAATGACAATTTTCCATGGTTTTACACTGCATGAGCATGAGTAGGGCCTGAAATGGCAAAAGTTAGATCTACTTACTTCAAATCAAAGAGAAATTTCGAACGATCCCCAGAAGAATCACTAAAAACTTAACACAAAGCTGAACATATTTTTGGCTGTATCAATGCATCACAAGAGTAAATAGGGTTAATTTTGCCTACTGTTAATCATTCATTTATTTCAATTTATTTTCAATTTGTGTCATTAGATTGCGTCAGGTATTTGTTTTCAAATTGGAACTCTATAAATATTCATTTCCCATAATTTAAGTAGGCACCCTTCAACCAGTCTGGCTCCCCAGAAGACAGGGATATTAATTTACCCGCTCTTTTTCCCACTTATTGCCCCCACTCCTCTGAATCCATCTCCTCAAAAACAATGCTGCTTCCTACTGAAACACTCCGCCTTTTCAAGAAATACAACAAACATCATCTTTTCCTATCCGAGAACGAAGAAAAAAAGATGAGTAACTAGTGACTTCCAATACGTTCTTTTCCTGTTAAAAAAACTTCCCTATCTCCACATTCAGATGATAGTTGAATCTGACGTGTGAATTTCAATAACCTGTGAAAGTAAATTGTGCAATTAGTCCCAATGACAATTTTCCATGGTTTTAAACTGCATGAGCATGAGTAGGGCCTGAAATGGCAAAGGTTAGATCTACTAACTTCAAATCAAAGAGGAATTTCGAACGATCCCCAGAAGAATCACTAAAAACTTAACACAAAGCTGAACATATTCTTGGCTGTATCAATGCATCACAAGAGTAAAAAGGGTTAATTTTGCCTACTGTTTAATCATTCATTTATTTCAATTTATTTTCAATTTGTCTCGTCTGATTACGTCATGTATTTGTTTCCAAATTGGAACTTCATGAATATTCATTTCCCATTTATTTAAGTAGGCACCCTTCAACCAGACTGGCTCCTCTCAGAAGACAGGGATATTAATTTACCCAGCTCTTTTTTCCACTTATTGCCACCCACTCCTCTCATTCCATCTCCTCGAAAACAATGCTGCTTCCTACTGAAACACTCTGCTTTTTCAAGAAACACAAGAAACATCATCTTTTCCTATCCGAGAACGAAGAACAAAAGATGAGTAAATAGTGACTTCCAAATACGTTCTTTTCCTATTAAAAAAACTTTCCTATCTCCACATTCAGATGAGAGTTGAATTTCAATAATCTGTGAAAGTAAATTGTTGCAATAAGTCCCAATGACAATTTTCCATGGTTTTAAACTGCATGAGCATGAGTAGGGCCTGAAATGGCAAAAGTTAGATCTACTTACTTCAAATCAAAGAGGAATTTCGAACGATCCCCAGAAAAATCACTAAAAACTTAACACAAAGCTGAACATATTCTTGGCTGTATCAATGCATCACAAGAGTAAAAAGGGTTAATTTTGCCTACTGTTTAATCATCATTTATTTCAATTTATTTTCAATTTGTGTCATTAGATTGCGTCAGGTATTGTTTTCAAATTGGAACTCTATAAATATTCATTTCCCATAATTAAGTAGGCACCCTTCAACCAGTCTGGCTCCTCTCAGAAGACAGGGATATTAATTTACCCAGCTCTTTTTCCCATTATTGCCACCCACTCCTCTGAATCCATCTCCTCAAAAACAATGCTGCTTCCTACTGAAACACTCCGCCTTTTCAAGAAATACAACAAACATCATCTTTTCCTATCCGAGAACGAAGAACAAAAGATGAGTAACTAGTGACTTCCAATACGTTCTTTTCCTGTTAAAAAAACTTCCCTATCTCCACATTCAGATGATAGTTGAATCTGACGTGTGAATTTCAATAACCTGTGAAAGTAAATTGTTGCAATTAGTCCCAATGACAATTTTCCATGGTTTTAAACTGCATGAGCATGAGTAGGGCTGAAATGGCAAAGGTTAGATCTACTAACTTCAAATCAAAGAGGAATTTCGAACGATCCCCAGAAGAATCACTAAAAACTTAACACAAAGCTGAACATATTCTTGGCTGTATCAATGCATCACAAGAGTAAAAAGGGTTAATTTTGCCTACTGTTTAATCATTCATTATTTCAATTTATTTTCAATTTGTCTCGTCTGATTACGTCATGATTTGTTTCCAAATTGGAACTTCATGAATATTCATTTCCCATTTATTTAAGTAGGCACCCTTCAACCAGACTGGCTCCTTCAGAAGACGGGGATATTAATTACCCAGCTTTTGTCCCACTTATTGCAACCCACTCCTCTCATTCCATCTCCTCGAAAACAATGCTGCTTCCTACTGAAACACTCCGCCTTTTCAAGAAACACACAAACTCATCTTTTTCTATCCAAGAACGAAGAACAAAAGATGAGTAACTAGTGACTTCCAAATACGTTCTTTTCCTATTAAAAAAACTTCCCTATCTCCACATTCAGATGAGAGTTGAATCTGAAGTGTGAATTTCAATAACCTGTGAAAGTAAATTGTTGAAATTAGTCCCAATGACATTTTCCATGGTTTTAAACTGCATGAGCATGAGCAGGCCTGAAATGGCAAAAGTTAGATCTACTTACTTCAAATCAAAAACGGAATTTCGAACGATCCCCAGAAGAATCACTAAAAACTTAACACTAATCTGAACATATTCTTGGCTGTATCATGCATCACAAGAGTAAAAAGGGTTAATTTTGCCTACTGTTTAATCATTCATTTATTTCAATTTATTTTCAATTTGTGTCGTTAGATTGCGTCAGGTATTTGTTTCCAAATTGGAACTCTATAAATATTCATTTCCCATTAATTTAAGTAGGCACCTTCAACCGTCTGGCTCCTCTCAGAAGACGGGGAATTAATTTACCCAGCTCTTTTTCCCACTTATTGCCACCCACTCCTCTCATTCCATCTCTCGAAAACAATGCTGCTTCCTACTGAAACACTCCGCCTTTTCAAGAAACACAACAAACATCATCTTTTCCTATCCGAGAACCAGGAACAGAAGAGGAATAACGAATGACTTCCAAAGGCGCATGAGCGCAAGCCCGGGCCGTTGCAGGAAGCCTGATCTTCTCCACCATACTCCAGTTAACGCGGATATCCCGTCGCGATCAGGGTTGCAACCCCTATCGATGAGTTTCGAAGATCAGTCCTGCCAATCACTCTTACCTGTTACTGCAGAACTGGCAGCATGAGTGACCGGTAAGGATCACTAACTAACTTTTTTCAAACGGTTCTTATGGTGGGGGTATGTTTTTATTGAGTTTTTCCAACGGCTGGATAGGTTTTAATGAAATGTATGATATAAAGAGAAGATGCTGGATTGATTAACCCGCATACCTGCTAAGTAATTACCTACTCATCAGGTCACACTGCACGGAGGTTGAAATAATCATCACAGAACGAAAAAAAGTGATTCAATCCAGTGAATACATTAAAGTATGTAGCAGAATAAATTTCAAAGTCGAAATTATGAATCCAACAATGAAATGAGATGAGGATATTCTATTTTGACAAAGTTATTTTTAATATCATTTCCTCATAGCGTCTAAATTTTAGGTAGGCATCAATATTCGATAGATACGTGAATATGACAATATAATACACAAACTGATGACTATGAGATATGGAAATAAATACTCCAGAAAGCAACTTTCAAAACATTTCAATAAGTAGGTACACCAAAATGATCCAATTTAAGTGTTTCTTGTGAAAAAAATTTGAAAGATTCAAACCATAAAATTTGTCTTCTAGCAAATGATGAAGATGTATGAGTTGAAGATACCCATCTGTGAAATTGTAATACAAGGGCTAATTGTTCATTGAGATTTAACAACTTATATTATGAAATTCATAACAGGTATATTTATGATGATGAATTTTTTTTGATTCATTATTTTCAGTAGAAGGAAATGAGGAAAGAAGATATATGTTATAGAATGAATTAAATCAAAAATTGATCCATCATCAGCGTTTTAATGAATTTTCTTTCTAATTTCTGTTTGAATTTTCCTCCATACATCAATAATTAACGCGGATATCCCGTCGCGATCAGGGTTGCATCCCCTATCTGTGAGTTCCGAAGATCAGTCCTTTTAATAATTCCTTCTTGTTACTGCAGAACTAGCAGCATGAGTGATCGGTAATGATCACTATAACTAACTTTTTTTTCAACGGTTCTTATGGTAGGGGTATGTTTTAATTGGGATTTTTTAAGAGTGTGATGTATTTTAATGTGGAGAAGATGCTGGATTGATCAACCTGCATACCTGCTAAATAATTACTCATCAGCTCCAGAAACAAATTTCCAGAATGTAACTGTTATTAAGTATTAAAAGTTGATATAACTGTACACTGCGCACTCTTCACGCTCTATCCCAAAAACTGTTGATCGTATGACAAAAAGTTCAAACAAAAGTTGGAGAGAATTTCATACTCTACAACTTTCATAGCAGGTACAAATCTCGTTTAAGCAATAGGAACAGAGATTTTCACGAAAAACCGATTTTAATGGCCTTTGACCTTCAATATCTTAAGAAGCCCACACGATAGCAATTTAGACTTTCGAAACAATATTGAGGACGACAAAACAAAGGTTTATACAGAAATTCAGGTCATTAGCTTTCACTCCGATGTGAATGATTAGCTGAGGAGCAGATTTGCAAAACACAGTTCGTCCAAAATTACACTTTTTCAACAAAAAGTGGTGTTGGCATATTAGTTTTGGGCCAATTTTTCATAAAATCCTGGACATTCAAATCACATTATCTCCTGCTTGAAATGTACGGTGGAAATCACATAGACAAAGAAAATGCATCGTAGTCTATCGACATTGTACAAACAAAAAACTATAAGTATTTGAGTTGGAATGGTTAGTCCCAATTTTTGCAAAGCACTGTGAAGATTAATTTCATTTGAGAAATATAAAAATGAAATGCAATGTTCATAAAAAACTTTGTATATTTAAGATTATGTACCCAGTAACATTTTTGAGTGACTATCAAAACGCTGTTTGTCTACTAGGGACATGCAAATAGCATTTTGTGCAGCTCTTTTTTTTCAAAATTAGAACTATTTTTGGTCTGTCCGGTCTGAAAATTGAGTTATAAATCATGCTATTTTTTCCTTATTTTTTGGTAAAAATCGCAACTTCGTAACAAAGACCTTTTTTGAGAATCAGTTTTTTGCTTTTCCTGAAAATTTACATTTCTGGACAAACCGCGTTTTTCAAGTCTGTTCCTCAGCTATTAGTGCTAATATTGATTGAGATTTGGAAACTGAACTCATAAAAATTTACAGGGTATTCAGATGAATCAAATCAGAAATAGATCCATCTTTAGTGATGAAAGCATTTTCATGATTTTTTTTCCTAATTTCTGTTTGAATTTGCCAACTGGATATTCGAATGCCTTCGACACGATTTCTGCAAGTTCAGCACTGTAAATTTATGCTTATTATCCTTGAAAGAAAAAAAATCATTTCACGTTTGGAAAACCTATACTCGGAAATTTTTGGGTTGTTTCAAAACTGACAATTCCTACTGGTGAAAAAGATATGTTCCTCGAAGAAGACCTCTAGGGATTCTCCTCTATATGAAAATAATCTGTAGTTTTTACGAGCTTGCTCCTATGGGCACGGCATGCCATAATTCTGCCCGGATGTCTGAGAGTTTCGAATTATAAGCCGCGCCGAATTGAGGCTAAATAATTCTAGGTTAATGGTAATTATTTTCTGTCGTTCGTCTCTAAGCATCAAATTTATTGAAAATTCCTTCACTACACAGTAAAAATGAAAATCTCCAACTGAAGAAAAAGCAATTCCTGTCTCCTATATTCATAAAAAATATTTTCATAAACTAAGATATGTATTCTCTTAATCTGAAATTCGATTCTTTTCTTAATTGAAAATAATCCAACTTTGGACTGATACTGCCAAGAATCTCCATAACAACAAGTCATGAATGTACTGATGGAAACTCCTCAAGCTCTTCAGCCAAAAATCTTAATTATGATTATTTGAAACGATTTAAATACCTACCTCAAGAAAGTCACCACTTCAAAAAAAAATATAGAAGATTCATCAAGTACTCCGAACAAAAGAGTGATGAGTTCTAGTAAAATTAAACATAGGTAGAGTTTATTTGAAGAGAACTGAAATCTCAATACAAGATACTAGAGATGCATTTGTTTCAAAACTTGTATACCACTCATTTTAAAGTTTAACTCAAATCTAAAAATATCAATCGTTTTAGTGGACGAATTGACAATTCCTAATGAGATAAAACAATCATAGTTGCACTAGAAATCTGATCACATTAATCCAAAAACAAGAGGTATTTGTTCAAAACACTCAATTTTGTTAATTAATAGGTAGATTTATTACTATTAGTGATTCATATGAGAATTTCGAAAATTTCAATTTAGATTCAACAGTTCTTTTGGTGTGAGATATTAAATATTACAACTGAAAATAAACTAAAACTTTCGTTTTAAGGCCCGCTCGTTCATATGAATTATATTGAGTTTCTTGCAGTTTGAACCTGAGTCCTCGTGAATCCTTGGCCTAAGGCCGCGACCACACTGGCAGAGGGCTTGCTTAGCGCCTAGAAGTTTACTTGGATAGTCGCTAAGCGACCAGATAGGAACATGTGAGTAGTGCGGCACATCGCGTACATTTCAAAACGTTTGTTTTACTGAGCTACTAGAAAAATGACTCGCTAGGCTCTAGGCGCTAAGCAAGCCTCCTACCTATGCTACACTACTCAACGGCTTTTTCAGATATTGGGGTCAATCGAAAGCATTCGTCTTACTCCATTTTGCTCACTAGCACTACACACTCTGTATATACTCAGAGCGTCTATTGAACATTTATAAGAAAAGTGATACAAATGTTCGTGTTATGAAGTAAAAAATTACAATATTTCACATTTTTATGAATCCCAAGCATACTGTCTATATTTAAAATCCCACCTTCTATATCAAATCACTCGAAATTCAAAAGCCCCTTCAATTTCATTGAAAGCTTTTTGTTATAACGTAGAAATGTGAAATAATTGAAAGATTTATAGAAACACCCTGTATATATCTAAAACTTACCTATATAAAACATGCAAATGAAAATTTTTAATTATTTTCATCAGCTTTCTTTGAACCTGGAAACAATTTTTTAATCCAGAATAAACAGAACATGCCACGATGGGGATTCGAACCCGGTACACTACCGGGTCTACACGTTAGTCGTGACACCACTTGCCTGGTTACACGTGACGACTGTTTATCTCAGACTTCAACGGGTTTTATTAGGAATCAAAAGACATGTAAACATATCAGGAAATCGAAAAAATATATTGAAATATCGATAATTATCATAATACATACAGTTTAATATCATTTTCTGACGTATTTTTTCCTAAAATACGAAAAATCCCCGAATTTTGTTCTCTTTACGTTATTTGTCAGTGAAAAGGAAAATTCGGTTTGGTAGTAGCCTCAAATGTCACTGCGACCTGAAATGCTAAAATGTTAGGAATTCGTTGAATGAACGTTGAAGTTGATGATTTCATATGGACTTACCGATTCAAATAACTTTTTCCACTCGAAACGAACAAAGGTTTACATCAGACATACCTATGTCAAAAATATTTTGTTCTTCCTGGTTATTTCAGAATTCCTGGAACAAATAGACAAATAGATAAAGGTTGTAGAACTATTCAAAAACGATATTCGTACCTTGTTTTATTCGGATCTGTTCGTTTTCCTTCTCAAAATTGCAAATTTACTAGAGCTTTTTTGACCTCTAAACTGAATTAGTTGTCACGTACTTCCTTCTAATTTCATAGTTCCTGGAAAAAATATTTTTAGTAATAAACGTTATAAAACGGTTGAAAACCGTTATTCATACCTTGTTTCATTTGGATCTGGCCTTTTTCTTCTAAAATGAGGAAATTTTTCGGAGCACTTTCCTCTCGTAAAGAGACTTGACAGTTGTCATTGAATTCGATGTCATAAATAATGAAATTTTTAGAGAGGTCAGAAATTTACCAATTTCTTACGTTCTTTTCGATATCTTGAAATTTTTCCTGAATTTTCTTTGCTACAAACCTCGCGGAGCCCGAGACCTTTCCAACGAATGCAAAACCGCGGAAATCGGTTCGTGCGTTCTGGAGTTATAGCGTCAGGGAGGAAAACCCGACTTATTTTTATATAGTAGATTATACTATTACCTATATTGGTGTTACTTGTCAGATATAATTTTGCTCAATATCTAATCATTATACTCTACTTGTTTTTCTTCATTCCTTATGCAATTAACACCAAATGGCACAAAACAATTAATTTAAATCTTTGATTGTCGTCATTCGATAGGGCGGGACAAAAAATTATCTTTTCTTGGAAAATGTTTCAATGTATAAGTGAGCAAAATAAACGGATTGGTGAGCAAAACGGATCATAACGAGAGCTTTAGAATGACACCAATATGGGCAAGATCCTTCGAAAGTGCCCCGGTGGTGTAATAATAAAGTATAATAAAGTTTATTTTCTGTGCAAGCTACAAGTATAAACATTTTCACGGAGGCGTGAGCCTGTACATGATTATTTGCATTACTCCTGAAATTTTACAGTAGCCATCTTTAGCAAATAAATGAAACAGTAATTAGCAAAAAAGTAAATAAACAAAATCTTCTGAAACCATCTAATAACAGTTGTCCATTAGACAGAATACACAATCTGAGCATATATCAAAGAACGATTGGATACAGTTATTTCAATTTTTCAATGATAGGTTTTTTTTATTTCATGGTGGATTTATTAAAGTATCGAAGTAATTTCTTCCTTTTTCCATTACCCAATTTTTAATTTTATTTCTTTGGGCCATAGGATTCTTGATGTTCTTTATGTTCATGGGAACCAGGTCATATATACGAGGAGCCAAGTAGCTGAAACTTCTCTGACCTATTCGTTTTTCAGCTCTTGGTTTGAATGATTTGAATGTTACAACAGTGTAATGTTACACCAGTAGGGCACTTTGAATTGCCGATAGCTCAATGTGCAAAGGTGAGCAAAATGAACTGAGCAGAACGGAGCAAAACGAGGGCATGAAAATTTTAATAATCCATGATGGTGCCCTGCTGGTGTAACCGCAGCTCCGTCGATCGTAAAACCTCAAATTCGCCTATATGAAACGGCTGTACTAAATGTCATGAGCAATGTCATCGAGATATAATTATTCAAATGGCAGAGTCGTCGAAAATGGGGCCTTTCGCAAAAGAGCTGGTCAAGCAATTCATAGCATTCGTATATGGCATATCATACCAGTTCCATAGTTTATTCATTGAAGTATTCTGTCAGACGGAAAGTCATCATCATTTCATTTCTTCACGGAAAATAATACACATTTTTTTCAAATCTGTTTCAGATAGCTTGTACAAGGAAAATGCGGTTGTTTCCTCTGAAAAACAGAAGAGTGCGAGTTGAAGAAAATATTCTGGGAAAACGGTGAACTTGATGATGTGTTGGTGTGGAGAATGAAGGGTCGAGTAACTTCATCGCTGACTTAGAAAATTTGACTGAAAATGGCAGATCATGATCCTTTCGATGATGAGGTGAGTTTATGTTCCAGGTTGTTTATATTCTAATGTTGTAATATTTTCTGTAGATAGGAACAGATTTAGACTTTGTCTCTGGTCTATTAACAAATTATCATGGAATTTTAACTGGCTGAGACCCCAAAATTATCCGGTCCATCATCCTTAACATCGAATCCAACCTATAGTCCGTTCACGAAAGGTTGAGCACGTAGTAGGCGTTTCTTCATTTATCTGAAGTTGGCAATATTAACTGTAATAAAGTAAAATAAAGTCAACGTTGCCGAATGTACTCGGCCTCGTTCGACGAGCTTTCGTGAACGGGCTATAGATAAAGCCAAAAATCTACACAGAGAAGTTGAATTGACAAGATATTTTATGCCGGGTCCACACAGGTGTAATGTAACGCATAAGGCGTGTTCTTCGTGTAGAGTGTAGACGGTACTACGAGCATTAAGCCGGGAATAGACGAAGCGCACCCACTCGCGAGTCAAACCTCGCCACTTACTCGCGCACCAAAACTCATCCTCGCGCCTGTGTTTACACGACAGGCTGGATTCGCCTGGAAGGGCGAGCCAGAATGAAGGCGAGGTAGTAATCAGCCTCGTATAGAGTCTGAGACTCGACCAGACTCGACTAGCTCCAGAGGTTTGTACAAACGACACAGCGAGGCTTCTTTGATGCGCGACTGAAAACCGACCGGCAATGGCTCAACCCGAGGACGAGGGGCCTCATGGCTAGGAGCATGTTTACACTATGCGAGGGAGCGGAAGCGAGGCTGGTGCATGAGTAGGTGCGCTTCGTCTATTCCCGGCTTTACGCGTAAAGCCGGGAATAGACGAAGCGCACCCACTCTCGAGTCAAACCTGGCCACCTACGCGCTCACCAAAACTCATCCTTGCGCCAGTGTTCACACGGCACGCAGGATTCGCCTGGAAGGGCGAGCCAGGATGAGAAGACGAGGTAGTAATCAGCCTCGTATAGAGTCTGAGACTTGACCAGACTCGACTAGCAGCAGAAGCTCGTTCAAACGACACAGCGAGGCTTCTTTGATGCGCTACTGAAAACCGACCGGCAATGGCTCAACCCGAGGACGAGGGGCCTCATGGCGAGGAGCATGTTCACACTATGCGAGGAAGCGGAAGCGAGGCTGGTGCGCGAGTAGGTGCGCTTCGTCTATTCCCGGCTTAAGGCTCGTCTCAACGTTCGATCCGATCCATCGGGGTATCGGTTTTTCTGGCGAACTCAAGGAGGCTAGCAATTATCGTTTGGACGGCTATTGAGTGGAACAGCTGACGAACAAGGATTCGGGTTCAAGATTCGCCGTGAATTCGTGAGCCATCCACACGTCGTGTAAAAATTACGCGTAAAATTACATTAAACTTACATTCAGGTGGACTCGGGATTAGCAAGAGGTACCTCCGTCAATTGCTTAACGTGTTGTAATCAACATTTATGCAAAAGGCGTAAAACTGGCCAGAGTTTTTTGCATGGCATAAACAGTTCCTAGAAGATCTTGGAAGGCGAATTCTTCGTGTGGACGGTACTACGAGCATTACGCGTAGTGTTGGGAATAATCGAGTACTTTCAATACCCGAGTACTCGATGATCGAGCGATCCAAATAACCGAGCGATAATCGAGCGATTTTTCGCTTGATACCCACCGAGCGATTTTTCGCCTGATCCCCACCCTCGGTTATATTCGTAATCAGCCGAGGTGCAAGCGAATAAGCGATCATGCTAACCGCTCACCGCTCATTCAGCGCTGTACGGCCTCTACATTCGCGTTGTGACTTGCGATTTGTTTATACGAAAACACCGAATATCGCTTGTACTCAACCATTCAAATAACCGACACAGTCCGATTATCAAGTTATCACTCGTCGCTCGAGAAATCGGATTGAATAACATATGACTCATATCGATTTCGAGTGACGAGCGGTTTTTTTGATAATCGAGTAGTGTCGATTATTTGAATAATCGAGTACTCGAGTGATTTTCTACTCGAGTGGTCCCAACACTAATTACGCGTACCCAGCGATAGACATCGTTGTTTTTTATCCGTTTTCCTCGCCTTGGTTGAACCGCCGAGTCATATCGCGGAAATGTTTGCCCACACACTTCGGTAAACGCGACTTGTACGACGCTTATGGAAAATAACCGCCGATTCTCGACAAAATCCCCACACACAGTCGGTATGGCACGACAACCGATGAACTGTCGTGACAAAAATCAAGCATCGGCAGATATTTTTACCGACGAGGCGTACCGACGGTTTTCCGCCACACACATCGGTTTTTGGCGCTTTTGCCGAGACGGTTCTTAACGCAGCGGTACGAACGGATGAAAAATAACGATGTCTATAGGGCCCCACTCACTTCGTTCTTCTCCGTTTTTAACCGACGGTTAAAAACGGTCGGGTAAAACTGCCGCAAAAACGAAGTGTATGGGCTAAAAACGGCGCACTTACGCGTCGTTGCAAATTTCAGACGAGGCCTGATTTTCGTCCGTTAACGTTCCAACGCTTCGGGTAAAACGAGGTGTGTGGGGTAAACAGTCAAGTCGGTCGCGCATATTTCAGAGACAGTGGCGAACAGGTCTGGTGGCGATAAACATAACTTTTTAATTGTTTACTGCTGAGTCTTAACTGTTTGAAAACAATGTCGGATCTTCGGCAAATGGAACCTGGACTTTTTGTTGGAATTTATTGAAGTGTACAGGTCATTTCCGTGTTCATGGAAAGTAAAATCAGCGGAATACTTTTCTTTTACAGCAACAGCCGCCACCACTGCTAACAGACACTTACGCTCCATCGTGATAAACTGCCGCGAAAGAAAACTGAAGTGGGTGGACTTTACCGACAACGTTCTTCCTTCCAACGTTTTTAACCGTCGGTTAAAAACGGCGAGAAGAACGAAGTGAGTGGGGCCCTTAAGGCTCGTTTCAACGTTCGACCCGCTCCATCGGGGTGTCGATTTTTCTGGCGAACTCGAAGGGGTTCGCAGTTATCGTTTGTTTGAATAATGGTTGTGCACACCAAATATATTAAATAATTAAAACGGAGTACTTCAGTGTGTATTTTTAATATTCAGTCAAGAACCAAGCGCTTTCGACACAATTGTCATCATCGGGTTCCCTGGAAAGGCAACCATGGTTATTACAAAACAAGTGAAGGAAATTTTTTTGATAATTGCCGTCCAGGAGTAAAACCACAGGCGGCTGCGGAAGAGTCAATACATTTACAAACTTAACATGGAAAACAATCAATATACGTAGAAAAGCCAACGGTCAAAATCGAGTACAGTTTTTCGCCAGAAGAAGTAAACAAATATACAGATAATGAAATGACAAATGATATACAGATGAAGTGTGAAATATGACAAACAAAGCAAGACAAGTGACACGTAAATCCGGTGGAGCCACCTTCCAGTGGCGTAACATAAAAATATAAATATAATATATAATAAAATTATGATGTTAATAAATATAAAATAAATTAATATAAAATGTTGAGAAATGTTAAAGTACATGTATACCAACAAAATATAGTCTTTTTAGATCATCGTGGGAATAGCCTCTTGAACAATGGGGTGAAAACGTTATTGAGGTTCACCTGTGAATTTACGCAATTGTTGTTAGACTGCATCTCTCGACCGATTTCGTTATCGTTTGGTCTGCTATTGAGTGGAACAGCTGACGAACGAGGATTCGGGTTAAAGATTCGCCGTGAATTCGTGAGCCGTCCACACGCCGCGTAATAAATTACTGGAAATGTTACTGAGTTTATGGTTTGACATTGTTGACAGCCAGATTAAAGATTTGTTATAAAGGATAGCATTCTACTCGCGTATAATGGCTATTACATACTCAATAATTTGGGCCACTCGCCTGCGGCTCGTAGCCTAAACTTCACATTGTGAATAATAGCAATCATTATACGCTCATTGCATGAAACAGGGTATGTATTTGGTAATTCGACGTGATCCTTCGAAGGAGATATACTAGGGGAGAAAATCTATCGGTACTGAATGGTTACAAATGACTGCAAACAATTTCAGACGACAATTACATGATTGAGCAATTTACAGAACGAATGCACTTACCTTGAGAGTTAAAAGAGAAGGTGTCGGTGAATTCAATCCCAATCTGGTAGCAGAAGAGGCTGGGATAAGGAAAAGGCAGGATTAACCTTTTCTGCACTGGCTTTGTGGTTATCACTCAGTTGGTCGAGTCTCACACACTTCACTCGAAATTGCCCAAGTGATTTTCACTGAAGAACAAATGAAATTGAAATAGGAGCATCAGAAGATGATAGATGAATTTTTAATTATCAAAACCTTTGGGATCAGAGCCCACACTTCGATACTTGGAAATATCTTAATAATGACAATGTTTGTTTACCGACCGGGTCAATTTACTCCAAGAGCTAGGGTAGACAACCTCTGTCTCTGTAGGGTACATTCACGACTGGACACTTACGAAGATATGGCGATTTTTCAACATTATTGAAATCAATTTGATTATCAAAAATAATTAATTCGATGAATATTTTTTTTTCAAAGCAAAGGGGATGGTTCACATTTCTTTCGAAAAAATTTTCATCAAAAATTTGATAACCGAATATATACATACGGGTCCTAAATAGCTGCACCTGTTCTCTCCATAACATTTTGATAAATGAATTGAGAATTACCCGAAGAAAGTATTATGAACTTGGTGTACAAACGTGAAAAAGGACTCCCCTGTTTCGTTAGCGATTTAATGAGGTACTTACGTCAATAATTCCTTCAAAAACCATGGCCAGAAAACCGAACAGGTATACAGGTAACAAACTTTTCGAGTCATTCTTTTCTTCTTAGAATAGACTGTTTAATCTGTTTTTGACGTTTGTTGACTCAAAGTTGATTCAATTATTTACTGGGATTTTTCAACAAATATTGAATCGAATGACAATCTAAGAGGAAAACTTCTGATGAAAACTATCCAACAGCATCATTAATACAGAACATATTTCAACAATTGAAAGAAGTTCTTCTATAGTTACTTTTCTGTTCATGTCATTATGGATCGACCAGTATTTTTGTTTCATGAAAATAAGTTTTATCATATTATTTTCGGATTTAAGAACACTATACGGAAAGAGAATAGACTGAACAGAGGAACAATAGAAAGCTTTTCTGTTCATATAATTGTCTCCAAAATGCTATTAGGAATGAATGTGACTGGAATATAATTGAAAAAATTACGTCGTGTACAAGCGGGTTATACGACAATATAATTACTTTTCCGATATTTTCTGCTCGATTTCCAACAATACGTGAAATCAAACGTCAATGAAAGAAATATAAATCACTTCAATAATGGTCGTATCAATCAAAACCCCATTGTAGCAAATCTGCATCATTTTCTATTCAAATAGCATGCAAACTTACCCCTTCATTATAATTTTGAATAATACTGTTGCCGTAAAGTTGGAAAAATTAGTGTCCATATTTTCATGATTTCCTACATTGTGAACTTGATCGTAAACTACCATGGAAAAAGTTAACGACTTCAATGAAATAGGAACAGTATAACTAGGAACTCCTTAATCACTTATTTGGTTGAATATGTATATCAAGCAGGTACTCAGTATACGACATCAGTGCATTGAAATTAGAATCGGAAATGTAATAAAACATACTACACTATGTTATTTATTGTATTTTCGGCGATCAATTTCGGAATTCATTTCTTCATCAGGTCAGCTGAAAGTAAACAAATGTAAAACATGGATTTATTTAGCTAACAGTATGCAACTGCTGTCTTTGAGTTAAAATGAAAATAAATCCTTTGAAGGACATTTGAAATGGTATTCTTTTGTCAGAATACTTGAAAATTTGGTGTGCAGTAAATTCTTATCCTCAGTTTATCTGTTCTTGTAGAAATGTCAACTGAAGGATATGTGAAAATGTGATATCTAATATGTTATTCGAAGGTGGTCTATTGATGAAGAGTTTTAGGGATCTATGAGTTTGAAAATACTTTTTCTGTTGAATTCTATGTTATCATTGAGTAAAAATTGGTTTCTTTATTTTTTAAATATTTCTGGTTGTTCGCGTAATATTATTATATGATAGTTATTTTCTTCGGATAGTAATTTCATATTATCAAAGGTGAAATTATTTCCGGTTTCGTTTTGATATGTTCCTGAAGCGAAATGAGGTTAGTTTCTTTTGTGTTCTTTAAATTTTTTTTCTACGTTACGAGTTGTCATTTCTATGTAAAATGATGGACAGTATGTGCATGTTTTCTCATAGACTCCGCTGGAGCGTTCACGTTCAGATTTCATTTTATTATTAACTAGCTGAACCGGCAAATCTAGTTTTGCCAGTTTAAAAATTGTTAAATCTTGTTATAAAGCAGAAATCGAAAAAGCGTACCTAAATAGAACATTTATATGAAAATCGTCCTGAATTAAATGGAATTTTCCAATTATTTGTATGAAGCTTATGTTATATACCTACTGAAATTCAGAATATTCGACATGTTTATAGGAACAACCTGTTTATATTCAAAGAGTCTATTGAAAATTTATATGAAATCTTTCACAATACACTTTAAAAAAATAAAATTAAACATAAACAATACACTTTTAAAAAACCCAACCTGTGTAGATTTCAGAAATTCGAGACGTTCCTTCTCATAGTAGTCATGTAGAGAACAATTCTGAGAATTCTAATACCGTGAGGATTCCACTTTCTTGTTGTTCTTGTTTAGGAGTGGCCTGTCGGCCGTCCATAAACCCATGACTTCCGACACAAAAAACTCGCAAAACCGAAAATTCCACGATGAGTTTATGGTTTGAAAGGGTAAGTCGAATTCACAATTAATCGAAATGTGCCCTTCGTGAACCAACTTTCAGATTCAAAATTTAGGTAGATTCAAAGCATAAATGGAATTGTAAAATCAAAATAATATCGTGAAGATAAAAAAAGCAATGGATTTCACACTGGATTTGCTTCTGTGGACATACATTTCTTCATGAGTAGCTTTCTTTATTTTTAAAATATTCCTTAAATCATCAACAGTCCAAATTAATTTCTTCAACCAAGCGAAGAATAGTTATTGAACTAGGTTATTAAAGACATCGACTAATGGTCAAGATATTTTAAAGAGTGAGCGAACGCTTTAATAGTTCGAGACCATGAGTCGCTCGATTAATAACCGAGTTTAATACAAGATTTTTGCGACGATCTCAATATGATATGTGTATGAATTCTTGATTGAAATACATTTTCATTCTGCACAGGACATACATTTGTCATAATGAAATTTCTATGTATCTATGTTCCAGTAGAGTTTTGACATTTCTCGTAGTGCTTCTGAATACTTTGTGAACGGTTGCCATGAGGATTGCACATTAAAATAGCCAAAAAATTGAGCAATAAAATGGGTCATTAATGATCAATTTCGTACACATTAAAATGACCTTTTATTTCGAGGTCGGCGGAAAAGTTTATTAAGCACTCCAGATCAAACCTTCAGGGCCTGCAAAAAAATATTAATTACTATTTAATGATTAAGAAGTAGAAGTGACTCATTTGTATTTTAAAGTTTCCTATCGATTACATTTAAGTGATATTGACCTTGCAGTTGCAAAGTTCCGAACTAACTTTTTGCAATGACCCATTCCTGAAAAATTACTCCAGAGTGCTTCTCTTTCATTTTTCACTTCTTCAAAAATTCTTTTTATGTATTCGTTATCGAAAATAATTAATTTTGTTAAAACAACTTGACTCTGAATATTAAATAAATATTTCTTCAAAGCTAAAGAGATGATCCTCATTTCATGGGAAAAATAACATATAACAGTAGTGTACAAGAAAGTTTGAGAGCATAAAATGACAAACATGCCTCATCCTCATGTACTCCTATATTTCACGTCCTCGAATATCCCATATAGTGGCATATGGGAGTCCTTGAATATATCATTGTAACGTTATTATTTTGAATTTATTATAAAATGTGGTTTTGCCAAATTTACTGGATATTTTTCGAGGGTTATTGGTTAGTGAACTTGTTTGGATGGTTCAATTTCTAAATTTCCTTATTGTTGTAGTTGTTAGCTTCGTTTACCTACCTTTTTCGCGGATTGTTTTCCATCAGAGAGCGGTTTGTTTGTTATTTAAATTGTGAGGTTAGTGGTTGTTGTCGTTTTGTAGTTGTCATTTTCTAGTTCAAAAGCAGTGGTTGGAATTATTTGGCCTCAGTAAAGTACTTCCGAAAATCGTGGAAGAATTATAGAAATGGATGTACAGAAACCCTCCTCTGGTGTAAACTGTGTAAATTATCAGTACCGTAATGATTTCTTTATATTATTTTGGTTTTGATGTGTTTTCTTTTTCTTCGCTGTAACAACTGATAGACTCTGTGAACCTTGAACATCCGGAAAATTTCTATGCGACTGTCAGGCCGGCATTTTGTTGTGCGGAGGTCGTGTGGAAGGTTTAGGCGTTTTCGAGGAGAATTTTGAATCTGGATTCATCCTCGTTGTGAGGGATTATATCTTCGAGCGTCATTGTTCCCTGAGAAGTATTTTGGGATATTTTGGGAAATGCAGACTTTTCCACATGGGGTCCGTACAGAATCTATCTTGCACCTCTAGGTATGCAAACATTTTCTATCTGGAACCAGTAGTCTGACCATTTTCTTTTATTAGGTTGTTGTGTAGCGAATATTATTGGAATTATTTGAAACAAGTTCTCGACTGAATTGGAGGTTGAACCTATCTCCCTCGAACAACAGAGGTAACTAAAATATCCTCAATAGCTTATGAACCGTTTCTTATAGTATTTTGTTAGGGTCCACGTGACAGGTGTTGAGTACAGTTTTCCACGTATTGGGTGTAGTTCCACGTGCCTGACATGTCTACGTGCCTGAATTATCTATGTACCTGTCAGTTAGAGGCATCCACGAACCTGTCAGTGAGGGTATCAATTGGCATCCACTTGCCTGTTATCTTGGAGGTATCTACGTACCTGGCGTTATTGGTTGGAGCTATCTACGTTCTGGAGTAGTTTGTGAAGGTAACCAGTGTGTAGCACTGGCTTTAACGTTGTAAATTATTGATCTTTTATTTTGATAATTTGTGATATTATTCTGTAATGTAATTTTATATATCATTGTGAGCAATTATAGTGATGTGCACTTCATAAGTTGCGTTGAGTACCAACAAAGGTGCTCGTGTATACCTTCAGGATTTTCTTATAGGATAATTGATCGGTATTCCCTTCAGGAATCATTGTTTAGTTTAGCGTAGTTATTGACAATCTAAACCAGAACGTTTAGCTGATTAAGTGAGTTTATTTTGTTAGCTTAGATTATTCGTTCTTATCTAATTTAGTGTGTTTGAGTAAGTTTTCCTTCTGACTACCCCTTGGGGGAGAATCTTTATCCGTGTTGTATCAACCACTGCACATATATTTTTGTTTTGGTAATAAATTATTGTGAGTTGAATTTTGAGGGATTTTTGTTAACTTTTACTCTGGTAGAGGAGTAAGCAGTTCATTTACCTTGAGTAGGCAGGCATTACTCTACCTGGCGCCCATTACATTCTACAGATATAACTCACTCCCTTCTTCACTGAGTGTAGCCGCGAGCCTTTCATTACCTTGAGACCGGCTTTCCCCAAAGTCTACGTTTCATCATATCATACAGAGCTATCTCCGAAGTGTTGAGTCCCAAAAGGGCGAAACAACTGTCTGTAATGCTGTGAACGATGTGATACCTATTTGTAAGTTCTTTGAACCTCAAAAAGACTGGCTCCGAAGTATGAGTTGGATATTTGTCGATTTTATCGATCATATTTATCATCAACATTAATTGACCGAAGAATAATATTTGCCCATAAAATAAACAAATATTAAACTCTGGAGCTATTCATGCATTCAAACAATCTACAGAAAGGTTATGTCACCCATCGGTACAGAGAAACCTTGAAAGACTTTTGGTACTCTAGGATCGTAATATGCGATTTGGCAGTTAACTAGTGAAAAAGAAATCCTACTCATTATTTTCAACTTTCACATCTTTATTTTTAGTTGCGTTATTGGCTGAGAGTGAGAAATAAACATAAAGATGCCCCTACGGGTGAATGGTATTACATCAAGCAAGCATTAAAGTGAGATTTACATTTCTCAAATTCCTTAACAAAATTAAAACATATTCGTAATTTTGGCCTAGCTATAATTAACGGAATACTCTTAAGCAACAATAAACTGTCACCAAATAATTGAAATAATTCAGTTCATGAACGTCAAATCGAAATGAAAATGTAAACAAATCGCATCAAGAAACTCAACACTAACAACAACGTTGCCAAACTGGCAGAACTATCTGTAACAGATGCAAGCCGTTTGTATCAGAGAGAGGGAGCGGTAAACGAAATAATATATAATAATATATAATGATAATACGGAATAAACATACGGCATGATTTCGCAACGCCGGAAGTTCGCGCGTTAAACAGATTCTACTTGGCTGCGTAACAAATGCGTGAAGGCAACTCTAGGTTTACTTTTTACTCTGAGGTTATCGGTCTTGAAGCTTTTTGTGATAATCTCTACAGTGTGTTTGGTCATGACTTAGCGATAATTCAAGGGCATCAAATATACCTAATTTTATCGACAAAAACCCCCAAATTTGGAAGTTTACCCCCTTAGTTTTGGAGTAGCCCCCATTTTGAATTTACTTTTTTATTTTCGTTGACCCTTCCAAATAATATCGATTTCTTCGGACATAAAGGTAATACAGATGTGGAAAAAATATTTTTTGAAAGATGATACCACCACCTTTAATTGAAGTATAACAATATGAAAAAATCCAACTTGAAAAAGCCATAAAAAATTCTTCAAAAAAGTTTTAGTAAAAATATGTACTGATTTTCATAGTAAATCCGCAATAGTACAAGAACTATCACATTGAAGTATAATTTTTTTCAATGATTTAACACGTAAGGATATTAGATACAAAACAATTTTTACAATATTTCTGTAAGTTACATAATTTGAGAGTTATTGCTGTTCGAACATGATCACTACGCGAGCAAAAGACACAAGATAGGTCGTCATGAAGGCCACTGCCTGTTTACAGAGCAGAGGCGGCCATTTTGAGCAATTTTTATGATCAATTTGTTTGTTTGGTCATTAAAAATGATCGAAATTACAGTACTGAGGTGTTTTATTTTATCAATTTTCATAAAGATCATGTTCGAACAGCAATTACTTTCTAAATTATGTAACTTACAGAAATTATGTTGGTATAGTTTTGTAGCTAATATCCTTGCGTGTTAGCTCATGGAGAAAAAATTATACTTCAATATGCTAGTTCTTGTACTTTTGCAAATTTACTAAGAAAATCAGTAAATTTTTTTACTAAAATTTTTTTAAAGAATTTTTATAACATTTTTAAGTTATATGTTTTCATATTGTATCACTTTAATAAAAGCGGTAGTATCATCTTTAAAAAAATTTTTTTCACATCTGTACACTGAAAGAAAATTCTCAGTTATAGTTATAAAATATTTGTTACTGCCAAATTTGGTGAAAATTATTCAATAAGATTCACAACAAATATGGCTCATTTATTAAAACTTTTAGTAACATTTTTCAATATTCACTAAAAACAAACGATTTTGTTCTACTGAATTCAAACAAAATAATTTTATTATAAATAAGTTATTTATTACAGAGATTGAAATATATTTATCAATAAATTTGGTTTCCAATCAATATTATTTGGTCATTATCAATAAATGTAGAATTATCTGTTAATAAATCTTTGTTAATATGTTTATTATTATTAGGGTTATGATTTTAATAGATCATTTGTTTATAATAAATCTACGATAATAAATGATAATAAACTTTATTTGCCTGAGCGTAAATTCCTGTACAGACAAGTCCCAGCGAATAGCCTTTACATCAGTATCGGAACTCCAATCAAACCACAATATTTTGTGCCGCCAAATAACGAAGTAACGCCAACGGTCTGCCAAGTGCCAACGGTGTCAGTTTCCAGATTAATTTTGTTCCTGAAGGTTAATGTTAGCGTCTTGCTGTGCGACTGGTTGTAATTATTGTTGTGAGTTTAACAAAAAATTGAAGTTTTTCCGTTCTTCCTTGCGGAATGTGGCGTTACCCAGGAGATTTTGAACGTAAGTACCTCACCTTAGCTTATGAATTTATTAAAGTGAAAAATTCTACTATAAAAATGTTTCTCTTATTTTATAATTGATATTTGCTGGTGTAAATAATAAACAATTTTTCAGAAAATGGAATAACGAATTTGAAAATGACGCTGATTTCAAACAGTATGGGAACTAGAGTTCAAATCAGGCTAAAATTGAAGAGTAAAAATTTATTGGATACACTGTAAGCAATATCAATAAATATAAGAAATTACTGATTTTAAGTAATATAAATGTATCCATTTCAGAATATCTCCTTCTGGCAGTGTTGGGACAGTTGAAACTCCTCTGGACAATAACACTTCAAGTTTCAATGCTTCAAAAACCTACAGTAATTTGAGCAGGTGAGTAATGATACGAAAATTCAAATATGTATTTATATTCCAAAATCATGCCTTTCCTCGTCTCGTAATTCTCATCTTCAAATGCACATACGTTAAACAGTGATATTTTTTAAGTAAAAATTTTTCATAAATTACTAATTAATCTTTAAGTCCAGAAGAATATTATAAGGATGAGAGAGTTTATATTTTATTACTTGGTTAATGTTATCACACTTACAATTATATATTAAACCACAAAATAGTGGAATTGTTTTTGTTATATGATTTATTATATGTATGTATTTTTGTTTTTTATGGAAAATATATTTATTGAATGAAAGATGTTTTTCTGATTTTTCCTCAGGCCATTGAAAATTAAAATGGACAGTTTAATTTTATTACAGGTTTCATCATTATTGATTAAATAGTTTGTCTGCTGGTATAACTATTATATATTCATTGAGTTTTGTTTTTTTCTGTGAGAAAATATTTGGTTCGGATTATTTGGGAATAATTTGTCTACTAATAAATGTTTCATTTATGAGAGCTAGTATTTTCACATCCAGGTATCAAACTGACGGATAACTAACTAATTCAGTTGAAGTTATCCGTCTGTTTCATATCTGGAGGTGAAAATATATAACGGCTCTCATAAATAAAACATTCATTAGAAGTCGATCAATTCTCAAATAATCCTCACAAAATATTCTCACAGAAATAAAATGAGTAATTCCAGCAAACAAAATATTTGTTGATAATTAATTATTAAATTGTTTTCATGTTGTACTTATGAACAAGCATATACGAATAATAAATAAGTATTTATTCATACTTATGATGCATTTATTATGAAAAGCAAGATGTTTACTTATTATCAACAAATGAATATTATGATGGAACAAACAGAAAATAACCTTGAATAAGTCTTTATTCATACTTATGATACATTCATTATATAAATCAAAATGTTTATTTATTATCAACAAATGACTATTATGATGGAATAAATATAAGATAACCCTGTATAAGTCTTTATTCACCAAGTTGTAAACAAATAATTTGTTTCTCCATAGCAAATGTTTAATAAGCCATATTTCAATCACTAATTTGGTGATAGTTAAGAATACTTAGTTAATGTAACCAAAATGTTCTTTCGGTGTAGGTACTTAAAATGGGTGCTACTCCAAAACTAAGGGGATGAACTTTCAAATTTGAGTGTTTTTGTCGATAAAATTAGGTATATTTGATGCCCTTAAATTATCGCTAAGTCATGACCAAACACACTGTATATCGACGTTGTAGAGTATTCTATTCTTCATCACTTACGATCACTTATCCCACAATTCACTCCAATTTTAACACCCCTATAACCTCAAATTCCTCACTCCGAAATCTGATAAGACCATTTATCTCCCTTATTTCCTGGAAAAAAGTTCTTTGCGGATACCGCAAACCCGAGAACGACTTCATTTCCCGCCAAGACGAAAAATTCGAATCGTTCCCTCAAGAGCCGCCGATATTTCATGCCGCCGTCGAGGAAACGACATTTTGACTCCAATATTTCATTGGACTACGAGCAGCCAGGCATTACAACATCAAAATAATTACTCCAATTAATATTCCAGTCCGTTCCAGGCTCGCCTGGTCCCTAAATTAGCATCGAGGGAAACCGCTCTCGCCTGAGAGACTTTTATATCTTAAAATTGAATTCGGTATGCCTTTTGGTCAAACGATGCTGCCATTCTTTATAGACTACAGGCCCGTGTTGAAAAAATTATGGATCATTTGAACCACCAGGTGACCTATCTAAAACGATATAAGAGCATATAATAATAAGATTCAGCACTATGCCGTCACTTGTAAGCTGTCCAACTGAGTGCAGGTGAGGATTCGAAAGAACCGGTAGAGTGGGTAAATTTTGGTCACATATTTTTGTACGGCATTCTTACCATCGATAGATCCGTGAAAATTAATAAGAAAACGCGTAGCGCCGTAAAAAAATGTGGAGCCACAAAGTCACAATTTTTTTTTTATTTTCGACAATTACCTGGGTAATTTGGTCATTTGATTTTGTACGGCATCTGTGTCATACTATTTCAATGCTGCTTCTAATCCATTATTCCGCAACGCTGTACAAAAATCATGCGACAAGGGGAAAAAATCAAGGGTTGCAATCCCCTCTCTTTCCGTAGTCCAGGGGGTGATTTGATACAACATGAAATAAATTTATTTTGAAAGTATTTTATACAAAGGTAATATTTTTTCATATGCCTTACTTTTTCGTTGGTCCAAAGGAAAAAAAAAGAAAAAATCCTTTTATTTGTCCTAATTTTCATAGTCCTTTCATGATTCTAGGTTCCTAGTTGGAAACTATGTTGAATATGGGTTTGTATACTATCCATTTATACCAAAATATAGACATATTGTCACTGATAATTCCAAAATACAACATATTTTTAAAAAGTACTTATGACACTGAAGTTAGCAGACCCTCTTGTCGCATGATTTTGTACTACAAACTTCAGTGTCATGAGTACTTCTCAAAAATATGTTGAATTTTGGAATTATCGGTGACAATATGTCTATATTTTGGCATAAATGGATAGTATTCAAACCCATATTCAACATAGTTTCCAACTAGGAACCTAGAATCACGAAAGGACTATGAAAATTAGGACAAATAAAAGGATTTTTTCTTTTTTTTCCTTTGGACCAACGAAAAAGTACGGCATATAGAAAAATATTTCCTTTGTATAAAATACTTTCAAAATAAATTTATTTCATGTTGTATCAAATCACCCCCTGGACTACGGAAAGAGAGGGGATTGCAACCCTTGATTTTTTTCCCCTTGTCGCATGATGTTTGTACGGCGTTGCGGAATAATGGATTAGAAGCAGCATTGAAATAGTATGACACAGATGCCGTACAAAATCAAATGACCAAATTACCCAGGTAATTGTCGAAAATAAAAAAAAATTGTGACTTTGTGGCTCCACATTTTTTTACGGCGCTACGCGTTTTCTTATTATTTTTCACGGATCAATCGATGGTAAGAATGCCGTACAAAAATATGTGACCAAAATTTACCCACTCTACTGGTTCTTTCAAATCCTCACCTGCACTTAGTTGGACAGCTTACAAGTGACGGCATAGTGCTGAATCTTATTATTTTATGCTCTTATATCGTTTTAGATAGGTCACCTGGTGGTTCAAATGACCCATAATTTTTTCAACACGGGCCTGTAGTCTATTATTCAGGTTCGTTTTACTCGAGTATGTAGCTTCAAAGCTAGATATTTTTGAAAGGAGAGCGATTCAAATGGAATATGCTACTACATCAAGTCGAAATAAAAGTTTCAAATCGACAAAGATTTCTCCTGATGTGTTTAAAATGAAACATTGTTTCTGTTTGATGAAAATAATCAATGTGGAATTTTGAAAGTCTAATTAGAGCCAGTGTTTCTCGACCTCTTCTTGTTCATAGACCTCTTTCGAATTATTCTTGTCTGCAGTGGCGGCTTGTGACATTTCAATCAGAGAAGGCCTGAGACCACGCACCGAGACAAAATATTTTTTTTCGAACCGGACTTTCTGTCAGCCACTGGCATTTATTATACTATTTTACGCAGAACGAACGATAATGAGCAGAATTAATAATAAATTTTGGCATTGCTGGTCGAGTTGTCTTAATTACTTGATAACTTCTTTAAACCCTTTGGCGTTCACCATATTGATGAGGAGAGGATAAATATTATGCCTATTTTTGGTGAGAACTTATTTATTTATCAGACTGCAAAAACACGTCTGCTCGACTAGTTTCGGTGTGTTAACACATCACCATCTTCAGGAGCCAAGTAACAAGACGACTGCAACGAAGGAATATAAAATTAACGGAAAGAATATTGGAAATAAATGAGTTCAACTTACGATGCAGCAGTCCAGTCATAGCTTTTCAACAATGCAGAAAAATCGATCGTCATACATATTTGTCAACAATTTAAAAATATAAATTAACACGAAAACTAAAATTCAAGTCAAGACATTTAAAAAATTCAAAAGATTTAAAAGTGACATCAATACAAACAAAACAACACGCAAAGCTACAGCGCGCAGGTACACCATCGTCAAGACAGCTGAAGGACTGACAGGATGGCAGAGATTCGAGCTTCAGTCAGCACATAGGCGGCGCCGTTGAAAGGTAAAAGGCAATAAACTCAGTCGCCCGGTGTCACAATTCCATCCACATTTGGCTCGCTCTTAAGTAAATCAAAAGGCGGGAGAAAACGTGTGTGGACAAGGAATTGAGAGTGACCAAGGATACGTCATCGATGTGGAAGAAAATCTCCATTTCCTCCAACACGCACTGTCTCAAACCGAAGCCAGACGGGTGGATGGTGAACAACAAGGATAGTGTACCATTGTTGCAACGGAGTGGCGTTTATAAGCTGACCTGCAGCGACCCCAACTGTAATGTGGTTTACATCGGCAGAACGGGTAGAGCTCTCCAACAGCGGATAAACGAACACCTGCAAAGTCAGAGAAAGGATAACTGCGACAAGTCTATCTTTGGCAGGCATCTGAGATTTAACAACCATCCCTTCGATCCAGAAAAGGACGCCAAGATCATCCACCCGTCTGGCTTCGGTTTGAGACAGTGTGTGTGTGGAGGAAATGGAGATTTTCTGCCACATCGATGACGTTTCCTTGGTCACTCTCAATTCCTTGTCCACACACGTTTTCCCCCGCCTTTTTGATTTACTTAGAGCGAGCCAAATGTGGATGGAATTGCGACACCGGGCGACTGAGTTTATTGCCTTTTACCTTTCAACGGCGCCGCCTATGTGCTGACTCAAGCTCGAATCTCTGCCATCCTGTCAGTCCGTCAGCTGTCTTGACGATGGTGTACCTGCGCGCTGTAGCTCTGCGTGTTGTTTTGTTTGTATTAATGTCACTTTTAAATCTTTTGAATTTTTTAAATGTCTTGACTTGAATTTTAGTTTTCGTGTTAATTTATATTTTTAAATTGTTGACAAATATGTATGACGATCGATTTTTCTGCATTGTTGAAAAGCTATGACTGGACTGCTGCATCGTAAGTTGAACTCATTTATTTCCAATATTCTTTTCCGTTAATTTTCTATTCCTTCGTTGCAGTCGTCTTGTTACTTGGCTCCTGAAGATGGTGATGTGTTAACACACCGAAACTAGTCGAGCAGACGTGTTTTGCAGTCTGATAAATAAATAAGTTCTCACCAAAAATAAGGCATAATTTTATCCTCTCCTCATTAATTACTTGAGTCAAGACAATTTCATCGTCGTAAGGCATTTTACTGAATTATTTTTCAAATAGAATCTACAGATTCCTGCATTTCTTTAAGTTCACTACTCGCGTTGTTGTTCTCACTTCTTGTTTCCGTTTCCATCTTTCTTACTGAAATATTAAAATCTTACCTTACTTTTCCGAAAAATATCACAAAACCACAAACCGCACGCTGAGAGGATTAATACTTTGTTAATAAAAAGGGAGGGAATAAAAACAACAGCTAATCTCCATCCACGATCGCCGGGTTGATTCGGGCCGATCAGACTTACAGTTTCGGCTAAGCTCGTTCGCTTAGAGCGAAAATAATGCCGCGGAGTCGGCCCTTCGACACGTGATCTACAGCTTGAATTTTGAGTAATTCCCGCAATGTTAATTAGAAAAAGTTTGAAATGTTACATTTTAACGAATCTCGATTCGTAGAGGCGAGCCTCCTTCACTAAGCGGTTTGCCTGCTATCCGTTACGCTGTATTGTGTGTGTTGCGGATAATGTATGAAGATTTTAGATCGCTGAGTAAGAAACATATGTTTATTACTTTGAGATTTCGATAGTTGATAGAATGACGCAAATAATAGAAATATAGAAATGTGATTATTTTCTATTTGAACTTGAATTTAAAATTGAATAAAATGCAGTGAAATTAAGGGAGGCCCGACCTCCT
Source organism: Propylea japonica (assembly GCA_013421045.1). Classification (NCBI taxonomy): domain Eukaryota; kingdom Metazoa; phylum Arthropoda; class Insecta; order Coleoptera; family Coccinellidae; genus Propylea; species Propylea japonica. Next base: position 46,212,984 of record CM024240.1, read on the forward strand.
CTGAGCAGCCGCCACTGCTTGTCAGTAGAGGCCGCTATATAGGTCTAATAACAATTGAATTGAAACTTCAATTGAAAATTCCATGGAAAACAACAAAATTAAGAAATAATATTTTTTTTATATAATTATGAATTGATATAATTTCTGTAAATGCATAGCAATAACAATGCAGAAAATCCACTTTCTCACAATTGTTGTTGAGCAAACCATAAAATAAATATTTTTTTACATCAAAACGAAATGAAAACGACTTCAAAACATCCTTATATTTTCTATCATTTCGGAATTCAATAATCAGAAACTTCAGCACTGTCCCTGTTGAAAGGGTTAGAATACGTATCTGTTTCTGATCAACATCAGCTCTTTCATATCATAATGGGAAATAACGATTGAATTAATCCAAACTGTTTTTTTTCGGAAGAGCTTTTGATGTCGCAAACGCAGAATAATTATTCTTCAGTGTCTTGTAACCATGACTGAAGTTTTTAAATAAGTGCAAAATTCATAGTCTTCCTGCAAATAGTTGAATACGATTTGTTCAACGATTAACGCATTTTATGAATGATAAATCAATTCTGAAGAATTATTCGAAGATGGTTTCTTCTATCAAGTTCTCTAGTCCCTTTCTCTACAGGTTGTCTAGGGAGTAACTTAAATAATAATCTAATCAGAGTGTAGGACTGAGTATTGAGTGGATATGAAAAATTAATTTGCGGCTATTTCCACAAATCTTCAGAGATTTTTTCGAAATTCATGGAAATAATAAGACCACTATCGAAGACAAACTCAAGGACAAAATTTCTTGAAACGTTATTGACACATACTCAGATCTACTTAGACAGATATCAACTGTTTCGATATTCCAGGGCTGGACTCATTTACCCTCGTTTGAAGTGTATGATTTGAATGTGGATTGATGAGTCCGGTCCAGATAAATTGAAACAGTTGATATTCTCTGATTCGTCATGTGTCAATCATGGACCTATAATACTAACTGGACGTCGAACTTCCTAACTGTCACGTAGAAAAAAGTGAGGCAAATCGCCGCCATTTGCAGTTTGGATTGAACCACAAATATTTTGATGTTTTATGCCATTTGTGCTCGAATTTTGATTGAAACATAGACGTTCCTTTGAAAGAAATGATGAAAAACGAACTCTGTATATTAGTGTTCTGTGAACACTGACATTTCGGTCTATATCAAATAATAATTTTTTTCGATTCGTGTGATTAGTTATTAAAATAATGTACCGTTATGATGATTATACACAATAGATTCCTCAAAAACGGTATAACTTCGCTAATTCTAATATTTCAGTTCTTTGAAAAATTGACAACTCTCAAATTAGTCAATTTCACTCCAAACTGCAAATGGCCGCCGTTTGCCTCAAAATTTTTGACATGTTCGCTATCTAGTTAGTATTATAAATCTATGGTGTCAATAACGTTCTAAGTTTCTAGAAATTCCGTCTATGATTTTTTTCTTTCATGGTGTTTTCAATATTTCCATGAATTTCGAAAAGCTGTAGCTTAGAGGAGAAATATTGAAAAGAAGAATTTCCAAAACAAGAAATTCGATTCGAGTGAAATTTATTTTGTGAACGAAGGTTTATATAAATACTCCGTTCACGAAAGGTTGAGCCGTCGGTTGGCCATGGAAATTTGGCAAATTCCACTGTGTATATTAAAATTTTAGGTTATGCTATTTATTTTCTTTTCAGATTGATACGCAATGTTGTCAATGATGCATAGAGTTCTCTGATAACTCGCAAGTGTGTTGGACGAGACTGGATACATTCGGCAACGTTGACTTTATTTTACTTTATGGCCGTAAATACTGCCAACTTCAGATAAATAAAGAAACGCCTACTATGTGCTCAACCTTTCGTGAACGGTCTATACTGAATGTTTGTGAAAAATTTCAAGAGAATAGCATAATCAGAACTATAGAATTTAGTTTTTTCATTTATTGAGTTTTTACATATTTCATCATTTGAATAATTTTCAGAATATAATTCCGATCGTGCTGAGATTTTGCACTCATATACTCTAGGTCTATACACATTTTTTAGGTTGTTAGCATTATGGCTTCACCAGTGAACGAGAGCTCAAAAGCACCTGATGCTTAGGGTTTTTATTAAATTTTTATTTCATACTCAACCGTACTCAGCTAGTCTTACTCTATCTCTGATAAGAGTGTGTACAGTTACTACACATACACCCTGTATATTCTGCGCATATTCAGTTGATATTCTAATGAGAGATGTATGAATAAATTAGAAATATCACATCAATTTGAAGAAGGGAAAAATAGTGTGATATTTAAGAGACCCTTTTTTGTTCGCCAGTGAATTATTCTATGTCGATATCCCCCTTTAAAAATATTCAAGCGATTTATTGATTTAAACGTTATTGACACATACTTAGATCTAGTCAGAGAGATATCAACTGTTTCAATATTCCAGGGCCGCACTCATTTATCCTCGTTTGATAAACGATGTAAATGCGGATTAATGAGTCCGGTCCTGAAATATTAAAACAATTGATATCTCTCTGACTCGTCCTAGCATGTGTCAATAACGTTTCAAGTTTTTTTCTTCGATGATGGTCTCATTATTTCCATGAATTTCGAAAATCACCCTGTAGCTTAGTAGAAAAATATTGAAAAAAAAATCTTCATATGTTCATAACAAGATATCCGATTTGAGTGAAATTAATTTTGTGAACGAAGGTTGATATACTGAATGTTTGTGAAAATTTTTCAAGAGGATCGCATAATCAGAACTATAGAATAATTTTTTTTCCGCCGACCCCGAAACAAAAAGTGACTTCAATGTGTCCGTAATTGATCATTTATGACCCATTTTAATGCTCAATTTCTGCTACTTTAAAGTGCAATCCTCATGGAAACCACTCACAAAGTTTTCAGAAGCACTACGAGAAATGTCAAAACTCTACTGGAACATAGATACATAGAAATTTTATTATGTCAAATTTAATTCTTGTGCAAAATGGGAATGTTTTTCAATCAAGATTTCATACATGATTCATATTGAGATCGTCGGAGAAATCTTGTGATCGACTATGTTATTAATCGAGCGACTAATGGTCTCGAACTATTTACGCGTGAGCGGAGCGAAAAATATCTTGAACATTAGTAGCTGTCTTTAATAACCTAGTTGATAAAATAACTATTAATTATTGATTTTCACATATTTTCTCTTTTGAATAATTTCCAATTTTCCAGAACACAATTCCGATCGGACTGAGATTTTGCATTCATGTACTCAAGTCCTTTACACAATTTTGAGGTAATCGCATTATTGCTCCACCAATAAACCAGCGCTCCAAAGCACCTGCTCAGGGCTAAGCAAGTCTTATGCCCGATTGCACCGTTCGTCTAAGCAACGTTTAAGCCCTTAAGTGACGTTTATTCCATTGATGAAACGTCATTTCAGGGCTTAAACGTTGCTTAGACGAACGGTGCAATCGGGTATTACTGTATCTCTGATAAGAGTATGTACAGTTACTACACATACATACAGTATATTCTGCGCATACTCATTTGATTTTCTAATGAAAGACGGATGAAGAAGACCTGGAAAAAATAGTGTTATACTTAAGGGATCCTTTTTTTGTTCGCCAGTGAATTATTCTATGTCGACATCCCCCTATAAAAATATTCAAGCGATTTATTGATTTTAATAATGAACATAAAGCGGCAATATTCCCCAAGTTCGCCCCGTTAAATATAGAAGACCTGTCGATATCGAAGTGCAATATGGCGTTTATCGGAAGTGATATGTTGTATAGACGATGCTTTTGAATCTCCAGACTTCCGCACTTGGATGCTGAAGATGTACTGAAAAGAATATTGATTTTTACATTAAGTTTGTCTGGAAAGTAATCTGTACTCTTTTCATTGTAGCTCTTACTATTTTTTAAAAGATACCTATGGAATGAAAATGGAGGGATAATCTGCTTCTTCTGTGACGGGAAAAAAATTGACATTTTATCTCTGTTGACAGATGACAAAATATAACTTTTCTCGAAATTAATTTTATCCCCGGAAAAAAGAATGTACATATATCCGGAAAAAGTTATATTTCTTTTACTATTAAATCGTCGTTTTTCCTGTCACAGAAAAAAATAATGTATTACACAGGAAAAATATTAGATTTTAGCTCTCGGTTTTTTGTCACCCTCTGCATCGCGTCGAGATACGACATAACCTCTAGCTAAAATCTAATACCTTTTGAGAAATAGTTTTTTATTATAGGTACAAAAAAAAGTATTGAATTTTAGTTCTCGTTTTTTTGTCACTCTCCGCTTCGCTTCGGGATTCAATGTAACCTCCAGCTAAAATCTTATACTTTTTTCTTAACATAACTTTATTCCCCAGGAACGAAGTAAGTACTTTCTTCCCAGGAAATAAAGTAATTTCGAAAAAAGTTTTTTTTCTTTTACTATGAAATACCTGGGAAATTTTTTTAGAATTTTGCTTTCAGATTTTTTGTCCCCCGACCCGAAGCGGAGATAGCATTACCTTGTCAGCGGACAACATAACCTTGAGCTTAAATCTATTCCCTTATATAATAAATAACAAATTTTTTGTGAACGGTTAAAAAAATTGACATTTTATATCTGTTGACAGGTGACAAAATATAACTTTTCAAAAAAAGTGAGTGTATATATATTCGGAAAAAGTCATTTCGTGAAAGTAATATTTCTTTCACTATTAATTCGTCGTTTTTTCTGTCACAGAAAAAATAATGTATTATACATGGGAAAAATATTAGATTTCAGCTCTCGACCTAAAACCTAAAAATGTTTTCCTTTGTATAATAAATAACTATTTTCGCAGAGTATTATATTTTTTTTCATTTTCGAAACTAAGTAATTCGACATTCGAGAAAAAATCTGAGAGGATATTTCCTGCAGTTTTAGATCCTACCCATTTTCCCTTGCGTGCAAAGCCTTTCAATTATGAGGAACAAATAATGAGAAAACTTGGCACATTTTACAAAGAATTTTATCTTTATCTACCCTATGATGATAAAGAGGTAACAACGTAATATATTCGGAATTCAATCACTGAAAGTAGATATTGCTCCCATTAGCGATTTCACAAAATCATCATTATATTCAGCCTTCGAATACAACCTGCTTCAATTTGTTTGAGGTTATTTTGCCAAGTAAGTATAGTATCGAAGGTGACTTAGAGGAAATAGTGGAATTTAACGCTTTCAAGTAGTAGGTTCTTGAGCTTCAATATACAGGGTGTTTCATCATAAACTGGACAAACATATATTTTCTTGTAGAGGACATCGGGAGAATCATTTTTGCCTCATAAAATATATCCCGTTTTCAAAGCATAAGCGAGATACAGGGTGTTAAACGTCATTTTTGAGCAAGATTCTTATGAGTGTGGTCAGTTATGTATTACACTTAAAGTAACGGTTTTTGGTCAGATCTCAGTATTTTTGGGTCCTCTATTCAGAAAAGTTGACGAACTCCGAAAAAAATTCTCAAAATGGCGGAAGACCTGCAATAATCCAAACTTTTTTTTGCGGTTGTCAAATTGACTTTTGTTTTCTGAATCAACACAATTTTCTAAGAATTTCTGTGAGAAATTTTTTCAAAAATCGAACACAATTTTTTTTTTAAATGTCAACAGCGAAGAAAAAATTATTGGCATGTCCAAACGTTCAAGATGAATTTATACAAAAAAAATCAGTGAGACTTAGGACTCGAACCGACGTAGGTATTAAATAGGGAAATGGCACTGTTCTAAGGATATTAATATTCGTTGCCAGGCAACGGTAGTTCGTAGTTCATAGAGTTGGACTGGTATTTGAATCTCAGGTAATATAAATTAGCCATATTATTATCCTTAGAACAGTGCCATTTCCCTATTTGATACCTACGTCGGTTCGAGTCTCAACTAAGTTTCACTGATTTTTTTTGTATAAATTCATCTAGAATGTTTTAACATGCCAATAATTTAATTATTTTGACTCTAGAACACAAAACAATTTTTTTTCCATTATTTCAGAGGTTTGAACGAAACATTTGAATGACTGTAGTAGCGAAACCGTTCGATATTTTACAATTATGTTTTTATATTCGTGATTGATAATTCAAGAAGTATAATTGTACAAAATTTCATCCATTTCGGGTGAAAGTTTTTCTTCGCTGTGGACATGTAAAAAAAATTTGTGTTCGATTTTTGAAAAAAATTTTTCACAGAAATTCTTAGAAAATTGTGTTCATTCAGAAAACAAAAGTCAATTTGACAACCGCAAAAAAATATTTGGATTATTGCAGGTCTTCCGCCATTTTGTATATTTTTTTTCGGAGTTCGTCAACTTTTCTGAATAGAGGACCCAAAAACACTGAGATTTGACCAAAAACCGTTACTTTGAGTGTAATACATAACTGACCAGACTCACAAGAATCTTGCTCAAAAATAACGTTCAACACCCTGTATCTCGCTGATGCTTCGAGAACGGGATATATTGTATAAGGCAAAAATGATTCTCCCGATGTCCTCCGCACGAAAATATATGTTTGTCCAGTTTATGATGAAACACCCTGTATTTCATAACTTCAGTGTTAGAATGTGGTATGTGAGTTTTGGATTTGTTTTTTCCTATTTTAACTCTGAAAGACCTTCCGCTCATGAAATATTGGATAGATTGTAACGTGTTTCCGTAAAGAATAAGGTAGCCAAGAGTGCTCTTCTGATTATAAAGACCAATTGTTTTTCACTGAAGAAATTATGACCATTGGCTTGAAAAAACTATTCAATTTCATATTCTGCTTCATTGCCTTGAACGCAACCATTTCGGCAGTTTAAAACACTCCATTCTTCAAAAAACAGGAACTCGATCAATAGAAAACCCAATGAACCACCCTATAGTGAGCCTATCGAGAATCGAGAAAAACAACCACTGACTGTCATATTTCACACATTCATACCTCCCAGTGTCACCGCTCAACAAAATGCGGTCTATCGTATGCAACATCCTGTGCTGCGATGTTGCCAGATTGCGAGTTTCCGCACTTGGGACCTCGTTAAATATGTGTTAATATAAATCCGATATATGTACCTATAAAATTGAACTCAACGTAAATAACCAATCGAAGGGTGATGAAAACTGTTAGTTCATTTAACGTTTTTTTGCAAACTTTGACTTGAAGACATCGATGAGTTCAGATTCTACAAGAAAAAGGATGAGACTTGCAACTTCTGCACATCGGTCTCAAAGACAAGCAGTGTTTAGGTCAGGAAATGTTTAGAGAGAAAAAAGTTCATTTTTGAATACTCCATAATTTCCCAGATTCGTTGCTATTCATTTAGACTGAAACTGGAAGGCAAACTGCAGGGAAAATATAGGAAGCAAAATGAGTTGATGATCGCCGTCGGTGCTTTACTCATTATAAAGACCAACTTTTTTCATGTGGAAATATTATGAGCACATGCGGGCTGCATATTTGTATACAACGCCCAGGATCGCCAGTCGGCTTTCACCCGAACATCCCTGGTAAATAGCAGACGATGTGGCAAATCCCGCTTGGGATAAAAACACCCGTGATCGCAAAAAGTTCGTTAGACATTGATATTAGTACAACGCAAACCTCAGAGTAAGATATAAACATGTTTTTTCTTACTCTGAGACGCAACCAAAAGATTAGTACCTATTGATTCAGTACAAAGGTTGAGGTTTTTATATTTGATTTTGTGAGTAAAAGAAAATATGAATTTGCCACCAAATTATGAATACAAAATAATTGATGACCACACAGTTAGGGCAACCTTATCTAAGAAGGAAGAAATACAAGGGTCTCTATAAATGATTGTCCGAGCGCAGTTGGCGTTGGGACTATTATAAATATTTTTATATTCTGATGTGAACTTTATTTTAACAAATGATACTGTAAGATTATGCTGGTCTTCCGAAAGAAATTGATAATGTGACTTAATTTTAAATTTTGTAGACTTAACATAGACAACAATATGATGATTTTTCCAAAGCAACCTACGATGTAACAATCATTTCTAAAGACCCCGTAGAAGTAATTATCTTTTATAATTCTTGAACATTCAATTGAAGCCGGTAAAGGAATTTTATCACAAATGAACTCAGAAACAGGGGTTAGCACTCCATGATTCAAAATAATGAGTTAAAGACAATGAATCCTTAGGCAGATAAAAAATTGCTAAATAATATCTTTTATTCAAAGAACATAACTACTACCTACTTCTCATAACTACCTATTACCTAGAATAAATATTTTGTTAATTAAATTTGCAGTAAAAGTGCCAAAATCTATTGAAGTTGTTTTATTCGTTAACACATCACGCATACTTATAGCACTTTCAGAATTTGCAATCACGGATGCTATTTAGTAAATAGGATTTGCGATATCGTATGCTCTTTACGGAAGAGGTTACGGCAAGCGTTCGGACTACAACCGAATCGCAATCATGGACGTCGTTTACAAATATGCATGCGGGCTAGCATTCCACATCATTTCCTCGCATTCAATCATTTGTCTATATTGTCCATATCAAAAAACAGAAACTCGTTCAACAGAGGCCAAGAATCTATCAGTATATTCAACCAATCGGAATCGAAATTTGTAGTCATATTTCATATATTGAAACCTATCAGTGTCAGTGTTCAACAGTATGCGGTCTATCGGATGCAAATCCTGTGCCCCGACGTTCCAGATCGCAGAGTTTCCCGCACTTGGGCCGCGTTAAATTGAATTTTAATGTGTTAATAGAAATCCGCTATCTCCATGATACTGAACTCAACGTAAATAACCGATTGAAGGGTGATGAGAAATTATTTGTTCTCCTTCCGCGGTTGTTCACTTCGTGATTTCTTCAAACTTCAGGAAAAGCAATTGACAGTTAATACATAATATTTATAATATTTCATATATTCAAACCTCTCAGTATCAGCGCCCAACAGTAAGCGGTCCATCGTTAGCAACATCCTGTTGCCAGATCGCAGAATTTCGCACTTGGGGCCGCATTAAATCTATGTTAGTAGAAATCCGATGTCCCAATGAAATTGAACTCGTAAATAACCGATCGATGGGTATGAAAACTGTCAGTGCGTCTATTTTCGCGGTTATTAATTTCTGCAAATAAAGACTTGCCGACATCTATGAGTCCAAATTTTGCAAGGAAGAGGATGAGACTACACAGATCTTGCAACGGAGTGTCTGAACATTACTTCCAAACACAAGGAGTGTTCAAGTCAGGAAGTATATAAAGAAAAGTGTTTGATTTTTGAATCCTGCATATTTTCTGAAATTCATAGATATTCATAATGACTAGAACTCGAAAGCAAACAGTAAGTAAAATTAAGTGCGCACTATAAAATGAAGGTCCCTAAGAGTACTCTACTCATTTTAACACCAACTTTTTCCACTAAAAGATATTGAAACTCGAAATGCTTTTCTACATCATATCCTCTAACTCAATAAATTCGCCAGTTTCAGAAGCCATTGTTAAAAAAAGTAAGAACTCGATCAACAGACAACCAAATGAACTACCCTATGGATACCTTATTAGTATGACCAACCATCGCAAAAAGCATCCATTCGACATTTATATTTTGAATTTTCAAACCTCTCAGTGTTATAGCTCAACAGTATAGTCCGTTCACGAAAGTTTGAGCGAAAAGTAGGCATTTGTTTATTTATTTGAAGTTGGCAGTAATTGCTGTCATAACGTAAAATAAAGTCAATGTTGCCGAATGAACCCGGCCTCGTACGACGAGCCTCCGAGTTATCAGAGAATGTTATATAGACAACATTGCGTATTAATCTGACAAGAAAATAAACAACATAACCTAAAATTTTAATATACACAGTGGAATATGCCAAATTGTCATGGCCAACCGACGGCTCAAACTTTCGTGAACGTATGGTCCATCAGAAACAACATCCTGCCAAGTCGTAAAGTGATATCCCCGTGAACTGTTAGTTTGTCTTGTCCTGCGGTGTTTCATGTTATGATATTTGCAAACTTGGACTTGGATGAGTCCAGATTCTGTAAGAATGAGCATGAGACTATACAGGAGCTTGCAACAAGGTTTCTGAACATCGGTCCTGAACGCAAGCAGTGTTTAGTCACAAGGCATTCAGAGATAATTGATTTCATTTTTATATCTTCCACTTTTTCCGAGGTTCCTAGATACTCCCAAAGATTGGAAATGTAAGGAAAGCTGTAATGAAAATGGGGGGAGCAAACTAGATGCTCTACTTATTATAAAGACCAACTGTTTTAACTTGAAAATATAGTGGGCACAGCACAGGCTGGAAAAACGATTTAAACTGGTATTCTGGATTATTGCGCCAAACGGAATCATTTCGTCAATTTAAGGCCGGCCATCCACGTACAGTTGAAACTGTCAGTTTCGACTGAACAGTTAAAACTGTCAGTTTCAACTGTGAACTGAGATGTGCACACACGTGCAGTTCAAAGCTTCAGTTTGTTCCACGATGGATTCGAGAAGGTCCGACGATCTGGCGGTCCTCGGTTTAATTTTTGCAATTTTACCAAGAATAAAGAAGAGAAAGCATAAACACTGGTGCAAGCAATGGCTACAAAAAAGAAATTTATCTTCACACATAAATTTATTGAGAGAATTAGGAGAAGAACCATCAGATTTTCTCAATTATTTGCGCATGACTGAAACAGTGTACCAAAAATTACTATTGTTGGTTTCTCCTTTAATTGTGAAAAAATACAGTCATGAGAACTGTAATATCTCCACATGAAAGATTAGCTGCTACTCTGAGATTTTTAGCCACAGGACGCTCGTATGAGTGCCTGAAATTTTCTACAAGAATATCTCCTCAAGCCCTCGGAAAAATAATGCCAGAAACTTGTAAAGCTTTGTACATAGTGTTGAGGAAGTATATGCAGGTATGTCCGTATTGGATAATAATTTATACTATTTACAGATATTGAAGGAAATGGGAACAATTATCATTACAAAACTGCTTTTATTGTTACAAAGCAAACTGAAACTTAAATAAAATGATCTACTTAAAATTAGAAAACAAAATAGCATGTTTCTTGTCTAAAAACGTCATTTCCCAGCAAACACAGTTCAGTCGGCCCTGCATTGGCAGAGTATCGCAACTGTTGGCAAATTGATGGCAGAATTTGCCAATATTGGTATAACGCCCAAAAAGTACTTCGAAACCATCAATGAAATGCCAACGAAAATAATGTGATGGCTAAATGAACAGCAACCTGCAAAGCTTGTTATTGAATAATGCCAATGAATAAATAGTAGCTTTAATTTGAAGGCAATGCCATCAAAAACTACCAATGAAAACCATCATTAAAAATTGATGGCACAGCCATCGGACCATTTGCTGGCAGATGGATAAATTCCCGTTAAAGGTTAAATATTCTTCAAACTTCAACACAATGGCTAATCATCATAACGCCTGCGCATTTAATGTCAAGATTTCAAGTGTCATCAGTCATTACAAATAATTATTGTTGATTGATAATTATTCGTAATTCCTATGGCTTTGGGAGTGAAAGTGAAAAGTGCCCCTCTCGAAATGGTGGATTGTGATGAACATTATAATTATCAAGGGAAAAAGAAGAAGAAAAAAGTCTATTATCAAGGAAGAGAAAGTGAATTTCATAGAAAATAAATTTCTCTATGGCTAAAGTGCGAAGAAACCTCTTGATATCAATCCTTGTTCGGCTCTTTGATCTTGAATAGTTGAAATAGTTGAATTCGCTTTCGCTCTTTCGCAATGTCCTGCAATCTAGAATATGAGTAAGTAGAAAATTTAATTTTATCAATTTAAAAACTGAAATATATCTAACCTCCAAATTGCATGCTTTCTACCTTTTGTATTAGTAAATAATTTTCATCACATTTTGTGCATGTTACCATAATGCATAAATACAATTTTAAAGTGAGTAAGTCTACAAAAAACAGGTTGATTAAGAAAAGAACTCTATCTTTTTTAAATCAATCTTACAAATCATTGAGAAGCAACCAAATTTCAGATGACTCAAAAACTAACATCAGTTCCAATACTTCCAATAATTGTAATCTCATTCATCTAGATATACCATTAGCTTCAAGTTCATCAAATATTGAGCAGAGCAATTTTATTTCTAATTTTTGGATTTGCCAACCAACATTGATGTAAGTCAAGAAGTTCCATCTGTTCGGTCCACCAAATACATAATTTGCCTGTCGAAAGTCCAATAATTGAATCTAGTACACAAGAAAGTAAATCCTTTTATCCACATGGTCCATAAGTACAATATTCCACAAGCTGCACTGTCTGATTTACTGAAGTGGTTACACACAAATCCAAATATTTGCAATTTGCACTGGATGCCAGAACTCTTTTTAAATACACAGAGATCCATACATTTAGAATCAATGGGTGAGGGCAATTTTTTATTTTGGGATTACTGGGACTCTTCAAAAACTGAACTTCGATAAGTTGGGATTAGAAGATAAGATTGCTCTACAATTTAATATAGATGGTTTACCGATACACAAAAGTACTAAGCTGCAATTTTGGCCTATTTTGTGTAAGGTCAAATTTGTACAAAAAATATTTCCTGTAGCCATATATTGTGGTAAATCTAAACCACCTTTAGAAGATTTTTTCTCCAAATTTGTTTCTGAAATGGGTCAACTGATAGCTAATGGAATTTTTGATGGATCTAACAAATATAATGTAGAAATTCACAGCTTCTGTTGTGACACCCCAGCAAGAAATTTCATAAAAAATACATTAGGACATAATAGTAGGCATGGGTGTGATAAATGTTGTGTAGTAGGAGTTTATCAAAAATGCATGACTTTTTTAGATGTAAATGCTCCCCTCAGAACAGATCATTTTTTTAGAAATTTTCACTATAAAAATTATCACAAAGGACGTACACCGTTGGCAGCCTTACCGATTGACTTGATACTAAATTTTCCTACTGATTACATGCACTCAGTATGTTTAGGGGTGGTTAGGAAAATATTATTTATTTGGAGAGATTCTGGTCGGGCTTTCGGTATAACTAAAGTTAACTTAGATACGATTGATAAAAATATTTTACTAATTTCAAAACAGTGGCCCTCTGTTTTTGTTAGAAAACCAAGGTGCTTAAAAGAATTGGAGCACTGGAAAGCAACAGAATTCAGACAGTTTCTCCTATATGTTGCACCCTTGGTACTCAATTATCAAGTGCTTCCAAAAAAAATATTAAAACACTTTCTCGTTTTAGTTTATAGTATAAGCATTTTAATTGATGAGGAGTTGAATAAAAAATATAATGATTATGCAAAAAAATTATTAACCTCTTTTGTAAGTTACTCAAGAACAATTTATGGTGAAAATTTTGTAACATACAATACTCATTCTTTAGTACACCTAGCTGATGAATGTAAAATGTATGGTAGTTTGAATGAAATAAATTGTTTTTGGGCAGAGAATCAACTTTATACGATCAAGAAGTTGTTGAGAAAGGGGAATCAACCTCTGCAGCAAGTTTGTCGTAGGCTCAAAGAAATTGAAATTTCAAGAAATACATTTATACCAAAAACGAACATATATGTAACTAATGCAACAGAAACAGTATTTGACCATTTTTCACTTGGCTGCACCTTTTACACTACATTAATGTACAAAAATTTTAAATTTTCAATAAAAAAGCCGGACAATATGTTACAATTGAGTGATCAGAGAATAATAAAAATATGGTATTTTGCTCAAACCTCAACTACAATATTTGTCATTGGGGAACAAGTTGAGACTTTAGAGCCTTTACACAATTATCCTACACAAAGTGAATTTTTGGCTCATTTTCATGTATCTTCCAATTCTGGTAAAATTGTATGTATGCCAGTTACAACAATTTTAAGAAAAGGAATATCTATTTCACTGCATGATAAGAATATTTTTCTTCCTTTACACCAGAAAATAGATTGAAAAAGGGTACTCTTCAAGTACCCAAGGCAACTTTTGTACAATAAATATTTTATATATTATTAAATTTGAGTATAATTAATTAAGTAGTAGTAATTAACTTTATTGAAACACAGTTGTAAAGGGCTATCGATCTAGGCTCGGATCTAGGTCTTTCTGCCCTAATTGATTGAGTATCCTTTAAGATTTCATTGAATGCAGAATGTATTTGTCTTAGAATTAAGAATTATATTTGTTCTCATTATTTCACTACATGTTTGTGCGAAAGAACTGTCTGCTAGGAAGCACCTTCATAATGTTGTACAGCATATTGTTCCTCATTTAATACTTTCATCGAATGAAAAGTAAGCTTCAGCTTTCATTACAGAAAACAATAATTTTGCTGATCTGTATTCTAGGTACTATGTGGTGCAATTTCCAAATGAAGAGGTAGATGGAAGTTGTCCAATAGGAGTGATCTCCAGCAGGTGGACTTTTGAAGAAAATGGGAGTAGATTTTGTTGGTGGCCTAATTTCAAAACCGATAAGGCCAGGTTGAATGCAGTCAAAAGACACGATGAAGTGGGTCCTCATAATGGAAGCATGTGTGAGATTGAGTTAAGATATAAAACAGGTCGGATTACATTTTCTGTTACATTAATTGATTTAATGAATTTTCGATATTTGATTAAAATGTATCGCAATTTTTGCAGATGACTTTGAAAGGGCTCAAAAAAAAGTCAGACAGCTGGAGGTCACTTCAGATATTGAGTCAGACTATTCAAAATCCCGACAGAAAGGAAAGAATACCCAGAAATATGAGGACTTTCATCTGAATATTTCGTCGGAAAGTGAGGATTTGCCAGAAATACCCATCTTCGAAGCAACCAAAAAGGGTCAAAAAAAGCAAAACAGAATTCTGGATCTGAAGCTCATCAGGGAAGCCAAACTAGAGGGGAGGAAATGACTCAGCAGAGCAATAATTGCGACTGCTATCAATTGAAAAGTAATTATATATTGTTCTTTAAATTATTGGTAGTACATATTATTTGACTCGTATGGACACTTCCATATTTTTCAGAGTTGTCTCTGAAGTAGTTTTATTTATTTCAAAAGTTGTTCAGGAAATTCTAGAATCATATTAAATTTGTCCACTAGTGTACCTATAGGATGACGGTTGAATCTTGCTTTATGTATGAAAATTTTATATTATGTTTTATTTGTTTCAGAAACTTGGAGGAACTCTGCCGATTCCAACAAAAAATGGCAGCAGAAGTGAACGAAAGATTGGATATGCTCACTATAATGGTATCACAGGGGGCCGCTGCGTCAAATTCAGTTGATAGCACTCCTAGGTTGACTTCAACTATTACAGTGCTGTCATTCGAGGAGTTGGAAAACTTAGAGCAGAGGCTCAAAGAATAGACGGAATACCAGAAGTCTGTAAGTTATTGATGATGAGCAATATGGCAGATATACTTTAAGGCTTTCCCAAAATATGAATATGTGAAAAGAAATTTAAAATTTCAAATAAGATAACAGAACTGGAATAATTTTTTAATCTCAACTGTAATATTTTAGCTTCATGTTCTGAAGAGAGTAGGTGGCCGGAACTATGCAGACACAACTCGACGGGTCATGGCCCAACTGATAGACCACAAAGTTGCTGTCCAATGTAACTGGACAGAAAGGAATTCGAAGCCGGCCTTCAGTTCCTTCCAAAGAGTTATAAAGCTTATTGAAGGTACCTACATATTGATACACCAGTTTTTATTTCAGCTAGGAATTTGTTTAGATGAAATTAAAATGATAATTGTATTTTTCTTCTTTATAGATGCAGTCATGGCGAATCCGCTGTCAGGCTCCGAAGCCACAACTTCCTCGATACAAAACATTATAAAGAGTTGGCTGAGGGGTGCATCTGACAGAGAGGGAGGAAGAAGTAATAGAAAAAAAGAAACTGCATAGGTATTACTGTGTATAATTGGATAGATATTATTGTATATAATTATTTGTTCGTTTTGTCTATTATGTTCATTAGGTTTAGTCATTTTATGAAATTTGTGTATTATAAGAATACTGCAATATTAGTTTTAGTTTGTCAAAAGTTTTGTTTATTTGAATTTTTAATATATGTGATATTTATATTTCAAACTGCCAATTTTATTCAAACCTTCTAACGATGCATTGAAGACATCAATCGAATTCAAGCAAAATGACTTGGTTATCCTTGGTAATTACCAGTGTTATTTTTTTAATTGTAGAAAGTCACACTGGTGATTTCCAATGATGACTAGGTCATTCGCTTGAATTCGATTATAGCCTCATTACCTGTAATGATTATGAAAGCAAACATTACTAGAATAATAACTAATAACCACTAAAGAACCATTACACATTAACTAGCGTTGGCCCATCAAAATTTGCCAGCATTGGGCCATCAAAATGTGCCAGCATGGGACCCTCAAAATTTGCCATTAATGGTAAACTGACTGCTGGCCTTCTGCCGCCGGTGGGTCATTTTTTTAATTCGCCGTCAATGGCAGCCAGCGAATGGCCTTTACAGGAATGCCGGTTACGCGATGTTAAAAATGTAACTTGCCATTACTTTGTGTTTGCTGGGTTACATATCACGAAATTGAGAAAAATAAGAGGATAAATCGAACTATAACCTGGTTATGTTTACGCGACATTGTGATGCGCACCCTTGCTCGACACGAAATCAACTGAGAACTCCACAGTTGAATCCACACACACTGTCAGTTCAGTTAAACCTTTCAGTTAAAAATATGAACAATTTCATTTCTCTCAGTTGAACTGTTCAATTGAAAAATTCGAGTTGAACTGAGACTGAAATACCCACTCACGTAGAGTTTCGACTGACAGTTTTAACTGTTCAGTCGAAACTGACAGTTTCAACTGTACGTGGATGGCCGGCCTAAGGCGCCATCGTTCAAAAAAGCAGGAAATCGATCAATAGAAAACCAAACGAACGCCCCTTTGGAGAACCTATCAGTATATCCAACCAATTGGAAAAAGCATCCATTTGACAGTCATATTTCATATTTAAACCTCTCAGTGTCACTGATCAACAGTAAGCGGTCTATCGGAAGCAATATCCTGTGCTGCGATGCTGCCAGATCGCAACGATTCGCACGTGGGGCCGCATTAAATCTGTGTTAATAGAAATCCGATATCTCCATGAAATTGAACTCAACGTAAATAACCGATAGAAGGGTGATAAAAACTGTTAGTTCATCTCCTTCCACGGTTGATCACTTCATGATTTCTGCAGACTGGTTCTTGCGGACATCGATGAGTCCAGATTCTGCAAGAAACAGGATAAGAGTACACAGTTCCATACAGCAGAGTATCTGAACATCGCACCCAAACGCAAGGAGTGTTTAGGTCAGAAACTATTTAGAGAAAGGATTTCATTTTTTAATTATTCACGTCTTTCGAGATTCATAAATACTCATAAAGATCGGAAATTTGAAGCAAGCTGTAGTCATAGACAAACTAAAAAATTAGATGAGCCACTCGTATATTCCGCGCCATCTGTCGGAGGAGGAGACTAATACACGAAAAAATTATTTTCAATTTGATAGCTAGATGTCGTTGCATTCATGGAAATCCTATCGAGAAAATAGTAAGTATGTAAAATCATTATTATCAAAAAACCTTTGAATTGTCAACTGACACAAGAAGTGGTTTGACACGTTCTTTTTGAAATATAATAAATTTCAATATGCCTGCAAGAGTGGAGACTTGCTGTGTTATTGGATGTGAAAATCGAGATGCAAGGAGGTAATTATAAAATATATATTATATTTATTCTGTTACCTATAAGAATTAAGATAGTTTTCAAAAGAGTTTTTTATGTATTGAATAAGTTTAGTCGGTAAATACTCATATTTTGTATTATTGAATTCATTATTGTTAGTTTTTGAGAATGTTTTCAATGCAATTATTAGTTTATTGATTAGATATTTATGAAATAAATCTGTATTTTCAATTGGTGATACCCATTTCAGTTAATAAATTCTTATTCTATCCAGAATTTGATTATTGATCCTCATTTCTTGATTTCAAAAGGAAATCAGATGAAAGTTCGTTGCAGGTATTACTTTCATGAAAATAAATTTTCTCACTCATCGATTACTTGCACGAATCCATTTCTGATTTCCTTTTGGAAATTGAATTTCAAAAAACTTTTTGCCTCTTGTATAAGTATGGGTGTACCTACCTATTCAAAAGGTGCACTACAAAATTCTTTTTGAGGCAACTTTACTATACAGATCCCTTTTTCAATTGAGCTTTTCACGAATTAGTAATGTTGTACAAAAACAGATGGCGTTGAAGCTTGTTCTACTAGTGTCTCATCTATTCTCCGTTTAGTTAGTCTATGGCTGTAGTGAAAATGAAGAAAGTGAAATAGACGAAAGATCGTCAAGAGTGCTCTTCTTATTATAAGAACCATAACTTTCCCCACTGGAAAATATAGTTGACATATTCTGGCTGGAAAAAAGATTCGAACTGGTATTCTTCATTATTGTGACAAACTCGATTATTTTGTTAGTTTAAAGCGCCATTGTTTGAAGAAACAGGAATTGGTTTAACAGAGAACCAAATGACCTACCCATGGAGAATCTTTCAGTGAATGCAACCAATCGGAAACAGCATCCATTTGTAACGTTAACTTTTACGTGAGGGGTATATGAGCATGAAATTATAATACTTATTCCTTAGGGGAGGATTGATTACCCCAGCAACAAAATTCCTAGTCAGGTTTTCAACAATATATTATAAAAAGAACAAGATGTGAAAATCTAAATTTACAGATTCAATCACAATCTCTCAAATTACACAAACTTATGACTACTTATCTTAAAAAGAAGGTTCAAATAGTGGTTCCACTTCCAATCTTGTCTTCTGTAGTGCCAGATGTTCTCGGTAACAGGGATATGCACACAAGTCGGCTTCGATAGACTTCAGGTATGCTTACAGCTCTCCACCATAAATTAACAGCCACAAATTAATTCAGTTTCATCCAATGCTTGTATGTCAGTTTAAATAATGTGGTCCAAACCAAAGAATGTGCTCCAGCCCAAAGAATGCGGTCGAAGCCAAAAGATGTGTTCCAGGGCAAAAAATGTGGCCCAAGCCAAGGAGCTTTATAAAATCAACATTAACGAAAATGTGCACAAAAATTTAACAGAACTCTTTCACTTTCTCAAGAAAAATATAAGTAAAACTGAAAAGGAATTCTTCCCTGGGGAAATGAAAAGCGAAAAACAGAACATGTGCTATGAAACAAAATGAAGGCAAGCAATGCAACAAATTCAGAACCAGCAAACTCCTTTTGGCAGGCGCAAAACATAACCTCGAATAGTTTAAATTATGACTTGTCCATGAAGGTAGAGGAAGTGGAGGAGGCCTAACGTAAACGAAACAAAGAAGAGACACACCAATATGGCCGACTTCGAACTTTTTAACGTTGAATTTTATTTATTTGTGCCTCATTTCTTGTTCATTTCCTCTACAGTTTGTAGCAGAAAGATATTCAGTGTTAGTTAAAAAAGGTTTCTTATTCAGAGAATGAGTGCTCTATTGAATAAAAAAAATTCCCAGCACAAGTTGCCCATACAAATATGGCCGATTTATGTGACACTTTTGCAATAAGGAAAATAAAGGATATGCTCCCACCCTTAGACTAAGTATATAGTCTAAGCTCCCACCCATTCTTTTACCTACATGGACTTGTCAGATGAAAATAATTAAAAATCATAATCTCAATGTTTCACGTCTAGTCAAATTTCGAGTTTGCACATGCGCAGATGATTGAAGGGGCCATGTGAAATGGCAACTAGATTGCTTCAACTTTTATTCCACGTTAGCAGTATAGAGTTTTATAGTTTTATGGAAATTCCACATAGAATGTTCGATGAATTCAGATCAAAATTCTTCAAGATTGCACGATATGCGATAGACGCTTACCCCTTCAGAGGAAAGCCAGAAAAGGAAGTCAAATAAATTTCCTTACATCACGCAGATTCGGAGATCATAGAAGGGAAATAACCTGACAAATTTAACAGTCCATCAATATGCATTCTATGATTACCAGTGGCGTTTCAAGAGAAAATGAATAGCATAGGCGAGCAAGACATTGCAATATATTCAAACCTCTCAGTGTCAGCGACCAATAGTATGCGGTCTATCGCGATGCTGCCAGATCACAGAGTTCCGCACTTGGGGCCGCGTTAAATCTGTGTTAATAGAAATCCGATATCCCCATGAAATTGAACTCAACGTAAATAACCGATCGAAGGGTGATGAAAACTGTTAGTTTATCTCCTTCCGCGGTTGTTCTTTCCATGATTTCTGCCAATATCGGAGGGGCCTGGGAGCTTTTACCTAACCTAATCTAAGCTAACCTAACCTAACCTGACATAAATTTGACAATCCGTCAATGTGCATTCTATGATTACCAGCGGCGTTTCAAAAGAAAATGAATATCATAGGCGTACAAGACGTTGCAATATATTCAAACCTCTCAGTGTCAGCGACCAATAGTATGCGGTCTGTCGCGATGCTGCCAGATCACAGAGTTCCGCACTTGGGACCGCGTTAAATCTGTGTTAATAGAAATCCGATATCCCCATGAAATTGAACTCAACGTAAATAACCGATCGAAGGGTGATGAAAACTGTTAACTTATCTCCTTCCGCGGTTGTTCTTTCCATGATTTCTGCCAATATCGAAGGGGCCTGGGAGCTTTTACCTAACCTAATCTAACCTAACCTAACCTGACATAAAGTTGATAATCCGTCAATGTGCATTCTATGATCACCAGCGGCGTTTCAAAAGAAAATGAATATCATAGGCGTACAAGACGTTGCAATATATTCAAACCTCTCAGTGTCAGCGACCAATAGTATGCGGTCTGTCGCGATGCTGCGAGATCACAGAGTTCCGCACTTGGGACCGCGTTAAATCTGTGTTAATAGAAATCCGATATCCCCATGAAATTGAACTCAACGTAAATAACCGATCGAAGGGTGATGAAAACTGTAAGTTTATCTCCTTCCGCGGTTGTTTTTTCCATGATTTCTGCCAATATCGGAGGGGCCTGGGAGCTTTTACCTAACCTAATCTAACCTAACCTAACCTAACCTGACATAAAGTTGACAATCCGTCAATGTGCATTCTATGATTACCAGCGGCGTTTCAAAAGAAAATGAATATCATAGGCGTACAAGACGTTGCAATATATTCAAACCTCTCAGTGTCATCACCGAAAGAACAATTTGGTTACATTAACTAAGTATTCTTAACTATCACCAAATTAGTGATTGAAATATGGCTTATTAAACATTTGCTATGGAGAGAAACAAATTATTTGTTTACAACTTGGTGAATAAAGACTCATACAGGGTTATCTTATATTTATTCCATCATAATGGTCATTTGTTGATAATAAATAAACATTTTGATTTATATAATGAATGTATCATAAGTATGAATAAAGACTTATTCAAGGTTGTTTTCTGTTTATTCCGTCATGATATTCATTTGTTCATAATAGGTAAACATCTTGCTTTATATAATAAATGCATCATAAGTATGAATAAATACTTATTTATTATTCGTATATGCTTGTTCATAAGTACAACATGAAAACAGTTTAATAATTATTAATCAACAAATATTTTGTTTGCTGGAATTACTCATTTTATTTCTGTGAGAAATATTTTGTGAGGATTATTTGAGAATTGATCTTCTACTAATAAATGTTTTATTTATGAGAGCCGTTATGTATTTTCACCTCCAGATATGAACCTGACGGATAGCTTCAACTAATATTACATAGTTAGTTATCCGTCAGTTTGGTAACTGGTTTGAAAATACTAGCTCTCATTAGTGAAACATTTATTAGTGGACAAATTATTCCCAAATAATCCTAACCAAGTATTTTCTCACAGAAAAAACAAAACTCAATGAATATATTATAGTTATACCAGCAGACAAAATATTTCATTAATAATGATGAAACCTATAATAAAATTAAACTGTCCACTTTAATTTTCAATGGCCTGAGGAAAAATCAGAAAAACAAGTATCTTTCATTCAATAAATATATTTCTCATAAAAACAAAAATACATACATATAATAAATCATATAACAAAAACAATTCCACTATTTTGTGGTTTAATATATAATTGTAAGTGTAATAACATTAACAAAGTAATAAAATATAAAGTCGCTCATTCTTTATTCTTTTGGACTTAAAGATTAATTAGTAATTTACTTAAAAAATATAACTGTTTAACGTATGTGCATTTGAAGATGATAGTTACGAGACGGGGAAAGGCATGATTTTGGAATATAAATACATATTTGAATTTTCGTATTATTACTTACCTGCTCAAATTACTGTAGGTTTCTGAAGCATTGAAACTTGTAGTGTTATTGTCCAGAGGAGTTTCAACAGTCCCAACACTGCTAGAAGGAGATATTCTGAAATGGATACATATATATTACTTGAAATCAGTAATTTCTTATATTTATTGATATTGCTTACAGTGTATCCAATAAATTTTTACTATTCAATTTTAGCCTGATTTGAACTCTAGTTCCCATACAGGGCACTAACTGTTTGAAATCAGCTTCATTTTCCGAAACCTCCTTCAGGAGTTTCAAATTCGTTATTCCATTTTGTGAGGAATTGTTTATTATTCACACCAGCAAATATCAATTATAAAATAAGAAGAAACATTTTTATAGTAGAATTTTTCACTATAAATCATAAGCCAAGGTGAGGTACTTACGTTCAAAATCTCTCAGCATCTTCTGGGTAACGCCACATTCCGCAAGGAAGAACGGAAAAACTTCCGCGTTAAATCTGTGTTAATAGAAATCCGATATCCCCATGAAATTGAACTCAACGTAAATAACCTATCGAAGGGTGATGAAAACTGTTAGTTTATCTCCTTCCGCGGTTGTTCACTTCATGATTTCTGCAAATATCGGGGGGGCCTGGGAGCTTTTACGATAAGCTGCGCTCGGCTCTGCCACGTTTGGAAGTAATGAAGTTGGGGGCTATGTGTTCTCCGGCGCGTTGACTTTGGACACTATAAACGAAAGGGAAGGCCACAAAACCGCGATTATGGGATTGGAGAAGGGATAGTGTTATTTTTGTCGTTTTCTTATTGCTGCTGCTTGAAAGAGATGAAATGAGTTCATTTGGGCATCGCATCGTGAAGAGTTTTTATTTTTGAAAATAATCAAGCAGAGTGAGTCAGAGGTACTCTGGCAAACGTCAGGAGGAGATTCCTCGCAATAAATTGAAATAAATTGTATACAGGGCGTCTGTAAACAAATGCGAGGGACCTTGGGTGATGATTCCTCGATGAAAATAAGCAGGGAAAGTTCATATAATTCTTTTTTCGAATGTTACTAACACGAATTTTTTAGATCTCATACCTTTGTTAGTAGGAGTTGAAATTAACAACCCCCTGATTTCCGTTCAAAAATTGTTTTCGTGAGATAGATTTTCTAAGAAGAATTCTCTTATAGTTTCCCATTCAATTTTGGAGAAAAAAAGTCTCTTGCAAATTAGCGATACAGTCGAAACTTTTCTCGAAAAAATCAAAAATTCACAAGCAGTTATTATCACTTTTCATTCCATTTAATCCATTTCTCTCATAGATTTGAAATGAGAAGAGTCATCCTAGAAGTCAGACTGAATTTGGGAAAAATTTACAAGTTTAAAGCAGAATTAAGATGAGAAGCGAAGTCACCAATAATGTGCATTTGAAGTGATTTCCAGAAAAATGTAATTTCAGAATTAATGGACTCCTAGAAAATCATACCTATTTTTTGTTCACATTTCATTGCCAGATTCAAGAGAAAAAATATTCAAAAAGTTACCGAGAAAAGCTAGCGAATTCCAACGATCATAATTGGTGGTTGAGTGCGTGACGTACGCGTTAGCATTCATTTATTGGTTGAATGTTAAATCACAGTTTGCATCGATATCTACTGGAGCCTGTAACACAAGCACTACAAGTCCTACAAGTGCAAGAATATATTCTACACTTGTAACTTTTTCATAACACAAACCATCTTGTAATTACAAGTAAGGCATTAGTAATTACGGCAAAATTTCTACATATGTAAACTTTTTCTGTAACTTAAAGTTCACACTTGTATAATTGTGTTACGGAATTTTCTACAAGTGTAGACAATGTTTTACATATCTTCAACTCTAGGTAAATACACACATAGCCAGAGAAAATCTACATAAAATTATTTCGTCAGAAATTAACTTTATTGTTAATAGGATATATGAATATATTTATGAATCAAAACGTTTCAATGTATTTGCAAAAATTAACAAAAAATCACAACTAAATAATTATATGTTCCTTATAATGAGAATGTTCCTATCTACTATCACAAATTGAAAAAGCAGCAGCCATTTTCATCTACGTTATATTGTGGTAACGATGCCGTGAACTGTGACATGGGCAGTTTAAGCTCTTTTTCTAATTTTATAATTTCCAGTTTAGTTTTATGGTTCTTCAACCTGAGCCACTTTTTCCGAATTGGAATTATTTGCTCTATCTCGCCTTCTTTTTCCTGTATAAAATGCATTTTTCTATTATTATTCCTATTATTTTGATTTGAGAAGAATTACCATTGAATTGCTTCGGAATACATGGGGTTTCGTGAGCACTGATTGGTCCACTTTTATTGGCAATATCTTCAACATCATTATTCTCTACGACAGTTTCACGGCTCAGTTGCTTGGGTTTTCTGAAGACTCAGCTACTCCAAGACCGCATATTACAGGAGAGTCTTTCCCAATTATTTCCAGTACAATTTTATCCACTTCCGTTAGATTCCCTATTCCACTAGTGCCAGTTTTCTTCGCATTATCAATTTTCATCTATAAATATGTACCATAAGTCGATAACAATAATGCTTGCAAGTTCCAGTTTTACTCATTATTGCAGTTTTCTTCAAATTTTGCCATATGTATCCCTTACATAAGTCCAATCTTTATCCGCTGGTACTAAACAAATACTTTGAGCCAAATTTGCCATTTCTTTCCACTTGTCTACTTCATCTTGCTTTCTCAGTTTATCCGAGAAAGCTCCGAAAATAATGTGTCTATTTTCTCTTATCTTAATTAAATATTGCATTTTAGGATCCAAAACAATTAGTTTTGAAGACATAATGCAAACAGAAAAGCCGCAATACTACTTATATTGACAAGTCATGTCATATAGTAGAAATCATAAATAATAATTAATTCTGTGATATTTGCATTACCAGTGTAGCTACACATGTACAAAATTATTTAATTTCTACAATTATTGTAGCCATTCGCATTGTGATACCGAATTGGGTCGGACTTGTAGTTACAGGCAAATTACTTGTAACTTGTAGACTTGTTACACTTGTATGGTTTGTGTTACAGGCCCCAGGTCACCCTGTTGTAATTCGCCATACCCACTAAAATTATGCTTGCTCGTCCGCTATTATCGCACACCGTTCGAATATACGAGTATAGAAATCGTATATTAAATTTAAAAAAATTACTCGTTGTGAGTGAATAATTGAATAGGTGTACAGGTTTGGAAATTACATGGAAACATACGAAATTCAATGCATCAGAGAGAGAAATTAGCCCTACAGTTGACAGTGATATTTTCGAAACATTTACATGCTAGGTTTCAGACAGGAATAAATATGTTCCTATGCGGTTGTCTTTGTCTTATCGTCGTACTTGAAGTAGTCGAATCGAGTATTACACGCAGCTTAACGCAGGCGATTCTTAATGCTGTCACATGAAAAAATAATATATTATGCAACGAGCGTATAATCAAAGCTTTTATTCGCGAGCTGAATAACAGCCATTATACTCGAGTAGCATACTATACTTCATTCACGACTACTGAATATATTTCTTGAAGATTTTAACATTTGGCGACTGTGACAAGCGTGAATAAATTCAAGTAGACACATGAGAAATTTTTGGAGAACTGGTCATTGTATATTTTGTAATGAAAATGCTTCAATTGTTATAATGTAAGTAAATTTGGCCCTCGATTGACAAGGTATACCCATATTTGTCAGTTGGAGTACTTTTGAATACTGAAGAAATACCAATTTAAAAAATATTATATCGAAGCTAAATCTATGAAGCATCTGACAGCAGTGAATTATGATCTCATTATTCCCTTGTGATTAATGGGTATTATTAAGGCCGAGCACACAGACGTACAATGGACGGATTTTGCAATATTCGTGGATAAAAACTATATTTCAACACACTGGAGATGACCATTATCTACAGAATCCCAAGATTTTAATAGTCACCTCACATAGCTTCGAAATGAGAAATTTCGCCGGAAAAATAAAAAATCCAAATAAGAATAACAAACTCATGCAAGAGTGAATTTTATAACCTTTAGAAGAGTTTTTTCACATGAACGATCAAAAAAACCAATATTCCGTAATGTTTATCGAATGGAACAGCTATTCATCCACTGAATACAATGAAAAGAAATATCGTTCTTCGCATGCTCGAATGATAAAAAATTATCCCTCATCAATACGAGGCACATCAGTAGCCTCATCAATTCATGTTTCTTTCATGTCGTTTCCCTTCGCTTCCCTTCATCAGCAGGCTTGATAGGGAACATTCAGAGAGAGAAGCAAGACAGAAATCAACACGTACTTGCTATACTCTCTTTCATTTCGGAAAAAAGTTATCGTATCGATTTTCATTTGTTTCTAAAAATAGTGTTCAGTAGGTTAATTCGGTTTTTACGTTTAACATCATCAATTATATATTTTATCATATTAAATAATAATATTCTCATTCAATAGAGTGGAAACATTATTCACCAATGAAGAAACCGAAACTTCACTTTTCACAGAGCACTTTGAATGGATTTAGTGTATACCTAATTTCAATCAATAGCAATAGCAATTGCGGGTTCGAAAAGTTCGAAATTTTTTGGAATAATCCATTCGCGGAAGGTTCCTCCGAATGCTCTTCATTCAGTTTCTTGCTAGGGATGATTTCCATAAAATTACATCGAAATTCATTCACGAAGAGCTTCAAAATGGAGCAAATTTAGGTACGGAATTTTTAGACTTTTTCTTTGTTTTCATATATTGGCCATGATAATATGGCGGATGATGAGCAGCTGGCACAAATGTTGATATGTCATTCGAAAGTACACTAAATGAGGTATCTTTCACTGAAAAAAAAATGTTTACAAAATTATTAATATTTCAACGAAAAAACCGTTGGACAAGTGAGACTTATTTTGTCAACTTCAGAATCGTGATGATATTCATCTCCTTACCACACCCGCAATAGGAGTTTTTTTACACAGACTCTCTTATCTTGTAGGAAATTGATTGCCCTTTCCGAATATGTGGTCAAATTTGAGGAGACCATAAGGAAAACTGAAAAATGATCATTTTAGAGGAAATATTTCCTGAAATCAAAAAATGTTTAACTGAACAATAACCGTACATTGAACAATAACCGTAACACATTTCGACCATGTTTTATAATACATTTTTCGTTGCGAATCACTTATATAATACTCCCTTGAAGTTTGGCTACTTTAAAACACCCTGAATATAAGCGTGTTAAACAAAAATGCAACGTCGTTTGGTAGAAATCAATATTTTAAACAGAAATATGTTTCTTTTGCGGATAGTTTTATTTTTAGGATCTTCATAACACCAAAAAGCATTTCAGGAATATTCATTCATTCTCTAGTACCTACCCTGTATGTAATAATAATCCATACTAATATTATAAATGCGAAAGTAACTCTGTCTGTCTGTCTGTCTGTTACTCTTTCACGCCTAAACGGCTGAACGGATTTTGATGAAAATTGGTATGGTGATAGATGATAACCTAGAAATGGTCATAGGCTATAAATAATCACGCCATCGTTCTAAGGGGGTAGGCAGATAACTAAATTGAGTTAGTGATTTTTAGTCGTTTACACTTTCACGTCTAAACGGCTGAACATATTTTGATGAAATTTAGTAAGGTAATAGATGGTTATCTAAAAACGGATATAAGATCAAAATGATCACGTCATCGTACTTAGGGGGTAGGAAGTAGGCTGAAAACTGAATTGAGTTAGTGATTTTTTTATGGTTTTTGCTGGGAGTTTTTCTCATGCCTAAACGGCTGAACGGATTTGATGAAATTTAGTTAGGTGATAGATAGTAACCTAGAAAAGGATATGGGCTATTAATATTCATGCTATCGTACTTAAGGCGTAGGCATTAGGCAGAAAAGTGATTTTAATCTTTTTGTTTTTAAAGTTTACCTCATTCACGCCTTAACATCTGAACGGATTTTTATAAGACTTGGTTAATATAAAGATAGGATCCTAGGCACGGACACAGGCTACTTTTTACGGTGGAAAAATACCTCATTCCGCGAAAATCTAGCGTGATCGTGTCAAGAAGCGCATGACGCCATAGCTACTGAAATGATTTTGATGTTTTTTTTTTAACTGAGTGTTACTTCAAGTTAGTATTTGATTAATTTTCTAACTAAGAGGGTCGGTAGGCGCCATGATTTAGGGAATTTATGATAAAATTCTGATGCATTCCATCACACTATTCAACTTATAGGGTAGGAAGGTACCAAAATTGAGACTACGTTTTACTTCGGGAAAATATGTAATTTCCACAGGAATTTGTACACAGCTACCTATCTACAACATTAAAATTCTGTCTAGAATCACATTACGCCAAAACGATTGATCTGGTTTGTATACGATTTTTATTCAACTGACTGTTACATTACATACAGATAAATCTAATTACCTACACCACATAATTAATATAGTACTACATAACTAGCTACGCTTATGCGGGCGAAGTGCGGGTAAAAGCTAGTATTCAATAAATCCAACTGTTCGATAACGACACAAATATTTCGTAAAAAATGTACAACTTATCACCTCTCCAGTTGAAAAATATATAATATATTTTTTTTTCTTTTTGTTTTCAGAAGCCTGTTGCATCGATTTATATCCATACAAGAAAGCTTTCGAGCTTAATCCAACAATTTTTTCAACTTTGCGATTCACAAACAGAAAATCATTTCAGACATCCGATGAAATTATTAAATTTCAAGAAATATCTATGGAAGAAAATTTTATTATGACTATTTGAACTCACGTTGATTTTACGGAGACTTCTAATCTTTCGGATTCAGATTTGTTAAAACACTGAGTTTCAAAAACTCAGTATAAAATGTTTGACCTATATTTTTTCCCAATCAATCAAGCGTCAAATGAAAGGAGTGCTGCAGTAGCGGTTGATTCTTCCAAATGTTAGTAACAAATTTTAACTTATCAATAGGGTTCAAGATTCGAATACGAATGAATAGTAAAAATTCAAGAAAAGCCCTGAGCAGGAGCTTTTGAGCGCTCGTTCTTTGGTGGAGCAATACGACTATTACCTCAAGTTTATATGGGATTTGAGATTGATACCAAACATATAAATGCAGAATCTTAGCACCATTGGAATTATATTCTGAAAATATTCAAAAAATGGGATATGTAAAGAATAAATAATTGGAAAAATTTAATTCTATGGTTTTGATGATGAGTTCCTATTATGGAAATATTCCAATTGAATTTTCTATGACTCTGTTGACACTATGGCCTCAAAATTTCGCATGAAAATTCAGTATAACAGTCTCCATTTAAAAAAATTCACTTGAATTGGATATCATATTATGGAAATATATAGATTCTTCTTTGCAATATTCCAATTGAATTTTCTATGGTTCTGTTATTACTATGGTCACAAAATTTGCATGAACATTCAGTGTATCAATCTTCATTTATAAAATGAATTTTATTCGAATCGGATATTTTTATGGAAAGGAACCCGCACATTTTGTATGGGAATTGGCTTCCGGTGGATTCGGCTGAAAATTTGATAGGATGTTCTACTAATCCTTCTGATCAAATGTCTAAACAGTCACGAAGCTGAAAAATGCATACTTCTAGGAGTTTTTAGCAATTTTTTGTATCCATTATGGCTTACGTATTATGGGATTGGCTCCCAGTGGATTTGGCTGAAAATTAGATATGATGTTCTACTAATCCTTCTGATCAAATGTCTCCACAGTCACGAAGCTGAAAAATGCATACCTACTTCTAGGAGTTTTAAGCAATTTTTTGTATCCATTATGGCTTACGTTTTACCGTCACACAGAAATGTTTGAAAATATTTCGAATTGACAGAATCTGCTTTCAATAATCACGAAATATTCTCAAACATTTCTGTGTGAACGGTAATACGTAAGTCATAATGGATACAAAAAATCGCTAAAAACTCCTAGAAGTATGCATTTTTAAGCTTCGTGATTGTTTTGACATTTGATCAGAGGATTAGTAGAACATCATATCAAATTTTCAGCCAAATCCACTGGGAGCCAATTTCATACAGAATGTGCGGGGTCCTTTCAAGTTTCTTCTTTTCAATATTCCAATTGAATTTTCTGTGGTTCTGTTCACACTATGGCCAAAAAGTTTTGCATGAGGCTTATTCTAAGCATCTGGCATACTGCCGCTTCATTTCAATCAATCTGTTTCGTTCTGTCTGACACATGTACGATTTGGCTGGTAAAGAACTACCCGAGCCATTGGGAACCAAACTCACCTTGAAAATTTCAAGTCTTTAGGACAAT
Source organism: Propylea japonica (assembly GCA_013421045.1). Taxonomy (NCBI): domain Eukaryota; kingdom Metazoa; phylum Arthropoda; class Insecta; order Coleoptera; family Coccinellidae; genus Propylea; species Propylea japonica. The sequence goes on from CM024240.1 coordinate 46,243,718, forward strand.
CCCTTCGAAATTTATAATGCTAACGGCCGGTCGGATGGACGGCCCCAGGGACAGAATTGAATTTGACTAAGAATTCGTCATCGGGGAGTAGAACACTACCGTTTGAGACTATTTCGGCTCAAAATTCGAAAATTACAGACAAAACGATATAAATCGTTTGAAAAGAACGAGCGCTCAAAAATTGCCAGATATCTTAATAATATTGGAACAGTGTCTTAAAAACAGATAAGAAAGTACAATCGGTTGGGGAGCAATTCAAATACACAATTTTGTTCCTATGGAAACGGGAAAGCCGAGGGGGCCTCAAAATTGATAAGAAAGCAGAATCGGATGGAGTTCAAGTCCTATGATTCGTTAAGGAATTATAAGAGAACTAGCAAACCAGGCGAACTCCCTTCGCCACCACATGGCTTCGTTTTATGTAAAATTGCGTTTGGTGATTAAAAGATGAAGAAAATTTTTTTTTCATATTTGAAAAGGAAAACTTGTATTTCATTTCACAACAGTAATGAATTCATTTCGATTACAAAAATGAAGTGTTATTTAGTTGAACTTCTCTAAGTAAATGAAAGTGAATCCAAAGTAAATACTGAATCGAAGCGTTATACGTGTCCGAAAACTATCCGTTTTTGTGAAGTGCTCTTTGGTTAACCATATTTTTGCCACAAACAAAGCGGATGGTCATTCGAACCGTTTTGTATACGTCGATAGATTATCATTGGTTATTGATGTTCATAGATATTTGATCTATTTCTGGGTATCTGTCTGACTACACTACACACCCTGTATATACTCAGAGCGTCTATTGAACATTTATAAGAAAAATTATACAAATGTGTTATGAAGTAGAAAATTACAATATTTGACATTTTATGGAAACACCCTGTATAAATACAAAGCATAATATATTTTAAATCCCACCATCGATAGTAAATCATTTGAAATTCAAAAACTTCTTCGTTTCTGTTGAAATGTCCCCGCATAATGCAGAAATTCAAAATATTCGACATGTTTATAGGAGCACCCCGTATGAATCCGAAGCATAGTATGTATATTTAAAATCCCACCTCCTATAACAAATCACTCGAAATTCAAAAGCCCCTTCAATTTCATTGAAAGCTTTCTGTTATAACGTAGAAATGTGAAATAATTGATCGATTTATAGAAACACTCTGTATATATCTGAAACGTACCTATATAAAATATGCACATGAAAATTTTGAAATATTTTCATCAGCTTTCTTTGAACCTGGTAACAATTTTATTATCCAGAAAAAACAGAACATGCCACGATGGGGATTCGAACCCGGTACACTACCGGTCCACACGTTAGTCGTTACACCACTTGCCTGGTTACACGTGACGACTGTTTAGAGCAGACTTCAATGGGTTTTATTGGAATCAAAAGACATGTAAATATATCAGGAAATCGAAAAAATATATTGAAATATCGATAATTATCATAATACATACTGTTTAATATCATTTCCTGGCGTATTTTTCCTAAAATACGAAAATCCCCGAATTTCGTTCTCATTACGTTATTTGTCAGTGAAAAGGGAAATTCGGTTTAGTAAAAGCCTCAAATATCACTGCGACCTGAAATGATGCTTTTGATTGCTGAAACGTTAGGAATTCGTTGAATGAACGTTGAAGTTGATGATTTCCTATGGACTTACCTATTCAAATAACGTTTTCCACTCGAAACGAACAAATGTTTACATCAGACGTACCTATGTCCAAAATATTTGGTTCTTCCTGGTTATTTCAGAATTCCTGTAACAAATATCTTCATTAATAAACGTTAAAGAACTACTCAAAAACGATATTCGTACCTTGTTTGATTCGGATCTGTTCGTTTTTCTTCTCAAAATTGCAAATTTCCTAGAGCTTTTTTGACCTCTAAACTGAATTGACAATTGTCACGTACTTCCTTATAATTTCATAGTTTCTGGAACAAATTTTTTAGTAATAAACGTTATAAAACGATTAAAAAACGATACTCATACCTTGTTTCATTTGGATCTGGCCTTTTTCTTCTGAAATGAGGAGATTTTTGGAAGCACTTCTCTCTCTAAGGAGACTTGACAGTTGTCATTGAATTCGATGTCATAAATAAGGAAATTTCAGAAATGTCAAAAATTTACCAATTTCTTACGTTCCTCTCGATATCTTGAATTTTTCCTTGAATTTTTCTGCTAAAAACCTCGCGGAGCCCGAGACCTTTCCAACGAATGCAAAACGAGAAAATCGGTTCGTGCGTTCTGGAGTTATAGCGTCAGGGAGGAAAACCCGACTTATTTTTATATAGTAAATACATTATTTTGACCTGACGAGACCCCATTTAATTGAGGCCCTTAGCGCGCGCTTGGTGCTATTCCATTCTGAGAGGATCCGTCACTGCATGACGAGGGTGTTAGTGCATCGGAATTCAGTCAGTACTCTTCAGAAGTTTTTTGCACTTTCAAAGGGAATATACGACATAAAGCATATCACATAAGAGCCAATTCGAATTTCCGCATTCCAGACTGCAATTATCGATTATCGAAGGATGAAATTGAGACCGGATTCAATAAACAAGGTCAGGTTGTAGCACAAAGCAGAAGGATTACAAAGGATAATCGGTCTACTTCCTCGCTATTCAGATCAACTTCTGATCCTCATTTGTATCCAACAAAAAGTCCCTTTCTTTCAATGGAAAGTGTTTCAAGTCGGTGCGGAGCCTTTTATTAAAGTGAAAAATTTCCAGGACCCTGAATCAGCAAACGACGATTGGAACTTGATATATTTGACAGTATCAGATGACACTTTCGGTCTCGAAGAATGTGAGAGATTTATGAGCTTCGAATGAATATCAGAGTCTCGTTTAGAAGATTTGGTTACTCAGAGATGTCTGAAAAGATTCGTCTTTCTTGCTTATCTGAAAAAAATGGGAACACTTCACATGTATGGGAGTGGGTCCAGATTTCCTATAACTGAAATGGTTTTCATTTGAACGTTAGTTGATATTATTAGTTCGTAAATCATCATTTCGTGAACAAGGATTCTTACATACTGCTTACAATGCAAGCAATATTTATACCAACTAGAATTTCAATTTGTTTTGTTAAATTTACATAAATAATATAAAACACTGAGAGTAGTACTCGCACAAATTTTTCAGATCTCATAACTTCATTATTAGAGGTTGAAAATTATATCCTTTATATTTCAATTTCACAAGTGAACTTTCTTTCGATTGATAAGCCTAATTGAGAAAACCAATTTTGAGCATAAACTTTATCTTAGAATATTCATTCCATGGAACATACGATAAAATGGAATGAACATACCATACTGCTTGTAAGTTTTTATCTTTTGCGAAAAAGTAAAGAAAAGACTGTATCGAAATTTTGCAAAAAACTTTTTCTCTCTAGAATTGAATGGGAAACCATGAGAGAATTCTACACTTCGAAAATCTATACCACGAAAACAATTTCTGAAATAAAATCACAAGGGGTTGTTATTTTAACCACTGATAATAAAGTTATGGTATAAAAAAATTGTTTGAGTAACATCTACTCAAGGAATCATATTAATTATAGTTTAATGACTCCTCGTCATAGCCTTCCAAATGCTGTATCTTGGAAAGGGAGATTGAATTCGAAAAAAAATTATATAAACACCCCTGCGTATTTTCATCGAGGAATCATTTCCCTAAGTCCCTCGCATTTGTTTACAGACACCCTGTATATCTCTGCCTGTCTAACTGGTTAACATGAAGTGATGAATTCCCAGAAAAGTTATTAGGAAGACATTGGAATTGTGAAAAGAAGACACGATTTACAAAGGAAACCACCTCATTTTAATGAGGCCTTCCCAAATAGCCCACAAATATTGGTCCACTTTTGGGACAACTGTCATATTATTAGCCCAACATTAGAATTTCAACATTCTGCATTATTGCACCAATATGGGTTGCCAATATTGCCTCATTATTGAAATCCATATTCTCCATATTTCAACATATCTATATGGCCAAATTTTAAATATTGGGTAAAAATCAAAACGACACCCGGGGTAATATTCGGGGTTGAATATTGTCTCGATATTTCAGACGTATAATGAATAAATAAGTTTTTATATTCGATACCGAAATGAATCCACTATTATAATATGTTGAACATTTTCATTGATCAATTCAGAGTGCAGGAATAATATCAAGATCAATTGGTTCAGGGTAAGTCAAAGATTTTGATTCCATAGCTATTTTCGGCACTCCATTAATATATCCTTATAATTCCAGTAACAACATATGGGATGAATATTGAAAAGAAAAATTCGCATGAGACTAAATATATCTACAAAATACTATGTGAATTGTCTAGTGAATTATTCGAGTCTATCGTTCAAGACAAATTTCCTTTGATGTTCACAGTGTGGAATAAGGGCAACAAAGTAAGGAAACTACTCATACTGTTTGGGTATACGAGTATCACTAGAACCAGCAATCAATTATTATTTTAAAAAATTGAGAAAAGCCCTTTGCAGGGACTTCTGAGTGTTCGATCATTGCTGGAGCAATATTGCCATTACCTGGAAATTTGGTATAGAACGCGAGATCCCTACTAAATCACAGCACGATCGGAATTATATTCTGGAAATTATTTAAAAAATGAAATATGTAAAAAAATAGATGAAAAAAATTTAATTCATTGATTCTGATAATGCGATCCTAATCTGAAATTTTGCATGAACATACAGTATAACCATCTTCCACATAAATAAATTTCACTCGTATGGAGTCTTGTTATGAAAATATAAGATTGTTCTTTCCAATATACTAATTGAATTTTTTATTTTTGTTCACACTATAGCCCCAAAATTTTGCAAAAGGCTCATTTTGAGCATCTTGCATGTGGATTCAAAATTTTATTTCGATTGGTTCCGTTTTGACTGAGATATTGAGGAACAAACATTTTTAATGGCATATTTTATGGAATACTCTGTACCATTTGGCTTGTCAAAGAACTCAACCACGGCATTTGGAACTGAACTCACCCTGAAAATCTGAATTCTTTAGTACAATCTCTTCGAAAGTTATCGTGCTAACGGCCTGACGGATCCACGGAAATAATTGAATTTGGAATCAGGAAGTCAAACTCTATCATTTGAGATAATTTTTGGCTCAACATTCGAAAATTATAGACATTTAGGCAAAACGATATAGCATTCGTGTAAGTAGAACGAGTGCTTAAAAATTAATTATCACAAATACAGATGAAAATTCTTGTTAGATAAGTAAAATATTTGACCTTCTCTTGAAATAACCAAAATTCCAAAGCATTTATTTGATTGAATGTTTTACATCAACGAAAAATTTTAAGTGTGATCATGATTGATTAAAAAGCATTCAACACCTATTGGCTCCAAGCAACACTCTTACAATATGCCATAGTTGTAATAATGTTACGAATACTTTTAAAATTCCCTGAAAATTTCGTATACAATTTCCACCCGTTTCAACATCGATTTTCTTCATCAAATTGCAGTCGAACATGTTGCCTTTCCTTGATACGAGTATAGTCGAAATTTCAACACATGGATTTGAATGAATTTTCACATCGAAAAGAAATTTGAGGCAATATAAAATATTTTGTGAGTACAGTGAGAGCATGGACAAAAGTTGAGCAAACCGGAAACCAAATTAGGAGGACGCTGTGCAGATTCCTTGCGCCATCGGGTTGATTAAAAAGCATTCAAAAACTCTTCGCTTCTAGCTAGACTCCTACAATATGCCATAACCATAATAATTGTCAACACAAGATACGAAAGGATTTTAAATTCTCGAAAATTTCGTATACAGTTTCTCTCGAAAACTCCCAATTCAATATCGATTTTCCTCAAATTCTATAGCGAGATACCGAAGTACAAAAGACCCAACCCTTCATTCAGCGTTCATTTCATTTTCTGCGGTAAAGTCATAAATGGGCCCTCCTGAGAACTTCATTAATTTTCGGGAACGTTTTTCATCCACCTTAAAATTCGAACACAAAATTATATACGCTTTGATAGCTATAATTTCTGTGTTCTATTCGGTAATACCTTCTATTATTCAGTTTATTCATGAATGGGAGTAGAGAATCAATTTCCTCAAGGTGCTAAATGTCGGAAAGCATCAAAGCTTTGTTTCTCATACAATATAGATATTGAGAAATTTGGTTAAGTTTCTGTTTAGGAGTGAGAAGAGATTGGATTCTTAGCGCTCTGTTTCTGCATTTTATTCGTTCGAAAATCTCTCCCCTTTCTCTTCTGCTATTTGTATTGCCAACAACAATAATTTCGAATATGCTTCCAATATAACCTCCAAGAGGTTTTTTAATCAGGAATTCCATTTCAAAAATCATAAAGGATGTTCTCGTCCTACGAGATCTATTGGTCATTGTGCCCCCCGAAGGTTAGCCGTCTATGCTATTTTCGCTGAATCTCACCATTTAGTACCAGACCATAGACTAACTGAACAGAGAATAGATGAGACTCTAGTAGAACAGCTTCAACGCCATCTGTTTTTGTACAACATTACTGATTCGTGAAAAAGCTCAATTGAAAAAGGAATCTGTATTGTAAAGTTGCCTCAAAAAGAATTCTGTAGTGCACCTTTTGAATAGGTAGGTACACCCATATACAAGAGGCAAAAAGTTTTTTGAAATTCAATTTCCAAAAGGAAATCAGAAATGGATTCGTGCAAGTTATCGATGAGTGAGGAAATTTATTTTCATGAAATAATACCTGCAACGAACTTTCATCTGATTTTCTTTTGGAATCCAGAAATGAGGATCAATAATCAAATTCTGGATAGAATAAAAATTAATTAATTGAATTAGGTATCACCAATTGAAAATACAGATTTATTTCATAAATATCTAATCAATAAACTAATAATTGCATTGAAAACATTTTCAAAAACTAACAATAATGAATTCAATAATACAAAATATGAGTATTTACCGACTAAACTTATTTAATATATGAAAAACTTTTTGAAAACTACGAGTATCTTAATTCTTATAGGTAACAGAATATACATATAAATTTCATAATTACCTTCTTGCATCTCGATTTTCACATCCAATCACAGCACGTCTTCACTCTTGCAGGCATATCGAAATTTATTATATTTCAAAAAGAACGTGTCAAACCACTCCTTGTGTCAGTTTACAATTCAAAGGTTTTTTGATAATAATGATTTTAACATACTTACTATTTTCTCGATAGGATTTCCATGAATGCAACGACATCTAACTATCAAATTGAAAATAATTTTTTCGTGTATTAGTCTCCTCCTCCGACAGATGGCGCGGAATATACGAGTGGCTCATCTAATTTTTTAGTTTGTCTATGTACCAGACATTCCGTCAGTTTCGAAATTCGGAGTTGTGTAAGTTCCTAGAGCTATGGGTTGATGAAAAGGAATTCAAAACTCTTCGCTCCAAGCTGGACTCCTGCAATATGCCATGACCATAATAATCGTCAATACAGTTACGAAATGCTTTCAAATTCTGTATACAATTTTTCTCGAAAACTCCCATTTCAACATCGGTTTTCTTCAAATTCTACAGCAAGATACCGAAGTACAAAAGACCGCACCATTCATTCAGCTTTCATTTCAATTCCTATGGTAGAGTCATAAATCAGCCCTTCCTGAGAAGTTCATTGATTTTCGGGAACGTTTTCATTCACCTTTAATTCGAACACAAAATTATATATGCCTTGGATTGGTGAAAATGCATTCAAAGCTATACTCTCGCAATATGCCACCATAACAATTGTCAATACTTGTGACGAACTGCTTTCAAATTCCGTATACAATTTCTCCCAACCGATTTTTTCAAATTCTACAGCAAGATCCGTAGTATAAAAAACTCAACCCTCCATGCAGCTTTTCATTTCAATTCCTGTGGTAGAGTCATAATCAGCCCTTCTGAGAACTTCATTAATTTTGCGAACGTTTTCATCTACCTTGAAATTCGAAAACAAAATTATATACGCCTTTGATGGCTATAATTTCAGTGTACTACTCCCGAATTCCTTCTATTATTCAGAGTTCATTCATGAAGTAAGTAGAGAATCAATTTCCTCAAGGTGCTAAATGTCGGAAAGCATCAAAGGAGCTTTGTTTCTCATAAAATATAGATATTGAGAAATTAGAAATTATTGTGAGAAAGATTGGATTCTTATACCCTTATTACAATATGCTTTTTTCATGTCTATATTCGAGCCTTTTTTCAATACTGATTGTTCAGTAAATTTCCACCAATGAGTCGCACTCCTACACTATGCCTTTTCAAGGGTTGTTTCAAGGGGTTCTAGGTAGTAATTTCAAAATTGAAAACGTTGAAGAAATCGATATTTTACCTAGAGCTCGTGTCTTGTTGGAATTTTTTTCCGAAAGAATACCAAGGTATCTGTATTGATATGAAAAAATAATGATGCAAACAATAGAAGATGAAATTAATTTAAAAAATTCACTTATACCTAACTATTACGCAACATCTAACTGTTATTCTGAAAAAAAAACGAAAAAAGGTTTTCACAAGTGAAAGAAGATGCGCTTGGATGATCTAAAAATCAAGCAAAAAAGCCATCAATCTGAATTATTCATATATAGGAAAAAAACGTACATCGCTTTATTATTTGTATTTGATAATATGCCCATTCATTGATTTTTGAATAAAGATAAAGTACTAAATGTATGAAAATTAGTTTCGACCGTAATTTTGTAATTTTGTCACTTTAGTCCTTTATAACAGTATATTTATTCGTAGAAAGGTAATAAAAATTACCGAAAGCTTGGGTAATATATAAGTGTATCACTAATCCTTTGACCGAGAAATCCTAATAAACTTTCAATTTAGTACTACTAATGTATTTATTTTGAAGAATTCAAAAGGAAAATATATTAGGTTACGCCAAGATGTCGAATTAGAAAGAAAAATGTTTGGACCCGACTCGACATTTTGACGAAAAGGCTCGAAAACCCTACTTTCAGAAAGAAAAGATAGAACCGGTTTCATTTATTTGCAAGCCTGAAATAGTCCAGGCGCATGCGCATTTATTGAAATTTCAGGTGGTATTGGTCAGGCCGAAAAAAAGGCATGGTGTAATAACGGTATTAGCGCATTGTTTCTTCGCATTTTATTTGTTCGCAAATCTCTTCTTTTCTTCTGCTAGGTATATGTGTTGTCATGACAACCATTTTTGATGTGCTTTCAGTATTACATCCCGTTTTAATCAGAACTTTCATTTCAAAATTCATAAAGTAGGTTATCATCCTATGCGACCTATTAGTCTTTTGTGCCCCCGTAGATTTAGCCGTCTATATATTATGCTATTTTCGCTCAGGCTCACCATTTCGTACCAAAAACGGTAGTGTTTTCTGGCCAGACATTCCGTTAGTTTCAGAATTCGGATTGTGTAAGTTCTAGAGCTATTGGGTTGTGAAAAGGCATTCAAAAACTCTTCGCTCCAAGCTGAATTCCTGCAATAAGCCACAACCACCATAATTGTCAATACCAGTTAAGAAATGCTTTCAAATTCTGATACAATTTCTCTCAAAAACTCCCATTTCAACATCGATTTCCTTCAAATTCTACAGCAAAATACCGAAGTACAAAAGACCCCACCCTTCATTCAGCTTTCATTCCAATTCCTGCGGTAGAGTCATAAATCAGCCCTCCTGAAAACTTCATTAATTTTCGGGAACGTTTTCTTTCACCTTAAAATTCGAACACAAAATTATATAAGTACGCCTTTTATGGCTATAATTTCTATTTCTGTCTATTCGGGAATACCTTCTATTATTCAGAGTTTTCATTAATGGGAGTAGAGAATCAATTTCCTCGAGGTGCTAAATGTCGAAAAGCATCAAAGGAGCTTTGTTTCTCATGAAATATAGATTTGAGTAATAGGAAGTTATTTCCTGTTTAGAGGGGAAAAATATTGGATTCTGGGAGCATTGTTTCTGCTTTTCATTTGTTCGAGAATCTGTTCCTTTTCTTTTGCTTTTTGTGTTGTCTACCACAATCATTTCTAATATGCTTTCAATATAACATTCGTAAGGCTTTCAAACCAGGAACTTAATTTCAAAATTCATATAGGACGTTTTCGTCTTTTGCGACCTATAATTGGTCTTTTGTGTCCCCGTAGGTTTAACCGTCTATGCTATTTTCGCTGAAGCTCAACATTTAGTACCAGAAAACGATAGTGGTTTCCGCCAGACATTCCTTAGTTTCGGAATCGGAGTTGTGTAACTTCCTAGAGCTATTGGGATACATAATTACCGATGGCGGCGCTGCAATCGCCGAATCAGCTGTTCCCGAAACGAGTATTGTTTCGTGCACGTCAAAGCAAAACAAGAGAGATTCTGGTGTTTCTCAAGTGTTTCAGTTGATTTATTTAGTCTTTTGACTGAACAATCGTGAAAATGGACCTATGAAATGATTTATTAAGTTCATATCATATACATCGAGGACGATATGTAGAAAAATATCAGTTTTGGGCATTCACCTTGTCAACTGCAGAAGGAAGATATTTAACCATCTAACTTGGCTCATTTCAAAGATAAAATGTATCCTGATATGATTAGTTATTTAGTGGAAACAAGGAATCCTGCTGCAGTGAATCAATTATATTTATAATATTTATTCTTCAATATATAGAAGAAAAGTAATGACAATATTTGTTATTGAAATGAAAGCCGTTGAATTCCATGATGATTTTATTACAGAAATGAAAGACTTTATGAAAATAAACAACTTAATTTCAATCATTCACACATCAAAAACTATTTTTATTGAATACAAATCAGAGAAATTCATTAATATTTTGTCGTAAGTGAAGCAATTATCATTCAATACAAACCAACAAATTTTATTCCCTGGTATAAAACAAAAAAACTCAATTATCTAATAAGAAATGATAATTAATTTTACAATACAGAGTTAAAGTATGCTATTTTTCATAAAATAGTGAATATAGCAGTTACCTCCTACTTGTCCCATATAAAAAACAAAGATATACTGCAACTTGAAAGAACATCCAGATAAGTTTTAGCCAAGTGATATGATTTCAGGGCATATATTCATAAAAACTTGAGTTATCACAACAATTTTGTCAATTAACGAGTAATCTTCATCTGTTTCTTTAACGAGTGAATTGTTAATATGTATATCCAATAATGTACTATATTTCCTCCTTTAAGTCCAAATATGAATCCTGAAACTGGCTAATCTCTTGGTTTTCTTGATTTTGACTGCACTAAACGTCTGAAATGCTTCCTCGTGCAAACTGGTGATCAACTGATAAAATTTATTTTTTTTATAACCACAATCCTATAAAATAGTGACCTGTGAAAGAACTCTTTAGAGCTTCATCCATAAACACAGCAACTATTAGTGTTCTTCACTGTATTTTCTTTAGTCATCTTCAAATCAGATTAAAAACCAACTAACTAGACAAATATTATAATTTCTTAGGAACTTTATAGGTTTTCACTCCCAGTCTCTGAAACATAAATAATTAAAAAATGTTTGATTAAGGTGAAGTGCTCCTGCGAGAATCTTTGCACTTATTTGTCAGGAGCAAATTGTCTTGAAAAAAATTGTTGCCTAACAGTAAAACTGAAAAATGAAAAAATTAAAGGATATTGTACGTTTCGGTGGCTATATCAGACACCTTCTTCGGACAAACTCTAAAATTCTTCAGAATTGTGTTTTTCTCATTTGTAATCTGATTGACATTGATAGTTGTCAATCTATCACCTTAATCAAACATTTTTTAATTATTTATGTTTCAGAGACTGGAGTGAAAACCTATAAAGTTCCTAAGAAATGCAGAATCCTCCCAGAATATATTTCAATCGATAAATTTATAATGAACACACAATACAAATCTCATTTCTCAAGGCATTCTCATTTCTTAGGCACAAACAATCGAGTGTCATATCCCGTCCCGCGTTTTGGAATACTCGTTTCGGGATAGTTCTACGTAACGCCGCTAGGGTCGCATAGAGTTTATTTTGCTCAATTAGTTGGTGAAAAGGCATTCGAAAAGTCTTCGTTTCAAGCTATACTCAAGCAATATGCCATAACCATAATAGTTATCAATACCAGTTACAAAAGCTTTCAAATTCCGTATACAATTTCTCTCAAAAACCCCCCATTTCAACATAGATTTTCTTCAATTTCTGCAGCAAGATACCGAAGAACAAAAAACGAAACTCTTCATTCAGAAGTTCATCGATTTTCGGGAACGTTTTCATGCACCTTAAAATTCGAACACAAAATATAATAATATATAATAAGAATGAAAAAATAATTTCTGTTTGGGGAGTGAGAAAATATTGGATTCTTAGCATTGTTTCTGCATTTATTTGTTCGAAAATATCTTCCTTTCCTTCTGCTATTCGTGTTGTCAACGACAATCATTTCTACTATGCTTTCAAGATTACATCCATAAGGCTTTTTAATCAGGAATTTCATTTCAAAATTCTCCTATGTCATGTGACCTATTGGTCTTGTGTGCCCTCCGTAGGTTTAGCCGTCTATGCTATTGTCGCTGAAGCTCACCATTTAGTACTATTGGGTTGGTGAAAAGGCATTCAAGAACTCTTCGCTTCAAGCTGTACTCCTGCAATATGCCATAACCATAATAATTATCAATACAAGTTACGAAATTCCGTATACAATTTCTCTCGAAAACTGCCATTTTAACATCGATTTTCTTCAATTTCAAAAACAAGATATCGAAGTAAAGAAGACCCCACCCTTCATTCAGCTTTCTTTCAATTCCTGCGGTAGAGTCATAAATCAGCCCTCCTGAAAACTTCATTAATTTTCGGGAACGTTTTCATCCACCTTCTTCTTCTTCTTCTTCTTCTTCTCTGTGCGGTGCCTTACCGGCCGAACTGAGGCCTAGTGGCCCATTGTTCACCCGCATCGTTCTATAGAGACTCAGATCCTCAGACACGAAGACAGAAATGTCGCGAGCCTGCCAGGAGTGGTCCCTCTCACCATAGGAATAGAAGGTGTTGGATTTCCTAGGTGTGCTGACCTTAACTCTGTAAGGTTTCCACAGTTGAACAAAATATGCTCAACCGTTTCATCAGTACTCCTGCACCACCGGCATAGGGAGCAGCTCGTCAATCCCATTCTCTTCAAATGCTTGTTAAACAGGTGACCAGTCAATGCACCAGTCACCAGACTGAGTTGTTTCCTTTCCAGCAGCAGAAGCCTATTGACCTCAGATCGCGAGGACGGTCTCTCAATGAGAATCCTCGACCACCTCAGGCCCACCCCTGTGCTCCATTCCGAGGAAAATTCCCTGTTCAGCCAGTTCCTGAAGAAACTTCTGACAGATGTGCGACAGATTGGCAGCGAAGGCTCCGGACCAACAAATGCTAATCCGGCTCCCCGCCTAGCCAGTTCATCTGCCTTGACGTTACCAGGTATATCCGCATGAGCCGGACACCAGATCACTTTCAAAAAGTTATCAGAGCCCAGCCCACGCGGAGCTTTCCTGCATTCTTCTACCAAAAGAGAATCAACCCTAACATCAGATAGAGATTTCAGAGTTCCCTGGCTGTCGCAACATATATAAATGTGCTGGCCAGAGTATCCCCTGCGAATGTTTTCCAATGCGCATGCAAGAACCGCGAATAGCTCAACCTGCACAATGGAACAGCCCTTCCCCAGAGGGATAGCCTGATTGAAGTGAGGACCCACGATTCCGGCCCCAGACCCTGTTGCTGTGACAGAGCCATCAGTGAACCAGGTGGGACCTTCTGGACTAAGAAGCCTGTTTGATGAAGACCAAAGGTCTCTGTCGGGAACAATTACCCTGTAGGGTTCGTCGAAGTAGAACTAGTGCCCGCGCGGTCACCTCTATGGAGAAGGGGAGCGTGAGCATCCTTATCATTTTGAGGGCCCTCGCGTGCCCAGTGAAGAGTCCTCCATCGCGCCATTGTCCCCGTTCCCAGATTCCTAGAGCTGTCTTCATAGCCACCTCCTTCACAACTAGGTGCAAAGGAGGGAGACCCAGCAGACATTCCATCGCTGCTGTAGGGGTAGACCTCAGAGCGCCTGTAATACTTAAACAAGCTTTCTCTGGCATTTAGTCATAATGTTCTAGTTAACGGCCCTCTCCATAGAAGGCCACCACACCACAGAGGCATAGGTCAGGATAGGCCTCACCACGGCAGTATACAACCAGTGCATAACGTGCGGTTGAAGCCCCATCCATTACCCAGCACCTTCCTAGTAGACCAGAATATTACATTGGCTTTATTCGTTTGAGTCTCAACGTGTTTGTTCCACAAAAGTTTGCGGTCCAATAACACCCCGAGATAACGAACTTGTTCGGATAGAGTGAGCCCAACTCCAACAGACATCCACCTTAAAATTCTAACACAAAATTATATACGCCTTTGATAGCTATAATTTCAGTGTTCTATTCGGAAATTCCTTCTATTATTCAGAGTTCATTCATAATGGGAGTAGAGAATCAATTTCCTTGAGCGCTGAATGTCGGAAAGTATCAAAGAAGCTTTGTTTTCCATTGAATAAGTATACATATTAAGAAATTAGAAGTTATTTTCTATATAGAGAGCGAGAAAATATCGAATACATAGCGCATTGTTTCTGCCTTTAAGTTGTACGAAAATCTGTTTCTTCCCTTCTGGTAGTTGTGTTTTCAACGACAATAATTTCTACCATGCACTGCTTAGAAATTCTATTGTGAATAGTGCTGTAATTTTACATTCCTACATAGTGAAATTACACAGAAGCCTGAATTTTTCATTTAGAAATACATTAATTTTCATGTAGATTTCATGATTAAATTTACAGAATTCTCTGTATTTCTACATCTTATATTCACACCAGTTGGTATTTTGATATTTCATATCAAGGGTAGGTATAGCCGGGTTTCAATGGTACCTAACTTTGCCCTTGCGTCCCTTTCGATTCATATTGAGGGGATCGATAAGGCATTGAATGAAGATAATTCAGCCAAATTTTCAGCTTTTCATCTCAGGCCATATTTTTTGAGAATTCCATAAAAAACAATTTTTCGATTTTATTTTTTTTTCTCTTTCGAAATCCAAAATTTTCGAATGGTGATTTTTTTCTTGCTTCTTTGCTATTGAAGGAATAGACGTATAAGTTAGTTTTAATTTCAGCTGAAAATGGATTTTTATAAAAAATTATAATATTATAGTCATTGGCTTTTCGGTGTTCTTCAAAAGTTTCCACCGCCATTTTTTGATATAGAATGTCTTCTTTGGTCCTTTATACCCTGGAATTTTTTCACATTTTTAAAATTGGTGGGAACATTTTGAAAAAAATAAAACTGTTTGAATTTTAGGATTCAACAGATATTCATCAAATTTTAGTGTCATTGTATTCATATTGGCTCCCTGAACAATATTAGTGAAAAAAACATTTGGTGATCTGTCTGAGTTTCGAAGATATGGGCCCCCAAAGTCCGAAAAATATTTCACCTGAAATCTACTTTTCTCACCACAAAAAGACTGAATTACCGCTGTAGAATTTTATATGGACTTGAATATTTCGTTCGACTACAAATGTGACCAAATATTAAGTCTAGATCTATATTCAGAAATATCCCTGAATTTCACAGGGAAATGTATTTTAAAACTGCCTAGCAACAGCCCCAAGTTAAAGTGGTACCTACTTGAAAGGGTCTGATCGACCTAACGTAACAGGTCAGGGAGTGCATTGGTAGAAGTCGAACAGTGAACACATTCTCAAACAGAGAATAATATTTCAAATCAGTGCATTCAAAAGTACAGGTATCACTAACTCAAAGCTATGAGTTCTAGTGATCATTTCACTAGGTGTTTATTAAATAGCTTTTAGGTGGAAAGTGTTTAATTTCAATACCTAAACATCATTATATTTTGTATACAACAGAATATAAGTGTATTTTCGTGGTACTACAACATAGGACAATTGCATAATCTTCTATGTCAAGGGTCCCTAAATCGGATCGAAATAGTCGATATTTTTCATAGTCCTCGAGCTAGGATATTTTTCATGGTTCTTCGAGCCGGATAGTCGATACTTTTCAACCGCTTTATTAGGTTTAAATCCTCTATGAACATTTTAGCATGATTTGATTCATTTTATTTCAAATATATTCAATAATGATTGCAAAAACATCGAAAACATCTGCTCTGAATCACAACACTGTCAAATAGAACGCGCTGCAACTGAATTTAACCCTATAGATAACGGGACTTGTTTCAACACACGTCATTGCGGGACTATCGTGAATTTTACGACGGTCGACAAAACATTCATTTTACGGAAAATCTTTCGAGAAAAACTCACGAAAAGTGCTGAAAATTCTACATTGAAAAATAAAAAGCCAAAATATAATAAAAATTTTGAATTCCTATCCATCATCACTGCATTTTTTGCAAGTGTATCCGCGGTGTTCCCCACATATCGGATCTCCACATTGTCCACAATAAGTTGTAGTCATCCTTATTTTTTTACTAAGCAGAAGAAACAAGTTTTGCGCTTTCTTTCCTGGGGAATTGCTGTTTTTGAATAATTTTGAATATTGAGAATTAGACCAATATCTTGGCGGATATTTCGCCTCAAAGTTGGAGTCGATAATCTTCATTTCATTCATGGCTCAGCAAGGCAACGACTCAAATCTATCATATACTGGTATCGTGAAAGAGGTTTTCCTCCCCTCCTCAAAGTATTTGTTGAATAAAACACAAAGCAGTTGATACATTCCATACTTATATATATTTACATTTATATTTATCTTTTTTTAATTTTTTTAATTTCTTGTTCTAATTCTGCCTGAGATAATGGCCGTTTTGATGCCATTCTGCTGAAACGACATATCTTCAAAATGTAACACGTGAAATAATAACTTACATTTCTCCTAATTACAAAACTGATGTTCACAAATTTAAAACCGGAAAAAAACTCGCGCGATAACTAACTAACGTAAATACGGGACTATCGTAAAATTGACGAATACTGGACCAGAATCTGCAATTCAACTGAAAATAATGAGATTTTTTGTACACTAGAGCCTAGCTAGCAACTAAATAGGAAGGTACTGAGAGTTTCACATCGTTGTGGTATCCAGAAGCAAACCAAATATCACGACAAATATTGACATTCGTGAAATTCACGAATGTCCCGTTATCTAGGGAAGTGATGCACCGTCTGATAGAAAGTTCCTTTCGTTAACAAGTTTTCTCTCAGCTAGAATCGTCCAAATCCAAAATAACGGAATCATCTGGCTCAAAGCAATCCAACCATGTTGTTAAATATTTTTGTTCCAGCTGGTGTCGAGTAACACGACACAGAGAAACTGGCGGGGTATTCTCATAGCTCTTCTGGTAATAGTCGTGGTACTGGCACTGATTGTGACATCCGTTGTTCTGCTGACACCTCCAGATGATGGGCCCAGAATAAAAGGAGAGAGATTCAAGTTGAGCGATGTCATTGGAAGAGAGTTTCAACCACTGAGATTTAATGGTACTTGGGTGTCAGGTGAGTGAATTGTTATTACCATTACGCCGAATCCTAGAGATGCCCGACGCGTAAATACCCTTTATTTACATACCTTTATTATTTTCAATATGAGGTGTTATTTTGAATAGCCCGCTATTTCGGTAGATGTCACGTTTGAAGCTGTCATTTTTTGACATTTGACTAGTAGAAACTACGCCATCAATAAAAACGAACGATACACGCCTCAAGAACGCATTGAAATTATTAAAATTCATCATAAAAATGGTGAAAATTCGGCAGAGACGGTTCGTAAAACTCGAACATTTTTGGGTCGTCGTGAAGCACCTTGTCGGGCCGCAATAAAGAAATTGGTGGAAAAATTCGAGCTGTTGGGACAAGTTAGTGATGTAAAGCATAAAACCCGTGCACGTCGCACAAGAACAACCGAGAATATTGCTGCTGTAGACGAAAGTGTTGAAGAAAACCCAGGTTTGTCCATTCCTCGTCGTTCTTTGAATTAGGCATTCCACAAACGTCATTACACCGTATTTTGCATAAAGATTCGGGTCTTAAGGCTTAAGAAGTTCAGTTAACACAAGAACTCAAGCCGGCAGATCATCAACAACGTCGTGTATTTGCTGATTCGGTCGTTGAAATGCATGAAAATGGAATTCCATCGAAAAATCATCTTGAGTAATGAGGCCCATTTCCACCCCGGTGGCTTCATCAACAAGCAAAATTGTCGCATCTGGGGCTCGGAAAACCCAAGAGTTATTGTTGAAAAGCCTCTTTATCCTCAACGTGTGACTGTTCGGTGCAGTTTATGGTCCGGCGGAGTCATTGGACCTTATTTTTTCGAAAAGAAGGCTGGAGCAACAGTTACGGTGAATGGATTGCGCTATCGAGATATGATTAATGATTTTTTATGGCCCAGATTGGCTATTATTGATCTGAACAACGTTAACTTTCAACATGACGGCACTACGTGCCACACAAGCATCGAAACCATTGATCTTTTGCAGGAAAAGTTTCCGGACCGTTTTATCTCTCTATTTGCAGTTTGGGGTGAATTTGAGAGGTGTCACTTTTTCTATGAATTGAAATATTAGAATTACCAATATTCCTTTATTTATTTTATTTCAACGATTTAAAATGATAGGATTGCCAATATTGTTAATAACTAATCACAAGAATCGAAAATATTTATAATTTCAATAGACCGACATGTCAGAGTTCACAGAACACTAATGCATAGAGTTCTTTTTTCATCACTTAATTCTTTCGAAGGAACGTCTATGTTTCAATCAAAATTCGAGCATGGACCTATTATAAATCTATGGATTCGAGCACAGATGGCATAAAACATCAAAGTATTTGTGGTTCATCCCAAACTGCAAATGGTGGCCATTTGCCTCACTTTTTTCTACGTGACAGTAAGGAAGTTCGACGTCCAGTTAGTATTATTGGTCCATGCATCTGACATGTTGAATACGCCGCTGTCTCTTCTCTTTGCTTCAAATAGACACTTGTATTTTCCGATATATGTTTTCACTGAATGTCACTCTACGGTACTACGGTCACTGAAATGTGTGGATCTACCTTTATCTTCTGCCCAAAAAATTTAAATGAAGGAACTGAGCTGCCGCAATCTGTGACTAGACGATTTTGCAAATAATGAAAGAACTTCATAATTCTCTCAGATGGAATAGCATTTCATTTTTCATTTCGGAAAGAATCCAGCACAAGTGAAAAACTCAACATACCATTTTCACCTTGAATTATGTGGTGATTACGAAAATAATGTTAAATTTGAAAAGAATAGAAAAAAAATGTTTTGATCCGTTCTCCGAACCTACCAAAACGCAAAGAATAATCGTGTACGGTGTCGAAAATATTTTCGAAACACCAACTTTCTCTTTTCTTCACCTTGTATCTCAGAAATAATAAGACAGAGAGAGTCCATAGAAAAATTACGAATTTCCCCTCTAGGTAGGAAATTAGGTGAATAACAACCTCAAAATATGCATAAAACGTTGAAGTATTCACGATCCCTCATGAACCTTAATATTCTGACTTCAAACCCAAATATTGCCAACTGCTATAATTCGAATGTGATATGAAAATGTACATGTTTAATCCGGTATCAATCAAACAATTATTATAGGGTCCGATGCTTCGATATTCATTCAGATGAAAATTAACCTCTCACATATTAATCGAATGATTATAATATACAGGGTTTTCCTTTTAAGTTGGCCTATTTATTAGACGTATGAGGAGAATTAGTGAATATTTCGTTCTGAAATTTTAGGTGCAGCCTTGAAGCTGCACAATATATTTTCAAGTCGACAGTGTTGCCACGTCTATCTCAAACGCATATCTACTTTGTTATTTCGAATGGAACTACCTATATTTTCATTTAATATCGATTCAATACCAAATTTGCAGTATAACCCACTTAAAAAAATTTCACTGCTATGCACTGTTGCCAAGTTATTTACAAATTCCTGGAAATTTTGACATTTGCATTGCCAGTTTGAAATGCAATATCTCGATTATTTTTTATGTGAACGGAACCAAACTTAGCAGTCTTATAGTAAAGACTACATGCATTCATGTGGTATATTCAGTATTTTGATACATTGTAAGGTTTTTCGGAGATATTGCTGCAAAAATGTGAAACTCAAAATTGAAATATTTCGAGATTTTCAAATAGCAATTTTACAGCATTCGATTCGAAAAAAAATGAATGGCAGTCTCCTCTTACACTAATTATTTATTTTGGATAGTTTTCGAATGAGATGAAAAATACTGAAATTTTTCAGTATTTATAGTTCATGATCTATGGTTCTGTTTACGATGAAATGGTTCTATGATTATGGCATGAATATTTGAAGTAGATTCTATGTTTGAAATCATAAAAAGTATTCGATGATCATGGATGTCATAGAAAAAATTTTACCCATATTATTCGAACACGATTCGGGTTATTTCACATTCACGGGAAATGCCAAAAATTTATTGAAAGGACCTGTGGACCTCTTTCACAATCGTTATTCACATTTAGCAAGAATGACTTGAAAGAAATTCCGAAAATTGTTTAGGGTTTCTGTAATCCTGGCTTTATGTTCAATAATTATTTATTTTGGACAGTTTTCAAATGAGATGAAAAATACTGAAATTTTTCAGTATTTATAGTTATGTTCAATGGACATAATGCTTTGTGATTATAAGTGAATTATCGGAATGAATTGTTGAGGTCATGAACATAGGGCCAGAATTACAGAAAGCCTAAACAATTTTTGGAATTTCTTTCCGATCATTCGTGCTAAATGTGAATAACGATTGTTAAAGGTCCTACCGGTCCTTTCAATATTTTTTTGGCATTTCCCGTGAATTGTGAAACAACCCGAATCGTGTTCGAATAATATTATGGTTGAACTTTTTTCAATGACATCCATGATCATCGAATACTTTTTATGATTTCAACGATAGAATCTACTTCAAAGATTCACGCCATAATCATAGAACCATTTCATCGTAAACAGAACCATAGATCATGAACTATAAATACTGAAACATTTCAGTATTTTTCATCTCATTCAAAAACTATCCAAAATAAAGAATTAGTGTGAAAGGAGACTGCCATTCATTTTTTATTTCGAATCGAATGCTGAAAAATAAATATGGGGTTGCCATTTGAAAATCTCGAAATATTTTAATTTTGAGTTTCACATGTTTGCAGCAATATTTCCGAAAAACCTTACGATGTATCAAAATACTGAATATACTACATGAATGCATGTAGTCTTTACTATGAGACTGCTAAGTTTGGTTCCGTTCGCATAAAAAATAATCGAGATATTGCATTTCTAAACTGGCAATGCAAATTTCAAAATTTCAAGGAATTTGTGAATAACTTGGCAACAGTGCATAGCAGAGACATTTTTTTAGTGGGTTATACTGCAAATTTGGTATTGAATGGATACATAAATGAAAATATAGGTAGTTCCATTCGAAATAACAAGTAGATATGCGTTTGAGATAGACGTAGCAACACTGTCGACTTGAAAATATATTATCCAGCTTCAAGGCTGCACCTAAAATTTCAGAACGAAATATTCACTAATTCTCCTAAATCGTCTAATTGGCCAACTTAAAAGGAAAACCCTGTATTTTCAACCAATACACAGCTGATTTGAAATGTAAAACAGTTGAGTTATGTGATATGAAACAGGAACTCGCAGAACGAATATTTATTTAGAGGTTGGCCAATTACTTTTCACAAAAGCAATAAGTATGGAGTCTTCAATTCGAATGCATGAATTGATAAAACGAAGTTTGTCGAAGTATGTGAGTTTCAAAAGAATAGAAGCTGTTCAAACCTGATGGCATTGCTACTCTAGCATTTTAGTAATGAAAATTGAGAATTGTTGAAATGTTCCAATCACTTTTCCCAAGCTGGAACAATTTTTCCGGAGTGCTGCTTCTATTTTTATCACTAAATAAAGGCTTAATCCATTACGTCAAGTATTTTTTTCTTCTATTAGGTATCATTCCGAAATTCATGTTGATGTTCAGGTTAAACTGAAAACATTCAATCTACGTTGAGTGATAACTTGGTTTAATGTTTTTGTAGTCAGTTTTCTGCATACTGAAGGTTTCTTGAAATCATCACAATTCAACGCAATATCACTTTCTCTTTTCGATTACCGTTTTGGAACAGAAGATATGAAATCGTGATTCAATAGAATGTGACCACTTAACTGTTCATATGTGGTTATCGTTCCTCTAATAAGGATATCCGTAAAAAGGCATCTGATTCGTAAAATGTTCACAACAGAAAGATATTTAGACATGTCAACTATACTCCTTTCACATACCATTGAGCGCAAAGTAGGCGTTTGTTTATTTATCTGAGATTGGCAGTATTTGCTGTCATAACGATGAACAGTCAAAGTTGCCGAATGTAGAGGGCCTCGTCCGACGAGCTTCCGAGTTATCAGAGAACTCTATGTACGAGGCATGTTTTTTAAGTAAGTACCGTTTTGCGATTCCGCCGCCGTAGCGCTACGGTCGGCGTTCCGCGCATGCGCACTGGTTGCCTACATCTCTTGTCTACGCACTGACGCCACTACAGTTTGATTCTCCATCGTATACGTTGTTTACTGAGTGTTTAAGATTCCTCCGACAATCGTGAGTCCCGCTGATTGTGAAGTACGGGCTGTTACACGATTTCTTAGTGCTGAAGACGTAAAACCGATCGATATTCATCGTGAGATCTGTGAAGTTTACGGACAAAACGGACTTTGAACAATCTGCGTCGTGCAATCCAAAACAAAAGACGTGGCAAGTTGAGTAAGGGTATCGTTTTGCTGCATGACAATGCCCGTCCACATGTGGCTAATCGGACCAAAGATCTCCCCAAATATTTTAAATGGGAAACTCTAGATCATCCTCCATACAGCCCTGATCTGGCACCCAGCGACTACCATTTGTTCCTGCACTTCAAGAAACACCTGGACGGTCAGCGTCTGCGAGACGATAATGAAGTCAAAACATTGTGACACAGTGGTTAACAAGTCAGGCGGCAGAATTTTATGAGAAGGGCATACAAAAACTGGTGCCACGTTATTACAAGTGCGTCAATATTCACGGAAATTATGTTGAAAAGTAGATTAAGATACAGGCTCTCATGTAAAAATAAAATTATTGCGATATCCTTACACGTCTTTTTTTAATTACAAAACGGTACTTACTTAAAAAAACATGCCTCGTATTATTGTCAACATTGCGTATCGATTTGACAAGAAAATTAACAACATAACCCAAAATGTGGAATATGCCAATTATCATGGCCAACCGACAGCTCAAAATTTCGTGAACAACATACAATATAAACGTCTCAGAACATTGTTACGGGGTATTTGTAAAACTATTGTTAGTTTCGAAAATTTGTAAATATTCCTCTGCTCATTAATCGTGTAATCACTCTATATTCCCGGATTTTGCAGACATCAGTGCATCTCCGATTCTCAACGGATTAGGTACTTAACTTCAAATCCAACGGGTGTGCAGTTTCATAGATATTGAGAAGCATAAGAAAAACTTAATAGGTAATTCCTTGATCTCATCCAACTATAATGAATTATAATAAATATCTAATTCCCTCGATATTCTATATTGAATTTGAAGCGATCAGATTGAACATTTATTTATTCACTGATCTTTCTAATATTCCGAAAACATTGGCGACGTTTTCAAAAATTAGCGAATTAATAAATGTCCAATTTCCAGTAACAATAACTTCGAAACTTACTACCCGCTTTGACCTGTTAACGGCTTCAAATGAGATGTTACCATCCAGGAAATTTCAAATGTTTAACTATTTCCGTTCGAAGGTTATAAATATTTAAGTGCAGATCAACAGATCAAACGATTTGCGTGCGGGGGCATATGGACCATGAGAAAAATCGCACATTGAGTCCGAGGCTCCGGTGTGTGCACGGTCTTACATCATCTGTTCAAGAGTTATCGTGTTCACGGACGGACAGAATCCCTTTTAACCTTGGATTCTTCATCAGTAAGTCCCTTCAGCCGGTTGGAACCACTACCTACCCGAAATCTGGAAATAACATAGATTTAGGCGAAACGATAGCACGCTATCGATTGAAATATATTCTGGGCGGATTCCGCATTTCTTAGAAACTTTATAGGTTTTCACTCCCAGTCTCTGAAATATAAATAATTAAAAAATGTTTGATTAAGGTGAAGTGCTCCTGCGAAAATCTTTGCACTTATTTGTCAGGAGCAAATTGGTCTTGAAAAAATTGTTGCCTAACAGTAAAACTGAAAAATGAAACAAATTAAAAGGATATTGTAACTCTAAAATTATTCAGAATTGTGTATTTTCTCATTTGTAATCTGATAGACATTGATAGTTGTCAATCTATAGAGATGTTGATTTATTTGATTTTGAAATTTCCTGATGTCACTTCCTTCCTCAATAAATCAATCCAAATACGATCTATTCCAACAGAACAATTGGCCAAATTATTTACTTCATCTAACAAAATACATGTAGATTCCTTAATTTTCCTTTTATAATTATCAGGTTCCGTCATGAGGATCTTTGTGTGGTTCCAGTTCATCATATGATCTCCGCTATTTGAACATAATATATGATCAGCAATTTGTGATCTTGTGATGTCTCTATTTTTGTTGTTATTCTTATGTTCCCGTTTTCTTATTTCTAAAGATCTTGATGTCTCTCCTGTATAAGATTTTCCACATATACAGGGAATATTGTAAACACAATTATGAGCAATATATTCATGGAATATTTCGAAGAAAAATATGTAGAAACATATTCACTGAAACCAAAGACTTGGTGGCGATATGTAGATGATATTTTTGTAATTCGGCAACACGGCAGAGAGGAATTAAATAAGTTTTTTGATTATATCAATAATAAAGAACGAACCATTAAATTCACGATGGAATTAGAACACAATAATCAAATTTCTTTTCTAGATGTTCTAATAAGAAAATTTATAGATCATTATGAAACAAGTGTATTTCGGAAACAAACACACACTAATAGATACCTAAATTTTTATTCCAATCATCAATTGAATGTAAAAACAGGTATTATAAAAACACTTTATGATAGAGCCTTTTTAATTTCATCTACACCTGAAATTAGAAATAATGAAATTTCTTTCATTAAAGAGTTCCTACTAGATAATCAATACCCACCAAATTTTATAGAAAGAACAATTTCAAATTTAGAACGAAAAATATCTAATCGAAATTCTAATTATGATCAGGCACAAATAGAAAACCGTCAAGAACAACCAAATTTTTTGAACGTCATTCCTTATATTCCTGGACTATCAGAGAAAATAAGAAGAATTGGTTCCAAATTCAACATAAGAACTGTTTTCAAAACACAAAATGATTTGAGATCCATTCTAACTAGAACAAAACCAATGAATGAGACACAAAAATCAAAAAATTGTGTTTACAATATTCCCTGTATATGTGGAAAATCTTATACAGGAGAGACATCAAGACCTTTAGAAATAAGAAAACGGGAACATAAGAATAACAACAAAAATAGAGACATCACAAGATCACAAATTGCTGATCATCTATGTTCAAATAGCGGAGATCATATGATGAACTGGAACCACACAAAGATCCTCATGACGGAACCTGATAATTATAAAAGGAAAATTAAGGAATCTACATGTATTTTGTTAGATGAAGTAAATAATTTGGCCAATTGTTCTGTTGGAATAGATCGTATTTGGATTGATTTATTGAGGAAGGAAGTGACATCAGGAAATATCAAAATCAAATAAATCAACATCTCTATAGATTGACAACTATCAATGTCAATCAGATTACAAATGAGAAAATACACAATTCTGAATAATTTTAGAGTTTGTCTGAAGAAGGTGTCTGATATAGCCACCGAAACGTTACAATATCCTTTTAATTTGTTTCATTTTTCAGTTTTACTGTTAGGCAACAATTTTTTTCAAGACCAATTTGCTCCTGACAAATAAGTGCAAAGATTTTCGCAGGAGCACTTCACCTTAATCAAACATTTTTTAATTATTTATGTTTCAGAGACTGGGAGTGAAAACCTATAAAGTTTCTAAGAAAAGATAGCACGCTCTTTCACGGGAAACAAGCGCGCAAAATGGAACGATTCGATATAAATATTTCATATTATCCTTCGAACGAATGAAATAATTCAATTTCTTCAATTATACGGGAGAGCACAGTTTCTCATTGTAAAGAAATGATTCATAGCCATGTAATACGTATACGTAGAATTAATTGAAGAGGGATTTTGTAGGCGGCTGTCAGACTTCTCAGCCACGCAACTGCAGATATGCCGCGCGCGTCTTGAACGATCTGCTATGCGTGTTCCATAGAAATGCGGGCCAATTTTCGGAACACGAACGTTCTATACAATAATTGTGGAAGTTTTCTCAGATGCCCTTTATCGAGATATAATGATGCCTTTTAGATATGAAGCTCCTGAAGTTTTGTCTGCGTTTGAATCTTGACGTGTCTATCAGTTGGCTGAATTTAAGTTTTCGATTCTGGTGTTCAAGAAGTCTTCAGAAAGTTAAACAGAATGCACTAAACTACTGTTCTTCAACTCCAAGAAATGAAGAAAAATTGATGACGCAGTGAGATGGAAATTGTTCAATGTACCGGGTTTTTCACTATAATTTGACCCCCCCTTTAACTTTGTTACTAAAGAAGATACGAAAAAATGTTTCGTATAAAAGTTTCACGAAATCAACTGAGGTTTTTCGATATGAGTCCAGAAACTGAAATATATACAGGGTGGCCAAAATATTGATGGCAACTTCATTTTTTCAAATGAAACCCTGTATATTTTTCCATGTTTGGCTAGCTCTTTTTCCCCTGATTTCGAATATGTAACATATGTTGGTCTCTTTTATTCTGAGAACCACAGAGTTTTGACTTTCAAGAACTACCTGTCAAGGTCTGCAATCATTTTACAAGTGGCAGAGTGCGTTTACTGAAAATGCTCATTTTTGGAGTTATAATAACGTCAATGGGAAGATATACAGGGTGAACAACATTGAATGCAACTATAGTTTTTCAAATGGGACACTGTCTCTTCAATTTTCATAGTTTCAAAGTTTTGAAATTATGACACCGAATAAAAAATATGTGGAATACCTACGAAATTCTTTATATCCAAACAATCTACTTAAAAGTTTTAATTTAGAATGAATACTTAACAATTACCGAACCAATGAAAAATGATAAACTATGGTAGTATGGTAAGAATAACATCAACTAAAGAAATTGCTCAAAATGACCACCTTCATTCAATACACATAGTTCATATAGTTATCTCAAGTTGTTTAGACTATTTTTGATAGCATTATTATGGCTCTGATTTAAGTCAGAAATTAAAGCTTCACAATTTGTTTCTAATCATTACAATATTATCATTATTCTTTGTGCGCTGACGGTATTAGTTCCGAATTATGGGTTTAATATTGGTTGATTTATATCATTTTCCGCCGACCTCGAAATAAAAGGTGCTTTTAATGTTTACGAAATTGAGCATTATTGACCCATTTTAATGCTCAATTTTTTTAGCCATTTTAATGTGCAATCCTCATGGCAACCGTACACAAAGTATTCAGAATCACTACGAGAAATGTCAAAACTCTACTGAAACATAGAAACATAGAAATTCCTTAACGTCAAATGCATGTCTTGTGCGAATTGATGATGTATTTTAATCAAGAATTTATAAACTATTCATGTTGATATCATCGGAAAAATCTTGTAATAAACTCGGTTATTAATCGAGCGACTTAGTCTCGAACTATTAACGCGTTCGCTCCGCTCACGCATTAATTATCTTGACCAGTAGTCGCTGTCTTTAATAACCTAGTTTATTAAATAACTATAAATTATTCTCCGCTTTCATTGATTGTCATTATTGCTGAAGTAATTTTTTTCCTTCAGGAACGGCTATAAAAACGTCTCCAACGGTGTTAAATCGGGACTATTTGGTGGCCATAAAATGGGTGCGCCATTACCAATCCAAAGATTAAATCGGCCACTTAAATATTCACGAACTTCCCAAACGCTATGCCAGATGGTTATTGAAATTTGAAACACTGTGGTGCTCAGAATAAGAAAGATAGACCAACAAATGTTACATATTCGAAATCAGGGGAAAAAGAGCTAACCAAATATGGAAAAATATACAGGATGTTTCATTTGAAAAATGAAGTTGCCATCAATATATTGGCCACCCTGTATATATTTCAGTTTCTCGACTTATATCAAAAAACCTCAGTTGATTTCGTGAAACTTTCGTATGAAACATTTTTTTGTATCTCCTTCAGTAACAGAGTTGAAAGGGGGGTCAAATTATAGTGAAAAACCCGGTACAGGCTCCCAGCTTTTAATGCATTATATCATTGCCATCAGCAAGTACATACATACATAAAATGCATATCAGCTCAACTTTCCCGGTATTTGTACAGCAAGCAATGAACAATCAATTATTATGTTAACACTTACTTAAAAAATTTAATAAACGCCCCGTGCAAGTGCTTTTGAGCGCTCGTTCTTTGGTGGGGCAATAATGCTACTTACCTTATTCCCATTGAATTTTCGTTGGTTCTGTTGAACACTATGACTACAAAACTTTGCAAGAAGTTTATTATGAGCATCTTGTATGCGACCGCAACATTTCATTTCGATTGGTATTGTTTCGTCTGAGATATTGAGAAACAAAAATTTGGATTGGCCATATTTTATGGACCACCCTGCACGATTTGGGTGGTTAACGAACTCCACTGCGGCATGACTATAAATACTGAAAAATTGCAGTATTTTTAATCTCATTCGTGAACTACCTAAAATAAATAGTGTGAAAGGAGACTACTATTCATTTTTTATTTCGAATCGAAATTTCGGAGCAAAACCTTCGAAGAACCTCACGATGTATCAAAATACTGAATGTACCGAATGAAAATGCATGGATTTTCTACTGTGAGGCTGCTAAGTTTGGTTCCGTTCGCATGGAAAATAATTGAGATATTGCATTTCTAAACTGGCAATACAGATGTTAGAAATTTCAAGAATTTTTGCGTAACTTGGCATCAGCAATGCATAGCAAAGAAATTATTTTCAGTAGGTTGTAGTGGAAATTTGGTATTGAATCGAATCTTAAATGAAAATATAGGTAGTTCCATTTGAAATGAGAAAATATATATGCGTTTGAGTTAAACGTGGCAACACTGTCGACTTGAAAATAATTTAGGCGAAATTCTCCTTTATCCTCAAGGCTCCACCTAAAATTTCAGAACGAAATATTCACTAGTTCTCCAAAATAGACCAACTCAAAATGAAAACCCTGTATGTACAGGGTGGGCATATTTCGATATTCTAGTACTACAACTTTTATACCAGAGGAGATAGGCAAAATGGGATACCCACTTCTCGATCTCTTTTTCTCAGAAACGAACAGGAGTAGTTTTCATTTTTGGCTACCTTCTTTTGTTTTCGAGTTATAAGCGAAATTGGAAAAGTGGCGATATCGAAAAAAAATCTTATCTCCGCTAATACTGATGATAGAGCTCTGAAATTAAAACATCATAGATGCACTTTTTTGCATAGAATCCAGTGGCGTGCTCGTCATTTTTGCACCATTTCTAATTACGAAGCTATGAATCAAAGTTATGTTAGTTTTTAATTAGAATAGGTACTAGATTTTTATAGCAATTTCTGAAAGCTTAGTTTTTCTTCTCAAAAATTTATAACATTGTATGGTTTGTATCAATATGAGTATAGAAAAAGGTCGAAACATCCATGTTCAATGAAATTGTTTTTGAGTCGTCTGAATATTGACTTGTGCAGTTGAATTCTTCCTGAAAAAAAACTATTCAAATAGTCTTGTGATGCTTCATCTTCATTATAATTGCATCTAATGTAACATTCGAGCAAGTTGAACTTTTCATTACTTTCATAATTCATTTCAAAATTTAAAATATATACGTTTTTCGAAACAATGATATCGCTGATTCGTATAAAAACTTTCGAATGATTTGGCAGTCAAAAGCTCGAATGACACAGCAGTCCATTATTCTTCGACCTTGGAGAAGTTGAGTAAAAAGCATAAAATGAAAAGACTTCTGGAAAGAGATTGTGATAATTATAAGGTGTTTCTGTGCTCATTAATAGTGGAAACTATAGAAAATATTGAGACTCAGATGAAAATAGGTTTAAACCATACAATGTTATATATTTTTGAAATCAGAAAAAATTGAGCTTTCAGATAAAAGAACAAAAATCTAGTATTCCCATTAAAAAAAACCTAACTTTCGGTCATAGCTTCGTAATTAGAAATGGTGCAAAAAGGACGAGCAAGCCACTGGATGTTACGTCAAGAATTGCCTGTATAATATTTCAATATCAGAGCTCTATCATCAGTTTTAACGGAGATGAGATGAATTTTCTTCGATATCGCCTCTTTTCCAATTTTCGCTTATAATTCTAAAACGAAAGAAGGTTGCCAAAAATAAATACTACTCTCGTTAGTTTCTGAGAAAAAGAGATAGAGAAGTGGGTATCACATTTTGTCTATCTCCTCTGGTTCAAAAGTTGTAGTGATAAAACATGGAAATATGCCCACCCTGTACAAGTCAAAGACTCACTCTGTATATGTCTGCTTCAAGGGGAAAAGAGCTCTTCGAATATATGGTGTATTTTTAATAATTATAATGAGATGCTCATCAACTTCAATTTCTGAATCAAAAAATATATCCCTCCCTATTCTCGATAGTCAGTTTAGGGTTGTTCAGGCCTCATGTACAAGGAATGTTTATGCAAAGTTCGTCGTGTAAAGTCGCTAAACAGCTTGAAGATCCCTGAAGGAATAGTGTTTCGAAGTTCTCGTCTTCGTTGTACTTTGAGTGATTAAATGTAGCAAGACAAGGCTATAACATTAAACGAGCGCAACAGGGCTTCACATCCAAATATCCACAAGGGATAACCTAGTGAAATTGAAATTTGCATTGTAACGAATGAAGTGTTTATTGCATCATTATACTTATATATTGTCGGGATTAAGTTGAAGAACTTGCTGAATTCATTGATTTTTACTTAGAATAAACGAATGAGAGGAGAGGTTGAGAAAGAGCTGAATTGATTTATGGTTTTGAATGAACTATCTGCTTTTCTTCTCAAGTAGATTTTATGAAATTAGCAATTAATAGTAGGAAGCAAAGTTATCAGGTGCTATGCCATCCTCTGGCAGTCGACATTGGGAGATTATTCAATTGATTTTGTGGTGACGTAAGAAGTTATTTATCCAGTATTATTATTTTATTGAAACAAAATATATTGAGTTATTATAATTTATATTATATAATATCAATATTCTTCATAATTCACAAAAAATTAGGTGAAATTCCAAGTTTGCATTTATGGACGTCGGATAAAAATATTCCTCTTCATCCTATAGCAACAATCATAGGAAATTCAATTGGACTATAGAAAAAAAGAGAGTACATATTTCTATAAAAGAATATCCGATTCGAATGAAATTTATTTTATAAATAAAGAATGATACACTGAATTTTCATGCAGAATTTTGTGGCCATAGTGTCAAAAAAACCATAGAAAATTCAATTGGAATATTGAAAAGAAGAAACTTCTATAAACTGTCTATAAAAAGTTCTCCGATTCGAGTGAAGTTTATTTAGAATGTTTATGCAAAATTTCAATAGGACTGCATAGAATTTAATTTTTTGTAATTATTTATTTGTTATATGATTCATTTTTTGAATAATTTTCAGAATATAATTCCGATCGTGCCGAGATTTAGCATTCATAATTTGGTATCAACCTCAAATCCCATATGAAATTTTGAGGTAGGTTATAGTTTTATTGCTCCACCAAAAAACGAGCGCTCGGAAGCTCCTGCTCAGGTCTTTTCTTAAATTTTTTATTGGAATATTCATTTTAAATTTTCGGTAAAATGGAATTATAAATTAATTTGTCTCATTTTGGATGTTGTGTGTCTCAGTATGAAACATGAAATGTTCCACATTGGAACCAAAACACCTTGAAAAAAAAATCGAAATTCGTAGAATTTTATCACATAGTACATCGATAATAGTTGAATCAGTTGAATATTGAGCAAGCTATTGAAAATTTATTATTTTTTTCAGTAATTCAAAAAAATATAGAAATATTACAGTGGACCACTCTCTCCCTTCAATAAATAGTTTAAAACACAGCATTTCATTAAGCCCCAAAACGTTTCGATCCTCAATGAAATAGTAATTAGAAAAAAAAGTACACTCACCGGCAAAATAATCGATCCACTCAAAAAAAAATCTAAGTTTGTTAATTCATCAAGACACATCTTCTCTTGATAGTCTGATTCTTTCTTTACAACAATAGCTCACTGAAGATTCAGGGTTTTTAGATGTGCAACATTAAATTTCGCTATGACTATAAAAGTACTTTCACAGATTTAACCTTAAATTCAAGCATAATGAAAATAAACTGAAAACAAAGTGAAAACATAAAACAATGTTTTAGCGTTGTTGTTTCGCTTGCACCGTTTATTGGAAACGATTTGATAATGCCCAAACGCATGTGGCTAGGATAGAGGGAGTATTCAGCAGAGGTTCATATGCAAGAATTCAAATGGCCTGCTTAGCCCAAATTCAAATACATTGGGCATGTTTGGATGCTCTTGGGAGGAAGATTCGATCTCGCATACTCACTCCTGAAAATTTGCAGTGATGTTCTAACTGATTCAAAACCTTGTGGGCTTGCCAAGACGAATTGCACTTGTTGTCCGCGCCTTTTTTTCACTTAATTTTCAGTTTATTTCCATTAGATCACCATTTTAGGTTGAATTTATTGAAGTAGTTATAGCCTTAGCGAAATGTAATGTTTTACTGAAAACCCTGTATCATCATCGAAAACCAAGCTATTGTTGAAAATAAAGAACAAAATTGTTGAGAAAAGATGTGTCTTGACGATTCGATGAGAAATCAACTGGTGGGACAACTGGAGCGCACCACAGGTTCATTGACATAAAGTTGTATTAATGAATAGTTCAAATCCCAGCATTTCATTAAACCTAAAACGTTTCGAGCAACAATAAAGCAGCCCATGGGAAAGAAAATATATTACCCTACCTTTGAACTCGTGCACTCAAATTGCATGAAGCAATTCATGAATTTCCACCGGAGCTGAATAAATTTCCGCTATGTATCTATTCATCGAAGTTGCCAGATCCGATCGCATTCACGACAATATCGGTTCCTGTGAAAATCACATGGAAATGCTTTTTTGGCAGTAGTTTACACGAACCGCGGCAGTCACGCTAGGGAAATGAAATGGAAACAGGCCCTATCTGAATTTCAATAAACCTAGATTATATTTTACTGCATAATTGAAATCACAACAGGCATGGAACGGTACGGGGTCTGCAGTCAATCATGGTTAATGACCTGACCATGTTTAAGTAGACATGAATCAATTCAGTAGGGGGTCATAAAGTATTTTGAAGCTTTATGAATTATTGTCAATCGTAAAGTTCGATTGTTTTGCAGTAGGTTTACAGGGTGCCTGTTAACAAATGCGAGGGACTTTGGGAGATGATCCCTCGATGAAAATAAGCAGGGGTAGTTTATATAAACTTTTTTCAAAATCGACCCCCCTTCCAAGATACAGCCGTTGGAAGGCGATGACGAGTTGACAGTTTTTAATTTTTATTAGAAGTCCTTGAAAACACCGAGTCATAAAACTATACATAATATGCTATTAAGTATATGCTATTCAAAAAAATGTTTTAATTTTAAAATTTGGATATGCTAACAAGTTTCCTGCGTAACAAAGTTTAGGGATAGCTTTTTCTAGCCCTTGCTATCATAGGGGAATATACCACAAACATTTTTTGCATACATTTTCCACGAATAAAATATCTGCTTGATTTTATTTTTGTTAGTTTTGTGGTTTTCAAGTGAAAACTAGAAACGGCATCTTGATGGGGATAAAACAAAGCAGAGGCGCCTATAAACAAGTTCATTGGTGAAGCAATAATGCTATTACCTCAAAATTTCGTGTAGGTTTTAAAATTCATGCTTTATGCAAAATTTTAGCATGTTCGGAATTAAATTTTTTTTTCATGAGCATTCAGGTTATCAATCACCATTTACAAAATAAATTTTATTCGAATCGAATGTCTTGTTATGGAAATATGTAGAACCTTCCATTCGATATTCAAATTGAAATTTCTATGTTTTTGTTTTTACTATGGATACAAAATTCTGCATTTGGCCGCAAAACTTCATTTCGATTGGTTCATCAGGGAGTCTAACCCTATCGTTTGAGACCATTTTCGGCTCAAAATTCTGAAATTACAGATATTTGGCCAAAAGCAATATTTAAGTATAACGAGCGCTCAAAAAGAATATATTTCTATTTTTTGAGACGGAATCACCCCCTGATTTTTATATGCACCCTGTTTATTTCGTAAGGTAAGGCTTTCATACAACAAGTGGAAGAACTCAAGAAATGGATTTATTTCATTTATTTATTTATTTTACATTGGAATTCAAACGTACATTCGCCCGAAAAAGTAACCACGCATGAATAATCCCGAACATAAGAAAATTCCAATTTTTTTACACGTTTAATCATTCATTTATTTTACATTGGAATACAAACGAATCATTTCAATGTACGTTTTTCGTAGAGATATTTCAATATAAAAATATATTATAGCTATCAAAACCTTAATACTACTCTGAACTGCATTCGACCGTCCTCCTTTGCACAAGATTCATCTGCGATCTCTTTCTGTACAGAGCCTCAACATTGAAATCGCCCTGTATTTCATAGCATGCTTAAAATTCTGTCAAGAGAAATATAACCTTATTGTATAATGTATGCCATAAAAGCACTACAAGTTCTGAATATCATTATCCGAAAATAATTTACATACCATAGCAAATTTTTGCGATGAATGAATGACCCACTTCATTATATTATACCGACAGCTGACATAAAGGCCTTGGTGGTATTGCAAAATTCTAAGTCGACATTTTATTGGACGATCAAACCATTTGCAGAACAACGGTGACTGGCAGAAATAGCCATTCTCCAATATCTCTTTTATTCTTTCGGATTCCATCTTCTTGATTGATACACATAATATGCGCTCCAGAAATTTCAACATTTATATACACCGTTTTTATTTCGCAAGGTAAGGCTTTTATGTAACAAGTGGTAGAACTCAAATAGACTATTTCAATGTAAATATAAAAAATATGGGGTGTCAAAACCTTGATACTACCCTGAACTGCGTTCGACAGTCCTTTGCACAAGGTTCATGAACATCTTCGATCTCTTTCTGTACCTACAAGGCCTAAACATTAAAATCACCTAGTAGTTCACACAATGCGTAAAATTCTGGCAAGTGAAATATAACCTCATTGTCTGCCATAAAAACACGGCAAGTTTTGAATATTATGAAGATGATTCGGTAAATGGGCAATATGTCTGGACTTTCACATAATATTCGAATTATCATTATCCGAATATAACTTTCATACCAAATTTGCGAGATGAATGACCCACTTCAGTATATTCTCCCGACAGCTGTTATAAAAGCCTTGGTGGGATGGCAAAATTCTAACATTTTATTGGGCGATCAAACCATTTGCTGAGCAACAGTGACTGAAAGAGCCATTCTCCTACAGTGCGCGTCAAAATTACGGAACAAATTCATTTTCTCAGAAGAAAAATATTTGGCAACAAAATCCTAAACAGGAAAATTCTTGTTTTACTTTCACCAAATTTCATGCATTTTTGGAGGATTTTTGTTGCGTTTTCAGTTTATTTCCATTAGATCAACATTTCAGGTTAAATTTGTTGAAGTTGTTATAGCCTCACCGAAACGTAATAATGAAAACCCTGTATCATCATCGAAAATTAAGCCTTTGTTGAAAATAAAGAACAAAATTGTTGAGGAAAGATGTGTCTTGATAATACGATGAGAAATCGCATGGTGGAACAACTAGAGCCCACCACAGGTAAACAGAATAAAAAGGCAGTTTTTGTTTCACCCAGTAAAAAACGGCGTAAGCCAAGTATTCTTGAAATTTCAAACTGTCGATTGACTTCGAATGAACTTACCTACAATAATGTTGACTCATGTTACGAATTCATATAAATTGAGGTTTTCCTCGTAAAAGGAAGTTTTTGCAATGCTAAAAAAACATTTAAGTGATCTCATTATTCTTGTTAAATTAAAAAAAGGTGATTTAAATTATGTTATTTATTATCAACTATCACGTGACTGCGAACGCCAATCAGAGGTAGTTGACGTCACTATCCGATATTGTCATTGCAAATTCGAGTGTTTCTGTGCTCAGATCAACAAAATACATTCATAGTGTTTTGTTGATATGCGATTCGAACCATAGTATATAAATAGTATATCTTATCTATGATTCGAACTCACAAAGTTGAAAGCTGAAAGAGAACAGAGTAGTTCGATTATTCGTTCCCAGAACGATAATCTACAATTTTCTTTATAATGGTGACAAGATTCATCAAGGGTAATAGTAGTAACTTACCGAAGATTCTTTGCTGAAAACAAGGATTTTTGTGCAACGGAGATTAGAAACGTGAAAATGTCTTTGCGAGTATCAAACTTTTGTTGTTTTTGATATTGTCGTAATCATCATAACGTGACAAAATTGAGCATTTCCGCGGTAATTTTGAATTCTCTTTTCATTTATGTATTTTTTATTGGCTATATTTTTAAGAAAAAAGTAATTTTTTCGTGTTTGTATAGGATTCATCTTTAAAATAAAAAAAATTCCAAAAAATAGTCAACATCCCTATTGAAAAAAAAATTTAATCAAATCAGATCTGAAATAAAATACGTTTGAGTTAACAAACTTCATCGATTTTTTGAGTGGATCGATTAGCCAACATTTTATTGGACGATCAAACCATTTGTAGAGCAACGGTGACTTGCTGAAAGAGCCATTCTCTTATATCTCTTCTATTCTCTCGGATTCCATCTCGTTGATTAATATTGCAGAATGAGAGGGACGTTTCTGAAATCACGGAAATGAGAGGACGCAGAAGATTCTAATTAAAATCGTTCCTGTCTGGATGAAGAAGATTAATTGTGCTGGAATTAAGATGTTACATCTACAATGACGAAAATATTTCGACCAGTAATTCAAGAACGACATTGATTGTAAAAAAGAACTTTTCGAGAAGTATTATCTTATAATTTGATTGGAAAATCGCGTACAAGGTCGAAAATAATTCCTAAATGAAAATAATATTTCTTCAAACAATAACTCAAAGAGAGAAAAAGGAACACATTAATTGATTTTCAAATAAGTCAATTTTTCGGAACAAAATTGGGTGGTTCTTTCAACTTCTAAGCCAAAACCATCTTTTTACGCCTTTGAAATTAAAACATTCAACATGTATAAGATCGTTCGAAAGATATCGTAAAATTAAATCTTGTCATAATTCCTGTTTTTTTTCAGCAGTTGAACTACCAATTATATACAGGGTGTTTCATCATAAACTGGACAAACATATATTTTCGTGTAGAGGACATCGGGAGAATCATTTTTGCCTTATACAATATATCCCGTTTTCGAAGCATAAGCGAGATACAGGGTGTCAAACGTCATTTTTGAGCAAGATTCTTATGAGTGTGGTCAGTTATGTATAACACTTAAAACTTAAAGTAACGGTTTTTGGTCAAATCTCAGTATTTTTGGGTCCTCTATTCAGAACAGTTGACGAACTCCGAAAAAAATTTGACAAAATGGCGGAAGACATGCAATGTTCCAAATTTTTCTGGCGGTTGTCAAATTGACTTTCATTTTCTGAATGAACACAATTTTCTAAGAATTTCTGCAAAAAAAGTTTTCAAAAATCGAACACAATTTTTTTTACATGTCTACAGCGATAAAAAAAATTTACTCGAAATGGATGAAATTTTGTACAATAATTGTACTACTTGAATTATCAATCACGAATATGAAAACAGAATAGTAATATATCGAACTGTTTCGTTACTACAGTCATTCAAATATTTCGTTCAGACCTCTGAAATAATGAGAAAAAATTTGGTTTGAGTTCTAGAGTCAACATAATTAAATTATTGGCAGGTATAAACATTTCAGATGAATTCATACATAAAAAATCAGTGAAACTTAGTTGGGACTCGAACCGACGTAGGTATTAAATAGGGAAATGGCACTGTTCTAACGATATTAATATTCGTTGCCAGGCAACGGTAATTCGTAGTTCATAGAGTTGGACTGGTATTTGAATTTCAGTGAATATAATTTAGCCAGTAGTCAAACTCTATGAAATACGGACTACCGTTGTCTGGCAACGAATATTATTATCCTTAGCACAGTGCCATTTCCCTATACAGGGTGTCCCGTAAAGACCACGTCAAACGAAAACGGAAAGTAGATCAGAATGTGCTCTATCTGATGTGAAAAAATCGTTCATATGAAAGTCTCACAGTTTTCGAGATATTTGACGTTTTATGAAAATGTTGAGTTTTTTCACTCAAAATGCTTTCTCTCTTGCGGAAGCTACAATTAAATACTTTTCGAATCAGTTTTTTTCCATAATATTGTTGAATCATTACTTTAATTCATGTAATGAAAAATAGCACAAAATATTATACAGGGATTCTGAAAAAAAAATTTAAAATTTTTGTTTTGAAAGAAGTGTTTTTTTGTACTTAACTCTATCTGACGTGGTGTAAAAAAGACACTAGACCTTTTTGCATATTACGTTGAAAAGTTGCCCACTTTGTGAGGATTCCGAAAAGTTAAATTACAGGTGATAAACTTCTTCAGAAAAAAAGATATTCGAATGTTTATCGAAAATGGAGCATTTCTGTGAGAAACTGATTTTTTCACATTTTCCATAAATACTTTCATTTTGAACTTCCTGCTGGAAATAATCAATCAACAAATCAATAAAAAGTTATTAAGATTCGAAGGAAGAGTTCCTGGGAGTCGTAAAAGTAGTGGCCGGCCTTCGATCGTGGATGATGACACCATTTTGAATGAAGTCGAAGATAATCCTTCAGTATCAACCAGAATGATAGAGCTCATGACAGGCGTATCAAAATCAAGTGCCCATAGAATCCTGAAGAAACACCAATATCAGCCCTACCATATTCAGCGAGTTCAACACCTACTACCAAGAGACTATCAAGCCCGAGTAGAATTTTGTCAACAAATGTTGCTAAAACAGAAAATACCGATTTTTTCAATAATATCCTTTGGACTAAGTCTAAGTCTTCCTGTACTCAAAGCGGGTATATTAATCTGCATAATCTTCATAGTTGGAACATCGAGAATCCGCACAATATAAGGCAAGATAGATCCCAATATCGATTTACAGTGAATTTATAGACTGGAATATACGATGGAAAAATATTCGGTCAGACAGAATTGCAGCAATCGTTAAACGGCACCAACTATTTAAATTTTTTAAGGAACAGTGTACCCTTACTTTTAGAAGATGTACCACTGGAAATGCGACGTAGTCTATGGTTTCAACACGACGGGTGCCCAGCACACTACAGTCGTCATGTTAGGGAATATTTGAACCAAACATATCGTCACCGGTGGATCGGAAGGGGCGGTGAAATTTCGTGGACTCCCCGTTCACCAGACTTAAATCCTCTGGATTTTTTTATTGGGGTTTTTTAAAAAATGAAATTTATTCGAATCCCATAAGAGATGAAGCACAACTAAGGGACCGCATTCGTATTTCAGCAGCCAAAATAGCGGAGAGAAGTTTGTATGGTTTGAAAGATTACATTTCTCAATAGATGCAGGGCATGTATTAGCGAAGGGGGTGGTCATTTTGAGCATTTGATTTAATAACAATCCTGAATTATTATTATTAATATTTTTATAATGTTTCTTCACAATAGATTTGTTGATGTTGAAGGTCCTGTGCGTTATTACGTATATCATTGCAATTAATGAATAATTTCACTTTATAAGTAATTTAAGGACTAACTGTCATTTTTCAAGAGAATTATTCAATAAGTCACAGCAGAATCTGCAAAATGAAAGTATTTGTGGAAAATGTGAAAAAATCAGTTTTTCACAGAAATGCTCCATTTTCGATAAACATTCGAATATCTTTTTTTCTGAAGAAGTTTATCACCTGTATTTTAACTTTTCGGAATCCTCACAAATTGGGAAACTTTTTAACGTAATATGCAGAAAAGCTCTAGTGTCTTTTTTTTACACCACGTCAGATAGAGTTCAGTACAAAAAAACACTTCCTTCAAAACAAGAATTTTAAATTTTTTTTTCAGAATCCCTGTATAATATTTTGTGCTATTTTTCATTGCATGAATTGAAGTAATCATTCAACAATATTTATGGAAAAAAACTGATTCGAAAAGTATTTAATTGTAGCTTCCGCAAGAGAGAAAGCATTTTAAGTGAAAAAATTCAACATTTTCATAAAACATCAAATATCTCGAAAACTGTGAGACTTTCATATGAACGATTTTTTCACATCAGATAGAGCACATTCTGATCTACTTTCCGTTTTCGTTTGACGTGGTCTTTACGGGACACCCTGTATAATACCTACGTCGGTTCGAGTCCCAACTAAATTTCACTGATTTTTTTTTCTTTAAATTCATCTAGAATGTTTGTAAATGCCAATAATTCAATCATTCTGACTTTAGAACTAAAAAAAAATGTTTCATTATTTCAGAGCTCTGAACGAAACATTTGAATGACTATAGTAACGAAACCGTTAGATATCTTACAATTCTGTTTTCATATTCGTGATTGATAATTCAAGTACATAGTACAATTCTACAAAATTTTATTCATTTCGAGTAAAATTTTTTTATCGCTTAAAACGTCATGTAAAAAAATTTTTTTGTTCGATTTTTGAAGAAAATTTTTTCACAGAAATTCTAAGAAAATTGTGTTCATTCAGAAAATAAAAGTCAATTTGACAACCGCAAAAAAATTTGGAACATTGCAGGTCTTCCGCCATTTTGTAAATTTTTTTCGGAGTTCGACAACTTTTCTGAATAGAGGACCCAAAAATACTGAGATTTGACCAAAAACCGTTACTTTAAGTGTTATACCTAACTGACCACACTCATAAGAATCTTGCTCAAAATAACGTTTGACACCCTGTATCTCGCTTATGCTTCGAAAACGGGATATACTGTATAAGGCAAAAATAATTCTCCCGATGTCCTCTACACGAAAATATATGTTTGTCCAGTTTATGATGAAACACCCTGTATACATACATCGTCTTTGACCCCATATCAACTCTCAACGTGTTGAATATACAGGGTGTCTGTGAACAAATGCGAGGGACTTTGGGAGATGATTCCTCGATGAAAATAAGCAAGGGTAGTTCATATAAATTTTTTTCGAAATCGACCTCCCCTCTAAAATACAGCCTTTGGAAGGTGATGACGAGTTGACAGTTGTTAATTTTTTTACCTTTTCTTGAAAACACATAGTCATAAAACTATACATGAGATGAAGGACTAAGTTGATGTTACTCTAATTTTTCAGAATTCATAACTTCATTATTAGGGGTTGCACATAAGGTTTTCGTTCAAAACTTTTTTTCTTGAGATAGATTTTCGAAAAATAAAATTCTCTTATGGTTTCCCATTCAATTCTGGAGAAAAAAAGTCTTACAAAATTTCGATACAGTCGATTCTTCTCTCGGAAAAAAAACTTACAAGCAGTTATGATCACTGTTTATTCCATTTGGGAAAAACGCTATAGCACTTATATATACAGGGTGTCCGGTAAACCTTGTACAATATTGAAACTGGTGATAGACCAGGTCATTACTGTTCAGAATATCATAATTTCACCTCAGTAAAAATATCACCATTTTCGAGATAATGGGCATTTTCTAAATATCTAGAAAATCACTACATCACCTCCGTTTTTTGAGTCCTATGTCTACAATTTGAGACTAATTCAAATATCTTTAGTGCCGAAGATTAATGAAGAGTGATGCTTTCAGACGTACAAAACAGTTTTTCAGAACTCGATACATTTTTCAAGAAATAAAAAAACTAAGGTGAGGTAGCGATTTTCTAGATATTTAGAAAATGCCCATTATCTCGAAAATGGTGATATTTTTACTGAGGTGAAATTATGATATTCTGAACTGTCATGACCTTGTCTATCACCAGTTTCAATATTGTACAAGGTTTACCGGACACCCTGTATATATATATATAGGAGAAGATAGGTATACGGCATACCCATGAAAATACAGAATATTTCAGCGAATTCAACCCAAATTAATGAAGAATGCAGATATTTGTTCACTTCAAACTGAAGGAATCCCAATTTCATTACTCTCGAAGAGTATGATGATAGGGAGATATGGAACGAACGTTAAAGTCGTGCGCTATTAACGTAAAGTGTTATTACTACGACTCATGCGTATTTTGACTTTTAGTTTAACGGGTGGTATTAACGTTACCACATCACGTAATTTAGGGAGGGTTCACGTAGCACGATATCCGTAATTAACGCTGATTTCTAACCTAAAATTTTTTTGTTAAACGTTTCGTGAAATACTTTATTCAGTAATTGAGTGTAAGCGGTGAATCCAAAAGTTGTATTAACCTATTACTTTTTTTCCTTTGTAAGTTCTAATTGTATCTGGCATTCTTAGTGCTTTTGAAAGCCGAAATAATTCTTCTTTTTCGAAAGTTGAACTTGCAATCTTCATTTGCGAAATTATCGATATCAAAAGTTTCATCATTTTAATTCTCATCGAAACTTGGTAAAATAGTTATTAATTATTCTATACCTGTTGCTTTACCACCTGCAATTATTATACTTTCAATATCTTCTTCCATTCTTTATTTGGATAACATGAATGAAAGTTCTCCGTAAAATAATTGAATTCTTATAAATCTACTTCACTGACATCGCAATTATTTTGTGTTCATAAGATAACGTTACAGTGATTCCTTAAAAACCCAAAGTCTTATGCTGGATTCACAATGGACGTAACCATAAAACTCCCGAAACGTAAACGAAAAACGCAAAGTTGAACCAATGCAAATCATATGGAACTGTTCACAATAGGCTCTGTAATTTTTTCGTTTACGTTGAGCTTATGGTAGTCCGTAATTCTAACGTTAATTATAGAAATTTGTTCACATTCTGTGATTTGTAGGTCTAACTCACCAACGTCGTTTTTTTCTTCATTTAGAATTTTGCTCTTCAATTCCTTTTTTTTTCAAACATCGTCTCAATAAAAACAGACTTAATACTTCATACATTTTTAATTAATGACAACACTTCACAATAATCAATTGTTAAAAAATTCATAGAACACTTATAATAAAGGTACAGAAACATCTTCTTACTCTACAAAAAAGTCTATAATTTGCTACTGCGCCCAAAGTCCATTCTGAACACATTTACGTTTACGGACAAAGTACGTTTACGTGTTCGTTATGGTTACGTCCATTGTGAATCAGCACTAATTTCTCCCACCAATAACGGGAAACGTTATTCATTTACCGGATAACGTTAAGCCGGTCCCAGACAATGCGTGCATTCGGCCAATGTGCCTTCGGGTACCCTCCCTGACACTGCGCCAATCGCGAAATATTCGACATTCGTCATTCTGTTGACAAATGTTCGCCAAACGGCCTCAGTATAGAACAGTAGCGGAGAGCAGTCGAATAATAGCTAAAAACACCGTGTAATCACGTCGCACGACTCTGACTGAAGACAGAATAGGCCGTATAGTACGCGTAGATAAACACATTGTCTGGGAGCTAACACGAATGTGCGCGAATGTACTTCGTCTTCCTTTGGTTCGTGCAGCCCGTACCGACAAGGCTTCGGATAGAAGGCCAATGCCGAATGATACACGAAGTTGAGCTCCCACACACTACGCGAAGCACCGCCAATGCCAAATATTCGCCGAATGCACGCATTGTCTGGGACCGGCTTTATTAGCGTACGTCGGCGTACGCAGCTTCTTTCATATCTACCTAATAATACAAATATGAAGATCCAAAAGTCAATAGTCGAACGACAAAAACATTTACGATATTTTTAATAAACTGGAGATGTTTTTCTCTGATAGAAAGAGGAAATCGAAGGTTATGCTAAGTAGATTCCGGCGTTCAATTGTGCTGTTGGTTTGTATGATTTATCTCTTCCGCATTTTGTCGCAATTGGTGCATTGAAGCCGTAGACTAATAGGAAGTGTTAGCTAATCTGCACGAGATATGAGCAATGCGGGTTTCTGAGGATAATGCGTCAGTCGAGTATTTCATTGCATGATGTATTTTCAATTGGGTT
The DNA here is from genome assembly GCA_013421045.1 of Propylea japonica. Classification (NCBI taxonomy): domain Eukaryota; kingdom Metazoa; phylum Arthropoda; class Insecta; order Coleoptera; family Coccinellidae; genus Propylea; species Propylea japonica. The sequence continues at coordinate 46,288,227 of CM024240.1, forward strand.
TGTTTCTGGTATGCTAGTTAAATCACGAATTATAATAATTTGTCCAAGTTTGCAATCATGTTTGATTTTAATTATAAAATGCCATGAAAATGTATGATGGTATTCTGCTTTTCATCTTAAGGTTTACGATACTGTAGCGTATGTGTTATAAATACATATAGTTTTGATTTGAATTGGAAAACACATTTTATTTAAAGAGTTTTCCAATGAAAGGTGTTATTTTGATATTCAAAGAAAAATGCCATTTTTCAATATAAATGATCGGATGTTTATTTGATTATAAGAAGTAAGAGGCTATGCCGTTAATAGTTGAAAATAACATCAGACAAATGACCACCACGACCACGCTTACAGGATCATATCTTTTTAACGAAATTTTCCATAACCAAATCGCAAAGTGGCTGCCCTATGTCCTCGATAGCCTCACGAATTCCATCTTTGAGGTCTTGAATTGACGTTGGGCTATTGGCGTAGACCTTCTTGTTGACGTGGCCCCAATGGGAGAAGTCACAAGGTGTTGAATCACAAGATCTCGGTGGCCAATTGTGCTCATCTCTTCGAGAGATAACTCGGTCTGGAAACTTTTCCAGCAATAGACGACCCAATCAGCGAAGACGTTGTTGATGATCGGTCGGCTTGAGTTCTTGTGTTAACTGAACTCTATGAGCTTTAAGACCCAAATCTTTATGCAAAATACGGTATAACAACGTTTGTGGAATGCCTACTTCCAAAGAACGACGAGGACTGGACAAACCTGGGTTTTCTTCAACACTTTCGGCTACAGCAGCAATATTCTCGGCTGTTCTTGAGCGACGTGCACGGGTTTTATTCTTCCCATCACTATCTTGCCCGACGGCTCAAATTTTTCCATCAATTTCTTTATTACCCCAAATTTTTCACGAACACTCTCTGCCAAACTTTCACCATTCTATAGTGAATCTTAATTATTTCAATGCGTTTTTCAAGCGTGTATTATCCCCCCTATTTTTATTAATGGCGTAGTTTCTACTGTTCAAATGTCAAAAAATGACAGCTTCAAACATGACATCTACCGAAATAGCAGGCTATTCAGAATAACAACTCTTATTGGAAAACCCTTTAGTATGTGTTTGTTCGCATTCCTTTTTTAGATCTTCAATGGAAAATTTACCTCTTTTGGAGCTTGCAGTCCAATTTTTCACGGTCGCATACGGAGGGCATTGATAAATCAAGAGTATCAAGTATATCTTCGTAAATCTGCTTAACTCTTACCTTAGCCTTTTAAATACAGGTACTTGATGATGGCTCGATACTCCATTACAATCATTCACAATCATCTTTTTTCAATTTATTGCATAACTTTGGTCAAACTTCACACTAACACTTCTAATAAGTTATGGTTCGTTACTATGGTATCGCAATATTTTTTTAGGCATGGAACTAGTCTAGGCTAACAAGATATCAATATTCTCGTAGTTATTCAATCCTAGTGAATGATTGTTTGAATTTCCAAGGACGCTTTTACCGTACCACCGGGGAAAGAGTGTTTTAAGTTAGCCAAGTAATTCATTCCACAAGTACAAATGTGGATTTTTCATAATAATGAGAATCATAATCACGTTCATGTCCAACGTTTAATCTATACTAATATTATAAAGAGGAAAGATTTGTATGTTTGTGTGTTTGTGGCGTTGATATGACATCACTCATAGCTACTGGACCGATTTCAATAATTCTTTCACCCTTAGAATGCTACATTATCCTTGAGTAACATAGGCTATACTTTTCATCCGAGAAAATTGGGGAACCTACTATAACTTCAATGATAATAAATATGAGTACCAAAATCAGCTATTTTCAGGTGCGCTGCGAAAACCGTAAGACGTACATGGAAACAATGTATGACGGAAATGTACCTCTTCAATAGTTCTACAAAAAAGTCCGCGATAGCATATCTCTATCTTTCAAGGTTTACTCGGTATCACCTTTTAAAGGTATCCGAATATTTCTCAAAATTATGCATTTTTTGGGAGTATTTTTTTATGCATACGCTATTGATCTTTATTCAATTAAATACTCCTTCATATCCAGTATTTAATATAGAACGAAATTGCCTTTTACATCATTCAATTATGATGAATACATCAAAAGATATGGCAGGTTGAAGATGAAATCGCACCAAAATCGAATTACGTCTCCGAGCACGATATACACAAACACTGGTATGGCGACGCCCATCGAGATGTGACGTCACAGCGGAGAATTTCCATTGCATTTGCGGGATTGAAGTGTTAGAACTCGAGGGAATGATTGGAATAATGCAATTAATCGCAAGTTTCATTGAAAATGCAATCAACTAACTATTTTAAATGAAATTTCTTCGATGTCTTTGTTTGTTGATCCTGGAATATATCAATGAAGTTGTATAAATATGGATGTTAGTGCTAAGTATTTACGAGTATTTGTTAATAGAGAATAAATTATTCAAGTTTCATTTAAAAACTTCGAATAAATGAAAATATTTTTATCATATTCAGGAAATTTCTATGAATGTCATTTATAATTCCTGAATTTGGAAAGTTTTTTGTTCATTTTTTTATTCATATTCTGAAAACTGATCTTATTCAGATCCCGGTGTCTTAAGTTGGTACGGATTCTGCTCAAAACGGTAGGTTTTAGAAAAAAGTGGTCAATAGAGCGTTTGTAGAGAATTAATTAACCTATAAAATGAGGTATCAATCGTCCTGATCGAATGAGCACAGACCGATTTATTTTCATTAGAAGATGAAAAAATGTAATTTTTCATCTCCTCCCAACTTTATTCGAGATATTTTCAGAACGATAGGTTATAGAAAAAATGGTCAATAGGGCGTTTGTAGAGAATTGATCTATATCTTTACTAATATTATACTTATACCTATATTATAAAGAGGACAGATTTGTATGTTTGTGCGTTTGGGGGTTGATACGAGTTTACTCATAAGCTACTAGAGATTTCAATAATTATTTCACCCTCAGAATGCTACACTATCCCTGAGTACATAGGCTATACTTTTCACCCTAGAAATTTGAGGAAACCTACTATAACTTCAATGATAATAATATGAGACCAAAATCAGCCATGATGAATACATCAAAAGATATGGCACGTTGAAGATGAAATCGCATCAAAATGTCTCCGAGGTAGGCACAAGGCGGCTAGGAGAAGGTACCGAAGTGTGAGAGATGTTTTGTATGAATGTATTTTGGATTGCCTATGCCCGTATGTTTATGACCACACATCAGATCAACAGATGGCGCTGAAGTCGTTATTCAGGTTATTCATCTACTCTGCAACTAAACGGCTCGATCGAATTGAATGAATTTTTGTGTATACAGAACAACGTCTGTTGGGTCTGCTAGTATTCAATAAGTTATTACCAAAAATTGAATAGCATTTCAAGAAAGTTATTCTCACACACAGCTGGGTAAAGATTTAGCCTTACCTATCATCCTCAGTTATACTTATATCAATGAAGAATGAAAAGTTCTGCTTAGGGTATTTCCACGGCAAAATGCAAAAGTGACTTGAATAATTGAGGACCATCGGGAAATACCTCTAGCTTTGTCTCTCCCGTTTTCTATGATAAATTCTAAAGTGAAATTAGAGGTTTGTGGAAATCCTGGCATGACTCAGTTTCCATAAAGACATACCCTAATTCGAATGTCAGAGGGATTTCTAAGATGTGGTTGAGTTTGGTTTGACCGCAGTGTTGGTATATCCATAATACTTATTTAATTTTTTGTCGTTATTTCATATCAATTCTAAAGTGAAATTAGAGGTTTGTTTAAATCCTGGCATGACTCAGTTTCCATAAATACATACCCTAATTTGAATGTCAGAGGGATTTTTAAGATGTGGTTCAGTTTGGTTTGACCGCAGTGTTGGTATATCCATAATACTTATTAAAAATTTTGTCCTTATTTCATATGAATTCTAAAGTGAAATTAGAGCTTTGTGGAAATCCTGGCATGACTCAGTTTCCATAAAGACATACCCCTATTCGAATGTCAGAGGGATTTCTAAGATGTGGTTGCGTTCGATTTGACCGCAGTGTTGGTATATCCATAATACTTATTTAATTTTTTGTCGTTATTTCATATCAATTCTAAAGTGAAATTAGAGGTTAGTTTAAATCCTGGCATGACTCAGTTTCCATAAATACATACCCTAATTTGAATGTCAGAGGATTCTAAGATGTGGTTGAGTTTGGTTTGACCGCAATGTTGGTATATCCATAATACTTATTTAATTTTTTGTCGTTATTTCATATCAATTCCAAAGTGAAATTAGAGGTTTGTTTAAATCCTGGCATGACTCAGTTTCCATAAATACATACCCTAATTTGAATGTCAGAGGGATTTCTAAGATGTGGTGAGTTTGGTTTGACCGCAATGTTGGTATATCCATAATACTTATTAATTTTTTGTCGTTATTTCATATCAATTCTAAAGTGAAATTAGAGGTTTGTTAAATCCTGGCATGACTCAGTTTCCATAAATACATACCCTAATTCGAATGTCAGAGGGATTTCTAAGATGTGGTTGAGTTTGTTTGACCGCAGTGTTGGTATATCCATAATACTTATTTAATTTTTTGTCGTTATTTCATATCAATTCTAAAGTGAAATTAGAGGTTGTTTAAATCCTGGCATGACTCAGTTTCCATAAATACATACCCTAATTTGAATGTCAGAGGGATTTCTAAGATGTGGTTGAGTTTGGTTTGACCGCAGTGTTGGTATATCCATAATACTTATTAAAAATTTTGTCGTTATTTCATATCAATTCTAAAGTGAAATTAGAGGTTTTTGGAAATCCTGGCTTGACTCAGTTCCATAAATACATACCCTAATTTGAATGTCAGAGGGATTTCTAAGATGTGGTTGAGTTTGGTTTGACCGCAGTGTTGGTATATCCATAATACTTATTAAAAATTTTGTCGTTATTTCATATCAATTCTAAAGTGAAATTAGAGGTTTGTGGAAATCCTGGCATGACTCAGTTTCCATAAAGACATACCCTAATTCGAATGTCAGAGGGATTTCTAAGATGTGGTTGAGTTTGGTTTGACCGCAATGTTGGTATATCCATAATACATATTTAATTTTTTGTCGTTATTTCATATCAATTCTAAAGTGAAATAAGAGGTTTGTTTAAATCCTGGCATGACTCAGTTTCATAAATACATACCCTAATTCGAATGTCAGAGGGATTTTTAAGATGTGGTTGAGTTTGGTTTGACCGCAATGTTGGTATATCCATAATACTTATTTAATTTTTTGTCGTTATTTCATATCAATTCTAAAGTGAAATTAGAGGTTTGTTTAATCCTGGCATGACTCAGTTCCATAAATACATACCCTAATTTGAATGTCAGAGGGATTTCTAAGATGTGGTTGAGTTTGGTTTGACCGCAATGTTGGTATATCCATAATACTTATTTAATTTTTTGTCGTTATTTCATATCAATTCTAAAGTGAAATAAGAGGTTTGTTTAAATCCTGGCATGACTCAGTTTCCATAAATACATACCCTAATTTGAATGTCAGAGGGATTTCTAAGATGTGGTTGAGTTTGGTTTGACCGCAATGTTGGTATATCCATAATACTTATTTAATTTTTTGTCGTTATTTCATATCAATTCTAAAGTGAAATTAGAGGTTTGTTTAAATCCTGGCATGACTCAGTTTCCATAAATACATACCCTAATTTGAATGTCAGAGGGATTTCTAAGATGTGGTTGAGTTTGGTTTGACCGCAATGTTGGTATATCCATAATACTTATTTAATTTTTTGTCGTTATTTCATATCAATTCTTAAGTGAAATTAGAGGTTTGTTTAAATCCTGGCATGACTCAGTTTCCATAAATACATACCCTAATTTGAATGTCAGAGGGATTTCTAAGATGTGGTTGAGTTTGGTTTGACCGCAATGTTGGTATATCCATAATACTTATTTAATTTTTTGTCGTTATTTCATATCAATTCTAAAGTGAAATTAGAGGTTTGTTTAAATCCTGGCATAGCTCAGTTTCCATAAATACATACCCTAATTTGAATGTCAGAGGGATTTCTAAGATGTGGTTGAGTTTGGTTTGACCGCAATGTTGGTATATCCATAATACTTATTTAATTTTTTGTCGTTATTTCATATCAATTCTAAAGTGAATTAGAGGTTTGTTTAAATCCTGGCATGACTCAGTTTCCATAAATACATACCCTAATTCGAATGTCAGAGGGATTTCTAAGATGTGGTTGAGTTTGGTTTGACCGCAATGTTGGTATATCCATAATACTTATTTAATTTTTTGTCGTTATTTCATATCAATTCTTAAGTGAAATTAGAGGTTTGTTTAAATCCTGGCATGACTCAGTTTCCATAAATACATAAGTACCCTAATTCGAATGTCAGAGGGATTTCTAAGATGTGGTTGAGTTTGGGTTGACCGCAATGTTGGTATATCCATAATACTTATTTAATTTTTTGTCGTTATTCCATATCAATTCTAAGTGAAATTAGAGGTTTGTTTAAATCCTGGCATGACTCAGTTTCCATAAATACATACCCTAATTCGAATGTCAGAGGATTTCTAAGATGTGGTTGTGTTTGGTTTGACGCAGCAGTGTTGGTATATCCATAATACTTATTTAATTTTTTGTCGTTATTCATATCAATTCTAAAGTGAAATTAGAGGTTTGTGGAAATCCTGGCATGACTCAGTTTCCATAAAGACATACCCCAATTCGAATGTCAGAGGGATTTCTAAGATGTGGTTGCGTTTGGTTTGACCGCAGTGTTGGTATATCCATAATACTTATTTGATTTTTTGTCGTTATTTCATATCAATCTAAAATGAAATTAGAGGCTTTTGGAAATCCTTGCATTTTCAGTTTCCATAAAGACATACCCTAATTCGAATGTCAGAGGGATTTCTAAGATGTGGTTGAGTTGGTTTGACCGCAGTGTTGGTATATCCATAATACTTATTTAATTTTTTGTCGTTATTTCATATCGATTCTAAAGTGAAATTAGAGGTTTTTGGAAATCTTGGCATGACTCAGTTTCCATAAAGACATACCCTAATTCGAATGTCAGAGGGATTTCTAAGATGTGGTTGCGTTTGGTTTGACCGCAGTGTTGGTATATCCATAATACTCATTTGATTATTTGTCGTTATTTCATATCAATTTTCAAATGAAATTAGAGGTTTTTGGAAATCCTGGCATGACTCAGTTTCCATAAATAATACCCTAATTCGAATGTCAGAGGGATTTCTAAGATGTGGTGAGTTTGGTTTGACCGCAGTGTTGGTATATCCATAATACGTATTTAATTTTTTGTCGTTATTTCATATCAATTCTAAAGTGAAATTAGAGGTTTGTGGAAATCCTGGCATGACTCAGTTTCCATAAAGACATACCCTAATTCGAATGTCAGAGGATTTCTTAGATGTGTGGTTGCGTTTGGTTTGACCGCAGTGTTGGTATATCCATAATACTTATTTGATTTTTTGTCGTTATTTCATATCAATTCTAATATGAAATTAGAGGTTTTTGGAATCCTGGCATGACTCAGTTCCATAAAGACATACCCTAATTCGAATGTCAGAGGAATTTCTAAGATGTGGTTGAGTTTGGTTTGACCGCAGTGTTGGTATATACATAATATTATTTGATTTTTTGTCGTTATTTCATATCAATTCTAAAATGAAATTATTGGTTTTTGGAAATCCTGGCATGACTCAGTTTCCATAAAGACATACCCTAATTCGAATGTCAGAGGGATTTTTAAGATGTGGTTGCGTTGGTTTGACCGCAGTGTTGGTATATCCATAATACTTATTTGATTTTTTGTCGTTTTTTCATATCAATTCTTAAATGAAATTATAGGTTTTTGGAAATCCTGGCATGACTCAGTTTCCATAAAGAATACCCTAATTCGAATGTCAGAGGGATTCTAAGATGTGGTTGCGTTTGATTTGACCGCGCAGTGTTGGTATATCCATAATACTTATTTGATTTTTTGTCGTTATTTCATATCAATTCTAAAATGGAATTAGAGGTTTTTGGAAATCCTGGCATGACTCAGTTTCCATACAGACATACCCTAATTCGAAATCAGAGGGATTTCTAAGATGTGGTTGAGTTTGGTTTGACCGCAGTGTTGGTATATCCATAATACTTATTTAATTTTTTGTCGTTATTTCATATCAGGTCAGATTTGACTTCGAGGTGTTTCGTTAAACCGAATAAAGGGGAGAATATTTGTCCTGATGAAAAATGAAACGAAGAATATGAATATTTTCAAGCGAATCACTCCGAGGAGGCAAAGTTTTTCTGCTGAGTTTATCATGTCTGTGCGCTACGACAAAGATAAAAATGTCTTGTACTCGTTTATATTTTTTACTGCTCATACATGACATAAAATAATGATGAAATGAATAGGCTATTCGTTCTCATCAATTAGTTTTTTCAACCAGAATATGCTTTCTCCAGTGGCACCTCATCAACTATAGTCCGTTCACGAAAGTTTGAGCGCATAGTAGGCGTTTGTTTTATATATGAAGTTGGCAGTATTTGCTGTCATAACGTAAAATAAAGTAAACGATGTCGAATATATCCGGCCTCGTCCGACGAGCTTCATGGACCTATAATACTAACTGTACGTCGAACTTCCTTACTGTCGCGTAGAAAAAAATGAGGCAAAAGGCCGCCATTTGCAGTTTGGGGTGAACCACAAATATTTTGATGTTTTATGTCATCTGTGCTCGAATTTTGATTGAAACATAGACGTTCCTTTGAAAGAAGTGATGAAAAACGAACTCTTTATATTAGTGTTCTGTGAACTCTGACATTTCGGCCTATTAAAATATTTTCGATTCTTGTGATTAGTTATTAAACAATAATGGTAATCCTATCATTTTTATTCGTTGAAATAAAATAAATGAAGGAATATTGGTAATTCTAATATTAAATTCATAGAAAAAGTGACACCTCTCAAATCCACCCCAAACTGCAAATGGCCGTCGTTTGCCTCAAAATTTTTGACATGTTCGCCATCTAGTTAGTATTATAAATCTATGACATGCTTGGGAGTTATCAGAGAACTATGCAATATTGACAACATTGCTTATCAATCTGACAAGAAAATAAACAACATAACCCAAAATTTAAATATACACAGTGGAATTTGCCAAATTTCCATGGCCAACCGACGGCTCAACCTTTCGTGAACGGACTAGGAAGGTGAGGTATAATGATCCCCTTAAGGGAAAATTTCAATTGTGGCTAAAGTTGAAGGCAAAACCGCAAGATTTCAATTGTTTGAAGGTAGTGAATGTACTTAACTTTGTATCTGCCTACTTATTTTCCATTTCATCTATGTAGTTTTTTTGTATTACATATTTTTGTTAAAGTTTAGTAAAGGATCATTTTATACACCCTGTGGATAAAATGATCCCTGGGGTAGGGGCAAAATGATCCCAGGGATCATTTCGTACTATGAGTTAATAAATATCAGATAAGAATGAAATAATAAACTCTACTGTTTATTTGAATGATAAAATGTATTGTTCATAACAATTTAAGTATGTAAGCAAGTCACACAAAACAAAAATATTCGATGGGTTTGAAAAATAATATTTTTCCTGGGCGTTTCTCAAAGTCGAGAGAAATTCATCCACCCCATTCTTATTAAAACCTCGCGCACGCATTGTAACGTCTGGATATCTACGTCTAAATCCACGAAGCCATTCAAGTCCAGTTTTTCCTTTAGCTTCGGAAAATTGATGCGGTAAATTATTTCTTTCTGCCATTTTTGGTGAGCTGAGGTTAAGAATTTCTGAATGGTCAGCCCGTATATTATTCTGGACTCCATGTCAACAAGTTCCAATTCTTGTTCCAGGTTGAACACTGTTTGTTTGCTACCTAACTTTTTAGCTGAACTACCTCATTTTATTTTTACCTTTGGCTCTTCTTTCTGTTACCATCACAGGGACCTCAAATTCTCTTCTCGCGGTTTTGTGAGCCATACCATCTCTAATGCCTTTTGCATATGTTCTTCAGGCCTCTTTTGCGATTAGTTATCTATACTAATATTATAAAGAGGTAAAGTTTGTGTGTTTGTATTTATTAAATTGTAAGAGCTTTTCTCGGGATCTACTGAACCGATTTTGAAAATTCTTTCACCAATAGAATGCCACATTATTCATGAATGCCATAGGTTATATAAAAAACCGAAAATATAAAGGCTATTACGTGGTAGCCCGTTTTGCAAAGTGACTCGGAGAAAAAACGTATGAAGGCCAAATCAGCGCACTGTGCCGGCGCGCGATGTTTCCGGGTTAATTCGGTTCGTGTCGTGCTCGCTTCGGGAGAAAGGGGAGTGGCCATTTACATGTGAGAGGGATACATTATTCTTAAGCAGCGTCCACACTATGCCGGGCGAGGCCGAGCGGGCTGACCCGGGCGGCCTAAGCCGGGTTGGTGTGGACGCCCCGGGCGGCTTAAAAAGCCGGCCCGAGCCGAGCCGATCCCAACCCGCAGAAAGTAGGTACAGATCAAAGGATGCCGGCCCGAGCCGAACGAAAATATGTAGTGGGGACGTGCCGAGCGGCACCGGGCGGCTTTAGTTACAATTGAATTGTCGAATATAGGTAGATATAACCCGGGCGGCTCGTTTTCGGTGTGGACGTCGTGCCGGCCCGAACGAACCCGCCCGGCTTGGGCCGCCCGGGTCAGCCCGCTCGGCCTCGCCCGGCATACTCCGGCATAGTGTGGACGCTGCTTTATATCATGGAGAGGTAGGTATCTGCGTCTGCGCGGCTCAATCGTTTGGTCGGCTCCTTAGGCTACGGACGTTCCCGAACAGTCAGTTTGTTTTATACGTAAAAATGGGCCACTCGGGAAACTTTTACAAGAAACATCATTATTATATGGGACGAACGTACCATGAGCCATAGAGCTCATGTTGAAGCATTAAACCGAACGCTCAAAGACTTCAGAAACTCTGATGCTATAATGGGTGGCGTTACTTTTGTTTTCGCGGGCGATTTTCGGCAAACACTGCCTGTAGTAACGAAAGGAACACGCGCAGATGTCATCAGAGCATGCTTGAAAGCATCTCATTTATGGAGTTCGGTTGCATCTCTCAATTTACGAACTAACATGAGAGTCCATTTGAGCGACAACGACGATGACGACTTCCCGCGTCAACTACTCAATCTAGGCGAAGGAAAAATTGTCTCTCCTAACACCAACAGCAATGACATTAAACTTGATGAGACATTAGGACACATATTGCACAGGTTGGAACATCTTATTGACGCAATATATCCCGGTCTTGAAAATTTATTGGAGAGAGATCATCATTGGCTTTGTTCTAGGGCAATATTGGCACCCAGAAACGAATCAGTCAATGAAATAAATAAACTCATTTTAGAGAAAATTCCCGGTCAGGTCAAACACTATAAGTCCATTGATAAGGTGTACAGTATTGAGGATACGCTGCACTATCCCCAAGAATTTTTAAATTCTTTAAACCCTTCTGGCTTACCTCCTCATGACCTCGTGTTAAAGGTTGGCATTCCTATCATGTTATTAAGAAACTTGGGCCCCCCAACATGTGTAATGGGGCAAGGCTGCTTACCAAAGAGTTAAGGGAAAATATAATCGTGGCGACCATTCTCACAGGGCCAGCAGTGGGACAACTGGCTTATATTCCGCGGATACCCATGATTCCCACTGATTTACCCATACCGTTCAAAAGGCTACAGTTCCCAGTGAAGATCTCTTTCGCCCTCACTATTAACAAGTCCCAAGGTCAAACATTCTCTCTGGTGGGCATTGACCTGAGAAAGCCGTGTTTTTCCCATAGGCAGTTATATGTTGGCTTATCTCGGGTTGGAAGTCCTGATAGACAATATATTTTGCTACCAAATGATGATAATACATCTAACATAGTTTACAGAGAAGTTTGGAACAATTAGAACTACCATAACCAAACTAACTTTTCCCGCGACTTGGTTCTCATGGTTTTCGTTTATCGCAAATTCCGCAAAAAATGTTTTTTTCTTTCGGACAGAATTACGTTCGAATTTTGTATTAGCATGAAATACTAACTATACCTACGTATAACCCTCCTTTTGGCAGTTGGAAATTAAAACATAACAAGAATGTTATGTTTTAATTTCCAACTGCCAAAAGGAGGGTTTTAGTACAGAAGTACTTAAAAAGGATTATTAACATTCCTATGCCCAACGGAGTGGGCACGGGTCAGCTAGTAGGTTTATAAATTCTTGGCATGATCTGTAAACAAAAACTATAAATGGGATAAAATGATTCCAGGGATCATTTTAGATACACAGAAGGGATCATTTCACCCCAAATACCAAATTACAAAATATCGATCAAAACAAAACCTTCACATACCGCGTGCGGTGATCGAACATGGCTTAAATATTAGCTAACTGCTACTAATACCCTGAAATAAAACAACATTTCAGTAAACACTTACATGTAAAAAAAAACGAAAGTCCAAAAATATGCTTACCTTAGATCAGAGCCACACTTTTTGATTATTTTTTAATAAAATCACGCCAAGCACTCGCACCGCATTGACATTTTACAGGTAACTCGCAGGGGCTTAGGGGAACATGTTTCATGTGTATTTGGATAGATGGTACAAACTGTTTCTGATTTACGGTGGGGGATCATTTGACCCTAGGGATCGTATTACCTCACTTTCCCCTAATTTATTCCTCTTTTATTGAAATATTCTAAATTTTACGCGCAGATTGTCTCACATTGAAATATAATTTTTTTTGTTTTACTCCTTTCACCATGTTCTCAGTATTTCGGACCCTCTTAACCTCAAAGTAAGGAGTAGGGGAAAGTCGGGGAATCCCGGCCAAGCGGTTTATCATATATTGGCAACCACAGAAGTTGTATGTCTATTGTAGGTTGTATATTAGAAGCCAATAATAGTATATTATTCGATGAGCGGTAATGCAGGTCAAAACACACGCAGATGAATTTTGTGTAAATCATCAAGTGTGTTTTGAGCATTACCGCGATTTGAATACTATACTTTATTCACGACTTTTTCTGTAAAATTCGGATTAATCTGCATTTAAAAAATTTTGAACAGTTGTCAAAAGCGTTGACAACATTTCGTCCAACCGTCAAACCTCTGTACTTTGTGGTCGAGAATCAAATCAGAGTCTCTAACTAATCAAATTAAGTACTTTCGCAACTTCAAAAATTTACGTTTTCCAAAAATAAATCTGGAATGAATCGCTAGAACGTTATCTTGATGGCTGAAATAGATTTCCTGATCGATCCTACTTTTTATTCATTTAATTTGTAAGCAATTTCATTTTTTCTAGGTATTTTTATTAGCGGGTGTTATGGGCGGGTGTTATTATAACACTCGCTTTTCGGTTCATAGACATTTCTATGGTTGTGTTATAGCTACTTTTACACATAGAAATTAGTTTAATAATTGACATATTACTCTATAGGAGTGGATAAAAACATTTATCCACGATAAATGCGATTTTTATTCGTAAATAATGGCCCGTTCATCGCAGCCTTTTATTTGTGATTTTTTCTTAATTTGAAGGCTTGTTTTATAAAGTTTTTCACAACTAAAGTGAGTCGAGCTTTTTGTCCAGTTCAATTTTTTTCCTATTTGGACCCTTGAAACACTTCGACCATGATTTTATTATCAAATATCCTTAAGCGGCCGTGATTCCCTCACTTCACCCTAAACATAGAGATGCCCCTACGTTTTCTTAGTACTGCATTTCAATCAACCAAGCTCTAGAATAAGATGAAAAGCACTTTACTGCCGACCTGGGGTGACGTAAACAATGGGTTAGATTTTCATTTCTACAATTTCTGAACATAATACAACATTTTCTTGATTTGGCCATAGCTGTAATTACCGGAACACTATTAAGCAATATGAACTTCCACTAAATCAGTCAAATAATGCAAATTATGAACGTCAAATTGAAACGGAAATATAAACACAACGAATCGAACAACTAAACAGTAACAGAACGATGTTGCCAAACTGGCAGAATGTTCTATAGCAGACTCTAGCTATTAGTATCATAGTAGGATGCCGTAGACCAATTATCCCAATACGGAAGAATGATAGGGCACAGTTCGCAACGTCGAATGTTGTTCGCCTTCATATACAGACTCTATAGTCCGTTCACGAAACTTTGAGCTGTCGGTTGGCCATGACAATTTGGCATATTCCACTGTGTATATTAAAATTTTAGGTTACATTGTGTGTTTTTCTGTCCGATTGATACACAATGTTGCCAATATAACATAGAGTTTTCTGATAACTCAGAAGCTCGTCCGACGAGGCCGGGTACATTCGGCAACGTTGACTTTGTTCATCGTTATGACAGCAACTACTGCCATTCTTAGATAGATAAACAAAAGCCTACTTTGCGCTCAATAATATGTGAACGGAGTATACCGGCTCCACAAGCTAGTAGTAATCTCACCTGCTCTCACCTCCTAGCCAACGAGGTCGACCAGATCAAAAGCATTTTTTAGTGTTTTGAGTTAGACAGCTAGCGTAAATCCTTCCCAATTTATTTGTAGGGCAAGCCAATGATCAAAAATGGATTTCATATGTTAGTTAGTGGGATCGAGAGGAACGTTAAAAGATCAATTTGATGGTAAATAATTCAATATGTTGATGGAAAATATTTATTTATATTTAAACATATTTCTTTCGAAATCTAGATATTACTATAATTCATTGGATGGCTTTTTGGTAACATTCATAATAATCACATATCAGCAATCCGAGATTTTCGAATGCTTTCGAGTTTTTTATGCTAGCGCATTTTTCAATAATATTGCTAGCTTTATCCTCTGCAAAGCCCAATTTAACAAGATGTGATATAATAATATCCTTGTTAACATTGCCTTCGTCATCAACGAAAGCGATATTTTTTGATATACAAACTATGTGGTTCAGCAAATTTTGATTGGTTCTATCCACATGTCCAGTTTTCCTCATCTTTATGAAGCTTTCATCATCGGAATTGGTTTCGTTTTTGCATTCTTCATGGAGAGTTTTGAGAAGATCTTCAAAATCTTCTCTATAATCGGCCTGAAAATGAATGAAGAGATCATTCGTTAGAATTTCAATTTTATATTCAACTGGAGACCAGGGATAAACGAAACAATTTTCAATTTTCTCGCTACATCTCATTGATGTTTGGGAATATCAAAGTTCTAATTATTACACATGAAAGAGTGGTTCTTTGACCATATTTCAGCATAAGTAGAACATTATCGCTTGAAATTTGTTTGGAGTGTCAGTCATAATAACTGTAATTCGTAAAAACCCATAGTGGTGGTATTCAAGGAGGTGAATTAAGAGTCTTAGTACGAGTCCACAACGGCGCACCGACCCTAGCCCATCGCACCGCGATGTCGATATTTGAAGTTTGTTACGAACTAAATACGTCATTTAATGACATTGCGGTGCGATGGGCTAGGGTCGGTGCGCCGTTGTGGACTCGTACTTAGAAACCACTATATGAGTGATAAAATATCTTTATTTGAAGGCTGACATGTTTCGGCGTACTGCCATTTTCAAAGCCATATTGAAATAATTGAAGGATCGAATTAAAACGTTGAATTTAGCTGTAATCGAGTCCAAAAAAATGATTATTATGAGTTTCGTGTAAGTTTGAAAATAGTTTTTAGGTTAGATAAAATAAAAACGATGGACATAAACAAACAAATAAATAAATAAGCAAACGAGAATATGAATCGACTCACAATCAAATAAATTTATCAGTTAATATTTTTAAAAAAAGTTTTCTCGAAGTCATTCCTTCCGTTCGAGTCGAAATAAACGAAGTCAAAACTGTATTGTACACTTGGGTGATCAAATTATGAGTTGAAAACAAACAAAACAACCTGCACAGAAAGGCTGACAGATGACGTTATGTGACGCGATAGAGGGGATCATAGAAATGTGTGTGTTCTTCTTATTATGTTGGAACCTATGGAAAAAAGCATTTTGTTGGTTTTCTAAAGTCGGCGCTTTTTGAGGAGCTTAAATGTTTCCTGAAAGGTGTTCACCATCTTGGAATTGAGGGTATAAAAATTGGGGATGTTCGTATGCTTATATATTTCGGCCTCCTCTAGGATCTCCTGCCGTCTTCCGTACTCGCAGTGGTGTAAGAGTTTAACGTCGTTTTCTCTATTAAGTTGTGTTGACTTTCCTTAAGGTGCACGCCAAAGAGCGATTTGTTGTTGTCGGCTATCCTGGAGCTGGCGAGGTGTTCGCTAACTCTTGTGCCAACACTTCTGCCGCTTCTGCCTACGTAGATGGTACTGCAGTCTCCGCATTTAAGCCGGTAGACTCCTGGTTTCTTCAGGTGATGGATGGGGTCTTTGTTTCCTAACAAATGTGCTGAAGGGTGTTCGAAGACTTGAAGGATACTTGTAGGTTTTCGATGTTCTACCTATCTTCAAGGATATGTTCCCGTGATATGGGAGGCTTATATATTGCTTTTTCTTCATGTCAGAGTTAGCTGGTGTTGCTGATGTGCGGTGGATGATGTTCTGTGTGTTCGCTCTGCCCTTGAACTCATTGACTAGGTCTTCAATCTTCTGCGAGTTGTGGCCATTCTGCGATGCGATATATTTCAGAGTTTCAACCTCCCTGCGAAAACTCTCTTCGTCTAGTGGAACCCTGGATAGTCTATGAATGTATGTTCTGAAAGCAGTGAGCTTGTGCTTGGGGTGGTGGCATGACATACTGGGTATGTGTGGGACGGTTTGGATTGGCTCCTGAAGATGTCGAAGGTGAGTTTTGAACTTGACCGAATGATCGATATATCCAGGAAGCTTATTCTCCCATTGTTTTCGTGTTCTATTGTAAAACTTATGTTGCTATGCAATTGATTAATCCAGTGTGCAACATGTCGAATTCTTCTTTCGTTCCGTTCCATCCTGGGAGAATATCGTAGACATAACGGAACCAGAATAGAATTTTAGACCTGAATGGATTTAGGCTGTTGAATACGAGTCTGCGCTCGAAGAAAGACATAAACACTTCGGCAAAGGTCTGTGATAGACAGTTGCCCATGCTGAGACCGTCCTCCTGCGAGTACGGAAGACGGCAGGAGATCCTAGAGGAGGCCGAAATATAATAGCATACTAACATCTCCAATTTTGATACCCTCAATTCCAAGATGGTGAACATCTTTCAGGAAACATTTAGGCTCCTCAAAAAGCGCCGACTTTAAAAACCAACAAAATGCTTTTTTCCATAGGTTCCAACATAATTAGAAGAAAACACACATTTCTATGATCCCCTCTATCGCGTCACATAACGTCATCTGTCAGCCTTTCTGTGCAGGTTGTTTTGTTTGTTTTCAACTTATAATTGATCACCCAAGCGTACAATACAGTTTTGACTTCGTTTATTTCGACTCGACCGGAAGGAATGACTTCGAGAAAACACTTTTTTTAAAATATTAACTGATAAATTTATTTGATTGTGAGTCGATTCATATTCTCGTTTGCTATTTGCCGACACAGGCAATTGCTAAGTGATTTTAGACAAAGACGCATACATACAGAAAGTCAACACATTTTTAACCGAAAACAATTTCAAAACAAAGTCGTCCACATTCATGAATAATTTCAATAACTCCTAACTGATACCTGGAAGACGCTGCTCCCGATGAATTACCAGATCCCTCGACTTTACGGCTTACCCAATATTCACAAAGTCAATGTTCCCATTAGACCCGTCGTTTCCTCCTGTGGTAGCATCTCACACAATTATCGCAGTATCTTAATAAATTCTTGGAGAGCAATTTAACATATAGATCACAATAAAGTGTGCGGAACTCATTGGACCTCATTGATAAACTCAAAAATGTGGTTCTGCAGGATGACACTATACTTGCATCTTTCGACGTATCAAATCTTTTCACCACCGTTCCAATAAAGCAAACACTGCAAATTTTGAAGAACCTACTGATCCACTCTGACTTGTCTGATGACCTTGCAGATAGCATTTTCAATCTCTCAAAATTGTGCCTCGACCAGAACTTCTTTTCATTCGATGAACGGATATACTCGCAGGAGGACGGTCTCAGCATGGGCAACTGTCTATCACTAACCTTTGCCGAAGTGTTTATGTCTTTCTTCGAGCGCAGACTCGTATTCAACAGCCTAAATCCATTCAGGTCTAAAATTCTATTCTGGTTCCGTTATGTCTACGATATTCTCCCAGGATGGAACGGAACGAAAGAAGAATTCGACATGTTGCACCACTGGATTAATCAATTGCATAGCAACATAAGTTTTACAATAGAACACGAAAACAATGGGAGAATAAGCTTCCTGGATATATCGATCATTCGGTCAAGTTCAAAACTCACCTTCGACATCTTCAGGAAGCCAATCCAAACCGTCCACACAATACCCAGTATGTCATGCCACCACCCCAAGCACAGCTCACTGCTTTCAGAACATACATTCATAGACTATCCAGGGTTCCACTAGACGAAGAGAGTTTTCGCAGGGAGGTTGAAACTCTGAAATATATCGCATCGCAGAATGGCCACAACTCGCAGAAGATTGAAGACCTAGTCAATGAGTTCAAGGGCAGAGCGAACAACACAGAACATCATCCACCGCACATCAGCAACACCAGCTAACTCTGACATGAAGAAAAAGCAATATATAAGCCTCCCATATCACGGGAACATATCCTTGAAGATAGGTAGAGACATCGAAAACCTACAAGTATCCTTCAAGTCTTCGAACACCCTTCAGCAACATTTTGTTAGGAACAAAGACCCCATCCATCACCTGAAGAAACCAGGAGTCTACCGGCTTAAATGCGGAGACTGCAGTACCACTACGTAGGCAGAAGCGGCAGAAGTGTTGGCACAAGAGTTAGCGAACACCTCGCCAGCTCCAGGATAGCCGACAACAACAAATCGCTCTTTGGCGTGCACCTTAAGGAAAGTCAACACAACTTTAATAGAGAAAACGACGTTAAACTCTTACCCACTGCGAGTACGGAAGACGGCAGGAGATCCTAGAGGAGGCCGAAATATATAAGCATACGAACATCCCCAATTTTTATACCCTCAATTCCAAGATGGTGAACACCTTTCAGGAAACATTTAAGCTCCTCAAAAAGCGCCGACTTTAGAAAACAACAAAATGCTTTTTTCCATAGGTTCCAACATAATAAGAAGAACACACACATTTCTATGATCCCCTCTATCGCGTCACATAACGTCATCTGTCAGCCTTTCTGTGCAGGTTGTTTTGTTTGTTTTCAACTCATAATTTGATCACCCAAGTGTACAATACAGTTTTGACTTCGTTTATTTCGACTCGAACGGAAGGAATGACTTCGAGAAAACACACTTTTTTAAAAATATTAACTGATAAATTTATTTGATTGTGAGTCGATTCATATTCTGTTGCTTATTTATTTATTTGTTTGTTTATGTCCCATCGTTTTTATTTTATCTAACCTAAAAACTATTTTCAAACTTACACGAAACTCATAATAATCATATTTTTTCTGATCGAATCAATAATGAGCAATATCGCCTTAGTTACCATATGTCATAAACACTCATATATCCCAAGGGAAATATGAAACGTCAAGTCTTATTGTCCCAAGGGAAATATGAAACGTCAAGTCATATTTTACTCAAAATAGTATATTATGCAACCTTATACATCAGAAAAAAGTCATTTGGTGCTTCTATCAAAATTCTTGATCTGCTCCCGGGACAACACTGCTGATTTTTTGGGAACGGGTCCTTTATTTTTGTTCTAACAAAATACTCTTCCACTTCTTCGAATAATTTGACATTCGTTTCTTCCTTCAAAAATGCAGCAACATAGATAATTTTGGCCATAACGTGTTTGGTGAATATTCCTGCAACAGGAGATCGAATGAATTAATCATACATTGAATCTAAGAATCAGAGCAACATACCAAATCTTCAAAATATGCTAGCAGAATATTTTCGCTGACACCGTCCAACACTTTTTCTTTTCCACTCTGGAAAGCCTTCATACCTCTTTACTATGAGCAGCTTCAGATTTGGCCGGAATAAAAAATTCACGGGCTTTCGCCGCTTGAGTTTCGACGTAGTTCGACATTATTTCAATGATTTTATTTCTGACAAGACGTCAAAATAAAACCAGTCAACCATGATTCTCACAAACACAGCCCATAGCAACGTTAAAAATCCAATTGAATCAATAATTTACAATATAATATTAATTTTTCCATTTCAAGAACGATATTGTATCGATCAGAAAAAACTATTGATTACAACACGGGAAATATGAATACATTTTCCACGGTTGCCTCATACATCCCTCGGGCTTCGCCCTCGGGATGTAACTAGGACAACTCGGGAAATATAGTATTCATATTTCCCTAGTTGTAATAATAGCTATTTTTTGGACTCGATTACAGCTAAATTCAACGTTTTAATTCGATCCTTTAATTATTTCAGTATGGCTTTGAAAATGGCAGTACGCCGAAACATGTCAGCCTTCAAATAAAGATATTTTATCACTCATATAGTGGTTTCTAAGACTCTTATTCACCTCCATAATAACTGTGTTTCTTCTTTGTTTTCGTTATTCTTTCTGGGTTCTACTTTGATGAAAATTGCAATCGGTATGAAAGTAACAAATTTCAAGGGCGTATCCAGCTTTAGATTTAGGGGGGTCACGTGAAGGCCATGTTGTCTTTTATGAGGATCCACGAATTTTTTTGAAAATTGGAACATTTCTTCGATAGCTGAACCAGTCTCTGGGGGGGTCATAGGAGTCGGTACCCCCCCAACTATCGAAGAAATGTTCCAATTTTCAAAAAACTGGTGAGGGGGGGGTCCTGACCCCTATGACCCTCCTTGAATCCGCCCTTGACAAGTTGTTATTTTCATCCCTACATCTAGAATTTCTTGAACTTGACAACCACATGCTCCTAATTCAGAAAAGTCCGATTGCAAGCACTTGAATAGAAAGACGAATAGTGATGCTATGTTATTTTTATTTTACATATATGCTCGAACCAACTATAATCAGAATGGATACATTTGAAAAAAAATTGATTTTGGAATTGATATAGCGGAATTGACTCGATATGTCCACAACCTTTCTGCACAGCACCGTGAGCTCAACTGTGGCGAAGGGCGGTCCACAAAAATGCATTTTCTTTGATGCAACCATCAGCGCCACTAAAATAATTTGACTGAAAACTCATTCGTTACATTCATCCCGCCTGTTTTTATATATACCTAGTCTCCCTAAACATTTTGCTCTGTAGGCTAGCGTTTTGAAGTATTTTTAACGACTCACAGTTTTATCTGTGATGGGTTCATATCCGACATACGGTAACATATTTATCATCAATAACCCCAGTCCAGATCAACAAATTTTTATTTGGAATCGTTGTCATACTTTTCAACGGCTTTATCAAGTTATCACAAGATTAATATTATTTCTTTTTCACAAGTTATTGGAAAATACTCCTAGATTATAAATCGGAAATCATTAGCTATTTAATCTACCAATTTTTTAATGAACCAGTTGATTACAAGTGGCGCAGGTATTGAATATGCACAAAGGTTATAGCCCCATCTTTACAGCACTGGAAAAATTTGCCTTTGCATATTCTGATACGCCAATGTGTTTTACATAAAGAAAAAAGTTCAATGATAAGGAACCGTTTCGAGAAACCTGACATTTTATGGTCAAAATTCAACATGATCATATATTCAAATGCAAATGAATTAAATCCAACGAGCTTTATTCCGAACAATTCTTGTGATTCTGTATACTACGGTCGCAAAAAATAATCTATACTAATATTATAAAGAGGAAGATTTGTATTTTGAAGAGTAACGTCCATGATGATAAATACCTGTAAACAATTCATTCAAAGATTTGTATGTTTGTGGGTTTGTGGATTTGTGGGTTTGTGAGTTTGTGGCGTTGATATGAGATAACTCATAAGCTACTGGAACGATTTCAATAATTCTTTCACACTTAGAATGCTACATTATCCTTGAGTAACATAGGCTATACTTTTCACCCGAGAAAATTGAGGAAACCTACTATAACTTCAATGATAATAATTATGAGTACCAAAATCAGCTATTTCAGGTGCGCTGCGAAAACCGTAAGACGTACGTGGAAACAATGTATGACGGAAATGTACCTCTTTAATAGTTCTGCGATAGCATATATCTATCTTTCAAGGTTTACTCGGTATCATCTTTTAAAGTTTTCCGAAAGTTCTCGAAATTATGCATTATTTGGGAGTATTTTTTTATGAATACGCTATTGATCTTTATCCAATTAAATACGTCTTTCGCCCCAGTATTTAATATAGAACGAAATTGCCTTTTACATCATTCAATTATGATGAATACATCAAAAGATATGGCAGGTTGAAGATGAAATCGCACCAAAATCGAATTGCGTCTCCGAGCACGATACACAAACACCGGTATGCCGACGCGCATCGAGATGTGACGTCACTGCGGAGAATTTCCATTGCATTTGCGGGATGGAAGTGTTAGAACTCGATGGAATGATTGGAAATTGGAATAATGCAATTAATCGCAAGTTTCATTGAAAATGCAATCAACTAACTATTTCAAATGAAATTTCTTCGATGTCTTTGTTTGTTGATCCTGGAATATATCAATGAAGTGTTATAAATATGGATGTTAGTGCTAAGTATTTACGAGTATTTGAGAGAATAAATATTCAAGTTTCATTCAAAAACTTCGAATAAATGAAAATATTTTATCATGTTTAGGAAATTTCCATGAATGTCATTTATAATTAGTGAATTTGGAAAGTTTTTTGTCCATTTTTTTCTTCATATTCTGTAAACTGATCTTCTTATTCAGATCCCGGTGTCTTAAGTTGGTACGGATTCACCTCAAAACGATAGGTTTTAAAAAAAGTGGTCATAGGGCGTTTGTAAAGAATTTAATTAACCTATAAAATGAGGTATCAATCGTCTTGATCGAATGAGCACAGACCGATTTATTTTCATTAGAAGATGAAAAAATGTAATTTTCCATCTCCTCCCAAGTTTATTCGAGATATTTTCAAAACGATAGGTTATAGAAAACAGTGGTCAATAGGGCGTTTGAAGAGAATTGATCTATATCTTTACTAATATTATACTTATACTCATATTATAAAGAGGAAAGATTTGTATGTTGTGGTTTGATACGAGTTAACTCATAAGCTACTGGAGATTTCAATAATTATTTCACCCTTAGAATGAATGCTACACTATCCCTGAGTAACATGGGCTATACTTTTCACCCGAGAAGATTGAGGAAACCTACTATAACTTCAATGATAATAAATGTGAGTACCAAAATCAGCCATGATCAGCTATTTCAGGTGCGCTGCAAAAACCGTAAGACGTACATGGAAACAATGTATGACGGAATATACCTCTTCAATAGTTCTACAAAAAAGTCCGCGATAGCATATATCTATCTTTCAAGGTTTACTCGGTAATACCTTTAAACGTATCCGAATGTTTCTCAAATTATGCATTATTTAGGAGTATTTTTTTATGAATACGCTATTGATCCTTATCCAATTAAATACGTCGTTCATACCCAGTATTTAATTTAGAACGAAATTGCCTCTTCCATCATTCAATTATGATGAATACATCAAAAGATATGGCAGGTTGAAGATGAAATCGCACCAAAATGTCTCCGAGGTAGGCACTAGGCGGGTAGGAGAAGGTACCGAAGTGTGAGGGATGTTTGTATGAATGTATTTTGGATTGCCCATGTCCGTATGTTTATGACCACAAATCAGATCAACAGATGGCGCTGAAGTCGTTATTCTTCTACTCTGCAACTAAACGGCTCGATCGAATTGAATAAATTTTTGTGTATAGAGAACAACGTCTGTTGGGCCTGCTAGTTAAAAATAACTTGAAACTTAGTGGTGAATTTTGTTGAAATCATTAAACTTGTAATTCGTCAACACTCATATTTCCAATTAAATTGTTTCTGATCATAGAGTGCCAGTTTTATCGAACAGTTCACCTCAGATCAAAAAACCAAGAATATCCGAATTTGCTATGCAAATCAAATTTGTCAAGTTGAGGATTTGTGCAAAGAAAGTAGCTATCATTTGTGACAGTCTACATAAAAATCTTAGTTCTGTATTCAGAGAGTTTTTGAGGAATGAACAAAAAATTGAATGAAATATAAATTTTTGTCATTTGTTATCTCTGCAACGAAGATCCGGATCAAAAAATGAGCAGTTGCGTTTGAGCGCTCGTTCTTTGGTGGTGCAATGAACTTCCTCAAATTTTTGTATATGACTTGAGACTGATACTAAATATATAAATGTTAAATCTCAGCACTATCAGAATAATATTCTGGAAATCATTCCAGAAGTGGAATATGTAAAAAGGTGACAATTGAAAGAATTTAATTCTATCCATAGTTCTAATGATGCGATTTCCTTGAAATTTCGCATGAACATTTAGTGTATCAATTTTTATACACAAAATAAACTTCACTGGAACAGGATGTCTTATTATGGAATTATAGAGTTTTTTCTCCAATGTTCCAATTTAATTTTCCATGGTTCAGTTCCACCATGGCCACAAAATATTGCTATGCAAATCAAATTTGTCAAGTTGAGGATTTGTGCAAATTCAATATGTAAAGTCTAGTAAAATCGAGCAAAGTGCCAGAAAGTAGCTACCATTTGTGACAGTCTTCATAAAAATCTTAGTTCTGTATTCATAGAGTTTTTGAGGAATGAACAAAAAATTGAATAAAATATAAATTTTTGTCATTTGCTATCTCTGCAACGAAGATCCGGATCAAAAAATTTGAGGAAGACCCGAGCAGTTGCGTTTGAGCGCTCGTTCTTTGGTGGTGCAATGAACTTCCTCAATTTTTGTATATGACTTGAGACTGATACTAAATATATAAATATATGTAAAAAGTTGACAATTGAAAGAATTTAATTCTATCTATAGTTCTAATGATGCGATTTCCTTGAAATTTCGCATGAACATTAATGTTTCAATCTTCATACACAAAATTAACTTCACTGGAACAGGATGTCTTGTTATGGAATAATGGAGTTTTTATTTCCAGTATCCCAATTTAATTTTCTAGGGTTCAGTTCCCACTATGGCCACAAAATATTGTCGCAAATTTTCATTTCGATTGATTCCGTTTTGTCTGAGATATTGAAGAAAAAAAAATTTGAATGACCAGATTTTATGGAGAACCCAGTATGATTTGGCTGGTTAACAAACTTAACCGAGGCATTTGTGACCCGAAGTCAACCTGAAAGTCCCTGGGTCAATCCCTTTGAAAGCTATCGTGCTATCGGACGGCCGGACCCACGGACATAATTGAGTTTGACCACGGATTCTTCATCAAGAAATCAAACCCCTATCGTTTGAGACCATTTTTGGCTCAAAATCCGAAAATTACAGACATTTGGGCGAAACGATATAGCACTCGTAGTAGAACGAGCGCTCAAAAAATGGAAGGGAAAAAAGGTAAATTTTACATGAAAAATCTACAATTGGTGCACTTATTTAGGAACACCTATGTCTGCTCAACAAAATAGATATCTTGGCTTAATACAATGATTTTCCTGCAGTTCAAACTCAGAATTCGTTAGCATAAAATATTTAGTGTTTGCGGTAATAAAAATTTACTCTATTTATCAGATCGTCAATTAAGAAAAATATAGTAAACATTACTCACTATTGTCAATGAAACATAAAGTATTGCTAACGTAAACACGACGAACCTCATTGTTCTGCTATAGAAATATTAATAATTAAATTATAAGCTAGTACTTTGATGATAATATGTATACTTATATCGAGAATGGAGAGGAAACTTATTAGCATTGAATTCGTTCAAAGCCTTAATTAATATTCCAATACCACATATTTTTTTCATTCATGGAAAAGTTGTTTGTTAAAAAAAGAGTGAGGAATATATCTTTCTCTAAAAAAGTGACGCTACGAATATAAATGTGATATTTTTCGGTTAGTAAATATTCATAATTTATAAATTTAATTGATAATTAAATTAATATGCACATCTGATTATTCGTATTGTTTGTTTTCACATGATAAACTGGTGATAATATTTGTTGGTAACCTCCAAATGAGAGAAGTCAACAAAGAAAATTACCTGATTTATGGATAAACTGATGATAACATGATTATAAATGTTCTGGAAGTATTAATTTGTTTCTCCGACCTGGACATAACACCGAAATATTACCAATTTATATTCGTTTTACTTATGAGAACAAGCACAGAAAAACTTTTTCAAAAAATTGTCGAGCTTGAAATCAAAAACTTTGGAATGTTTATATTCGAAAAACTACCATTTAAATTTCCACGAAGCTATGGGTTTCATTTGTAAATTCAACTTTTTGATTCAAATCTTAAACCCACCCTGGAAATTAAAATTTTTTCATGTCTGGCCTACCGCTGACCGTTTGTCCAACATGAACAAGTAGTGGCCTACGGCTGACCGTAAATACTATAACTTCCGGAAGGAACAACTTAGAAACTTGCATTTTTTATTTTGTTTAATCCCATGGAATCGGCAGAAAACCGGCAACGGTCATGTTTTATTTTCATTTCGAGGGTAGTTTCAACTCCTCTAACACCCACCTCCATGTACACACCTGTTCGTAAGTTATTCTTGTTACCATAAAATAATTTTTTGAACCCCATCCCCTCGCCGGTATTCGAACCCAGGACCAACGGATCCACAAGCTAGTACTCTCACCTGCTCTCACCTCCTAGCCAACTAGGTCGACCAGATCAAAAGCATTTAGTGTTTTGAGTTACACAGCTAGCGGAAGTCCTTCTCAATTTATTTGACTATGGCAAGCCAATGACCAAAAATTGGTTTCATATGTTAGTGGAATTGAGAGGAACGTTAAAAGAAGAATCTGATGGTAAATAATTCGATATATTGATAATAAATATTAATTTATATTTAAACATATTTTCTTAGATATCTAGATATTACTATAATTCATTGGAAGGATTTTTTGGTAACATTCATAATAATCACTTATCAGTAATCCGAGATTTTCGAATTTTTTCGAGTTTTTTATGCTAGCGCATTGTTCAATAATATTGCTAGCTTTGTCTTCCGCGAAGCCCAATTTAACAAGATGTTTTATACAAATATCCTTGTTAATATTGCCTTCGTCATCAATAAAAGCGGTATTTTTCGCTATACAAACTAGGTGGTTCATCAAATTTTGATTGGTTCTATCCACATGTCCAGTTTTCCTCATCCTTATGAAGCTTCCATCATCGGAATTAGTTTCGTTTTTGCATTCTTCATGCAGAGTTTTTAGAAGACCTTCATATTCTTCTCTATAATCGGCCTGAAAAAGTGTGAATACATAGTTCGTTAGAATTTTAATTTTATATTCAACTGAAGACGATGTTAAGGGTTTTACAGGGAGTCCAGGGATGAACGTGACAATTTTCAATTTCCCTGCTACATCTCATAGACGTTTGGGAATATCAAAGTTCTAATTAATACACATGATAGATTGGTTCTTCGACAATATTCTCGCTATCAAATATGCTGAAAGAAAGGCCCAAACATAAAAGTGAAAATATGTTAGAACCATCCCTACACCTAGAGTTAGTTGTAACAGCGCAATGGGATGGTTGAAATATTGTAAATAAAAAAAAATTATTTCTATAATAAGCAGGCTATTCACGAAAATGCGTGTGTGCGTCTATAATTAGTCTGGAATATTGATAATAAATTCGAGAAAGTATTTTCGAAGAAAAAGCCGTGACAGGTCGATTTTTGATTACTTGCAATATCATAATGCGCATATATCACTTTTCTAGTGAATATGTAAGCTAAAGAGGGGCTATGTGATTTCATTTTTTGAGGTTCAACACCCATTTTTCCAGTTAACTTGGTATTTCGATGTATCAAAAAACTAACCCTATTATATGTTATTTTTCGAAAACATGAAAGGAACTTGTTTCGAGGAGGTTTTCAATTAATTCTGAGGATACGTTGCACATAAAAGAAGTGAAAGAATCTGTATCGATATTGCTACTTGAAATCGGCTGTTTCTTCGAAAATCAAAGTTTCTGATTCTATGATCAATTTTGCAGACCTACTACCACAAAAACAAAAATCTTCTCAAATATAACAATTTCCTAAAAAATTCCAATCTTCTGGTAAAAATCAACAATTAGTTATACAGGGTGTTTCATTGGGTAAGGAAAATACTTCACAGGTGCATAGGTGGCACCAAGACGGTTCTAGAGATACCCCATTCATTGAGTCTCACTGTCTTCGTAGCCGAGATACAGGGTGTTTTATGAATTTTGCCCGTTTCTTCCTGAGGCCGTACCAGACGAACCACCCGGTATATTTTCTTCATATTTGGCAGATATGTTCCTAATTGAGAGCCCAAACTTATTAGCAATAACCGCCTCGAAAATCCAGGTCCGGGTTAACAAAAAATTATGAATCGTTTGAATCCTCGAAACAACACCCTGACATCGGAATTTTGAAAATCTGTTCTAATATTCGAAAACACCACTGAAAACTAAACTGAGACGTATACTTCAAATTTTCGCGCAGAAAGTTTTACTGCACAAATTTTCAAGGTAAATGTGAAGTTTTCAGGAACTTGGATACCCCAAAGTGGTTTGAAGTGACTTTAACAATGAATTATCAACAATATTGAATCCATAATTATTTAAACATTACTTTGTAATTCATTTCACTATTGGTTTTCTTTTTTATAGCTGTATACTTGAAAATCCAGGTCCAGGTTAACGAAAATTATGAATCGTTTGAATCCTCGAAACAACACCCTGTACATCGGCATTTTGAAAATCTGTTTTAAAATTCGAAAATACCATTAAAAACTGAACTGAGACGTACACTTCAAATTTTCGCGCAGATAGTTTCAATGCACAAATTTTCAACGTAGAAGTGAAGTTTTTAAGAACTAAGATACCTGAAAGTGGTTAGAAGTGACTTTTAACAATGAATTATCAACAATATTGAATCCATAATTATTTCATCATTACTTTGTGATTCATTTCCACATTAGTTTTCATTTATTGAGAAGTGAGTTGCATTATAACGTATAATAATTATGGATTTCAATATTTTGATAATTCATTGTTAAAAGTCACTTCAAACCACTTTCAGATATCCAATTTCTTAAAAACTTCACTTTCACGTTGAAAATTGTGCAGTGAAACTATCTGCGCGAAAATTTGAAGTGTACGTCTCAGTTCAGTTTTTAGTGGTATTTTCGAATTTCAAAACAGATTTTCAAAATTCCGATGTACAGGGTGTTGTTTCGTGTATTCAAACGATTCATAATTTTTGTTAACCCGGACCTGGGTTTTCGAGGCGGTTATTGCATGATATGTTTGGGCTCACAATTAGGAACATATTTGCCAAATATGAAGAAAATATACCGGGTGGTTCGTCTGGTACGGCCTCAGGAAGAAACGGGCAAAATTCATAAAACACCCTGTATCTCGGTTACGAAGACAGTGAGACCCAATAAATGAGGTATCTCTAGAACCGTCTTGGTACCTCCTATGCACCTGTGAAGTATTTCCCTTTCCCAATGAAACACCCTGTATGACACACATAAGTCATTTCGTTACCAGTTCAGACAGAAACAATCCCAGTTTTCTGAAGTATCTTTCTTTGCACATCTCTGATCTTTTTCGAGCTATGGTTTCTTAAACAGTGTGGATGTCGATTTTTTTCGTTTAGTTGCTTGTAAGATTTGTTTTGTCAACAATTGCTGATATACTCTTCAGCGGGTTCATCAAGTTATCATAAGATGAATATCATTCTTGTTTCACAAGTTAATGAAAAATACCGTTAGATTAAAAATCGGAAATCTTTAGCTATTTAATCTACCAATTTTTCACTGAACTAGTTGATTTCAAGTGGCGGAGATATTGAATTTGCGCGAAGGTTTCACCCCCATCTTTACAGCACTGGAAAAATGTGCATTTCCATATTCTGATACGCCAATGTGTTTACATAAAGAAGAAAGTACAATACTAAGGGACCGTTTCGAAAAAAAGGATATTTTATGGTCAAAATTCGACATGAATAGACGTTCAAATGCGTGAATTAAATCAAACTAGCGTTTTTCCGAACAATACTAGTAATTTTGTATCCTACGGTCGCAAAAAAATAATGAAAAATAACTCCAAACTTACTTGTCAAATTTTTACCTCAAAATTTTGTATATGATCTGAGACTGATACTAAATATGTATATGAATGTTGAATCTCAGCACGATCGGAATAATATTCTGGAAATTATTCCAGAATTGAAATATGAAAAAAATTGACAATTTAAAATATAAAATTCTATAGTTCCGATGATGCGATTTTCTTGAAATTTCGGATGAACATTTAGTGTATCAATCTTCATACACAAATAAACTTCACTCGA
This sequence comes from Propylea japonica, assembly GCA_013421045.1. Lineage (NCBI taxonomy): Eukaryota > Metazoa > Arthropoda > Insecta > Coleoptera > Coccinellidae > Propylea > Propylea japonica. The sequence continues at coordinate 46,318,835 of CM024240.1, forward strand.
ATGGGATGTCATTGCAATATTCCAATTCAATTTTTTATGGTTCAGTTTACACTATGGCCACAAAATATTGCGTGAGGCTTATTATGAGCATCTTGCAAGTGGCCGCATATTTAATTTCGATTGGTTCCGTTTTGTCAGAGATATTGTGGAACAAAAATTATGAATGGCCATATTTTATGGAACACCCTGTATGATATGGCTCGTAAACGAACTTAACCGAGGCATTTGGGATCCGAACTGAACCTGAAAATCTCAAGTCTCTGGAACAATCCCTTTGAAAGTTATCGTGCTAACTGTAGGCCGGCCACACGGACATGATTGAGTTTGACCACGTATTCTTCATCAGGTAGTCGAACCCTATCGTTTGAGATCATTTTCGGATCAAAATTAGTAAATTACAGACATTTGGGCAGAACGATAAAGCACTCGTAGAAGAACGAGCGCTCAAAAAATGGAAAATGAAAAAGGAAACTTTCACATGAAAAATCTACAATTGAAACATTCATCTGAGAACGAGATTACCTATGTCTACTCAACAAGATAGATGATTCGGCTCAATACAATGAATTTTCTGTAGTTCGAACTCAGAAATTGTTAGCATGAAATATTTAGTGTTTGCGGTAATAAAAATTCACTTTATTTGTCAGATAATCCATTAAGAAATATATAATAAACATTACTCACTATTGTCGATGAAACATAAAATACTGCCAACGTAAACACGACGGACCTCATTCTTCTGCTGTCAATACCTAATTAAATGATGAGTTAATACTTTGATGATGATATATACATATAAAGAATGGAGAGGAAACTTATAAGCATTGACATCGTTCAAAGCCTTAATTAATATTCCAATATCCTATATTTTTTTAAATTCATGGAAAAGTTAGTTATTCAAAAAAGAGTGAGGAATAATTCTTCCTCTAAAAAATTGGCGCTAGGAATATAAATGTGATATTTTTCGGTTAGTAAATATTCATAATTTATACATATAATTGATATTCAAATGAACATGTACATCTCATTAATGAGTCTTATTGTTTGTGTTCACATGATAAACTGGTGATAATATTTGTTGGTAACCTCCAAATGAGAGAAGTCAACAAGGAAAATTACCTGGTTTTCGGATAAACTTGTGATAACATGATTATAAAATATGTTATGGAAGTATTAATTTGTTTCTCCGACCAGAACACAACTTCCACTTGTATAGATGGGTTCTGAATTTTGATCTCTTGGAAGAATGTCGTTGCCTCACTTGTGAATAATTGATAACTTTTGTAAGACATTTGAAGAAGAACTTATAGACATTGAACAGTATTTCCTAAAAATTTCCTTAACTCTGAATGTAACTAAATTCGTTCTATGAAATTTCAAGTCAAAATCAGAAAACACCGAAAATTTTTTTCAATAGAATATGCTGAGGATGCATATTAATGTAATGTCGATTCAAACAGAAAAATGAAATTCATAAACCAATAAAATGAAACCTATAATCAACAGGGTGTCCAAATTCGAATTATTGTTCTTCTGATATGAATATGCAAACTGACTTCTATGACGACTACAACAGAGAAATCCATATAGACATGTCAACTACATACAAATGTTAGTAGAGGAAAAACAATGTATCAACTGTTAATCTGCTTAAGGCTATTGATTTCATTCTATTCATTCATGAATTAATCTTTTAATTTCAAATCTTGACCTACCTTGAAAATTTCGAGTTTTGAAGTCGTTCCTTCCGATAGTTATCGTGTTCACGCCCAAAATAATTTTCAAGCTTGATTTTAAATTTAAAAGGAAAAATTAATGTAAGAATTAAAAGAATAAAACTAATATCCCTTAGCCTATGTTTAGTTATTTAATCAACAAGGTTATTATAATACGCCAAGCAACAGAGCTACAAATGATTAGTATTTGACAAAAATACTACCTGGACGCCACCTGTGCCATTCCGTGCAGGACAGTCCGTAGTTTATTCCCACCATGTTTTAAACACGAAAATGCCATTTTTTTTATTTGTTATTAACAAAAAACAACAAAAATACGCGTTCTTTTTAGTTTTTTCGTTGCAAAATGGAAACTATTGATGCAGTGATAACGTTGCAATGGAATCAATTGTAGAGAATTACATTGTGAAGAGAATGGTGGGTCAAACGATCCGATCGAATAATTAATTGAAACTGGAGAAAAGCGGAAAAAACCGAAAAAATGCGTGTTTTTTCTTTTAACTCATAACTCTGCCATTTTGCAATATTAAGAACTGTTTTCACATAATTCCCATTTGAATTTTTTTTTGACATATTTTCGCGGAGAGCTGGATGCGTTGAGGTCATCCGATTGAAATAAAAAAAATTGATTTGGAAAGAAGACGTGATCAGTAACAAAACGTCTATTCTGATTTTTCAATAAAACGCGTTTAAGTGTGTTGAAAACTAGTGAGAACATGAGGGAAAACGGCCGACCGAGCGAGAGCGGTCGAGTGGAGAGGAAATAAGCGAATCGAGGGGAAACGTATATGTGTACAAAATTTGGTGCGCTGTCCGCGCAACAATTCTTAAACTCGGCGCCCGTTGGCTTCCGCGACGTTTCCTCTCGATTCGCTCATTCCCTCACCACTCGACCACTCTCGTTTGGTCGGTCGTTTTCCCTCATGTTCTCACTAGTTTTTAACACACTTAAACGTGTTTTATTGAAAAATCAGATTAGACGTTTTGTTACTGATCACGTCTTCTTTCCAAATCAATTTTTTTAATTTCAATCGGATGACCTCAAACACATCCAGCTCTCCGCGAAAATATGTCCAAAAAAATTCAAATGGGAATTATGTGAAAACTATTTATCCGACCGAATCCAATTTTGGCGCACATGATTTGCACGTCAATAGCTACTATCGTGTGAAGTTTCAGTTCTTAATATTGCAAAATGGCAGAGTTATGAGTTAAAAGAAAAACACGCAATTTTCCGGCTTTTTCCGCTTTTCTCCAGTTTCAATAATTCGATCGGATCATTTGACCCACCTTTCTCTTCACAATGTAATTCTCTACAATTCATCCCATTGCAACGTTATCACTGCATCAATAGTTTACATTTTGCAACGAAAAAACTAAAAAGAACGCGTATTTTTGTTGTTTTTTGTTAATAACAAATAAAAAAAATGGCATTTTCGTGTTTAAAACATGGTGGGAATAAACTACGGACTGTCCTGCACGGAATGGCATAGGTGGCGTCCAGGTAGTATTTTTGTCAAGGAAATATCTCTATTGCTTGGCATATAATGACAGCGACTAATGATCAAGATATTTCAATAGTTCGAGACCATTGATACCGCTTCATCAATAAACGTGATTTTTACAAGATTTTTTTGTTGACGCTTTCATGAATTGAGAACGAATTTTTTATTGAAATACATTCTTATTTTACACAAGACATACATTTGACATAATAAACTTCCCATGTTTCTATGTTCCAGTAGAGTTTTGACATTTCTCGTAGTGAACGTTAAAATGCGTCATAATGTTCCTGTTCGTAGACATTAATAGTTATTTAATCAACTAGGTTATTAAATACAGTGACCAATGGTCAAGGTATTTTAATGCTTGAGCGGAGCAAACGCGTTAATAGATCGAGACCATTAGTCGCTCGATAACAACGGAGTTGATACCAGATTTTTCCGACGATCTCAATATGAATTGTGTATGAATTCTTGATTGAAAAACATTTTCATTCTGCACAAGACTTACATTTGACAATATTCTCTGTATCAATCATCAATGTTTCAGTAGAGTTTTGACATTTTTCGTAGTGCTTCTGAATACTTGGAGAACGGTTGCCATGAGGATTGCACATTAAAATAGCCGAAATTGAGCATTAAATAGGTCATTAATGATGAATTTCATACTCATTAAAATAACCTTCTATTTCGAGGTCGGGGGAAAAATCAGTTTTCATAAAATATATAAATAGGGTTTTTCAAATTTGTTTTTCTAATTTTAATGTTTTACTGAGAAAGGTGAAGGCAAAAGCTTGTTGCACTATCGGTCATATTGAGAAAACGATTATTCAAATTTCAATATGCAGAGGGCCATTGGCTTTATGAGCTACAGTGAATTCGCCGTTTTGTCAGCAGATCCACAGCGGTTTTTATTGAAAAAAATACTCTCCCTGGCATATGGATGCATACTGCCCACGACTCAGAGATTGGGATATCAGAATATTATATAAAAGGCTAAAAGTAAATGTCATAATGAAACAAAAATTCTTCGGTAACAAAATTAAATCTTATTTTTCAACCAATTTCACTACACTTATACGGAATACAGTTTTGGCTCTATTTATTTCTCAGTACTTGTATTATAGCCAAAAATGTATGATGCTGATTTTTTTTTGCACAAAGTCTAACTCCTCCTCAAAATAAAAAATGAATGTGGAAGGATTGAGAATATTTTATTATAAGATAAAGAAAAAATGACAAACAAAAAATTCTTTGCCTTTAAGGAGGCTAACCTAACAAATTTTTGAAACATAGATAAATTGAAAATAGTAATCATCGAAATGAATACAATCTTCTCTTCCCTCATTGACAACATCTTGAATAAATCATCCCAGTCCGCCTGAAGAAGGTTCTGTGAGCCTTTAAATTGAAGATTGTATTCATTTCGATGATTACTATTTTCAATTTATCTATGTTTCAAAAAATTTTATTAGTTCAGTTTTTCAAAATATGCTGTTCTGATTCAGTAACTTCAACTTATTGACTGTTTGGATTTTTTTTTTGAAATATTGCATTGTGTATGTGTTTCAGAATATAACTCTCGATTGGGTTTCATTCACTATCACTATATTCTAACACAATATTTCATTATACGTCCACTCCTCTATTTTATGTAGACTTCGAAATATACTTTGTGTTTGATATGATATTCGCGATAAAAAAATGTTCTTATCCACCCATTAATCAGTAGTGAATAATGAGTTTTTATTCACTGTGCTCAGACGCTTCATAGATTGAGCTCTGAAATTTTACTCAAATTGACATTTTTTCGGTATTCTGAAATTCTTTAACTGACGAATATGGTTATACCTTGTCAATCGAGGGCCTAATCTACTTCTACTACATCAACTAAATAAAGCAAGTTTTATCACAAAGTATACAATGACAAGTTCTCATGTGTATACAATGACAAGTTCTCATGTGTCAACTTGACATTTTCCAGACTTGTAAGGATTTTTTCTCCGACAACGTTAGATATTTTTTCTCAAAAATCTGTTTAAATTTCAAATTTATGCATTGAAATGAATGAAGAAATCCTAAATATTTTGGCACAAACGGTCGTAGGATGGTTTCAGATTAGGTTAGGTATAAGGATGAAATAAAACCTCGACAGTACAATCTAATTATAAATTATTATTAATTACAAAACTTTTATTTATTTGGGTCGATCGTTAAAAATGAAACTTCTTCGGAAGGTTTTTGTGGTAGCATTCATAATAGTCACTTATCAGCAATGGAAGACTTTCAAATTTCTTCTCGCTTTTAATGCTTGCGCATAGTTCGTTGACTCTTTTTGCAAAATCCAATTCAACGCCAACCTTAACGAGATGTAAATTGCAAACATCCATGTTAACATTGCCCTCTTCGTCAATGAAAGCAGTATTTTTCACTAAGCATACTAGATGGTTCATCAAATTCTTATTTGTTCTATCCACAAGTCCAGTTTTCCTCATTTTCAGGAAGCTTTCATCATCGGAATTAGTTTCTTTTTTGCATTCTGCATTGAGAGTATTGAAGAGTTCCTTGAATTCTTCCTTATAATCTGCCTGAAAAAAATATAAACATCAGATAAAAGGGTATTCAATAAAATTTTATTTTCATATACAGCTCGAAACATATATTCATTTATGTTATGTTCTAATGTTCTTCAGTAATTATTTGTTCATGATAAACGAACATGATATGTTTCGATACATATTTTTCCTGGCGAAATAATTTTTATCATAAATAATTCCTTTTCACCACAATAGATACAGCGCTCCACAAAAGTAACGTACCTCGTCAATAATTCTTGTAGATACGAAGAATTATCGAGGAAAATGCTCGCATTGGTCTATTTTTAATTTCTAAAGTAATTCATTCTATGCTCTTTCGAATTTGATATTTCTCACCTCCTACTCCTTGCATCCTTCTACTTAATTCTTCAAATGGTATGGATTGTAAAACATCGAATGAGGGGTGATTCGATTACCTGTTCAGCGATGTAGCTTAGAGTTTTGTCAAATGTCTAATTTTTCGAAATCTGAGCTGAAAATGGTCTCAAACGATAGAGTTCGGCTCTCTCATGACGCATCTGTGGTCGAATTCAATTCTGTCTGTGGGTCGCTTCGGCCGTAAGCACGATAACTTTCGAAGGGATTGTCCCAAAGACTTGAGATTTTCAATATGATTTCGGTTCCCAAATGCCGCGAATGAGTTCGTTAATCAGCCAAATCGTACAGGTTGTTCCATAAAATATGGCCATTAATAGTTATTCAATCAACTAGGTTATTGAAGACAGCGACTAAAGATCAAGATATTTTAACTCGCGTCAATAGTTCGAGACCATTAATAACCCAGTTGATTACATAACTTTTTTTTGCAGGTCCTGAAGGTTTGATATGGAGTGCTCAATAAACTTTTACTGCTTGGTTGAATAAATGAATTTGTACTGTTGATAATTTACAGAATATTTTAACAATAAAGGAAGCTGCTCATGAAGATATTTATGTCCACAAAACCAATCTAGAGTAAGATCCATTCCTTTTTGCCTCTTAACGATATTATTTTGATTTGATTTCACTATTTCAGTCATGCTTTGAATTTACCTAAATTTTAAATCTGAGAGTTGGTTCACGAAGGTCAATTCTGAAGACTTTTAGGCTCATTCTGATTATTTGTGAATTCGACTTTCTTGTTCAAACTATAAACTCATCTTGAAAATTTCGGTTTTTCGAGTTGTTGCTGTCGAAAGTCATTAGGTTTATGGACGGCCGATAGGCTATTCCAGGGGGGTGAAACGCTAGAAGTAAAATCTACAACACGGACATACGTCTCCCCATTTATTTTGGGGGCGGAGCCAAGCAGTGACGTATGTCTGAGCTAAATCCAAGTTATGTCAAATTTAATGGGATGGGATGTCAATGCTGCCATTTTTATTGTTTGTGTGTTGTTTTGTTTGAGTCGAAGAAGGAAGTGAAAAAGTTATAATAATTGTTTAAATATAGCCAATATGAAAGTATTTGTGAGGACATTGAAGTTATATTTTGTGTTTCTTTGATAAGCAATAAGGTTTTAGTAATCATTCTCTTTTTGAATGTATCTTTGCCTTCCGAATGAATCTGTGTTATTGTGTACTGTGTAGTGACTACCTATAGTGACTTAACTTGACTTTTTTAATACAAGTGTTGATGTTCTATACGTATTATATGAACAAATGCTTCAAAATTTGTCAATGATTGCTCGGAAGTTTTTCAACTGTACTCAAATTGTAAGACCTGTGGTTGATCATGAATGTTTGTTAGTTCAAAACATTCAAAAATGTACTGTACAATTGAGCCTAATAAAATAATTATTTTTATAATGTATATTTTCTTTCAAATCTGCCTTTTTATTCCGAAACAATAGGAAAAGGAATTAAAATAAATAAATAATATATATTATCTTCTTTCTCTCTCTTTCTGGAACACAGAGCATTGTCAAAATTCGGGACGAAACCATAGAACCTCTCTCTTACAAAAAGCGACCACCCCTCAGAATCCAATCACCCCATTTATTTTTGACGTTTCAAATGTCACGCGTGTTGTAGGGGTTTAGTAGGCAGATAGCACTTCTTATATTTTATGTTCTGTGGGCTATTCCTAAACCCGATAACTTCATAAAGCAACAACTGAAAATTCAAACTTTTGAAACCTACACAGGCGGGGTTCACTTCTTCAAGAGAAAAATACTACATTAAAAATGCCAAATCGGATGGGCTGCCCTACTAATATTCTAATTACTCTGGTGTGGGTTTCGGGATAGAGACAGTTCTACAGCTTTAGCTTCCCATACATTTGGGGAAAACCATAATTTTGATTTTGACAATGTAGAAATACTCAGTATTATCAGTTTTTTTGTACCGTGATGTTTCATTTGATTTGTGAAAGATTTCGTATTTCAATGGACGTTGTGAATATAAACAGGTAATTGTTCCAAAACATGTCGAATATTCTGTATTTCAAACCTAAACCACAAGCCTCATAAAAATAATTGGAAAATTTCATTTAATTCGTGACGGATTTCATATAAATGTGATATATAGATACGCTCTAGTTATATACCGGGTGCTTCTTGAAACATATTTTAGATTTCTGCTTTATAACAAGATTTAACAATTTTGAAACTGGCAAAACTAGGTTTGCCGGGTCGGCTAGTACTGAATATATTATGTTGAACCCCTATTCATCATCTCGATGAACTCGTTGTGAAAAAAAGTCAGCACAATATCTAGATCATAAAATTATTGTAATATAGCATGTTCTACTCACTTCTGTTAACGAAATGAAAACCACCAATAACGTGATCACTACGAACCTCATTCTTCTGCTTTAGAAATATTAATAATAAAACGATGAAATAACCACTCACTTAATAATAATATATACCCATACAAATTAATGATTGACATTGACCTCACATATACTCTTAATTAAGCAGAAATTATAGCAAATTATCATGTTAATCTCATTTTCATGATCATGAGATACGTAAATCCATAACTTTGCTTTTTTTATTATTACTTAACGAATTATAGAAATAATATTATTTGGTAAGTAAGCATTCATAATAGTCAATATTATCTGAGAAATGAAACAAAATGCAATTCAAATCACTTTAATTAGTCACACTTTATATTTCTAGATTGTTAATTAGTTTCGTGTTGAGGACGAAACGACAGTTGCAGTTTAGAACGAAAATTATTAGCATTCGGTCGATGGCCTATTACTTGATTCGATAAACTAGTTTATAGTTTTCCGAGAATAGGTGATGAGATAATTGAATTTTGAGCCGAAAATGGTCTCAAACGATAGGGTTCTACTCCCTGATGACGAATTTGTGGTCAAATTCTATTCTGTCCATGCATGGGGCACAATAATTGTCCTAGAAACGTGAGATTTTCAGAATAGGCTCGGTTATCAAATGCCTCAGTTTAGTTCGTAAACCAGTCAAATCGTAGAGGGTGATACATAAAATATGACCATTCAAAATGTTTGTTCCTCAATCTCTCAGACAACAACAAGACCAATAGAACTTAATTTTGCGGCCTCATGCAAGATGCTCATAATAGGCCTAATGCAAAATTTTGTGGCCATAGTGTGAACAGAATTCAATTAAAATATTGAAAATAAGGAACATATTTTGATAACAAGACATCTGATTCGAGTGAAACTCATTTTGTGTATTAAAAATTATATACTGCATGTGCATGCAAAATTCAAGAGGATCGCATCATCAGAAGCATGGAATTCAATTTATTCAATGGTCAAGTTTTCACATGTTACAGTTCTAAAATAATTTCCAGAATATTATTCCGATCGTGCTGAGATTTTGCATTTATATATTTGTATCAATCTCTAGTCCTAGTCAAAATTTTGAAGGGATAGCCTCGTTGCTAAACCAATGGACGAGCGCTCTGAAGCACCTGCTCAGGGTTTTTCTCAAATTTTTCCATTATTGAACTCATATATACCTTTCACTATTTCAGTAGATTCTAAGCTAAGAGTATGAGTCTATATGTTGTGTTCCTTATAATTTTTAGTGCCATGTATACAAGAAACAAACACAAACTGAACATACAAATAGTACTATTTGATCACTTGAAACTGAAATATTCATTTTCCGTTTAACATCAACCTCTTCAAGAATTGACGAATCCCTTAAATAGACCAACTCGAATGATGAAAACTTTGCTATCTCCCTTTATAATACTTACTAGCTTTTACCAGCGACTTCGTCCGCATACGACGACGTATGATTGAAGGTTTGCGTTATATTGAATTATTTTCCCTTTTAACAAACGTAAACAAACTAAGTGTAGGTGTTTATAATTTCGGTGATGAACTGATTACCTATCCGTTTCTTTGTCTAAAATGAGTATTAACTTATCACTATGACTGATTACTGAGCTTAAAGTTCGTATAAATGTCTATCTAATTACCTCCTCAAGTTTAAGCGTAGCTAGTTATGATGTAGTACTATATTAATTCTGTGGTGTAGGTAATTTTTATCTGTATGTAATGTAACAGTCAGTTGAATAAAAAATCGTATACAAATCAGATCAATAGTTTTTGGCGTAATGTGATTCTAGACAGAGTTTTAATGTTGTAGATAGGTAGCTGTGTATAGGTTCCTGTGGGAATGAGATATTTTCCCGAAGTGAAAAGTAGTCTGAATTTTGGTACCTTCCTACCTATAAGTTAAGCAGTGTGATGGAATGTCGCTTAAATAAAGACAGTTGCATCAAAATTTTATCATAAATTCCCTAAATTATGGCGCCTACCCACCCTCTAAGTTAGAAAAGTGATCGAATACTAACTTGAAGTCTTAGTAACACTCAGTTAAAAATTGATTGAAAATCACTAACTTAATTAGTTTTCTGCCTACTGCCTACGTCTTAAGTACGATAGCATGAATATTAATAGCCCATATCCTTTTCTAGGTTACTATCTATCACCTAACTAAATTTCATCGAAATCCGTTCAGCCGTTTAGGCATGATACAGCAAAACTCCCAGCAAAAACCATAAAAAATCACTAACTCAATTCAGTTTTCTGCCTACTTCCTACCCCCTAAGTACGATGACGTGATCATTTTGATCCTATATCCGTTTTTAGGTGACCATCTATCACCTAACTGAATTTCATCAAAATCCGTTCAACCGTTTAGGCATGATAGAGCAAAACTCCCAGCAAAAACCATAAAAAAAATCACTTACTCAATTTAGTTTTCTGCCTACTACTTCCTACCCCCTAAGTACGATGACGTGAACATTTTGATCTTATATCGGTTTTCTAGGTAACCATCTATTACCTCACTAAATTTCATTTTCATCAAAATCTGTTCAGCCGTTTAGACGTGAAAGAGCAAAAGTCCCAAAAAAAGACTAAAAATCACTAACTCGATTTAGTTATCTGCCTACTGCCTACGCCCTAAGAACGATGGCGTGATTATTGATAGCCAATGACCATTTCTAGGTTATCATCTATCACCATACCAAATTTCATCAAAATCCGTTCAGCCGTTTAGGCGTGAAAGAGTACAGACAGACAGACAGACAGACAGAGTTACTCTCTCGCAATTATAATATTAGTATGGATATTCAATTACTACTCAGTTCGATAATCGATAATCAATTTTCTCTATTAATATTGCGACTTCTTTTTGCTCTGTGAACTTCATTTTGTGCCCTTTGAGGGTGTATCTATGCCTAATGTTTACTCCGTTATCATACGTGGCTGACAATCTATGCTTTTTTAATCTTCTTTAATAAAAATAATATAGTACTTGATTCAACTATTGGGAATCTAATGTTAATTTTGGAATTAATAAGATAAATGAATAAAACTGAAATGATAAAATAACATCAATCTATCTCACTGTGCGCTGTGTCGGTGAGTAGATGGAAGAATAACCGACTCTGTCTTTCAGAACTCACTGTGGTCTTTAGAATAATTATTCTTCATGGTGCCTCTCATTTCTCATTTTTCTGGCTTCTCTGTGGACCTTGCACTTGTGGCGAGAGCCTCCTCAAAATACGGCTATGACATTCTGGCCATTTAAACTTAAATTCCATCCTCATTCGAGTATATGATCTCTATACGAGCAGTATGTAAACGTGCATACTCATGTATAAAAATTCCTTGTCCTCCCAGAAACTGTTGTAAGGCTCAGATCAATAAAGAAACATAGAAAGACCCCAGCAGATGTAAACAAAGGCAAAAATGAGGAAAAGATCTATTTTCATATTCCCCTTCTGCTGTTTATTAACATTAACTTTACTTTGGATATTCTTATATTTTGCATATTCGTCAGAAAAATGCAGAAATACTGTATCATTTGCAAACATGTGAAAAACATGATAGAAAACAAATAGCAACATTACACCGTTCGGTACAGTAGCGTGGGTTGATTATGGGTAGTAATTGATTCATTAATATACAGTGGAACTACCTTATAACGAAAGCGCTAAATCCGCAAAAAAAATCGTTATAAAGAAATTTCGTTATGAAGAAAATTTGTTTCTATAGTCGGTGATGTCGCGGTCGACTCCACTGATGAATTTAAGTTTATCATTCTAATATCACTTCCTTTTCGACATTTTCGTACAACTTTCATACTAGTGTAATGGTTAGATTGAAACGAAACAACAAGGGATGTATTTAAAACTGTTTCAGAAAAATCTTTCTGCCCGCCGTAATGATTCAGTTCAAGGTCGAGATTTATTACGTACGTCCGGAAAAAAATCAGAAAAAACCCACACTTAAACCTTCTTACCAATAACCATTCCAAGAATGATGTTCTTTGAATATTTCGTTATAGAGAGAATTTGCTTCATTTTAGAGGGTGTTTTTGATATGGAATTTGGATTCAAGGTGCAATGTCTTGTACGAAATTCGTTATACAGAGAAATTCGTTATACAGACGTTCGTTATAGGGAAGTTCCACTGTATAATATATTTATATTTATTTCGTTTCACTCCCTCTAAAAAATGCATGACTATGCCTTTCGAACTGTCAAATTGAAAAAAAAACAAACATTTGCTTTGTATATTTTATCCTCAAATTCATTCCACTGATATGGCGCTTAGGATCTATATATATACAGGGTTTTCCTTTTAAGTTGGCCTATTAGACGTTTTAGGAGAACTAGTGAATATTTCGTTCTGAAATTTTAGGTGCAGCCTTGAGTGTGAAGGAACTCTTCGCCTAAAATATTTTCAAGTCGACAGTGTTGCCACGTCTATCTCAAACGCATATCTACTTTCTTATTTCAAATGGAACTACCTGTACCTATATTTTCATTTATGTATCGATTCAATACCGAACTCGCAGTATAACTCATTAAAAAAATTTCTCTGCTATGCATTGTTGCCAAGTTATTCACAAATTCCTGAAACTTTTGACATTTGCATTGTCAGTTTGGAAATGTAATATCTCGATTATTTTTTATGCGAACGGAACCAAACTCAGCAGTCTCATAGTAAAAACTCCATGCATTCATGTGGTATATTCAATATTTTGATACATCGTAAGGTTTCTCGAAGATATTGCTCCGAAAATGTGAAACTCAAAATTGAAATATTTCGAGATTTTCCAATGGCAATATTTATTTATATAGCATTCGATTCGAAATAAAAAATGAATGGCAGTATCTTTTTACACTAATTATTTATTTTGGATAGTTTTCGAATGAGATGAAAAATACTGAAATTTTTCAGTATTTATAGTCCATGATCTATGGTCCAGTTTACGATGAAATGGTTCTTTGATAATGGCGTGAATTGTTGAAGTAGATTCTATGGTTCAAATAATAAAAAGTATTCGATGATCATTGATGACATAGAAAATAGTTACCCATATTATGTAGGACCTTTAACAATCGTTCTTCATATTTAGCAAGAATGACTTGAAAGAAATTCCGAAAATTGTTTAGGCTTTCTGTAATTCTGGCCTTATGTTCACTAATTATTTATTTTGGACAGTTTTCAAATGAGATGAAAAATACTGAATTTTTTCAGTATTTATAGTCATGTTCAATGGACATAATGCTGTGTTATTATAAAGTGAATTATCGGAATGAATCCTATATTGTTGAGGTCATGAACATAGGACCAGGATTACAGAAAGCCTAAAAAATTTTCGGAATTTCTTTCCAGTCATTCGTGCTAAATGTGAATAACGATTGTTGAAGGTCCTACAGGTCCTTCAATAATTTTTTGGCATTCTCCGTGAATTGTGAAACAACCCGAATCGTGTTTGAATAATATGGGTAAACTTTTTTCTATGACATCGATGATCATCGAATATTTTTTATGATTTGAACCATAGAATCTACTTCAACAATTCACGCCATAACCATAGAACCATTTCATCGTAAACAGGACCATAGATCATGAACTATAAGTACTGAAAATTTTCAGTATTTTTCATCTCATTCGAAAACTATCCAAAATAAATAATTAGTGTAAAAAGAAACTGCCATTCATTTTTTATTTCGAATCGAATGCTGTAAAATAAATATGGGGTTGCCATTTGAAACTCTCGAAATATTTCAATTTTGAGTTTTGCGTTTTCAGAGCAATATCTTCGAAAAACCTTACGATGTATCAAAACACTGAATATACCACATGAATGCATAGAGTCTTTACTATGAGACTGCTGAGTTTGCTTCCGTTCACATAAAAAATAATCGAGATATTGCATTTCCAAACTAGCAATGCAGATGTAAAAAATTCCAGGAATTTGTGCATAACTTGACAACAGTGCATAGCAGAGAAATTTTTTTTTGTAGGTTTTACTGCGAATTTGGTATTGAATCGATACATAAAAAATATAGGTAGTTCCTTTTGAAATAAGAAAGTAGATATGCGTTTGAGATAGACGTGGCAACACTGTAGAATATTTTAGGCGAAGAGTTCCTTCGCCCTCAAGACTGCACCTAAAATTTCAGAACGAAATATTTATTAGTTCTCCTAAAACGTCTAATAGGCCAACTTAAAAAGAAAACCCTGTATGTTCTTTTATTGATGTGAGTTGTAAGGTATATCATGGCCAAATAGAATTTTCTGTATATATCTTAAAGCTGTTGCGATTTGTGATTTCTATGAAAATCTATTGGATATCAAAAAGGCTATTGTCTCGAGTCCCCTCACCATAAAAAAGTCTTCAGGTTTGAAGCAAAAGGTAAATGGATCTAGTAGGGACACCTTCCATTCACCTACATTGTAGGATCTTGTTATTCTCAGTGATGGAATAGATGCGGAGAACGCCATTACAACCACAGTTCATCATATGTCTGATGAAAAAATAGATTTTCAACAATTTTATTTCAAATCTCTGTCCATAGGTTGGCGAAATATCAAAATCTCCCAAAATTTTGCATTCGGCTACTATCTCGACTCTCAGACGAGGTAGAAAGTTTATATAGAAAATTTTTTGAATGACAGCAAAAACTCTATCAGAAAAAAGGTCCGAACAGTTTATCATTATTTTACATTTAAAAACAATAACTTTATCTAGCAATATTTCGGCGCATTCGTCATTTTGACATTTTTGTGAAGAAAATTTGTGTCTCGAGATATTCAACACAGACGTAAACAAAACATCAACAAAAAAAACATAACAAAACAATTTAATAATTAAGCAACCAAATTAAATAAGACGTCAAAATAAGACAAAATGGATATGCTACAATTCATGATTATGTAAATATTTTTTAAGGGTTGAATTAACACAAAATGATGAAAATTTGTTTCAAAATATATGTCTCAATTGAAATCTTTCAAAGAATAAAATATAAGGGTGCAATATGGAAAATATATCTAGGCGTACTTGTTTCCGGAGGGGTTCTCAAAAATGAAATTTCAATTATGAATTCCGAGTTTTTTCTGCCATTTCTAGTTATTTAATCAACTAGGTTATTGAAGACAGAGACTAATGGTCAATATTTTGTAACGCGTGAGCTGAGCGAACTCGTTAATAGTTCGAGACCATTAGTAGCTAGATTAATAACCGAGTTGATCACAAGATTTTGCCGATGACCTCAATATGAATTGTGTATAAATTTTTGATTGAAATATATTCTTATTTTGCAAAGACATACATTTGACATAATATAAATTTCTATGTTTCCATGTTCCAGTAGAGTTTTGACATGACTCGTATTGCTTCTGAACGCTTTGTGTTCGGTTGCCCATGGAAATTGCTCATTAAAATAGCATAAATTGAACATTTAATTAGGCGATTAATGTGTTGTGATGCTTAGGTCGACGGAAAAAACATTTTCTGTTTGAACTTTTTATATCTGAGGGCCCAGATGTTGACTGTATGTATCATGTTAGGACATATATAACCTTGAAAATATCTATGAAAATATACATTTTTTCCACTCGAGTTGGCTCAGAAGGCATGGATGATATGAATGTATTCGTAATACATTCATGTTGTCCGTTCGTGTTTTCATCACTCACATTTTCACTGAAATATTTCAATTTTTTTCTTCCTTTCGATTTTTTCGTTGTTATTGTACTATTTTGATGGAAGCAGATGCTTTTATGCTCGTTTCCATATCGGAAAATAATGAATTCAATTTTAATACAAAATCTAAAATTTACAGGGTTTGTTCAAGATTCAGAAAAAAAGATGAATTCATGAATGATTAGAATGAAAAAAATTACTCTTAGTATATTCAAATTGTATTTATCGTTATTACAATATGAACAAGTACGCAAAATCTTATTAATTACTTAACGTCAGTGCATTTTTTAATTTTCAAAAGGCGATATACAAATAGTATTACTACCTTATACATGAACATTTTGAAGAATAGTTCGACTTTATTCAAGCTTTGATCACAAAACCTTTAGGTATGTTCGGCGCAATTTTATGTCGAAAATGCCCAGATATATCTTTGGTTTCAGAAAACAGAATCACTTTCTTCAGATGATAATCATCCTTTCTTCAAAACCTGTTCGAGTTACAACTTTTTTGAATGATTTTCTCACATTTTTGAGAAATAGGAAATCAGCAGGTTAGGTGAGGTTATGTTGAAAAACTTGGGTAGAAGTACAGTCTAATGGCAAATTATTCATAATAATATAATATTTACAAAACTTTCATTTGTTTGGGTCGATCTTCAAATAAGAAACTCCTTTGGCAGGTTTTTGTGGTAGCATTCATAATAGTCACTTATCAGCAATGGAAGACTATCATATTTTTTTGCACTTTTTATGCTAGCGCACAATTCGTTAATCTTTTTTGCAGAGTCCATTGCAACGCCCAATTTAACGAGATGTAAATTGCAAACATCCATATTAATATTGCCCTCGTCGTCAATGAAAGCGGTGTTTTTAGCAATGCAAATTAATTGGTTCATCAATTTTTTATTGGTTCTATCCACGTGTCCAGTTTTCCTCGTGTTTAGGAAGCTCTCATCATCGGAATTAGTTTCTTTTTTGCATTCTTCATTCAGAATCTTCAGAAGATCTTTCCATTCTTCTTTATAGCCTGCCTGAAAATATATGCACCAGATGAAAAATATATTCAAAATAATTTAAGTTTTATATCTAAATCGTTGCGATGCTTATGAATTCTATGTTCAGCTGAAAGTAGGTTGTTTAGACTAACATAAATCAATAAACAAAGGATAAAACACTTTCATGGTTTAGCTGTTTATTCAATATGTGATAGGTTTATAACAAACAAACATGTGTTTTTTTTTTAATTTTTAATAATGTCATTTTTCATTATCTCTTTTCTCATGAATAGATGTGTAATATATGATGGTCTTCCATAGGCAAATCAAATTATTTGAAGTAATTTCTCAGGATTAATTGTTACCAAAAAATATCCGAAAAAATTCTACATAACTATTCTATATCATGCAGGTATAAATATGTGTAAATTTAAGCGACATTCGCACCTCATAGGAACAGTGCGCTGGCGCCTATCCGGTATAATCCGGATAGATGCCCCAGTGGGATAGATGCTCCATTTTCAAAATACCTAACTTCTGAAACACGTGACAAAAAAATTATTTGAATTGATTAATTTTATAAGTAGGAGCAACAATAACCCTTGGACCTCAGTTGCCCTGATTTTTCGAGGTATAGGTGCCCCTTGGGGCATCTTACTAATTTTTAGAAATTTTTCTGTTATGTTTTGTGAATTGACTTGAAATCTCTACTAATCATAGCAGAACTACAGACCCATACCCGAGTATGTTTGCTTTCGATGAGATGGATAAAAAAACCGTGAAAATTACCGAAATATAACGAAACTTTGCATTTTCATCGAGAAATTTGCTCATGATTCGAAAAACTGATAAATCCTATCTTCTTAGGTGATTCTCGATTCATTGTGTTATTTTGATTTAATGTAATAGGTATGGGATTATTTCATAAAAATTACATTTGAAAGATTTAATAACAATGCTCAATATTGTTGTCATTTGGTCCATGTTACTTAGAGAAAAGTGCAGTTTCAGGCATAGAACACTGAATAGGAGTTAGTTAAGTTTATAGTTCACATAGTATGGATGACGTTTATCCTTCCCAGTATTTTCATGGAGGGGCAACTATCCATACCTGTAGACATCTATCCCAAAAAAAGGTTCCACCAAAATCGAATTTTTGTTAAATTTGAAATTGCTATGTTATAGGAAAGTTTCAGTATTTCAAGTCAAATAATAATGTGACTACCCACATTTATAGAAATTATCCGAAAAAAATCCATATCTTCAAAAACATGAGGGAATTTCAAAAAGTGGGGCATATATTCGGGTTTTTTCCTATTCATAACTAACGTGAAAGATTTCAATCGTATTCTTATATCATGGCTGCATTTGAGTTTATTATCTTCCTATAAGTACTTGATATTGGAGTTGAAACAATTTAGAATATATTCATGATCATCAAATTTTTGTAATATAGGATGTTTTACTTACCTCTGTTAACGAAATGAAAATCACCACGAACGCGATCAAGACGAACCTCATTCTGTTGTGTAAATATAAATAATGAAATAAAAACTGATTATTCCCTTCATACTAATATATAGCCGAATATAAAGACGCAATTAATGATTATGTTAAGCTTATCTTCGTAATCATGAGCATAAATAAATAAATATTACAAGCTTTTCTTATTAGTTTGGGAACTAATATGACTCAACGAATAAAAAATGTAATATTATTCAGTTAGTTATTATTTATAATTTATCGATATGATCGACGAAAT
Source organism: Propylea japonica (assembly GCA_013421045.1). Classification (NCBI taxonomy): domain Eukaryota; kingdom Metazoa; phylum Arthropoda; class Insecta; order Coleoptera; family Coccinellidae; genus Propylea; species Propylea japonica. The sequence goes on from CM024240.1 coordinate 46,337,870, forward strand.
GAATTTAAAACAATTAAAATTGCTTTAATTAGTCGAATCGTTTGTTTCCAAATGATTAATAAGTTCATGATAATACGTGTTATGGTCCAAATGACAGTTGTAGTTTACAACGTAAATTATTATTCTTCGGTCGATTGCATCTATGACTGCAATTAATATTAGAATTCGCCTTATTCCGAAACACCCTGTGTAAGAAATAATCATGATAAACTCCGAAGCTCACTACAGTAAATTTGCCTTATACAAGAAACATATATAGATATTATTTAGCGCAAAGTAGATAGGCGTTTGTTTATTTATCTGAGATTGGCAGTATTTGCTGTCATAACGATGAACAAAGTCAACGTTGCCGAATGTACCTGGCCCTGTCTGACGAATTATCAGAGAACTCTATGCAATATTGACAACATTGCGTATCAATCTGACAAGAAAATGAACAACAAAACTTAAAATTTTAATATACCCAGTGGAATATGCCAAATTGTCATGGCCAACTGACAGATCAAAGTTTCGTGAACGGACTATACCTACATTTAGCAGTTATTTTACTGCTTATTTGTTATTTTCTGCTTATCATTTAACAACAACAGTGTTATGTTGAACGAATGTTTTTGTATCTCATTGTCTTGAGAAATTTTTTTCATACTTGTCCTACATAGAGATTCGTTATTATTATGTGATCTTGTACAAATTGAAGACGTGCAGTTTAATGCTCTCTGAGATATTCTGGACCTACCGTTGGTTAGTCCGATCGTAGATTCGATTGTAAGAGATGTCATCTCACTAGCGGTTACATGAACTACCTTATTTATTCATCGATTTTAAACTTCCACAGCATTGAGATGACGATTTCGAAAATTTGTAAAATCCATGTAAATATTTTCCTGTTTCTTATTGGGTCTGATCGTTCATGAGATAAATCGAAGTAGGTATTGAATTTTGCGCAAAATATTACGCTTCGGCTTGTTTCTTTGCCTTTTAAGTAAACGCTGATAATTTTCAAGTGTACTTGTGAAATCGTGTTGGAGGGTGAACAGGTTGAAGAAGCCATTTAATTTATCCGTAGCATAATTTATGAGTGCACGTGAACCCTTCGAAAATTGTTCATGTATTGAATACCTAATCATTTCAGCCGACCTCGAAATAAAAGGTGATTTTAATGCGTACCAAATTGAACATTAATCACCCATTTAAATGCTTAAATTTTTCGCTATTTTAATGTGAAATCCTCATGGCAACCGTACACAAATTATTCAGAAGCACTACGAGAAATGTCAAAACTCTACGTGAACCTGGAAACATAGAAATTCCATTATGTCAAATGTAAGTCTTATGCAGTATGAAAATATATTTCAATCAAGAATGTATTCACAATTCATCTTGAGAACGTCGGAAAAATCTTGTAATCAACTCGGTTATTAATCGAGCCACTAATGGTCTCGAACTATTAACTATTCTTATTAAAATATCTTGACCTTTAGTTGCTGTCTTTAATAACCTGGTTAATAAAATAACTATTGCAAGTTCAAATAATCAAAATCTATATTAATAAAATAGGATATATGGCTACCGTCAAAATACCATATCTTTCAAACGACTGCACCAAATTGGACAATATTTTTTGTGTTCTTAATTGCCTGGACAAGTAACATTCAACGAAATATTTCCAATAATAAAAAAAGAAGAGGCTTTCCTTCTTTCTCTTACGACCAATCAAGCAGTCATAAAGTACTTATAGGTTATAATGATTTTGACATTTCGACAAAAAGTAAAGTTACATCGAGTGAAACGAAAATTTCAAATTAAATCAGAAATAACGCATGAACTAATTATTATACGACAACATATGAGTTCTGCATTGTTGATGTTTCATTTGAATTCGTGAGAGATTTCATATAAATTTGCAATAGAAACTTTGAATATAAACAGGTTGTTGTTTCTATAAATATGTGGAATATTCTGAATTTCAGCCTAAAACATGAACCCCATAAAAATGATTGGAAAATTTCATTTAATTCGTGACGAATTTCATATAAATGTTCTATATACGTTTTAGATATATACAAGTTGATTCTATAAATTTATCACTCTTTTAAATTTCTGCTTTATAAAAAGATTTAACAATTTTTAAACTAGCAAAACTAGGTTTTCCGGGTCAGCTAGTTGAATAAATCGAAAATTTGTTTGTCGTCACGGCCCGATTTTGTGCTGAAAATGCTTGAGGGAAAAAAAAGTGCCTTCAATCTCCTGCAATCCCTTTCTAAATAAAACAAAATTTGTGTACTTCAAATTATTATTATCAATTTTTCATTGGTTCCTTCTGTGAATAACGTGCAATATTTCTTCTGAAAATTTTTTGTGCTTCTAATTTATGTTTCAATGTTTAGTTCAAAAGATAATTTATCAAATTCATATACAGGGTGATTTTTTTAAGTGTTTCATTAGACGTTTTCGAGGAAGGAATTGTAATACAGATTCAAGATTTTGGATTTTCGTTTTAGAGTACATGAACATCAATTGTAAAATATTTTCAAGAGGAATCTACTTCCGGTTTCACCGGAAACGAATGTACCTTCGTTATTTCAATGCAACACCCTGTATATTTATACATATTGGAATTCTTCGTTCCATTCTACACTGACTTGATGTATGATATGTGCAACCACTCAAGCGGTTCTTGAATTATAGCCTGATTATCAATTTTTTTTGAAAAAAAGGTTGTCACAAATTAATGTCCATATCTTCAAATCCCTCATACAAGAATTTTTTTTTGCGAATGGTTAGTGAATAATAACTAGTATTCATAAGAATAATATGTCACAATCGCAACGCTGTATTATAATACGCGGCACTTCAAAAGCAAACTTTATTGCTTGCAGCTGCGTGGAGGGTGCTAGGGTGCAGTGTGCCAACGCGAAAAAAGACAGTATGTTCAAATATATTCGAGAGAGAGATTGTGTTGTGTAAAGGCCTGGTTTCGGTAGGCATGCAGCAGCTGCAAGCAGCCGCTGCTTGCATCCGCTGCTACGTCGGAGTGGTTTCGCTTGTGCAGCCGCTGCATGCAGCCGAACCAAACTATCGGCAGTCGCAGTGAGAATTCGACAGTCATGGAGTATGTACTTGCGCTCCATATTGTGAAGAAGAGCAGAGTGCAGAGTGAAATAGGAGGCTTTGCTAATGCAGATGGTTTCTTAGTTCGAGATAATTCAAAGAATATTTTGTTTCTGAGGGTCAAATTGCTTGGCAAGAAATAATGGTACACAAAAACGTAAAAACGGTTCGAAATTTTGTATATTAAATTATAAAAAAAATGTTTCGTATTCTCATACTGAATAAAATTAAAAATATCAAAAATAAGAAGCGTTTTACCTGTTTTTCCCTCCATTTTCGAGGCCATCTTTTGCCATATATTATCCTTTATGAAATTATTTTTATAATCATTGTGAGAAGCATCATATATGCTTCTATTCATAGACACAAATTCTATTAGAATCATTTCCTCGTCCCGCGAAAATCGATCTACACTCTGAACATTCATTTTTCACCTAACGTATGCTGCAGGGACGTCGCACAGAGGTACCCCGAGCAGTCGGCAGTCGGGACGTTGCAGCTGCTGCTGCGATCGTGGCTCAAGCGAAACACTTCTTCCTAGTCCGAAGAAGCAGTGTATTTCAGAGCTGCAACGGCTACTTTCAGCTGCAGCTGCATGCAGCGGCTGCACTAGCGAAACCAGGCCTTAGAACTCTCGTAGATTTGTTGTTTGTTATAAAGATTTTGTAGATTTTCAAATATAGTATACAGTCCACTTTAGTGAATTTAAATTAATCGAGAAGAGAAATAATTGTGGATATATGCCCACAACCCCCACAGCGAAAGTGGAACAAAAGATAGTCCGCTGATACTGTTTCTTGTATAACTGATGAGGAAAATATATACAGGATGTCTGAAAAAGGGCCCCAAAGTGAGCCTCAATAAAACTATAAAATCTCACTTTTTTCAAATAGCAACCCTATAATTTTGTAATTCCAATCGATGGCTCGTCAAAAACTAGTTAGGGTGTCCCGAACATTTCATGCCTCTAAAATGAGTACTTTTCCGTTGTTGAATAAAATTCTTATTTCAGAATTGAATCAAGGTTTCTTAGTCTATCCATACATTATTAGGATAGAAGTTTTCAAGAAGGCTATGTCTGTTGATTTATAATGCATTTTGGATAACTGTCATTTATACTTTTTTGATTAATCGGGCACTATGCAAAATATGAATTACAGTAACACTGAAGTATTGATATGTTCTTCATTTATGGTGAATGTAACAAAAATATTAGAAAGGACAGTCAGAACTTTTAACGAAAGAAATCCACATTGTTATTGTAGTATTAGTTTACTGTTGTGATTAAAATTTTTGTGATATCTAGTTTTAAACTAAGAGATCCTTCATTATCATTACTGTATTCACTCGAGTCCGTTTAGGGTTAAGGCTTCCAGTACGGAGAAAATTGTTTTGATACCTCCTGAACTTTGATTTCCTTAAAGTCAGTAAATGTGAATTTCGTTCGTTGAATTTTTATTACCTTTTCTAGGAATCTGTTACATTTGCCGCAAATAAAGAACATATCCTTGATATATCATTCCAGTGAAATTATTATTGCATGTTCTGCTTAGTGCTTGATCTGTTATAAGAAAAAGTAAGGATGACAGTTCCTAACATAGCCTACTTCAAAAATGCAAGCTTACAAACTGTGCGAAACCTGTCTTCAATCGTGAAATTCGAATTTTATTGAATAACGGCAAAATTACTGATTTTAAAAGCCAAATGTTCGGGATACCATAACTGGTTTTTGACGAGCAATCGATCCGAATTACAAAATTATAGGATTGCCATTTGAAAAAAGTGAGATTTCATAGTTTTATTGAGGCTCACTTTGGGGTCCTTTTCAGACACCCTGTATAATATTTCCTCATAGTTATGCAAGAAAAAGTATCACCGTACTTCTTTTGTTCCACTTTCGCAAAAAAGAAATTCTTGTAATGAGGGATTTTGAAGATATAGACACTAATTTGTGACAACCTTTTTTTTCAAAAAATTTGATAATCAGGCTATAATTCAAAAACCACTTGAGTGGTTGCACATATCATACATCAATCAGTGTTTGTGTAGAATGGAATGAAGAATTCGAATATGTATAAATATACAGGGTGTTGCATTTGAAATAACGAAGTTACATTCGTTTCCGGTGAACCGGAAGTAGATTCCTCTTGAAATATTTTACAATTGATGTTCATGTACTCTAAAACGAAAATCCAAAATCTTGAATCTGTATTACAATTCCTTCCTCGAAAACGTCTAATGAACACTTAAAAAAATCACCCTGTATACCATGAATTCTATCAAGAACTTTCAGTGTGTTTTTCGGTTCCAAAATTGAAAAGTATTTCTCACCATTCAAATCACTCAGAATTTCTTAAGGAGAATTTCTTTCCAATCTCAAACCTAGCTTGAAAATTTCAAGTCAACGACCGAACGTATACACGATAACTTTCGATAGAAAGTCTTCAAAAATTAAGAATTTCTGGCTAGGTTCAAGATTTGATGAGTATAACTTGAATTCATGATTGTTCAGAATGAAAACTATAGCTCCCAGGATATTCGAATTAGTACGGTGTAATTAGACCTAAACCTCAACATCCAAAGTAAAAGTTTTCCTCCAAACCAAATTGCTCTACGTAGTCCCCTTATTCTATGGTAAAAAGTTACACCATTTTGAGCGTCGGGTTTGGGGTGAGGGGGCTGGGAATTTGAAAAATCACTAGTTTTTTTAGTTTTTCGTAAATATTTCAAAAACTAAGCGGTTATCCTAAACATGTTATATACAAAAAGGTTCTACGTTAACTTTTGAATAAGAATGGTCCTTTCATGATCACTCTAAATGTACGGTTCAAGAGTTACAGGCGGTGTAAATGTTAACTTTTTCGTAATTTTGATCCTGCTGATGACAGGAAATTACTTCCTACTTGCAATGTTTGGAGCCAAGAACACTGAAGATCTAGATTGTCTCCGCTACCAGTCCTACTTGAAAACGATTGCAAAGCAACCTATACATGCATTACTGAAGTTGGATGCACTACCCCCCCACTTCAGGAGCGTCCACACAGCATTCATTTAGGACCTACCACCAGTACAAACAGTGGCTGAATGAAGACAAGGATCCCTCGAGTGGGGTTGGAAGAAGATTGGCGACCACCTGACCTCAATACAACAGCACGTCCTGCAGCCCCCCAGGAATACTGTCCTTATAATGTGTATTTGCAAAGATGAATGCGTTTGTAATTGTGAATGAAGAAGGAGTGGTCTAAACTGCACTAGCATATGCAGCAATTGCTCAGGCCAAGCATGTGATAACATGGACAATAATAACATCTTAGACGACGAGCTAGAGGCGGAGGATAATTACTGGAGGATGAGTGAAGTAATAAAGACATTGAACATTCCAAATTTGAAAGATATTTATGCTTAAAAAGGGAATTTATGTGCAATGTTCGTAGAAAGTTCAGGGTGGGTTTCTTCGTCCCACAGGTTTATATGGCCTAGGCCTTTGGAAGCCTATTTTCCCTTAAAAAAGAGTGCCCCTTGATAAGGTGGTGAGGTTGTCGTTCCTTCAAGGGCTTATCACTAACATACCACCGGCCACTGAAATAGCAACATTCTTTTACGAAGCTTATTTTTTTTTTAAGTTATTAAAATTACGAAAAAGTTAACATTTACAACGTCTGTAACTCTTGAACCGTACCATTTAGAGTGCTTATGAAAAGACCATTTTTATTTAAACTTTAACGTAGAACATTTTTGTATATAACAATGTTTAGGTTAATAAAGGGAAGATGTTAACGAGTCAAACACAACGTACATAAATAATTTGAATATCGGTTTTGAAAAAATATATTTTGGATCACAAATATCATGAATATGTGAGATATAGATTTCGTGTCTAACTATGTAGTTTTCATTGAACATGACACATAACAATAACATTTTTTTTATTTATTTCAGATGATGAGCTCCTTTTCAAAGATCACCTAGGGGGGATCAGTATCCTTAATGCTTCCAATATGACTGTGAGGACGTTAATGTCGAATCAGACCTATGTAAGTACGAGATTGCCCATGTGCGCTTGTTCCTAGATAAACAAAAATCTAGATACAGTTTTAACTTAATGACTGTAAGTTGTTAATGTAGAAACGAAAACATTATTTTGTATATTTTTGTTTTGAACTGACTGAGGCTAAGTTCATATTTTTGTTTGGAGCAATCATAATGGTGAGTTTTCAAACAATCTCCTATAATTTTGTGATCAGGCAACTCACATTACCATAATAACAACTCTATTTTTAGATAGCTTTGAAAATGGCGGAATGCCGAAACATGTCAGCCTTAGGTATCTATAGATTATTAAAAGTTACGTCACATAAAGGGTTTTTCAATAAGAAGTGTTATTTTGAATAGCCCGCTATTTCGGTAGATGTCACATTTGAAGCTGCCATTTGTTGACATTTGATAAGTAGAAACAACGCTATTAATGAAAATGGAACGGTACACGTTTCAAGAATTCAAATTATTAAAATTCACTACAAAAATGGTGAAAACTTGGCAGAGACGGTTCTAAAACTCGAACATCTTTGGGTCGGGCAGAGGTGATCACAATTGGCCATCGAGATCTTGCGATTTTACACCTTGTAACTTCTTCCTTTGGGCCACGTGAAAGAGAAGGTCTACGCCAATAGCCCAGCGTCGGTTCAAGACCTCAAAGATGGAGAGGCTATCGAGGACACAACCACTTTGCTATTTGGTTATGTAAAATTTCATTAATAGGATATGGTCCTGTAAGCGTGGTCATGGTGGTCATTTACCTGATGTTATTTTCCACTATTAACGGCATAGCTTCTTCTGTATAATGAAATAAACATCCGATCAATCATATTGAAAAAAGGCATTTTTCTTTGAATTTCAAAATAACACTTCTTATTGGAAAACCCTCCATAATGTTTTCAGACCAATTCCTTATTCATTCGAGAATACTTTCGGTTATTCAGTTAACTTTGTCAATGTGCCAAAACGGTCAAATAACCAAAGAGTCTTTTCTTTTCCTGAAAACCAGAAAACCGGTGGGTCTAAATTTCACATTTAGGTTCAATAATGATTTAAAATCCTTGAAAGAAAATCTAGAAACTCGAGCTTCAGGACAAAATGACATAAAGACTAGAATTTTTCAGGTTAGGTTATGTGCCGTCGGAAAACCTTTTTGAGCGCTGGTTCTACTTGAACGAAATGCTATATCGTATTGCCCAAATGTCTGTAGTTTTCGAATTTCGTGCCGAAAATGATCTCAAACGATAGAGTTAGACTCCCTGATGACGAATTCGTGGTCAAATTCATTTCTGTCCGTTGGGCCGTCCGTCCGACCGGCCATCAGCACAATAACTTTCGAAGGGAGTGTCCTAGAGACTTAAAATTTTCAAGGTGACTTCAGTTCCCAAATGGCTCGGTTGAGTTCGTTAACCAGCCAAATCGTACAGGGTATTCCATGAAATATGGCAAGTCTAAATTTTTGTTCCTTAATATCTCAGACAGAACGAAACCTATCGAAATGAAAGGTAGCGGCCGTATGCAAGATGTTCATAATAAGCCTCACGCAAAAATTTGTGGTCATAGTGTAAACAGAATCATGGAAAATTCAATTTTATTGAAAAGAAAAAGCTTCACATTTCCATAAAAAATAACCGATTCGAATAAAATTTAATTTATAAATAAAGATAGATTTACTGAATTTTCATGTAGAATTTTGTGGCCATAGTAATAACAGAACCAAAGAAAATTCAATTGGAATATTGAAAACAAGAATCTTTATATTTCCATAATAGAATATCAGAGTCAGGTGAATTTTTTTTATGTATGAAGACTGTTATACTGAATTTTCATGCGAAATTTTGAGGCCATAGTGTCAAGAGAACCATAGAAAATTTAATTGGAATATTGAAAAGAAGAATCTCTATATATCCATAACAGGATAACCGATTCAAATGGACTATTTTGTGAATCAAGACTGACATACTGAATGTTCATGCAAAATTTCAAAAGGATCGCATCATCAGAACCATGATTTATTTCTTGTATATTTCATTTTTTGAATAATTTTCGGAATATAATTCCGGTTGTGCTGAAATTCTCATTTATATATTTGGTTTCAATCTCAAATCCCATATAAAATTTGAGGTAATAGTCTTATTGCTCCACCAAAGAACGATCGCTCAAAAGCTCCTCCTCAAGGCTTTTCTTAAATTTTTTTAATCCGGCTCTGACTAGACTCAAAGTTTCCAAGCATTGAACCGAAATCCTGTCGAAATTGACGTTCCATTAGACCAATCGGAAAACAGACAATACATTCGGAATCCGAACAGACTCCAGGATTATCTGTTAGGTAACACGATTCTATTCAATTATCCGTTGATGCAGTATGTCTGAAATGAGTTTTCAATTGCTTCAGTTTGAATCGAATCCCAATATATCCATAAAAAGATAACCGATTCAAATTTAATTCATTTTGTGAATCAAGACTGACATGCTGAATGTTCATGCAAAATTTCCAAAAGATCGCATCATCAGAACTATAGAATTTAATTTATTTAATTATTTATTTTTTGCCATATTTCATATTTTGAATAATTTTCAGAGTATAATTACGATTGTGCTGAGATATTATTTGCATTCAGATATTTGGTATCAATCTCAAATCCCATATAAAATTGGAGGTAAAAGTCTTATTGCTCCACCAAAAAACGAGCGCTCGAAATATTCTCCTCAAGGCTTTGCTTGAATCTTTTTAATCCGACTCTGACTAGACTCAAAGTTTCCAAGCATTGAACCGAAATCCTGTCGAAATTGATGTTCCATTAGACCAATCGGAAAACAGACAATACATTCGGAATCTGAACAGAACTCCAGGATTATCTGTTAGGTAACACGATTCTATTCAATTATCCGTTGATGCAGTATGTCTGAAATGAGTTTTCAATTGTTTCAGTTTAGGTTGAATCCCGCCAGATTTCAGCTGTCACCAGACCAACGTTATTTGCTGCTGGCGCAAAACGTGCAGAAACTGTTCAGGCATTCCTATCTGGCGCAGTACACGATATACGACATTCAGACTGGGTGAGTTGTGTTTAGGGATAAAGTGTGAAAAGTGACCGTGGGGATTTTCCGATTTTGTTTTCGATCCGATTGTTTACCTACGCTCGGTCTGTCTGAAATGCATTGTGAATATTGATATTTAAAACCTTAGGGTTACTTATACATTCACCGGAAAAATAATCGATCTACTCGAAAAATCGATGAAGTTTGTTCATTCATAAATATAGGGTTATCCATTTTGCGGTTTCAAAGTAACGTAAATAAAACACATAAAAATATTTTTTATCATGATATTTCTTTTTGAGCGCTCGTTCTACTTAGACGAGTGCTATATCGTTTTGCCCAAATGTCTGTAATTTTCGAATTTTGAGCCGAAAATGGTCTCAAACGATAGGGTTTGGCTCCCTGATGGAAAATATGAGGTCAAATCAAATTCTGTAGGGCCGGCCGTCCGGCCGCCGTGAGCACAATAACTCTCGAACGGATTGTCCTAGAGACTTGAAATTTCAGGGTAGGTTCAGCTCCCAAATAGCTCGGTTAAGTTCGTTAACCAGAAAAATCGTACAGGGTGTTCCATAAAAAGTGGCCATTCAAAATTTTTGTTCCTCAATATTTCACACAAAACGAGGGCAAACGGAATGAAATTTTGCAGCACTTGCCAGATGCTCATAGTGAGCCTCTCGCAAAATTTTGTGGCCATAGTATTAACAGAACTATAGAAAATTTAATTAGAATATTGAAAAGAAGAATTTTTTTATTTCCATAACCAACTTTCCGATTCAAATGAAATTCATTTTGTAAGTTGAGACTGATATACTGAATGTTCATGCAAAATTTCAAGAGGATAGCATCATCAGAACCATAGAAATTCCAATTGGAATATTAAAGGAAAGACTCTTTATATTTCCATAACAAGATATCCGAATCAAATGAAATTTATTTTTGGAATTGAGATTTATATATTGAATGTTTGTGCAAAATTTAAAGATCATAGCATCATCCGAACTATAGAAAATTCAAGTTGAATATTGAAAAAAAAATTATATTTTCATAACAAGATATCTGAATTGAGTGAAATTTATTCCTGGTATAAAGATTGATATACTGAATGTTCATGCCAAATTTCAAGAGGATCGCATCATCAGAACCATAAAATTTAATTATTTTAATTTCAAGTGTGACCATAGAATTGAATTTTTTTAATTGTTTATATATAAAGTATCAATTTCAAGTCAAATACAGAGTTTTGAGATGATAGTCCTATTGCTCCACCCGAGAACGAGCGCTCAGAAGCTCCTGCTCAGGGCTTGCTTCCATTTTTATTATAAAGTTTGAACGTTGACATTATGTGTGAAACACTAAGTGTCAGTTGCAGGAACGTCCATTAAAATTTAAAGGCCCATTAAACTCTTAATCCTCCATTATTACAAGGAACTAATGGAGGATTAAGGATTTAATGGACCTTTAAATTTTAATGGACGTTCCTGCAACTGAGCATTAATCATTTAAATGACAACCACCCGAATTGTTGCAAGCATCGATTCTTTTGAGGTAATTTTCAACCACTTTTTGTCACATATTAGGCAGTATCTCAGCCATAACTTGACGAATATGGTTTTTAACTACTCAAAGTTGAAGGTTTATCTGCATAAACACGGTCTTTCGCGTAGCCCCCCACAAAAAAAGTCAAGCAGTGTCAAATCGCATGATCTTGGTGGCCAGTTGATATCGCCGTCCACCGCCGGTTGTTCAAGCACCCATTCGACGTATCCACGATGTTGATGTGAATGGTCGGCTGACTTCAGTTGGTAAGTGAGCTGAATTTTATATGGTTGTAGTTGTAGATCTTAATGCAAAATAGGCCATAATGTGCCGCAAGACAGTCCTGATTCCTGAGAATGGACGAGGAACCGACAGATCGGTCTTCGGCAACACTTTCACTTACAGTAGCGATATTTTAGGTGGTACGAGCAAAACGATGATTACAATATCTGTAACCGATCCAGTCTCTTCAATTTCTTCACAATTTTACCAATTGCTTGCGTAGTTGGACGATTATGTAAACCAAAATCTGCTCTTAAAGCACGATATGTGGCTGTGGCAGAATCGCCATTTTTGTATTAGGTTTTTACAATTTTCCATGCGATGTGCGATAATCAAGCGATCCACTTTCATAAATGTCAGACTTTCAACTGAACAAAAAATTTTTTTTAAAAAACTTCGTTTGACAGATGTCGAATTCCAGCCCTATACTTTTGAAACCGCGAAATGGATACCCGTTATATTATTTCAAGTCCGATTCGATTGATTTTTTTTTCAATTGTAGGTATATTCATCCTCAATCAATCATTTTATACAGGGTGAAACAAAATCTGTTTTTCCACCCTAACTTTACAACCACCTCTGGTGTGTTCCAGTTGTTCCACCACTTCATAATTAAATTCATAAATATGTTATTTCGAGTCCGATACGATTGAGTTTTTTCAATTGTAGGTGTGTTCAGTTCATCCTCAATTAATCAACAGTTTTGAATTTCAAGAAAACTAAAAGTACTTCATTTTATATAGGGTGAAACAAAATCTGTTTTTTTTTTAACTTTTGAACAGTTGTTTCATCATGTGATTTCTTAGCCCATTGTCAAGTCATATCTTCTCTTGACAATTTAATTCTTCATTTATAACAATAGCTCAATTTTGTTGACGATGCAGGGTTTTTAGTGAAACATTAAATTTCGCTTAGGCTACAACAGTCCTTCAACAAATTCAATTCAACCTAAAATTCTGACCTAATGAAAACAGACTAAGAACGTGTTTTCTGCCCAGACGCAGATAACAGGTGCAATTCGTCTCGGCATGTCCTCATTAAGGTTTTGAATCAATTAGAGCATCACTGAGCTGCTGCAAATTTTCAGGAGGTTCAATGGGGTTCAAATCTGGGCTTAGAGCAGGCCAGTTGAATTCTTGGATATCAACCTCTGCTAAATACTCCCTGGTAATCCTAGCCACATACGGTTGATGTGGTCGGGCATTATAAAGCATTAGCACGAAATCTTCTCAAATAAACGATGCATACCGAACTACATGTCGCGCTGAACTTTCCTTGTTTTATGTTTTCACTCAGTTTTCAGTTCATTTTCATAACGTCCGGATTTAACCTTAACTCTGTGAAAGTATTTTCATAGCCATAGCGAAATTGTTGAGTTTAATGTTGCTCTGAGAACCTTGTATCGTCAACAAAAATTGAGCTATTGTTAAGAATGAAGAATCAAATTATCAAGAGAAGATGTGTCTTGATGATGAAACAAGAAAACAGTCGGTAAAACAACTCGAACACACCATGGGTGGTTCTGAAGTTAGCGTAAAAAAAAACAGATTTTGTTTCACCCTGTATAAAATGACTTACGCCGAGTCTTCTTCTCTTCTAAAATTGAAAAAAAATTCAATAGAATTGGACTTGAAATAACATATTGATGAATTAACAAACTTCAACGATTGTTTGAGTTGATCAATCATTTTGCCGGTGACTGTAGTTGCACGCATAAAATTATTATTGAATTACGATATCACAATAACCAGATATAAACAATATATCGATAGAACTCCCATTATGATTTGAGAATTTATGCCCTTATTGAGTAAAACCCTCTACCCCCATTATAGTTATGTAAATGATAAGGTGCAATCTCAAAGTCTGAATTATTTCATGATAGAGAAACTGAAGAGTAATCGGAATACCAGTTTGGTTTTTGGAATTGAATGGAAAACTACACAAGTAAGATGAATGACAATGCTTCAAACTATTGAAAATTAAATATTATTCAGTAATATGAAAGATGAAATTAATCAAATGCGAAGAACATTCTCAAAAAAATTGCCGAACTGAAAAACCCTGAGAACGTGATTTTACTCAGGGTACTGGTTATTTGCTGCTGGCGCAAAACGTGCAGAAACTGTTCAGGCATTCCTATCTGGCGCAATACACGATTTACGACATTGAGACCATAGACTAACTAAACGGAGAATAGATGAGACACTAGTAGAACAAGCTTCAACGCCATCTGTTTTTGTACAACATTACTAATTCGTGAAAAAACCTCAATTGAAAAAGCAAATTTGTATCGTAAAGCTGCCGCAAAAAGAATTCTGTAGTGCACATTTTGAATAGGTAGGTACTCCCATATAGGCAAAAAGTTTTTTGAAATTCAATTTCCAAAAGGATATCAGAAATGGATTCGTGCAAGTTATCGATGAGTGAGGAAATTTATTCTCATGAAAATAATACCTGCAACGAACTTTCTTTCATCTGATTTTCTTTTGGAATCGAGAAATGAGGCAATAATCAAATTCTGGATAAAATAAAATTTTAATAACTGAAATAGGTATCACCAATTGAAAATACAGATTTATTTCATAAATATCTAATCAATAAACTAATAATGCATTGAAAACATTTTCAAAAACTAACAATAATGAATTCAATAATACAAAATATGAGTATTTACCTACTAAACTCATTCAATACATGAAAAACTTTTTGAAAACTACGAGTATCTCAATTCTTATGGGAACAGAATATACATATATATTTTATAATTACCTTCTTGCATCTCGATTTTCACATCCAATAACACAGCACGTCTTCACTCTTGCAAGCATATCGAAATTTATTATATTTCAAAAATAACGTGACAAACCACTCCTTGTGTCAGTTGACAATTCAAAGGTTTTTTGATAATAATGATTTTACATACTTACTATTTTATCGATAGGATTTCCGTGAATGCAACGACATCTAACTCTCAAATTGAAAATAATTTTTTCGTGTATTAGTCTCTTCCTCCGACAGATGGCGCGGAATATACGAGTGGCTCATCTAATTTTTTAGCTTGTCTATGATTGAGACTGGGTGAGTTTTGTTTAGCGATGAAGTGTGAAAAGTGACCGTAGTGATTTTCCGATTTTGTTTTTGAGCCGGCTGTTTACCTTCGCTCGATCTGTCTGAAATGCATTGTGAATGATTATTGATATTTGAACCTGAGGGTTGCTCGTTGATTTTTGGTTCAGCTTACTTATAACCGGAAAAGTGTGGTGAAAAATTATACACTCACCGGCAAAATAATCGATCCACCCAAAAAATCGATGAAGTTTGTTAATTCATAAATATGTTATTTCAAAGTTCGATTCGATTAAATTTTTGTTTCAATTGTATTTATGTTCATCTTTGATCGATCGCCAGTTTTAATTTCAAGAAAACTCGGCGTACGTCATTTTATACAGGGTGAAACAAAATCTGTTTTTTTACCCCCACTTCAGAATCACCCCTGCTACGATTCCTTAATTCATGATAAAGACACATCTTCTCTTGACAATCTGATTCTTTATTCATTACAATAGCTCAATTTTTGTTGAAGATACAGGGTTTTCAGTAAAACATTGAATTTTGCTAAGGCTACAACAAAACCTTAAGCAATTCAACCTAATATTCTGCCCTAATGAAAATAAACTAAAAACTAAGTCAAAAACATAATGTGTTTTTCGCCCAGACGCGGATAACAGGTGCAATGTCCTCAGTAAGGTTTTGTCATCAATTAGAGCATCACTGAGCTACTGCAAATTTTCAGGAGTTGGTAACGAGATCAAATCTGATCTTCGAGCAGGCCTGTTGAATTCTTGAATATCAACGGTTGATGGGGTCGGGCATTATAAAGCATTATCATGAAATCGTCTCTCATAAACGGTGCATATACGGAACAACATATCGCGCTAAAACTTCTCTTGTTTTATGTTTTCACTCAGTTTTCAGTTTATTCTCATAACGTTCGGATTTAAGGTTAAATCTGTGAAAGTACTTTCATAGCCATAGCGAAATTGTAGAGTTTAATGTTGCTCTGGAAACCCCGTATCTTCAACAAAAAAACAAGCTATTGTTATAAATAAAGAATTACATTGTCGAGAAAAGGTGTGTCTTGATGATGAAATAAGAAATAACACGGTTAAACAACTGAAACACACCAGGGGTTGTTCTAAAGTTAGGGCGAAAAAACAGATCACCGTGTATAAAATGACATCCGCCAAGTTTTTGATTCAGGATGTACCGGGTTTTTCACTATAATTTGACCCCCCCTTTAACTTTTTTACTAAAGGAGATACAAAAAAATGTTTCGTATAAAAGTTTCACGAAATCAACTGAGGTTTTTTGATATGAGTCCAGAAACCGAAATATATACAGGGTGGCCAACATATTGATGACAACTTCATTTTTTCAAACGGAACACCCTATATATTTTCCATTTTTTCTAGCTCTTTTTTTTCCCTTGATTTCGAATATGTAACAACATGTTGGTCTATCTCTTTTATTCTGAGAACCACAGAGTTTCAAATTTTAAGAACCACCTGCCAAGATCTGTAATCATTTTACAAGTGGCAGTGTGCGTTTACTGAAAATGCTCATTTTTGGAGTTATATTAACGTCAATGGGAAGATATAACAGGGTGAACAACATTGAATGCAACTATACTTCTTCAAATGGGACACCTGTCCTTTTTGTGATAGGCTATTTCCTCCTGATCTCGAATATAAATGCGTATGTGTGGATGTGAAATACCTACCTACGAAATTCTTTATATCCAAACAATCTACTCAAAAGTATTATTTTAGAATGAATACTTAACAATTACTTAAGCAATGAAAAATGATAAACTATGATGATATGGTAAGAATAACTAAAAGAAATTGCTCAAAATGATCACCTTCCAATCAATACACATAGTTCATATAGTTGTCTCAAGTTATTTAGACTATTTTGATAGCATTATTAGGCTTTGATTCAAGTTAGAAATTAAAGCTTCAAAATTCGTTTCCAATCATTACAATATTATCATTATTCTTGGTGCGTTGACGTGATTAGTTCCGAATTATGAGTTTCATATTGGTTGATTTTTTATTCTCCGCTTTCATTGATTGTCATTATTGCTGAAGTAATTTTTTCTTCAGGAACGGCTATAAAAAGTGTCCAACGGTGTGTGTTAAATCGGGACTTATTTGGTGGCCATAAAATGGGTGCGCCATTACCAATCCAAAGATCAAATTGGCCACTTGAATATTCACGAACTTCCAAAACGCTATGTCAGATGGTTATTGAAATTTGAAACTCTGTGGTGATCAGAATAAGAAAGTAGACAACATATGTACATATTCGAAATCAGGGGAAAAGGAGCTAACAAATATGGAAAAATAAACAGGGTGTTCCATTTGAAAAAATGAAGTTGCCATCAATATGTTGGTCACCCTGTATATATTTCAGTTTCTGGACTCATATCAAAAAACCTCAGTTGATTTCGTGAAACTTTTATACGAAACATTTTTTTGTATCTCCTTCAGTAACAAAGTTAAAGGGGGGGTCAAATTAAAGTGAAAAACCCGGTACTTACCTACAATTGAAAAAAAATTCAATCGAATCGGATTTGAAATAACATATTTATGAATTAACAAACTTCATCGATTATTTTGCCGGTGGCTGTAGTTACATGCATAAAATTATTTTTGAATTACGATTTCACAGTTACCAGATATGAACAATATATCCAAGGAACTTCTATTATAATTTAGGAATTTAGGATTTTACTGAGTAAAACCTTTCATCCTTATTATATTCACGTAAGTGTTAAGGTGTAGTCTCAAGTATGATCTTTTCATGATAGAGGAACTGAAGCGTTTCTGGAATACCAGTTTGTTTCTTTTGGTATTAAATTCCTATCTGGCGCACTACACGATATACGACATTCAGACTGGGTGAGTTTTGTTCAGCGATAAAGTGTGAAAAGTGACCGTGGGGATTTTCCGATTTTGTTTTCGAGCCAATTGTTTACCTACGCTCGGTCTGTCTGAAATGCATTGTGAATGTTTATTGATATTTGAACCCGAGGGTTACTGGTTGATTTTTGGGTCAGCTAACTTATAACCGGAAATGGTTGGTGAAAAAGTATACACTCACCGGCAAAATAACCTTGAAGTTTGTTAATTCATAAATATGTTATTTCAAGTCCGATTCGATTGATTTTTTCTCAATTGTAGGTGTGTTCATCCTTAATCAATCACCAGTTTTGAAGTTCGATTAAACTTGGCGTACGTCATTCTATACAGGGTGAAACAAAATCTTTTTTTTCACCTTAACTTTACAACTAGGTACCCCTGGTGTGTTCCAACTGTTTCACCACTTGATTTCTCATCCCAATCATCAAGATACATCTTCTCTTGACAATTTAATTCTCCATTTATAACAATGTGCTCAATTTTTGTTGAAAAATTTAATTTCGCTCAGACTACAACTACTTCAACAAATTCAACCTAAAATTCTGACCTCATGAAAAAAACTGAAAACTGAGTCAAAAACATAACGTGTGTTCCGCCCAGACGCAGTAACAGGTGCAATTCTTCTCAACGTGTCCTCTTTACGGTTTTGAATCAATTAGAGCATCACTGAGGTGCAGCAAATTTTTGGGATTTGGTACGCGAGATCGAATTTTCCTCCCAAGAGCATCCAAACATGACCAATGGGGTTCAAATCTGGGCTGAGAGAAGGCCAGTTGAATTCTTGGATATCAAACTCTTCTAAATACTCCCTGGCAATCCAAGCCACATGCATTCGATGCGGCCGGGCATTATAAAGCATTAGCACGAAATCGTCTCCAATAAACGGTGCATACGGAACAACACATCGCTCAAAATCTTCTCTTGTTTTACGTTTTCTCTCAGTTTTCAGTTTATTTAAGGTTAAATCTGTGAAAATACTTTCATAGCCAAAGCAAAATTGTGGAGTTTGATGTTGCTCTGAAAACCCTGTATCTTTGACAAAAATCAAGCTATTGTTATAAATGAAAATTGAATTGTCAAGAGAAGATGTGTCTTTATGATGAAATATGAAATCATAAGGTGGAACTGGAACACACCAGGGGGGGTTTCTGAAGTTAAGGTAAAAAACAGATTTTGTATTGCCCTGTATAAAATGACCTGCGTCAAGTTTCTTGGAATTCAAAACCGGTGATTGATTCAAGATAAACGTACCTACAACTGAAAAAAATATTCAATCGAATCGGACTTGACATAACATATTTATGAATTAACGAACTTCATCGATTTTTTGAGTGGATAGATTATTGTGAGTGTAGTTACATGCATAAAATTATTATTGAAGTACACAATTACCAGATATAAACAAAATATCCAGGGAACTTCTATTATAATTTAGGAATTTATGTCTTTGCTGAGTAAAACCTTTCATCATTATAGTTACGTAAAGTGTTAATGTGCAGTCTCGAGGTATGATTTTTTTCATGATAGAGGAGCTGAAGCGTATTAGGAATACCAGTTCGTTTTTTTGGAATTAGATTCCTATCTGGCACAGTACACGATATACGACATTCAGACTGGGTAAGTTTTGTTTAGCGATGAAGTGTGATAAGTGACCGTGGGGATATTCCGATTTTGTTTTCGATCCGATTGTTTGCCTACGCTCGGTCTGTATGAAATGCATTGTGAATGTTTTTTGATATCGTTGATTAATTTTTGGGTTAGGTGATCTATAACCGGAAATATTTGGTGAAAAATTATACATAATCGATGAAGTTTGTTGAATCATAAATATGTTATTTCAAGTCCGATTCAAATGAATTTTTATTTCAATTGTAGGTATGTTCATCCTTAATCAATCACCAGTTTTGAATTTCAGAAAAACACAGCGTACGTCATTTTATACAGGGTGAAACAAAATCTGTTTTTCCTTCCTAACTTTAGAACCACCCCTGGTGTGTTCCAGTTGTTTTACCATTGATTTCTAATCCAATCATCAAGACACATCTTCTCTTGACAATTTAATGCTTTGTTAATAATAATAATAAGAAGTCTTTATTTCGAATGCATCTGAATTACAGCAAGAAACAAACGAAATGGTGTCAAATAAACAATTCATTGACTCTTAATTCCCATTTACAGAGTAATTAAAATAGTCCTCAAGTTTGTAGGGTTCTATTTCAACTAGTAACTCGTGTATCTTGTTTTTAAATTTTTTGAGGTTTTCTTCTTTCTGCATGGAATATGGTAGTGAATTGAATATCTTCAAAATTCTATATTCCACTTGCTTCTGTGTGCTGGATAATCTCATCCTCGGGTATCTATAATCTATATTTCTTATTCCATATTTTGCCTTATGTTCATTTTCATACTCTCTGAAAAGTTGTTTGTTTTTGTAAAGATACAGGGTGACTGGTGACGTAAGGGACAACGGCTAACTGGAGATAGAGGACCTCAAACTGAATGAGGATTGGGGGTTTAAATATCCCATAAGGCTATTAGTTTCAGAGATACAGGGTGTTTTTTGCAAAAGTGCTAAAACTATAAACTCCCATATCTTCGTCAATATGGCAAATTTTTCGCTGATATTTGGCAAGCTTGTTACTATACATATTCTCCATCAGATCGAGAAGAAAAAATTCTCAAAAATTGCAGGACCGTATTCAAAAATTTCAATTTCCGTGTCAGGTGAAAAATATCACTCGGTATATGAGATAAAAAAAATTGAATTGGAAAATTGAAATCTGCAAGAAACACTGAGTAAAAATCTGTTTTCAGTTTGAATGGCACAAATTTTTTTAGTTTTTATGATATGTTGAAAGTCGAATATTACAATTTTTTCATATTGAATTCAAGAAACATACTATTCCTGATAGAAAAAACACACTGAATTTGAGGTTCTTAAAAATCCTGACGCATTTTGAATGTTCCTTCACATCTTGAAATATTTGTTTATTAATTTTTCTATCAATATTATAAGAAAAACTCAAAAAACAATACAAACACAAAAAGATTAACAGTAGCACATATGATTAATGAAAAAATCAAATAAACAAATGCTCGATATGCGAGAACCATTTCCCTTACACACTTATTAGCTCTTTCAAACAATTGAAGTACTTTTTATATCCACAAGATCAAAAATTATTACTTTTGATAAAACAGAAACACTAGATTTCAGTTCGAGAAAAGTTAGACTTTCTTCTCAGAACCCCTGAACAATAATCTATCTGGTACTTATGTTTTCAACGAAATTTATTCTTCAATTAAATAATGCAATAATTCATAAAAAACAACTAAGCAAATGCTCGAAATGAGAGCAATTTGCTTCAACGCATTTATTGGCTCTCTTGAACTCTAATGATTTCTTTCTCTTTTGAGATGAGGATTATTCTGAGACCAAATATTATATCCGTTCATTTTGCGGAATCCAAAAACAAGTATCATCTACATATTCTTCATTCGTGAATACTGAAGGCATTTTTCAGTAGATAAACAAACGACACAATTCCCAATAATTCACGACCAATGAATGTATGATTATAAACGTCATTTTTTGAAATAGGCCTACCCTGTGTAGTAGGATGTATTTTATTTATGATGAATAATAAACCCCTTATTCTGAAAAATCACTTGTTCACTAATATTCCGTTTGCATTAAAGAAATTCATATGATTTCCAAGAGAAGGTGAAGTTGCTACACCTAAGTACATATGAGAGGAAAATTGTAAGTCCTCAAAATTTAAACATTATTTCATTGAGGAATAAATTTTGTTGAAAACATAAGTAGGTACCAGATGGATTATTGTTCAGGGTTTCTGAGAAGAAAGTCAAAATTTTCTCAAACTGAAATACAGTGTTTCTGTTCTATCAAGAGTATAATTCTTCATCTCGTGGATATGAAAAGTACTTCAATTATTCAAAAGAGCCAATAAGTGTGTGAGGTGAATAGCTTCCTCATATCAAGCATTTCTTTATTTGATTTTTTATGAATCATATGGGCTACTGTTCCTCTTTTTGTATTTGTATTGTTTTTTGAATTATTCTCATAATATTGATAGAAAATTATTAAAAAAGGATTTCAAGATATGAAGGAATATTCAAAATGCCTCAGGATTATTTAAGCATCTCAAATTCAGTGTTTTTTCTAACAGGAATAGTATGTTTCTGGAATCGAATATGAGAAAATTGTAATATTCGACTTTCAACATATCATAAAAACTATAAAAAATTGTGCCATTCAAACCAAAACAGATTTTTACTCAGTGTTTTTTGCAGATTCCAATTTTTCATTTAAATTTTTTTTATCTCATATACCGAGTAATATTTCTCACCTGACACGGAAATTGAAATTTTTTAATACGGTCCTGCAATTTTTGAGAATGTTTTCTTCTCGATCTGATGGAGAATATGTATAGTAACAAGCTTTCCAAATATCAGCGAAAAATTTGCTATATCGACGAAGATATGGGAGTTTACAGTTTTAGCACTTTTGCAAAAAACACCCTGTATCTCTGAAACCAATAGCCTTATGGGACATTTTAACCCCCAATCCTCATTCAGTTTGAGGTCCTCTATCTCCAGTTAGCCGTTGTCCCTTACATCACCAGTCACCCTGTATAAGGCATTCCTGGATGTAGATGGCGTATAATGTCAGTAGTTTATTCCTCTTGAATATTCCGCGGCATGATGTTGTTATTCCTAGGTTGTATATTATTCTCAGGGCTCTTTTTTGTAGGGTGAAAAGCGACGACAAATTTTCCGATCCGTAGAAGATTATTCCATATCTTAATTTTGATTCTATGGTTGCATAGTATACTGTTTTTAATGTGTTATGTTTCAAATATCTGGACACGATCTTCAATCCATAAATAGACGACGCAACTTGTTTTGTTACCTGTTCAACATGGCATTTCCAGCTTAGCTCGTTGTCTATATATACTCCAAGAAATTTAACAGCATCCTGCAATACGTAACTTTTGTTGTTTAATGTTATATTACCTGGGGTATCTGTGCCACTGAAATGTTGAAACAGAATTATGTTAGTTTTATCCTTATTAAGCATCAGATTGTTGTTGTTGAACCAGGAATCTGCCAGTGCCAACACCTCTGCTGCTTTCTCTCTCAATTCGGGCCATTGTTTTCTATAACAAGGATATTGGTATCATCAGCATAATTAACTGCTGTACCCCTGCTGTTCACTTCACTGATATCTCCTCCAAAATCGTTGACATACAAAATGAAAAATATCTGCTGTTCTGATCGAATTAGTTCTCCTTCCACTTCTACCTCAACCATTTGGGTTCTGTTTTTGAAGTATGATTCAACCCACTTCAACGCTTGTCCTCTTATTCCATTTTTTTGCAGTTTTTCGAGGAGATTATCAACTTCTACACAGTCATAGGCCTTAGTAAGGCCTAGAAACAATCCCAAGGACAGGTCATCGTCCTCGAAAGAATCCAGAACTTTCTTGATGAACTGGTATATAGCGGTTTGTGTAGATCTTCCTTTCATGTAACCATGCTGTGATTTGGAAATAATGTTGTTTTGTATGAAAAAATCCATAAGCTGTCTACAATAAGCCATCTCGAATACCTTTGAGAATGAGGGCAAGATGTTGATTGGTCGATAGTTTTCAAATTTTGTTGGGTCGCCTTTCTTGAAAACTGGTTTCACAATGGCTCTTTTCAATTCATCCGGAAAGATGCCATTTTTTAAGGACTTATTAACAATATATCGTAAAGTTCCTTCAATTTCACTGAATGTTTGTTTTATCAAGCTATTCGAAATACCATCTATTCCATTCTATACAGGTGGAACTCCTTAATAACAATATGCTCAATTTTTGTGAACATTAGATTTCGTTCAGGCTACAACAGTACTTCAACAAATTCGAACTGAATAATAGGTCGAAAACATAACGTGTTTCCCGCCCAGATGCAGAAAACAGTTGCAATTCGTCTCGGCATGTCCTCATTAAGATTTTGAATCAATTAGAGCATCACTAAGCTGCTGCAAATATTCAGGATTTGGTACGCGAGATCGAATTTTTCACCCAAGAACATCCAAACATGCCCAATGGGGTTCAAATCTGGGCTTAGAGCAGGCCAGTTGAATTCTTGGATATCAAACTCTGCTAAATAATCCCTGGCAATCCTAGCCACGTGAAATTGATGCGGTCGGGCATTATAAAGCATTAGCAGGAAGTCGTGTATACGGTACAACGTATTTCGCTAAAACTTCTCTTGTTTTATGTTTTCACTCAGTTTCCAGTTTTTTTCATTACTTTCGGATTTACGGTTAAATCTGTAACAGTACTTTCATAGCCATAGCGAAATTGTGGAGTTTAATGTTGGTCTGAAAACCCTTTATCCTCAACAAAAATCAATCTATTGTTATAAATGAAAAATTAAATTGTCAAGAAAAGATGATGAAATAAGGAATCACATGGTGGAACAACTGGAACATACCAGGGGTGGTTCTAAAGTTAGGGTAAAAAACAGATTTTGTTTCACCCTGAATAATATGACGTACGCCGAGTTTTCTTGAAATTCAAAACTTATGATTGATTAAGGATGATCACACCTACAAAAAAAATATTCAAACTAATCGGACTTGAAATAACATATTTATGAATTAACAAACTTTTTGAGTGGATCGATTTTTTTGCCGGTGAGTGTAGTTACACGCATAAAATTATTATTGAATTACACACAATTACCAGATATAAACAATGTATCGATTATGATTATTATTTGAGAGTTTATGTCTACACTGAGTAAAACCCTTTATCCTTATTATAGTTACGTAAGTGTTAAGGTGCAGTCTCTAAGTCTGATTTATTTCATGATGGAGGAACTGAAGCGGATTTGGAATACCAGTTTGTTTTTTGAAATTAAAAGAAAAACTACACAAGTAAGCTGAATGACAATGCATCAAACTATTGTAAATTTAATATTTCTCAATAATATGAAAGATGAAATTGATCAAATTCGAGGAATATTCTCAAAAAAACTGACGAACTGAAAAACCAGGGGAACGTGTTTTTATCTAGGGTGCAGGTTATTCTGAATAGGTACAGTATTCCAAATAATATACACTTGTCTCCTTCGGAAATAACATTAGCAGAAGACATATTCTCTCTGTCCCATGTCTTTCTTTTCTCAATGTTGACATTCCTGGAAATTAAAAAAACGTATTTACCTTAATGTGAATATAATTTGGAATATTAACAGGAAGTATTTCGAATTAACAACATAGGAACCTAACTTAAAATTAATTAAACATTCTTAATTCTGAAAATAATATACAGGGTGAATCCTGTTGAACTGTACATATTTCACACAGAGATAGAGGACACTTTGTTGGTTTCAAAAAGACCCCACATGAAAGGTCTTAAACGATTCGTTTGAATTATACAGGGTGATTTCCAGTTTTGGGTCATATTTTCAAAATGCTCTATTGGACGAACGAATAATCACAAATTCATCAAATTTGGTACGTAGGAGGACTGCATCAATCTCCATACAGCTGAATTAACAGATTATCAGTTTCCAGGACCGGACTCTATTTTTCTGATATTATCGGAATTTATGAAAAAACACCCTGTAGATGAAAAAGTCAATGATCCTGTCATGACAGTTCAAACTACACTAAAAAACTCTACAATGAAGAGTAATAGAATCACGTGGCACACCTACAAATTTAGAGGAAAAAAATATTGAATATGCGTACTCGGAGATAAATTTTTTGGACGGGCCTAATTCAATGGAAAACCATACCCAAATGTATCAAAAGTTGAAGACAGGAGAATATATCAGTTTGAATCCTCTCGATATTCCAATATTCAGGTAATTTTCGTCAGTTCCAGGACCGGACTCTATTTTTCTGATATTATCGGAATTTATGAAGAGAATCACACCCTGTAGATGAAAAAGTCAATAAAACTGTCATGGCAGTTCAAACTACACTAAATACTCTTCAATAAAGAGTAATAATCACGTGGCACACCTACAGATTCGGAGAAAAAAATTGAATATGGGTACTCGGAGATAATTTTTTTGTACGGCCTAATTCACAAAAAAAACATACCCAAATGTATCAAAAGTTGAATATAAATGGTCAAGATCTTCTACGCATTCAAGTATTCCAATATTCAGGGACGGACTCCCATTTTAGATTGGGTTTTTCAATAGATGATAGGTCGAAAGCTTCGCCCTGAATATGGAACACCCCAAAAAACTGTTACGGGAGACCGAACAACATTAAATAACCTACAATCCAGGGATTATGGAATAGTTTTATGGGGAGTGGATATAACCTGATAATATTTGACTTTTCATGCATTTCGGTATAGTTCTACTTCTACTAAACTTCAGCCGTCCAAAAAATTATCTCTGAGTACGATTATTAAATTTTTTCGTTAAATCTATTTGTGTGTCTCGCGATTTCATGAAAATCTTGTTGGTTATTTAATGTTGTTCGGTCTCCCGTAACACTTTTTTGGGGTGTTCCAATTCAGGGCGAATCTTTCGACCTATCATCTATTGAAAAACCCAATCTGAAATGGGAGTCCATCCCTGAATATTGGAATACTTGAATGCGTAGAAGATCTTAACCATTTATATTCAACTTTTGATACATTTAGGTATGTTTTTTCTGTGAATTAGGGCGCACAATAGTTATTTATGTACCAAGTGCGTTATATGGATCCTAACGCCGGAGGGAAACATTCGGCTCGAGGGCCTTTGGCCCGAGGGATGAATGTTGCTCGATGGGCGTTAGGATCTAATAACGCTCGTGGTGCATACAGGATTTTATTTTTCACGAATATATCATTTAATTACAATAAAATTCGATTGCTCCTATGTTTTTTTTTCCATTTAACTTTCAGTAGTAACCATGGCATTTGGTAATATTTTGAAGTTCGTTATTGCAGTCATCATTTTATTAAGTGAATGTCATTACTGTTTTCGTTGTGAGCGGGCGTTATGATCCATAATGCCCGCTAAAATGCCCACGGGCATAATGAGTGTATTTATAGCAACCGTTTCTAAGGTAAATAACATATAATGTACAAGTGAAAAATAAAAAAATTATCTCCGAGTACCCATATTCAATTTTTTTTCTCTGAATCTGTAGGTGTACCACGTGATTTTATTACTCTGTATTGAAGAGTATTTAGTGTTGTTTGAACTTCCATGACAGGTTTATTGACTTTCCCACCTACAGGGTGATTTTCTTTTTAAATTCCGATAATATCAGAAAAATAGAGTCCGGTCCTGGAAACTGACAAAATTACCTGAATATTGGAATATTTGAATATCGAGAGGATTTAAACTGATAATATTCTCCTGTCTTCAACTTTTGATACATTTGGGTATGGTTTTCCATGTGAATTAGGCCCGTCCAAAAAATGTATCTCCGAGTACGCATATTCAATATTTTTTTTCTTTAAATTTGTAGGTGTACCACGTGATTTTATTACTCTTCATTGTAGAGTTTTTAGTGAAGTTTGAACTGTCATGACAGGTTATGACTTTTTCATCTACAGGGTTTTTTTTTTTTCATAAATTCCGGTAATATCAGAAAAATAGAGTACGGTCCTGGAAACTGATAATCTGTTAACTCAGCTGTATGGAGATTGATACAGTCCTCCTACGTACCAATTTGATGAATTTGTGATTATTAGTTCGTCCAATAGAGCATTTTGAAAATATGACCTAAAACTGGAAATCACCCTGTATAATTCAAACGAATCGTTTGAGACTTTCATGTGGGGTCTTTTTGAAACCAGCAAAGTGTCCTCTATCTCTGTGTGAAGTATGTACAGTTCAACAGGATTCACCCCGTATATACAAACACTGAAAAAAAAATTTGACCTGTGTTTACCACGCTTATGAATGAGTTATGGTTATAATCAAATGAGTGATCAGAATTTGATAAAGAACAAGACAAAAATTCACAAATTTCGCCATAAACAAAACACAAATTCTCTTGTAGCATAAATTCATTACCACTATCTTCCTACGTAACATAAGCTTGATTAACTATTCCCAGAATCTCTCAATTATTCAGGAGGTTAAATGGGCTTCCGTACCCATTCGGAAATTCTAGATAATCCAACCTGTAGGAAAATTCGTGAAAATTATTTATGCATGTGCCGTGGCTTACATACATAAACCCATACGCACGAAATTACTGATAACCACGAAACAATATTATTCATGAGGATCCCTGATAGAAATAAATGGACAGTAAAGTTCATAATCAACTGATACTAAATTAATTAATCGATCCCCTGAAATAGTTGGATCACCACAATAAAGTGCGGGAGCCAATAATGCACAGTGTTCGTTCATGAAAATTATGTTCACATTTTGCGTCCAGCAACAATAAAATTGTTAATTTATACTGATGGACAAAAATAGCGCACCACTAAAATTTCGTTGAATTTTAAACAATTGATATCTTCCCAATATTTAGTCGGATTTCAGAGTTTTTTTCTTTCAATAGTAGCTCTGTTATGTCGAATTCCCTCCATTAAGCAGAAGTCCAAAAATAAAATGTTCATGTTGTACAGGGCGTTTAAATAATGTCATGTTTTATAGTCAAATTTTAACGTCTTCTGTGGGCAATGCCAGGTTGCTGAGGTATATGAAAACAATGAAGCGTTGTAGCCTAGTATCTCTTGAGTATTTTGTTTTTCAAAAACCAATTTATCTTGAAGTCGTCCAGAGATATTCAACTTTTTATCAATTCTTGTATTTTATGCATTAGCCATGAATATCTTCGCAACCATTTCTCCGATTTGAATGTCTCTTTTTAATTGTAGCTCTTTATCGGCGAAAATCATACTACAATGAGATGTTCAAAAAAAGAAATGCAGCATGCTGTACAGGGCGTTCAAATTTTCGGGTTTTTTCATTACAGTTTAACGCATTTTGTGGGCAATACCAGATATATGAGGCTTCAAAAAAACTATACAGTGATGTAGCTGATATTTCCTGAGTATTTTGCTTTTTTAAAAAGCAATTTAACTTGTACCATTCCAGAGATATTCACATTTTTATAACATCTTGCATTTTTCTGTTTTTCTTAATTTGTTTTCGTTTGTTTTTGTGTTGAAAGTTAGCTCTTATTTATTTTTCTTTGGTCGTTGTCTCCGTAGACTTATGGAAACGGGCTCTCACGTTAAAAGACCTGATCAAAGTAAAAAAACCGCCTTCGAGTTGTCCGAAATGTTACAATTTCATCAAAAACTGCAAGAAGAAGACTCGATGAATATGGATTGAATGCAAGACACCCCGCAAAAGGCTTTTTTCACTTCACTGAAGACTTCAGAGTGAGCTTAAAATCATCCCATGGATGGGTATTTATCTGGAGAAGACAAAGCATTTCCTTGATTACTCGTATGGATCTCGTAGCGATCCATTCGCCACAACAGAGGTTGGGATTCACATCTACAGTGGTCGGCTTTTAGTCCTGACCTGAACGTAATCGAAAACGTTTGGGATCAGCTTAAACTACGTATTCAACGTCGAATGAAAAGAATATTAAAACGAAGAAAACTTTAGGAATTAACACAATTATTAATTTCAAATGAATTTTATTAATTAGAAAAAATTATGACAACTGTAAACCACAGTATCACTTGACTGAAAATATTCATTGTCAATATATTGTATGAAATGCAAGATGTTATAAAAATGTGAATATCTCTGGAATGATACAATATAAATTGCTTTTTGAAAAAGCAAAATACTCAGGAAACATCAGGCTACATCACTGTATAGTTTTTAGAAGCCTCAGATATCTGGTATTGGCCACAAAAAGGCGTTAAACAGTAATGAAAAAAAACCGGAAAATTTAAACGCCCTGTACAGCATGATGCATTTCTTTTTGAACATCTCATTGTAGTATGATTTTCGCCATTAAAAGAGCTACAACTAAAAAAAAACATTCAAATCGGACAAATGGTTGCGAAGATATTCATGGCTAATGCATATAATAAAAATACAATAGTGAGAAAAAGTTGAATATTCTGGACGACTTCAAGATAAATTGGTTTTTTGAAAAAACAAAATACTCAAGAGATACTAGGCTACAACGCTTTATTGTTTTTATTTATACCTCAGCAACCTGGCATTGCCCACAGAAGACGTTAAAATTTGGCTATAAAACATGACAGTTTGAACGCCCTGTACAATATGAAGATTTTATTTTTGGACGTCTGCGTGATGGAGGGAATTCGACAATAATAGAGCTACTATTGAAAAAAAAAAACTCTGAAATCCGACTAAAATTGGAAAGATATCAATTGTTAAAATTCAACGAAATTTTAGGTGTTTAGGTGTGTTTTAGTCCATCAGTATATATGTGTATTAGCTTTCAGTTGATATACAAAAATAAAGGCGAAAACAATCATTCAATACTAAACAAAAATGACTTACGCATAAATACAACGAAAATTACGTTGACGAAATGAATTCATCCTTCAAAAGTGGTGTAACGAATAAATTTGCTAGCTAAATGAATAATAGTACATTCTTCGAATTAACAGAATGATGTAAATATTCGCGATTAACGTACTACTCTAAGTGGGTAAGATTTGTAAACAAACGGTCATTTCAGAGTTGTCTCTGGTTGTTTGCGATATTTATTGAGAACTAGCGACCCGCCCCCGGCTGCATATTCATATCCCACGTACCGTAGCGCAATCGGAAGTGATCCGAAGCCAAGTATATTCCACGCGCGATACCGCAAGGTATAGTTCATTTCAAAATGATTGGCATCTCGCGGCGGCTGTGGGAAATCGAAAATATGTGGTATCGGTCCGTTCGGTGAATTTCGATTTGCCGATTTTAGGTTGGTGTTGAAAATATCACTGACTTGACTTTTTCAGTTTGAGTTAACCTATTGAAGATATTCGAATTTAATTGTTAATATCAGTTTATTCTTGATTTAATCGACAACTGGATTTAAATATCTCTTAAATCTACTTTGATTTGATTACTGAATTGAAAACGGCCGGAATACAACCAGATTCCTCCCATTTTACTGCAAGGGAACGCCAGGCAGTGTATCGGTTGTACTGCGAGTTCTTAAGGGATTCAGCAGATATTTCTGCTAGTATTAATGGCATTGCGCTCGTTTTTCAGGTAACGATCATGTACAATGTGTTTTCGGATTAAGTAAGTTTTTAAAAATTCAGATTTTTCCTAGAACTGTCCGAATAATTTCGGAGAAAAAAGTAGAAGGCAAGTTGCTAGAGCCAGAGTTAGCACTGGAAGGAAACCTATTCCACATGATTATACCTTCAAAGAGACATTAAACGACTTTATTTTTTCTGAAATCAAAAACAATGAGTGTATCAGTTTGGATATCATTTTTGAACTGGCTAAAAAGCACCTGGATTGCGATCATTTCAAGTCAACACATTATAGAATAATCAAAAAAAGTGGTTACAAGTACAAGAACGTTGATCGAAGGAAAATTCTTATTGATAAACATAAAAATATCGTGAATAGAGTATGATTTTGTGGTGAATCTTGAATACTTAAGAGAAAATGTAAAATTTGTTTATTTAGATGAAACATGGATATTCGAAAATGGTAGTCAAATTCGCCAGTGGACATTAGAAAGTAATCCTAAAGGTTTGCCAAGAAAATTCATAGGTGAAGGCAGAAGGTACACAATTTGATGGATTTTTACCTGGATGTGATCTAATTCTTGACAGTGGTATCAATGATACGGATTACCATAAAACAATGAATGGGGAACTATTTTATTAATGAATTACTGAACAATTAATACTTCTCTGCAGTTATTTGATACAAAGTGTGTCATTATCATGGGTAATGCACCATATCATTCAATCAGAGTTGATTAAATACCTACGACTGCTTCTCATAAAAAGTAATTCGGCAATGGCTACAAGAACATAAGTTTCCTATAATTGATAAACTTAAAAATACTTGAATCCTTTGTTGGATTTTTAGAAAGTTGAATGTTAATACAATTTGATGTTTACTCAACAGTTATTTTACATATGTTATGTTCGCTTCAGAGCACTGCATTCAGAAGATAATTCTAATATGTAAATAAAT
Organism: Propylea japonica; assembly: GCA_013421045.1. NCBI lineage: Eukaryota > Metazoa > Arthropoda > Insecta > Coleoptera > Coccinellidae > Propylea > Propylea japonica. The sequence goes on from CM024240.1 coordinate 46,370,010, forward strand.
AGTAAAATGTATAAGTCTATGAGTATTAGACTGTACTTTTAATAATTATTTTCAATGAATCTGTGATTGCATATATATTTCGGTCTCCAATTAACAATAAATTTTTAAATAATGTTCTGAATGAATTTTCTCAATTTTGTACAGAAGCTTATTTTAGTTTTTCACTGTAAATAATTGTCAGTTTTAAGCAATGTTAAGTGTGTCCTTACCCATACGGTAAGGATTGAAACAAAATTTTAACTTTTGCTTCCTCTGAATTCCAAACACTCAAAGGAACTGAATCAACTTTTATCTAAAATGACACCGACAAGACCTACAAAAGCTAAATTGACAATCGTTTCCAATAAAAGCCAAAATATTCACCATTTCTCTATTCTAGACTTAGGGAAAACTGTGTGTCATCTATTGGGGATCTGAAGAAATAGTACTTAATTAATATAATGGATATGTTAAATCAACAAACATACTCAATTATTCATATCAAACGTAACCAAGGCATATGAATGAATGAAATCATTATTTAATCTGTGCAATAGTATATTCTAAAACAAGTATGATTTCATACAAAAATGATAACATCTTGTGGTCCACATTTTTCACTTAATTTTAACACCTTTGCCACACACACTTGGTTCATATTTTGGCTATTCAAAGAAATATTCCTCTTACTAAAACGGACAGAATCGATGGTAAGTTTATTAAAGTTATGTAGTACAATTAACGTACATACTGAATAAATTCTTTAATTTGTGTTTTTGTCTATTATGTATGACAAATTGGTCCACACCTTCAAAGTATCAACAAGTTCTTTTTGTTTCGTTTCACCAGTTTGGCTATCTCAGTTGAATTTGAATTGAAACACACTCATTTTAAGTTATAATTACAAATAAATTTGTCAGTGAAAAAGAAAATATATCTTAATTATCTTCAATAGAGTCTCAATCTTCATCGGTGAATTATATGAATGACATCTCATTTGAGTACTTTGATAGTTTATAGTTTTGTTTATTGAGGCAGCGGCATAGTAATAAAACCTGAATCCCATTGATTGAACTGGACTGAAATATAAATGACTGTTGTTTATTTTCATGATATTCACAAGCTTAGGGGCTATACCTATTCTTTCCTCGCTCTTTAGCTGCAAATTATGGTAAATACGAAAATTTGTCAATACAGTGTCAGAAATTATATACTGCTGGTAGGTTTAGAGATTTACACAATTCTAATGGTATTTAAGAATCAGGAACATTCTCAAGCTCAGAAATTTGCTTTGGAAAGTAAAAATATTGTATTAAATATATTTTAGGTTAGGTATTTATTTTTTCCTTCTTCTGACTGATGAACCCACAGAAATTTTTAGTGACTTTTTAGTAACTAGAAATAAAGCCCCGACTGGACTTTCATGGCTTGCTCTGATGACAATCATTTTGAAACGAACTATAACTTGCTATATCGAACGTTGTTTATGAATTGTGAAAAGATCGCTCCAGACAATTGGTGAAATTGATTTTGTACAACAAAAAATTCTTGTCACAACCTATTATTGAAGAAATAAAATGTTTTGGTGATAGACATGTATTTGGAATACTTTGTACCTACACATATTTTATACATAAATGAAAAAAGTGTTCGAAACCAAAGAAATCAAGAAAGAATGCAGTTATGATATTGTGTATGAGCAATATAAAAACTACCTAATATTGAAAACAAACATATTTATCACGATAAAATACGAATCACTACCATTTTTTTACTATGAATGATTCTGAGATGAGAAAATAATTTCAATTCAGAAAAAATTGCCTTCATCGCAATATGAAATATATTTGGTACGTATTTTCAATCCCTGATCAATTGAAAGTAGTTTGTTAGCGTCCTAGCATTTTTCTTGAATGGTTTTAGCAACGCTTTCAAAGTAAATCATCGATGTCAATAATTTCTTCAATTTATAGGCTCACAGAAAATTTTTTCGTCACACAGAAAAAAGGATGTGACATTTTATATCTCCTGACAGGTCAAAAAATATGTGACTTTTTACGAAATCACTTTTTTTCCCTGTCCAAAAAATGATCTCTCATGTAGCCGGGACAAAAAATACTCACTTTTTTCCCGGGGAAAAAAAGTAATTTCCTGAACAGTTTATTTCTTTCACTATTAAATGGATGTTTTCCCGCATAGAAAAAAATAGTGTATATACACGGGAAAAATATTAGATTTTAGCTCTCGACTTTTTGACAACATAATTTCGAGCTAAATTCTGATACTTTTTTCCTTGTATAATAAATAACTATTTTCAATTACCTACGTTTCAAAAATTTTTTCGCTACGATCTCCATAAAGGCAAAGACCTTCTTCTCAATTCATTTCATCTGTATCGTTAACATCATTGGATGTGAAAAACCGATATGATAACTAACAGACTCGATATTCTGAAGCTAAAGTAACAGCTACGAGTAATATAATATTATTTTTTTTTTTCAGTTTTTTCCAGACCTTTTGCATTAAAATAATTATAAAACCAAGGGACTGAAGTTCTCTCAAAAGAACGGTGAAACCTTTTGCCTCGGGATTAGAAGTGTCAAATTTTGGAGGATATAACTCGTAATTTTAAGATTATATGAGAAAAATAATTCGAAAACACTTCAATTCCACTCTCTGTGGTTATTTTCATTCTATTCGTTTCATCGTTGATTTTAAGGTAATCTGAGGTTATTTTTTCTACAAATCCATGTAGAGCCGGTTGACAAATTAATTCGATCTTCAGAAGTTTAAAACAACGTTCAAGATCGCACGTGTCTTTGCGATATCGTGCGTGGAGTAGGTATACCCACAGAACACTTTCTTCATGGGTATACCTACCTACGTCAGTTCGGGTGAATTCGGATTGCGCTACGATACGTGAGAATGAATATGCGCCCCGGCTTCGCACGGTACGACATCACATTAGAAACCTCAAAAAAAAAAATAAAAACAGACATTCTCCACTATTTAATGGATGTTATTATACAATTAAACCTTGAATCACTCTATCTTTTCAAAAAAACGCATCAAAATCCGTTGCGAAGTTTCAAAGATTTAAGCATACAAAAGGACAGAGAAAGCGACTTTATTTTATACTATGTAGTGATAACAATACGATGGAAAGTGAAGAGTGTATTTCTGAGTATCAGTGGTGGGTATCCTGAGCGTGGTGCTGACCTTCTGGTATTATTATATATGAGAGATATGAGAATGACAAACTTCCATCCACGCCAGAGTCTACAGTGTGCATCTATAAGCTCAGCGGAAATATTGACTGCTCTTTCCTGCTCATACTTCAACGGGCATCTATACAGGGTGTCCCGTAATTAGACCGACAAACTTTTAGTGGACATTATAGATCATATTTTAGGCAGATTCGACCAAATCGTATAATGCAAAATTGCTTCGTTAAGGAGCTAGTGCTCTTTGAAGATGACGTCCAGTCCACACGTTTTGCCACATACTCGCAAAACGGAGTCACATAAAGTGCTGAAATTTTACACATTGGCTAATATCAAAACTACGCATCGATAAGATTGAGTGCATTTCTTTCATGTCAAGCACAATCGTATCATTTGCGGGGGCGAAGGGTATTTTTAGTTGAAACTTTTTTAACTTTCATTATTTCGCGAGATTCATATCATATTCATAAACTCTGATGTTTTTTCTTGAAAAAAGATTCTCTTGTATAATAACTCCCAGATGCACAATTTCTGAAAAAAATAGATTTGAAATTTTCTCTCTTTTCACTAAGTACTCAATGTTCACTTTTGTTTTGAATTATTTTCACTTGATTGTGCTTGACATGAAAGAAATGCACTCAATCTAATCGATGCGTATTTTTGATATTAGCCAATGTGTAAACTTTCAGCACTTTATGTGACTCCGTTTTGCGAATATGTGGCAAAAAGTGTGGACAGGACGTCATCTTCGAAGGGCACTAGCTCCTTAACGAAGCAATTTTGCATTATATTATTTGGGTCGAATCTGTCTGAAATACGATCTATAATGTCCACTAGAAGTTTGTCGGTCCAATTACGGGACACCCTGTATATCGAACGTGATAGTGCTAATAAACTTAGATATAATGTGTTTTATAGTGTTTTGAGTTCTACGCTGTTTCTGGGTTACAATGTTAATATGATAATGTTTTCTTTTATTTTATGTTATCGGTGTATTACTTCAATCCCCTGTAATTGGGAATTCTCCTGTTGGCTATAATAAATCAGTATAATTATTATATCAAAAATAACTTCAACTTTTGAAATATATATTCATTCTCACCTCAAACGCCAAGTGAACTAATTGGTTTGCTTCCGATCTAGACATTCAAACGGTGAAACATAGATAAATTGAAAATAGTAATCATCGAAATGAATACAATCTTCAATTTATCTATGTTTCAAAAATTTGTTAGGTTAGCCTCCTTAAAGGCAAAGAATTTTTTTGTTTGTCATTTTTTCTTTATCTTAAAATTCAAACGGTGCATTACGAATAATTGGAATTGTTGAGAATTTTCCCTGTAGTAATATTTCAATAAAAGAAATAGCGTTTCAACGAAATATCGAGGCAATCTGAATTATTGATGGCTAGAATAAAATACAATCCTTTCCTTCGATTTTTAGGTAATTTCCGATTGATCTCAAGAACCAAACCAATTATCTTCACTGAAAGAAATTATTCAATGAGAATGTTTAACCAATAAAATTCTAATTATTGCTGAAATATTCTTACTCCCTGGTTAAAACAACTGTGTACGGATTGTTAATTGAGTAACTAGAGTTGTTGAGCGGATTTTACTGCAAATTTTTATAACACCAACTAACGTGTTTCATTTCCATAATCATACGTATAGTTACCACCGAAAACTAGAGTTTTCTAACTTGCGTCGTATAATCTTAACAACTCGATGTTAATATGCGAAATATTCTATATCCAGAAATTTCGAACAGTTTTACTACGGCAGTGAACGTTGATTCACTACAAAGACGAACTATGAAGCGAATACATCCGAAGGGTGCGTCTATTTCTTTCGTACCGAGTACCGTTACCGACCCCGCACCGTAGTCAGTAAATTCGTCTTAGAGAAGTAGGACAAGTAGGTGGTTGTTGACGACGATCGACGATCTTTTAACGGTTTTTTGCTCCTTCCTTTCTCTAAGGGTTTTTGTGATATAGTGTTTCTTTCGAATATCTAAATGGAGAATAGACGGTTTGTGAATCTATTAGATACTTGGGGTTTAGGTGAATATGTCCAAAAATTCACTGGTAAGTTAAATTTGTATTATTCATAATAATCCACTATAAAGCCCGAATTAGACTAGGTATAACAATTTTGGTACGAAAAATGTTACCAAACAGGCTTCGAACGAAATTTCGCATAGTGTAATAGGTTTGGTCACATTTTTGGTACCAAAAACAATGCTGGATTGAAAGTTTGATGAAGCATTTAATTTTAACGGACGTTCCTGCAACTGCGCAATTGCGCACAACTGCGTAATTGCGCAGTTTAGTTCATCGAATACAGATTTTTGCGATTTTATTGTCGATGTTGTGTAGGTATATGTATATACAAAGATTTTCTATAATTGTAAAATATCTTTGGTATATATTATATGCATGTCTCATCGCATTTTAAACCTAAAAGTTAATTTTTGCGGGCTTGTAAATTGCAATTCCCGATTAGGATTGTACCTAACTATCATTCCAGTACTGACAATATCTTTTGGACTATATTCATTTCTTATTTCAGATGAAGGTATCGATGATACGAATTTTGAGTTATTGATTAAGGAAGATGATATCCTTAGAGAAATCTTCCCCAAAATTGGACCAAGAATTGTTTTCAAAAAAATGTTGTCTAATCTGCAAGCAGAAAAACAGTCCTGCTCGAATGTAGTTAATGAAATGGTAATAATATTGGCACTATAATATAGCTCAGTCTCAGTGAATATTAAATAAAATTATTTCTGAATCGGTAAATAATGTTGGGTTGCTGTAGCTGTGTAAAATAGCTTCATTTTCAACAAAAGAATGAACTTTCTGAACTGCCTAATATGCATATCTTATCATGCATTGAATAAAGAATATATTCTTTATTCTTTATTCAATGTTATCATGTGTAGTGTAGGCTACTAAGTAAGGATGGGTAGGTACCTAGGTACATGATTGTTTTGTTTTATGCAGGTTGATCTTGATGCACTCTCGACGTCAACCGAGACTTCTACCAGCAATAATAACAATAACGTTCTAATCGAAGTAGATGATGACCTGAAATCATTGTTTGAGATCAGTGAGATCTCCAACATCTCAGAAAGTTCAGAGATTGTCACGGAGGGAATTATAATAACTTCCGTATTTGCGCCCTTAGTGAGTTTTACAGTTTTTTACTTGTATAAAATAGAATTAAATAAGATTAAATAACTTTGCAGAACCTGGAACAAATTTTAAGGAAAGACACAGATGGTAGAATTTTATTACTTCACCAGCAGAAGCTGGACAATAACCTTAGAAATAAATTGGCCAAAATAGTTATAAAGGAAATAATTCTGAAATTCTCAAGTAGCAAGTGAGTCAGATTTCAAATTTTCATTCTCTTTAGTAAAAGTTCCTACACAGGGAGTTTCAGTATAAGGTTCCGTAAATTCAGGATATCATTCCTAAGATGATTTTATGATACAAAGTTCCTATTAACTATGGCTCTATGATGCATTGTTTCTGAGATACAGGGTGTTGAAATATAAATGAAGTTATTTTTTCCATAAAAAAGTTTTAATTCGTACAGTTTTTTTTTTAGTTTTGCTAGGTTATGATTTATACGAGAATGAGCCGAGTGCGTGTACGGTTTCAAAACCCTTATCTCAGAAACAATGTTTCAGAGACCGATAGTTCATCTTTGTATCATAAAATCATCTGAGGAATAAGATAACTAATTCACGGAACCTTCTTCTGATTCTGAAACACCCTGTATATATGTATATGAAGCTGATCTTCAGAATTGTTACATATAATTCAATTTTTGTCATAATGCACTTTTCTTTCTATTTAAGCATAAAATCAGAGGTGTTCATTAGGGCATCCCAAGAAATTTCACGACTTTTCCCCAATGAAACGCAGGATATCTATTTTACGCCCTATAGCAAGTCTACTTCCAATCTAAGGAAACAAGCGCCAAGAGGAAAACTCTGGTCACGTTTTATCCACGTGAAAGCTGGCCTTAGGCTAGCTGAAAAATTTTCTAATGACTCGAAGTCGAAAGAAAATGTGCCTCTACTCACTGAACCTTCTGAAGAAGTCATTTCGAGTCTGAAATTATTGGAATCAGATGCAACTGACTTCCCACGATTGCTGCTTGCATGGGAACTAACCTTTGAAGAAAGAAGGGATATAATTCTAAAAGAAGACATACTCAGTATTCTAAAAAAGTATCCCATATTGAAAACACAGAACGGTATTCAGTTTGTAAGTTTGAATTGTTCGAATTCTGCATGCAGTGGAATTTTTTGATTATAATAAAAAAAATTCCTTAATAATGTTCTTCTATTACAGTTTGAATCTGACTTCAATAGACAGAACCCTGGAGAAATAGACATTGTGTACAAGGAGTGGCCTAGAGTAACGGAAGCTATTATTGCGGAGTGCAAAGATAGGAAAATTGACTTTGGACCTGAGTTATTAGGTGAGTGCCAATTCCTATGATGGGTACCATATTTTATGAAAAGAATTTAGGTAAGCAAAACTGAATTTGCTTTCGAATTGTTTCAGATTCATCGACAAATGCATTACTGAAACTGCCGTTTCTTTTTCCCATGATTACCTTGAGAAACCAAGGTAAAATCTGGAGACCTACAAGACTTGAGTGCCAGGAAAATTTTTTTGTTAGTGTTGAGGTATGTTGCTTGCTGTTTAACTATTGTTCAGAATTTACTATTTGCGATAGTTTCAAAGATGGTGTTTTCCATAAAATCAATGTATTGTTCCCTCTGAAAGGGGTTTGTTTTTAATTTTACTCATATTCTGTTAGTTAAAATTCGATATTCTTATAGAATTTCGCTGATTTGGAAATTTTGGTTGTGGAGAAGAAAAAAAAACTCGCTGTAGCGAAGATACCATTCCAACCGTTTGGTGCAGTGGTCAACAAGGATTTTTTCATTATATTTTTTGATGTTTTTTATAAATTCGATTCGTCCATCAGATGTCTGGAGGCATTATATAAACTCTTCCATGCATTAAATTTAGAGTATCCGATAGAAGCTAAGCACATTTGGGAAACGGTTCAAGAATTGGTGTTCAAAACACATTGTTTAAGGAAAAGCAGTGCTGCTGCTGCAGTAATTTCGGATTTGAAATTCCATTTAGATAAATGAATGAATAGGTTTTTTATTATAATTGTCTGGAAAGTTGAGTGAATATAAAAATGCCTAATTGTTTCTGTGGGAGAAGTTTTCAAAATTGTACTGGCCTCTTCACACATTTAAAGTTTCAACATAATTGTGGTAACACAACTCCAGTAGCATGTGCTGAAAAAAACTGTTTCAGAAAATTTCCCTCCTTAAAAAGCTTCAAACAACATTTTTCCAAAATCCATATAACTAATAATTTGTCCGAACCTAATCCAAATTTCGTTGGTACACTGAGCAAGCCTACTTCTGAACTGAATTCATTCCAAGACATTGATTGTTCAGAAAACCAAAATAATTTTGATACATTCGAAAGGACATTGAATAAAAACGTTTTGGATTTCGTTTCTAAATATTATGCGGACAATTCTCTACCTAGAAATAAGGTTCCAACAATTTTAGCAGATGTTTTGACTTTACTGAAAAGACCTATTAGTTTATTAAAAACGTTTGTTACTGAAATTTGCAGTAACTCCAAACGAGAAGAATGTTTCAAGTATTTTAACAAATTTGAGACAATGTTCACCTCTCTTTCTAGTGAACATTTAATATTTAAATATTTGGAAACGAATGGATTTTTCATAAGTCCCGAAGAATATCTGATTGCTGAAAAAATAGAAAGTAAGAACAAATGTAAACTTCAAAAATATTGTGGACACTTTATTTCAATGCAAGAAACTCTTACTAAACTATTCGAACTTCCTGATGTGTTACCAAAAACGTTATCTTATATGGAAAGTCTAAAGGACGAAAGTCAAATATTCAATATCGTTCAAACTGAATGGTGGCATTCTAAACGTCGACATTTTTCAGATGAGGTCCATGTCTTTCCACTCTTGATTTATTCAGATGATTTTGAGATTGGTAATCCTTTGTCTTCTCATGCAGGTGTGCATAAATTAGGCGCGGTATATTTTTCAATTCCTGTTATTCCCCCATTATATCAATCAAAATTAGAGAATATTTTTGACAAATCTTTTTCATAGCAATGACCTTAAAGAATTCGGCAACATTTTAATTTATTCGAAAATAGTTCAAGATTGCAACAAACTCTTCAAAGATGGAATTACAATAAACCTTGACAATCAGAAAGTGAAAATCCATTTCGTCCTTATATTTCTAGCAGGAGATAATCTGGGAATAAATACTATGTTGGGTTTCACTGAAAGTTTTAGTGCAAATTACTATTGTAGATTTTGCAAATGTGATAAGAATCGTTCTCGTACGCTCTGTGTTCAAGATAATGATGTTTTAAGAAACCCAATAAATTACAGAAGCGACCTTGAGGAGAAAAACTTATCCAAAACTGGAATAAGAGAAGAATCAATTTGGAATTCTGTACAACTCTATAATGTGACTGAAAATTTTTATGTGGATATTGGGCATGACATTTTTGAGGGAGTAGCATCATTTGATCTAGTTGAGATTTTATATCAAATCGTTATTGTAGATAAAATAATTGAAATTAATACTTTAAATGCAAGAATTAGGTATTTTGATTTTGGAACTCACAATAAACCACCTCTAGTGAATATAGATAATTTGAAAAATAAAAAACTCAAACTTTCTTTCTCTGAATGCCGCTCCCTAATATTAGCTGCAGGTTTACTATTTGGAGATTTGATTCCTGAAGGTAATAAATTCTGGAAACTTTATATCAAACTCAGGCAAATATTGACAATCATCCTTTCACCTGCTGTAACAGAAAATCTATGTTTGCAATTACAGAAGCTTATAGAAGACCACCATTATATGTACCAAAACTTATTCTCCCTTGCACTTAAACCCAAGCATCATCTCTTAATACATTATCCATACATTTTAAAAACAGTAGGCCCCGTCGTTAATATATCAACATTGAGATATGAGGCCAAGCACAGACAATCGAAACTGTGTGTCAATCCAGTTGCCTGTCGAATAAATATTACTAAAACAATAGCAATCAAGCATCAGTTACAGTTTTCCAATCGATTATAAATCAGTTAGGATTCGAAGAGAAAAATTATTCTGTGAATAAAATTTCTAAGGTCTCCAGTATATTCGAAGGAAAATCACTATTTGAAAACCAATGTGCAATTGCTAATATCAACTTTCAGGCTTTCAAAGATAGTTCCATTGTATCTAAGATCAGTCACTATAACCGGATTTATAAAATAGGTCAATTTATATGCCTTGAAAAAGGTGATCCCAATGTGCCAACCTTTGGATCGATTCTCAAAATATTGGTTAACAGACATAATGAGATTTGTTTTCTAATTAAATGTTATGAGACTTTAATGTTCAATGAGCATTATTATGGTTATGAAATAATAGAAACGGGAACTGAAACAGTTATTTTACTTCAGAAAACTTTTTTTATTTCTCATTTATATCAAGTTGAGAGGAATGGAAAAAATTTCATTTCTACTAGTTTCTGATTAATTTTCAATAGGTATACTTTTTTGATAGATACTCAACTTTTCACAACGAGCAGTTAGCTTATTCATTCTTTTATGCTTGAAGTCATTATGTTATGATGTTATTGCCATGATAAATTATTTATATTTCATTTGTATAATCATTTGGAGTCAAATTTACTTCGTAACAATCTTAAAATAATTTCACTCACCTTTCCTCAATTATTTTTTTCGTTGAATCTTTTTTCTTGTTAAATATACCTACTATTATTATGTTATGTGAATTTTGTTTGTTTTTATGAGTCATCAAAATAAATGTTCTTTTTATATTTTAAGACTTTTAATACCTATATGCTATATGACTTATCATACTTCTATTGAACATATTACCATTTACAAAGGATCAGTTCTACATAGTTGCATCAAGTTATATTGAATAACCTAGATAACCTCATGAACTCACAGATGATATTGTAATATGCCATGACATTGTATACTGCCTTGTTTGTTTAATTGATTCTGAACATCACTATTTTACAGACTGATCCAACGTGACAGGAAGGATTGTTATTACCTACTACATTTTAAACTTGTAACTGGATATAGAAAATGTAGTACCTAATAATAATTCTTCCGACATCAGGAATAATGGATTCCTGGTTGGCTCAGTCTGTGATACAGTAGTTATAAAATGAATTCATTAAAATTGTAAGGGAAGGATAATAAGGCATTTATATCAGTTTACTAGGGCAGTTAAATAGGTTCACTATGGTAGTGAAATGGAATAAAAAATGTAGGTACACAATATTACTACAGTAAGAAAATGTAGTCATACAAGATTACTAATGCTGTTGAACAAAGTTATACAGGCAGTTATACAAGTTTACTGAGGTGGTAACACAGAGTTACAGAGCCAGTAATATAAAATTACTAAGGCGGTGAGAATATGTTTCGAACGCAGTTCAGCAGTTCATAACGCCAGACAAATAATATAATACAAGTAGTAAAACTAAAGGGACAGCTGTAGTCTTATAACTCAAATGATGGTAGTATGACGGTTTTAGTTATGTTTTATTATTGTGTTGAATCATATACCCATAGTTAACTAAATCGTGGTAAACCAAGATGAATTATGGAAAGTAGAAAGATTAGTTGAGGCATATACTATTTGAATTTTCTTAATGCTGTTATTATATTTTTTTTTCGGTGTTGAGTACTACTTTGCTTCTTGCATATTCCGCGTTTTTAACAGAATGAAATCGATACTGGAAGTACACAAGCTACTTTTTGGTATACTCGGGAAAATATACAATAAATGCACATTCAATGCTTCAGCTATAAAATGCGACCCTAAGGAAAATTTGATATTTTTCTTCTTATCACTGGAATTCTGGTAAAATATGTTTTGAATAACAACGCCACAAACTATTTGCGTACAGAGTACAGCATAATCACACCTATTCTTATTGAAAAGTTGCTGTATTCTTCTATATCTCGAATTTAAATAGCCTTATATAACCTTAGCTAACCTAACCCAATATTATTGAAAAGATATGGATTTCTCCAATATTTCTAATTTAAATATTCAAGAATGTCAAAAAAATTTAAGAAAAGCCCTGAGCAGGAGCTTTTGAGGTTTTTTGCATTCATATACTTAGCATGAATTTCAAGTTATATGTATAACTTGAAATTCATGAACAACGAGCGCTCAAAAGCGCTTGAACTAAAATTTCTGCCAAAACCAGAATTATTTTTGTCTTTTACTCTAATAACCATTCATACAAAATCTTTCTGAATAGTAAAACTTTCTGAATATATCCAAGCAATACGAACCGAGCAAATCTAAGACGTATTCATTTTATATTATCGTAGGTATATGGTACGGAACTTGCAGCCAAACAGCCCTGAAAAGTTAGGAAAAGTTTTCCAATATGTTTTAAACGTTATACGAGTATACTTCGATTAAATCATTTCTGTGTAGAGAAAGTTGGCCAACTTTGTTAGATAATATGTTTGGAAAACTATTCTCGATAGTAGTTCCGAACAAAAAACGAACATCTACCTGCATTCAACAAACGAAAAATAGCTGCAGGTGTTATAGCGGACAGTTATTTTAGTTATAATTGGAGAAAATAACAATCTAACAACAACATTCGATAACGATAGATGATCGAATAGTTATCCAAAATATATGTAAGTGCAGAAGACATTGAGATCCTTCCAGAACGAGAGAAAGATTTGTTCGGAAATCACTCGACTCCATCCATAAACAACATTTAGAGATTCTGCATTGAGAAATAAAGTATGGCGCAACTGTGAGCATTTATAATATTCGTACAAAAATTTTTAGGTTAGTTCATCTTAAAATTTGTATTTTCAGTTACTCAAAATCTTGTACACCATACTGTTAAGCATAATATATGTGATGTTATTATTCAATCCTTATGATTATCTAATGGAGATATCGAATATTTTTATGCACATCAGTTTTTTGTACTGTACATTTCTGCGAAGTTTCATCGTTCTTTTGACTTCATATCCTGCAAAACTTATATTGAAAGTAACAAAGTAATCTTTAATGTCCGATATTGTAAATTGTGAATTATTTCCTAATTTTTCAATAAAAAACAGTAAAACCAATACTACTCTAACCACATCGCTGATTAGGTAATCAATTCATTCAAAATTTATTTGATGAATCACAATTTATATATCTCCATAAGAAAAATCAATCGGAGGGGTTCGTGGCGTAGAGAAATATCAAATTGAAAAATTTAAGAAAAGCCCTGAGCAGGAGATTTTGAGCTCGTTCATTGGTGGAGCAATAAGACTTGAGATTGATACCGTATATATAAATGCAGAATCTCACAATCAATCACAATCACAATCGGAATTATATCCTGGAAATTATTCAGAAAATGAAATATGTAAAAGATGAATAACTTAAAAAAATTAAATTCTATGGTTCGGATGATACGATCCTCTCAAAATTTCTTACGAACATTCAGTTTACCAGTCTTCATTCACAAAATAAATTTCTCTGGAATTGGATATCTTGTTATGGAAATAAATATAATAAACATCCAAACATTCTAGATGAATTTATACAAAAAAATATCAGTGAAACTTAGTTGGGACTCGAACCGACGACGTAGGTATTTAATAGGGAAATGGAAAACTGTTCTAAGGATATTAATATTCGTTGCCAGGCAACGGTATTTCGTAGTTCATAGAGTTGGACTGGTATTTGAATTTCAGTGAATATAATTTAGCCAGTAGTCAAATTCTTTGAACTACGAACTACCGTTGCCTGGCAACGAATATTAATATCCTTAGAACAGTGCCATTTCCCTATTAAATACCTACGTCGGTTCGAGTCCCAACTAAGTTTCACTATTTTTTTTTTTAAATTCATCTAGAATATTTGGACATGCCAATAATTTAATTATTTCGACTCTAGAACTCAAACCAAATTTTTTCTCATTGTTTCAGAGGTCTGAACGAAATATTTGAATGACTGTAGTAACGAAACCGTTCGATATTTTACAATTCTAATTTCATATTCGTGATTGATAATTCAAGAAGTACAATTGCAGAAAATTTCATCCATTTCGAGTGAAATTTTTTTCATCGCTTTAGACATGTAAAAAAAATTGTGTTCGATTTTTGAAAAGATTTTGTCACAGAAATTCTTAAAAACCTTGTTCATTGAGAAAATAGAAGTCAATTTGACAACCGCAAAATTGGAACATTGCAGGTCTTCTGCCATTTTGTAATTTTTTTTCGGATTTCGTCATTTTTCTGCATAGAGGACCCAAAAATACTGAGATTTGACCAAAAACCGTTACTTTAAGTGTAATACATAACTGACCACACTCATACGAATCTTGCACAAAAATTAAGTTTGCACCCTGTACCTCGCTTATGCTTCGAAAACGGGATATATTGTAGAAGGCAAAAATGATTCTCCCGATGTCCTCTACACGAAAATATATGTTGGTCCAGTTTATGATGAAACAACCTGTATATTCAAGGCCAATCTCAATAACGCTCTTACTTCAGACCTACAATACGCAAAGTTTGTTATTTTTCCAACTAATACATATCTTATGTATGAAACGTTCGAAGAATAAAACCAACAATATGAGAAGACCATGAACTATCATGTTCTTCTCAAATATTCGAAGGAAATGATGGTAACGCTCCTACTGCAACTCCAGAATGTGCAAAAATCTTCATTTCCCACCACTTCAAATAGTAAAACTGTCTATTTTATCTTATCTATGAGTCGCTCGAACCAACCAACAAGATACGAGATGACCATAAACCAGAATAACCATTTAATAGCGTGTTTTCCTAAAATATTCGAGATAACCTCGTTTTTTTTGCTACACAAAAATCTTTTCATCTAGGGACAAAATTGCGTTGGAACACTCCTAGAAAAAAATTGGGTAGAACGCCAGGCTGGATATTCCTTTCATTCATTTCAAATGAACTAGGAAAAGGGAAACCCGAGAGTGTAAACTACTCCATTCACATTCGCATTGTCGACAACAGATGAAACTGCCGCTATTAATATTTCATCCAAACGCTTCATCTATAAATGACGAAACCGAACGAGTTTCGACATTTCATCGCCAGTTCTTGTTCCTTTCATATGGAACAAAATTCGCGAGTGCGCACGAATAATTCCTTTTTCATGCATATATTGCTTCTTGCTCGTTAGTCATTTGCCAACCATGAGCTTTGTTAAGGGGAGCTTCATATACAAGCATATACAAAAAAAAAGGCCTGGTTATTTTGAAAATTACCAGACCTTTTTTTTTGAGCGCTCGTTCTACTTAAACGAGTGCTATGTCGTTTGCCCAAATGTATGTAGTTTTTGAATTTTGAGCCGAAAATGGTTTCAAATGATGGGGTTAGACTAAATGATGATGAATTCGAGGTCAAATTCAATTCTATCCGTGGGGCCGTCCGGCCGTCCGTTAGCACAATAACATTCGAAGGGATTGTTCTAGAGACTTGAAATTTTCATAATGACTTTTGGTCCCAATCGGCTCGGTTAAGTTTGTTAACCAGCCAAATCGTACAAAGTGTTCCATAAAATATGGCCATTCGAATTTTTTGTTCCTCAATATCTCAGAAAAAACAAAACTAATCGAAATGAAATGTTACGACCAAATGCGAGAGGGTCATAACAAGCCTCATGCGAAATTTTGTGGCCATGGTTTGAACAGAACCATAGAAAATTCAGTTGGAATATTAAAATGAGGAAACTTCATATTTCCATAAAAGACATCCGATTCGAGTGAAATTGTTTTGCGAATGAGGATCGATATACTGAATCTTCATCCGAAATTTTGTGACCCTAGTATTAACAGAAACATAAAAAATTCAATTGGAATATTGAAAAAAAGAATCTTTATATTTCCATAACAGGATATCTGATTGGAGTTAAATTTCTTCTGTGAATAAATATTGATATACTGAATATGCATGAGAAATTTTGTGGCAATAGTGTCAACAGAACCAAGATCGAACACGAATCCTTTTATTTCCATAACAGAATATCCGATTCGCGTAATATTTATTTTGAGAATGAAAACTATCGCATCATCAGAACCATAGAATTAAATTTTTGTAATTATTTATTTTTTTGCATATATCATTTTCTGAATAGTTTTAAAAATATAATTCCGATTTTGCTGAGATTCTGCATTTATATATTTGGTATCAATCTCAAACCCCATATAAAATTTCGAGGTTATAGTCTTATTGCACCACCAAAGAACGAGCTCTCTTAAATTTTTATAATACGTATAGATCCTGATTTAGAAGATTTGAATGGTATTTTGATATAACTAATGCACATGAAAACTTCAGTGTTCTGGTTTCCAGGGGTGGCATACCCCATTGTGAAAATTCAAACATTGGTATAACAAAAGTTTTTCTTTTGATCTCAGGAACCTACTGTTAAAATATAAGTACAATTCAAAGACTCACCCCTTATAATAATAACACTAAATTGATCTAACAGAAATTGCACCAAATTGTCCAAATTTTTCAGGGTGAAAAGGGTTTATCAAAGTTGGTAAATTTTCGAGTTATTTAAAATTGAATGTAGTTATTCTGAGACATAACTATTGAGAACTGTCGAATCAAAGTTGCATAAAATCGTGTATTCACAAGTTTCCACGAATTATCAATTATTATTGAAGTCAAAATCAAGATAACACAAAATGTCGTAGCCTACTGCGATTCTTCCAGTTCGAAATTTTATTTACGTTCTCTCCATGAAATCAGAAGAAATCAGAGGGTGATGGATCATTGAGAAGATTATTCTGAGTAAAAATCAAAAATTGCAAAAATAAACAAGATACTATAGGAAATAAAGAATCAATTGCACTTTCGGTCAAATCGGAGGTGATTTTCAATTTTCGTTTTCTCAAATAGAGTTTCCCCAAATTCAAAACATTCTCAAATTTGTATCTTTCGAGAAGGCTGAGATTATCCAGTGGAACATACTTACTGGAACACCTGGTATTGTGGTGCATTCGCCATTTTGCATTTTATGGTGAAATATTTGCGGTGTTCCCGAGATATTGAGTACAGACAATAAACGAAACATAAACACAAACAAAACCTTAAAATATAATAACAGAACTCAATGATTAGGTTAAATGAAAAATTTAAGAGAGCAATTCAAAAAAATATCCAGGGTAGTCCTTTTAGGGATGGCATTCAGAACCTGAATTTTATCGCGAAATTCTGATAAAGTTTTTGCTACCATTTACAGTCACTCAATCGACTAGTTTATTAAAGACAGTGATTAATGGTCAAGATATTTAAATAGTTCGTTAATAGTTCGAGACCGGTAGTCGCTCGATTAATAACCAAGTTGATAACAGGATTTTTCCGACGATCTCAATATGAATTGTGTATGAGTTCTTGATTGAAATACATTTCAATTTTGCACAAGACTTACATTTCACATAATAAAATTTCTATCTATGTTCCAGTAGAGTTTCGACATTTCTCGTAGTGCTTCTGAATAGGTACTTTGTGAACAGTTGCCATGAAATTGAGCATTAAAATGGGTCATTAATGATCAATTTCGTACACATTAAAATCACCTTTCATTTCGAGGTCGGAAAAAATATTTTCGGTTGAATTTTTTAGCATTTCTGAGTTCCGAGATATTGGCTTGATGAACATCTTGGGACACCCCGGAGAGTTAAAATGAAAATAGTGAAGATTTGGGCTTTTTATTCTATGTTATGTCAGTTCAAACATCGCCAACCTTTTGAAACAATTCGTTCTTCTTTCACGGATCGTTGTGAATATTAGAGCAAGAGCCCGTGAACGCCAGACCTTCGTTATTTTATAAAAGCTGAAAATTTGTCTGCGCATGCTCCCAACACAGGTAAGAACGATGGACCATTATGAAGTTTGGGTTACCCTGGCTTTGGTAAGTAAAAGGTATTAAAGGGGTGTACAATACTAATTTAATTTCGTCAAATTATAAAGTGTGATTTTTTGATATTACCTTCAGAATATCATTAAAAATCACGTCATTAATTGCCAGACACTTACTATAGTGGCAACCCCTTGCCCCCTAATGTTCATAAAATAATATGTAATTCTACTTAAGTTATAGTATAAAAGCTGATTTGTTATATGATACTTGGGCAATAATAAGATAATGTTTCCTCATTAGCCAAACATTTTTGATAGTGCCAACCCTTTGCCAGACAAGCTTGTAGTTTAGCTGCAGGTGCGAGCGCGAGACAGTATTTATGAGTGGGTGCGAGTGAGACGGCATGATTGTAATGACTTATGCAAATAAATTTTTTGGTACAGATTTATATAACTAATCATTTAAGTGAATCTCAAAAACATCTGAAGAAGAGACATCCGATGCTACAACTAAATAAAATTGTTAAAAATTTCAATTTATTCTATTAACAATATAATTCAGTTGTAGCATCGAAAGTTTTTCCTTCAGATATTTTTGAAATTCACTTAAACGATAAGTTATATAAATCTGTACCAAAAAATGTATTTGCATAAGTCATTATAATCATGCCGTCTCACTCGCACCCACTCATAAATACTGTCTCGCGATCGCACCTGCAGCTAAACTACAAGCTTGTCTGGCAAAGGGTTGGCACTAAAAAAAATGTCTGGCTAATGAGTAAACATTATCTTATTATTACCCAAGTATCTATCATATATAAAAATCAGCTTTTATACTATAACGTAGGTAGAATTACATATAATTTTATGAACATTAAGGGTGTCTGGCAAGGGGTTGCCACTATAGTAAGTGTCTGGCAATTAATGACGTGATTTTTAATTATATTCTGAAGGTAATATCAAAAAATTACACTTTATAATTTGACGAAATTAGATCAGTATTTTACACCCCTTTAATACCGTTTACCTGCCAAAGCCAGGGTAACCCAAATTTCATAATGGTCCATCGTTCTTATTTATGTTGGGAGCATGCGTAGACAAATTTTCCGCTTTTATAAAATAACGAAGGTCTGGGGTTCACGGGCTCTTAGACTATATTGTAAGTTTTAAAATCTAAAACCTTGGCATTTCTTTCAGAAATGATTTTCCTCTAAGACCATTACCAGAAATCGATAACCATCCGTATCTGTTACTGGCTCGATGGGCACCAAAGGGCCAAGGACTTATCATGGTACAAGACTACGATATATACTACAGAAAAACACCTACCTCTCACTCAGGCTATAGAATCACCAACACTGCTGTTCCTGGAGTTGTTAGCCATGGTGTTCCTGATTGGTTATACGAAGGTGAGAAATTTTTAAAAATCACTTTTCTACTTCGACTGGTTCAAATAACATCCAAATTCTGTCCAATAATGAACATTCAAACATGTTTTATCGGAAAGGCTTTGTGTATACATATAATATTCGTCACAATAAGTAGTGAGTTGTAGTAAGTAATGAAGATTAACGCAAATAATGCAAGTGAACAGAAAATAATATTAACCGTTTGAAACCAACCAATATTCAATTCATACCGCGGAGCTAGTCTCTTCAACGTTGACAGAACATACAAGGAGGAAAAATCAGGCGAAGTAATTTTTATCATTTAGATTTATTCTTCATATTGATGAATCCTGATATCTGGTTATCTCCATAGATAACAATTTCGCCCTATGATAAAAATGAAACGGCGTGAATACAGCAGACTGTTTTCAGCAGACCATTTGACGGAAACACCCGAACGCGTTCCTAAGTGGCGCGCGGTGCGAAAGTATATTTTATGTTGAAATGAGGCTGATTCAGATGAATAATGAATATGCAACCCTCAGCTTTGATTTGAGGGACAATTGAAAGATGTTATGAAGGTGACGACGGTTGGTTATCAGAATGAATTACTACAAATTCGCAATTTCGGAAAGCAAAACTTGCAAAGTTCTCTGGAAATATTTGCCGTCGCATTAAAAAATTTGGCACGTAGGCTAACAATATTAATATCATTATTCCGTGAAAATTTCATCCACTTGCAGAGTGATCTAGGGGGTTAAAACGCCGCCCTAAACATTAAAAATGTTATATCTCCGAAAATATTCGCCGGCGTATAAAGAGATCTGGCATGTAGGTTGACAATATAAAGATCATTATTTCCTGAAAATTTCATCCACTCGCAGAGGGATCGAGGGGGTTAAAACGCCCGCCTTAACATTGAAAATTTTATATCTCCGGAAATATTCGCCGGTAATGGTTGAAGTACAAAATGAGAATCAACGCATATGAGAATATCATCAATGAAAGCAGAGAATAATATTAATCGATTAAGATCAACCAATATTTAACGCATAAATCGAATTATTAGAAGTTTGAATTATATTGAAAAAGGGATCATTAGATATTTGGCGCAAGATTTAGCTGTAGTGTGTGTATATATGTTACAGTTTACTTAAGGATAGCGACTGCACATAATTTTTCGATTTTATTTCGTTTCATATTCGTTAGAAGTTCTCTATTGTTTATAAGGTTTAATTGATGTAAGTAAACCCCCCAATTATGTATATATTAAGGTTAAACCCTATGTCAATCACTGTTTGATGTAAAATTATTGATACAGTTATAGACAGAAGGGTAAACCTTAATAAATAAATTATTGAAGGGTTTACTTACATCAACAAAATATTTCTTGGAACCTTCCTAACAATAGAGAACTTCTAATGAATATGAAACAAAAAAATCGAGAAATATACGCAATTATGTACAGTCGCTATCCTCAAGTAAACTCTTACATAGACATATATCTACACTTATTGACACTACTGGAAAATCTAGCGCCAAATCTAATGATTCCGTTTTCAGAATGATAACCTAAGGAAATTGAACTTGCATCAAATAAAAATAAAACATTCTGAAATATGTTGAGACAGATGAAAAAACTTCGATATCACCAAAAGTTTAGTACATCAGTATATATGTACACAGTGTCAATCTATATCAGGGTGTCAACAACCTCTCAAGCTATATGGTTTTTTCCATTCGATTAAATATGGTTCACGTGAGTTTATTTTCAACCACTTCGGACATTTCTCATCATAACCATATTCACTGAAACGTTTCACGATTAAGTATTTTCCAACATTTCAAAATTATATTCTAGATAAGATCAAGTTTTCTTTTGCATAGATATTTGATATTTTCTTATTTGTGGAAGTTTTTTCCTGTAATCATTAGCTGTCTCCATTTCATGATTTTAAGGTTATTAATGAATAAATGGTCTCCTCATTTCATCTCGAGATTATGTTACAAAATGATGTACGACACCCTGTATAACATCTCTATAAGGATTTTATACATCGCGCTACCGCTTTTCTAGGAAAAACTTTATTGACGCTAATTTTATCGCAATTTCATTACTTCAACTGCAGCCAAGAGAGCATTCATCTTAAATTACAGTTTCTGCTGCTGCTGTTTTCACAGTCGTTTTGGCGCTGATATAAATTGCCGAATTCGAAGTTAATATCGACAGAACGTGTTCGGAAAACCGAAGACTCTGTCAGGATTCCAAATTGGGTGTTACAGGAACGGAAGAAGGAAACCTCGATTTAATAATTGGAAGCGATATCCTGCATGGAAAAATCTACCAGCGTGATTTTCATCTGGAATTTTAAGCAAGATTTATGAATGGCATTTGATAAGAAACGTGTAAAATTGAATAATGAATGTACTGAATCTATTCAAATTGCGCAGAAATAATGATTTTATTCGTATGTTTTTACAAGATGAGCCGAATTCAACACTTTTCAATGGAATGGCAAATTTTTAACAAAAATATGTTTACATAAACAAATATGTCGAAGATAGATCTCAAAATAAAAATTTCAATTACATAGAGTATTCTATATTTTCTGAAGCAATGCTCGAGTTCTTTAAAATTCTTAATAGTCGAAGCCTTCTAATAAAAAAGAAGGAATTCTAAGGTCACTCAAGTATCTCAACCAAAGCCTCTGGAATGTATCCAGTATTCTACTTCAATTGGTATTTCAAACTCTATCTTAATGTATGAGACTGTATTGTTGTTCCATTTGGGATGAAAAAATCAACCGTCGTTGAATTTTACGTAAAAACATCCCGGAAAAAACACACTCAGAAATAAAAAATTCATTCGCAAAAAAAGTTACAGCAGCATTTCGAAAATGCAAATTTTCGAGAAACACCCATAAACTATAAAACGGTCATAGATATTACTTGCAGTTTTCACCATTGCATATTTCATGAAAATTTACCTGAAGACTATACAGAATGTTTTTGATAAGTGCGACAAAACGGCAAGGAATGATTCTGCATGCGAAATAATAACGTTGCCGCACACGAAGTACTATTGTCTATTTCGAATGGAAAGTATTTACCCTGTTTTATTTATGAAAAGATAGCGGTATTTGATTATCAGGGTTTAATATTATTTAAAATATGATAGTGATTGGCGACGTTTCGGGCAGTGCCCTTTTTCTAGCCTTCGAAATAATTTATTTAAGTTTATTATTTATTTAAGTTATTTCCCAAGGTGGGAAATAACTTAAATAAATTATTTCGAAGGCTAGAAAAAGGGCACTGCCCGAAACGTCGCCAATCACTATCATATTTTAAATAATATTAAACCCTGATAATCAAATACCGCTATCTTTTCATTGTCTATTTCAATTGCTCTAAAACAGCTTAGGTTAGGCGATTATTGCGCATTTTTTGACATGCTATATTAGAATTCATATAAAGGGAAATTCTGAATGAATGAAAATATTCAAGGCGATAATTTTTGGAGCCATTTCAAGAATAAAAGTTAATATGAATACACAAACATTTCCAAACGTCTTGCTCTTTTCTAGGTTTATCCAAATTCGTTTCGTAGTGGTTACTCAACCTTCCTTCAACGATAATAAGAGTGAAACGGCGACAAAAAATCAAACACCTCCAGCACACTATTGATCCGCCTTGAAGGGACACAACTTCCGGGGCGAATATAACACCCCGATTACACTCAGCCCACTTCCACGGCATGTAGCAGGGAAGTGAGCAGGGAAGTGGGCAGCGGCTGAATGTAATCACTATTACTTCCCTGCTGCATGCCGCGAATCCTCGTGCTGCCTCATGCTCCCCGAATTGGCGGTTTTTCGGACGGAAGTCAAAGGCACACTGGCAATACGGGCGCAGTGTGTGATTACATTCAGTTAGGTTGTTGCTGCGTTGAGAAAAGATCGCCCAGCGCTCTCGCGAAATTTAATAATTTTAACGAAAATATTATTTTTATTATTATGGAAAAAATGTCCACGATGGAATGGAGTAATGAAAATAAAAAAACTATGAATCGCTCTTGATATATTTTCCGGTTTTTTATTCAATTTTAATTGTTAAAGTGAGAATTATATTTACGTTTTAATCTGTATTTGTTGCCTGGATAAGATCACTGGGAACAATGTTGATAGCTCTGCACACTTCAGGGACAATTATTGAAATAATTGATTCTGAAACTTTAAATAGATAGTATAAACTTCTATAACTATCCCCTGTTGCCAAGAATCGCAGAGTTATCGCCAATCTAAATTTTGCGGGAATTGCCATTCTCAATCTCGTATCTTTTTTTTTTTATCATCGGTTGAATTTTGTTCAAGAGAAATCAAAAATCATTTCAGTCATTTCATTCAGAAAACTTTCCATCCCATTTTTGTATACGAAACATCGAATAATTGTAAATTGTAGTCGCAAATTGGAATAATATAATAGTATTTAGAACTATTTTTGTTTGAATTGATAGAAAAAGGGTAAATTGATACTGAGGGACTAACTCTTTTTTCTCTACATGTTTTCAAGACACCCACATATTCATACAAATCAACGAGACAAAGCGCTGAGGCTGCAATTTCTTCGTCCGTCATTGCCGAACCGTGGTCACGAGAGCAATGCTGCGGCTGAGTGTAAATGCACACTGCCTTCGAAACTGCTGCAGAAGTATTTCGGGAATTATTGCCGACAACGCGAGTGGCAGTGAGGAGGGCTGAGTGTAATTGAGGCATAAGTCACTCTAATCTGCCTCAACTCTCGAAAGCCTTTCTTGTTGACTATCACTTAGTAAACCGAATCTTTACTCATCCTAAAGAAGTATGTTGCGTCCTTGAGGTGAAAGCCTGCCTTAATAGTGTTCTTTCATTGCCCTCTGGTAGCTCGCTCTTCACGTGATAGCCTAGCTTCTCTGTGAAGTCATTTTGACCTTTAATTGGGGCAATCGTCTTTGTTATGGTACTGGTTAGGACTTGACGGCTATAGGTCCTCGAAAATATTCTCGGAGGTTTTACAGATAGTCTTCGATTCCTCCGAATAAAATTTACTCTCCCTATTCGCAGAAAACTGATTATCTTTTAATACACCTGTATTCTCTTCCGAACAAGAATGGAGCATTAATGATCAATTTAGTACACATGAAAAAAATTTTGATTCTTTGGTGTGTTAAAACACGGCAGGAAAACCTGGCTATGTAAATTCAATAAATTGCGATAGACACAAGAATTGTGAGGAATTCGGAGCAACAAGGGTGCCGACGATCTCGCCAAGAATGGGTCTTAAACTTCTTGAAGTCCGAAACCATTCTTTGGTACAAAGAAAAACAACTTCAAAAAGTAATTCACAAAATGGAAGGAGGCAAACAAAAAAGGACTCTAGCATAGCGAGATGATAACGGACTCTTTTGGAACACAATAAGAATAGACTGCATCTCCACACAGGATACTCCACGGACAACTGATGTTTCTGGAAACATAATGGAGAGGAAGAGGAAACAGCGGGAAATCTTGTGACAGAATGTCTGTCTATTTATTCCTGAACAGAGATCACTCAAGTTCCCGAAGTTCATTAGCTAGTACCGTAGGCATCTTAAGACCGACACTGAGTCATTTAGTTGCAGACACTGAAATCCCTCCACAAGCTCTTAACAAACTAAACAGAAGAATTGATCGAAATACCTCTTTTATGCTGTAAAAATAAAAAAACACGTTATAAATTTTGTATTATCAAACATAGCTATACATATTACTTATTAATTGCTGCCTATTCTTCTGAATACAAATGATTCATTTGGTTTTTGTAACAGAATTTTCAGAACATCCATTTAAAGCAATCTCAGCTAATCATTATATTCAAGCTCGATTTTATTCTCCATTGATTGTTTTCTTTTCGAAAAGTATTGCTGGCTTCCATAATCTTCAGAAGTCCGTGAAATTATTTCGTTAATTTAATAGTTCATAACTTCTCTTATAGGCTACGATCAATAAACTCAACTCCGTAAGTAGGAAATCAACAGTTTCATAGCATTAACTGATTTCTGAGGTCGAAATGAAAGTTTTCATAATCGTTTTTGTATGTTATCTTTGTTTTTCTAGTGCATTGGTATGTATTTGAAAATGTGTATCGTTTTCGAAATATTTTGATTTGAAAATTATGAAGTAACACCCGAAGCTTGTAACGGTTGGGAGTCAGCTATGAGGTCATTGATTTTTTTTAGTCAACTAGGTTATTTAAGACTGCGACTAATGGTCAAGATATTTCAACGCGTGAGCGGAGCTCACACGTTAATAGTTCGACACCATTAGTCGCTCGATTACATCAAGGTTTTTTCGACGACCTCAATATGATGTGTGTATGAATACTGAATTGAAATATATTCTCATTTAGCCCAATAATAATTTGACATAATAAAAATCCTATGTATCTATGGTCCAGTAGGGTTTTGGCATTTCTCGTAGTGCTTCTGAATACTTTGTGAACGTCTGCCATGAGAATTGTACATTTTGAAAGCAGAAATTGAGCATTGAAATGAGTCATTAATGATCAATTTGGTACACATTAAAATCGCCTTTAATTTTGTGGTCGACGGAAAAGTAATTTTGAAATCAATAGGTATGTTTCGCTAACGGTACACATAATCGAGTTTTTTCAAGAGTACCTTTTTAGTGTAAAATGAAATGATGTTTGAGTTTACTTGAAATTTTGCTCAATAAACATAATATTTGAAAAGTTATGTTCGAAACTAGTTGGTACGAACCGTGTAAAGGGCGTGAATAGGGATGACGCTACGAAATTTTTTTACCAAACAAACCCCAATTATTTTTCGTTTTTCTATCTAGCCTTGAGAGGGGATCGCCTTTTTTCGAAACGCCCTGTATACCACTTATTCACTCAAAATTTCAAGTAAATAATTTTCAGTTAAATATTCTCGAGAATTCAAACGTCACGCCATGATGTCGTACGAGCAAGCGTAATTAGTGAGAATGTTAACTGTGAATCCATTACAACCAGTGAAATGAATGCTAAAGCGTACGTCACACTCCCGCCAATTTTGATCTTTTGAATTCTCTAACTCATATCAGTGGTTTCAATGATTATTTCTGAGAAACCCAACTACGAAACGAAAAAAGGATAATAGCTATGATTTCATGAGGGTCAATTATGCGAAATTGTTTTTTTTCTTGAAATCACTGGATCGTTTTGTCCAAATGTCGGTTATTCCCAAAATTTGAGCTGACTACAGGGTTTCCCATTTGAAGGTGTCTACCCTCAATTACTCAACAACAAATCAGAATTTGAGAAAACACTGAATTAAAAATTGTATGAACCTTCAGTTTGTGTTCTATAAAGTTTATGTTTCACTCAGTTTTATGGTTACCATAATACACTCTTTAACTTTGTGAATATTCACTTCATAGGACACAAACAGCAGGTTCATACAAATTTGAATCCATGCATCATTTGTACAACTAAACTACCCACTTTCCTTATTCAAATTCCTGATGGATGGACTGCAAATGTGATTCTGAAAAACTTCTCCTTCGGCAGTTTTCGAAATTAGGAGATTTTCACCATGTTTTGGAATTTTTTAAACACATGGTGCACATTTATTTCAACACATAAGTTTTCTCTCTTCGAAAAAAATATTATCATACCATAACAATAGTTGAAAATAATTCACCAATTTCAGGAAATGAAAACTTTGGAAAGGTGGAATGAAGAATGTGACCCAAATGGAAGTACAGAAGGTCTTGATTTTGTGAAAGATTCTAAATCAAAAACAAAAATATTGTGTTTTGCTAGGGCTGGTGGCATGGTAAACCGAGATGGTAGTTTAAATCTTGATGTAATCCAACAACACTTCGCAGAAGAGTTTTTCTTTATACCTACATTCCGACAATGGATAAAAGAATGCTCAATAAAAAAGAGTACACCAGAAGACACTGTTCATAATTTTGTAATTTGCTTCTACGAAAAGATTAATAGAAGTAGATACAATGATAATAATTAAATGTTTGAAGTCGAAAAATTGTATTATTCGAATAATCATGCTTTTTTATGCAAAAATCATTCGAAACAGTGGCTCCGAATTCGCAATGATAGTTTCTTGGTATTATGTCGTCTGTTGTTTTCGGGTTGTACGCTAAATTGACATTTGGGAATTTCAACTTTGGTTAATATTTCTGAGTAAAGGTTGTTTTTAGTGGAGATAGTGATGAATGAATTCGTAAAATTTTGTTAGCATAGACCATAAGGGTTTAGGCGGAGCTGGGACCACCCATGCCCTTTCCTAGCGTCGCCACTTATCTAAGGGCTACATAATATGACATATCATATAATTTTGAAACGGGAAAAAAGGTAATAATTCTGAAGAAAAATTAATTATTGTTTCAAATAGAAAAAACAAAGTTTATGTGATAAATCAGTGAGGAAACTTCCTAGCTGAAATTAGATTGAGCCACTGGATTCCCATACAAAAAATTAGGAAAAGCCCTAAGCAGGATCTTTTGAGCGCTCGTTCTTTGATGGAGCAATAAGACTATTACCTCAAAATTTTATTTGGGATTTGAAATTGATACCAACTATATTAATGCAGAATCTCAGCACAATCGAAATTATATTCTGAAAATTATTCAAAGAATGAAATATAAGAAAAATTATTATAAAAATCAAATTATATGGTTCTCATGGTGTGATCTCCTTTAAATTTTGTATGAACATTCAGTACAACAGTTTTGGAAATATAAAGAGATTCTGCTTTCAATATTCCAATTGCATTTCCTATGGTTATCTTAACACGATGACCACAAAATTAAGCATGAAGATCCAGTATATAAATCTTTATTCACAAAGGGTATTTCACTGGATTAAGATTTCCTGTTATGGAATTGAATTTTCTATGGTTCTGTAAACACTATGCCCACAAAATTTTGTATGAAAATTCAGTATATCGATCTCCTTTCACAAAATACTTCATGGAACTCCTGTACGATTTGGCTGCCTAAAAAACTTAACCGAGGCATTTGGGAACCGAACTCACCCTGAAAATCTCTAAGGCAATACCTTCGAAAGTTATTGTGCTAACGGCCGGACGGACAGAATTGAATTTGACATCAAAAAGTCTAACCCTATCGTTTGAGACCATTTTCGGCTAAAAACTCGAAAATTACAGACAGAACGATATAGCACTCGTTTAAGTAGAACGATATACAGGGTCTTTCACGAGGAACCTCACCCATATTTATACGGGAAACTACTGAACGCATTTTCATGAAATTCAGCACTTGTAAGTATTTCACGATGCTGATGAAATCTAAAATATTTTCAAGGCATGAGCACCTCCGGTTTTTTTCGGAAATGACGTCAACTTCCCTTTTTCAAATTAGAACAACATTTTTTCATTGCAGAAATAGATTCCTTAGAAAATTTCAAGTTATTTTGATGTAACATTTTTCAGTTTTGGTTGGAAAATTCTCTCTGAGCGGGAAAATACGAAAAAAAATCGAAAATAGAGCTCCGATGAAACAAGAATAACTTCGAGGTTTTTGAATGGAAAATTTTATTTTTGGGATTTTTCAAGATGTAAGATTGATGTATCCACTTTAAAAATCGAAATCGCGATTCATGATACAGGGGGTGAAAAAATCGCTTTCAAAGTTAGGGATGACAAAATCGTGAAAAATCAATTTTTTCAAATCAGAACCCCATTTTTCTATGGCAGATATTTAATCTACTTAAAAAATAATGTGAGTGTATGCATTACACCCTTGCCCTAAAGTGGATATTTTCTGAGTTATTCACAAAAAACTGTTTTTCGTCTTGAATTTTCAGCTATTTCTTTTTCCTTCACGCCAAAAAGATGAAATTTTCAGGAACTGTTACCCAAACCATGTTTTAGATTTTACTAGCATAATATGCAAGAGAAAAAAGTTACAGGTTGTTCCTAAATAGATGGCGAATTTTGATTCGAATTTGTATCGGAAACCTCTTTATTTCAACTAATCGGCTATCGGTTTTCTCTCCAGTGATAAATAAATAATTCCTTATGAACCATATGCAAAAACTTACCATGTTTTACATTCTCTTTTTTAATGATATATATCATTAATTACATCTGCCAAATTAATGATATCTATCATTAAAAAAAAAGAATGTAAAACATGGTAAGTTTTTTAATGATATATATCATTAATTACATCTGCCAAATTAATGATATCTATCATTAAAAAAAATGTAAAACATGGTAAGTTTTTGCATATGGTTCATAAGGAATTATTTATTTATCACTGGAGAGAAAACCGATGGCCGATTAGTTGAAATAAAGAGGTTTCCGATACAAATTCGAATCAAAATTCGCCATCTATTTAGGAACAACCTGTAACTTTTTTCTCTTGCATATTAGGGTAGTAAAATCTAAAACATGGTTTAAGTGACAGTTCCTGAAAATTTCATCTTTTTGGCGTGGGGGGAAAAGAAATAGCTGAAAATTCGAGACGAAAAACAGTTTTTTGTGAATAACTCAGAAAATATCCACTTTAGGGCAAGGGTGTGATGCATACACTCACATTATTTCTTAACGTAGATTCAATATCTGCCATGAAAAAATGGGGTACTAATTTGAAAAACGGAAGTTGACGTCATTTCCGGAAAAACCGAAGGTGCTCATGCCTTGAAAATATTTTAGATTTCATCAGCATCGTGAAATACTTATAAGTGCTGAATTTCATGAAAATACGTCCAGTAGTTTTCCGTATAAATATGGGTGAGGTTCCTCGTGAAAGACCCTGTATTCCGTTTGCATATTGCATATATTTTGAGACTGTATTTCCTAAATGAAGTACGCAATCACACGTTCTTGCTGCCACAAAGAAAACCACGTGTGAATAAAAATTGTTTCCTTTAATTGAGTGGAGGTTGCAGACACTCCTTACTAAATTGAAAACGCAGTCAACTGTGAACTTCAATTGAAGTAGAAAAGGAGATAGGAGGAAGATTACACCTTTCTAACGGAATAAGTCGTTTGCTGAATCGACTGTATACCACTATTTACTTTCCTAAAGTAATGCCTTATTTTGATGCTTTCTGTTGTTTGAAAAACATAAAATACATAATTTTTGATGAACATTGAGTATATGAATCTTGATACATGAAATGAATTTGACTCGAATCGGATATCTTGTTATTGAAATATCAAGTTTATTATTATCAATATTATAATTGAATTTTCTATGGTCCTGTTTACACTATGGCCACAAAATTTTGAATACGGCTTACTAGGATCATCTTGTCTATGTAAAAAAAATTAAATTCGGAGGTTCTGATGATGCGATCTTCTTGAAATTTTTTATGAATATTCAGAATATTAGTTTTCATTTTCAAGATGAATTTCACTCGAATCGGATATGCTGTTATGGAAATATGAATATTCTTCTTTAAATATTCCAATTGAATTTTCTTTATGGTTCTGTTAACACTATACTTCGAGTATATGTCAATCTTCATTCACAGCAAATTTCACTGGAATTAGATATCCTGTTTCTTTTTTTAATATTCCAATTGAATTTTCTAGAGTTCTGTTCACACCATGGCCACAAAATTTTACATGGGCATCTTACATTTGGCCGTATGATTTCATTTCGAATTTGTTTCGTTTTGTCTGAGATATTGAGGAATAGAAATTTTGAACAGTCATATTTTATGGAACACTCTGTACGATTTGGCTGGTTAACGAACTTAACCTAGGCATTTGGGATTCGAACCTGCCCTGAAAATCTTAAGTCTCTTGGACAATCCTTTCGAAAGTTACTGTACTAACGCCGGACGGACGGCCCGCGGCCCCACGGACAGAATTGAATTTGACCAGGAATTCGTCATCAGGGAGTCGAAACCTATCGCATGCGGCTTATAAGGAGCATCTTGCATGCGGCCGCAAAATTTCATTTCGATTGGTTTCGTTTTGTCTTAGATATTGAGGAACAATAATTGGAATGGATATTTTTATGGAACACCCTGTACAATTTGGCTAGTTAACGAACTCAACCGAGGAACTTGAGAACCGAACTCACCCTGAAAATCTCAAGTCTCTAAGACAATTCCTTCAAATACTTCCAAAACAATTAATCAATTCAATTTCCGAAGATATTCCACTTGAAATTGTTTCCTACTTGTTCCTTTATTTTTTACGACTATAGCCTTATCATAGAAATCGTCCAAGTAATCATTGTACTTAGAGTCAATTTTATCCTCAATTCCAATGGTTCGTTTTAATTTGATTTGCCTCGTAAAGAATTGGAGATTTCAGTTATCCTCATAAGTCCGTGAAACGATTTCATTAATGGAACAGTTCGAAACGCCTATAATAGTTAGTGTTCGATAAATTCAACTTTTCACGCAAGAAATTAGCAGTTTCTCCGTAACATATAATACCTGAGATCAAAATGAAAGTTATATTCATTATTATTTTAATCTGTAATTTTTATTTTTGTCAAGCATTGGTATGTATGATGGTACTTCTGTTATTTAAATGAATTTCATTATCTATTAGCTTGCTGGTTAATTCCTCATAATATTCGGATTTAAAACTGAAAATGAATTTAAGAAACCCCCTAAGCAGATGCTTTCGAGCACTTTTTCGGTGGTGGAGCAATAAGGTTCGTATTCATAGTTCGCCCTTGAGGGTGAGTGAGAGTTTGTATCGCCCTTATGAATACTAGTCTTAAAGGTGACCTCACCCTCAAGGGCAAACTATGAATACGGCCCTAAAGCTGTTACCTCAAAATTTTGTATAGCACTGGATATTAATACTAAATATATGAATGCAAAATTTCAGCATGATCAGAATCATATGCTGCATGAAATTGAAAACTGAAAATATCAAAATACTATGGTTATGATTTCACAATG
This sequence comes from Propylea japonica, assembly GCA_013421045.1. Classification (NCBI taxonomy): domain Eukaryota; kingdom Metazoa; phylum Arthropoda; class Insecta; order Coleoptera; family Coccinellidae; genus Propylea; species Propylea japonica. Next base: position 46,402,566 of record CM024240.1, read on the forward strand.
CTTTTGAAAATTTGTATGATTATTCACACCACCAATTTACATTCTGAAACTGGATTTCATTTCAATTGAAATTGATAATATTAGAATTTTTTTTCGATATCACGATATAGGTTTCAATGGTCATATCAAAACAACTGCCAACATATTTTGCGTATTAGGTTGAATTGATATTGAACATTTTGATGCAAAATTTCTGCTCGATCAAATTGACAACCTCCACCCTCAACATGAATTGCACTCGAATAGGATATTTTGTTGTGGAAATATGAGGATTTTTCTTTCCAACATTTCGATTGAATTTCGTATGGTTCTGTTAAACCAACATTTTAAAATTCTGTATGAGGCTCCTTATAAGTATCTTGCATGTAGCCGGAACTCCAGGTAGACCAGTTTTGTTCTGTCTGAGACATTGAGGAACCAATATTTCGAATGGCCATAATTTTTGGAACAACCTGTCCGATTTTGCTTGTTAACAATCTCAACTACGCCATCTAGGATCTTAACCTACCCTGAAAATTTCATGTCAAGAAAAATCCTTTCGCGAGTTATCGTGTTTGAATTGAGTAGAAATTATCGTTTGTGATCGGGACCATTTTAGTCTCACAATTCGAAAATTAGACATTTAATCAAAACGATATTGCACTTGTTTAAGATGAACAAGCTCCCAAAAAAAGTGCTTAAAACAAATGCTTTTTATGGTGCCATGTTCAGCAGCTAAAAAAATTGTCAAAACTGTAAAATTTGGTGCGTTCATTAGGGTCGTCCACCCCAAGCTACACAATTTTCAGTTTATATGGAAGAATCTTTCGCTTTCTCAACATCTTTCTCACTTTATATTTTTAGAGCTGCTTATCACAGTGAATGTTGATTGTAAGTTATCCTTATATTTCCACAAGCGAGATGTAGCAACCTTTCATTTCTTAAAGGCACCAATCAATATACGTATCTAAAGTTTGTCTGGGTTTCTTTCAACGACTAAACTTTATATGTTTTTCTTGAAAACAAATTAAAGCATTATTCTATGAAATTTGGTTGGAAATCTCCGAATTTTCGTTCAAACGAACTCACTGATCTTTCGGGTTTGACACATTCATAAAATAGCAATATAAATCTACTTTCAGGCTTCCGACACTTGAAAATTTCAATATCATTTGACGAAAACATATACACTGCTCAAAAAAATTAACGCACATTTACTCTACTTTGACTTTATAAATTATTTTTTATGTTCTCTCGGGAAGGTTTTGAACGAAACAAGACACATTAAATGGAAGAAAAATTCAGGATTTCACCGAATCTTATGTGAAAGAAGAGAAATAAATAATTTTCAAAATACTGGAATGCTGATAAGTGAATTCATACTAGGTATTTCCACCCCTTGCGTTAATTACAGCTCGGCAACGACGGTTCATACTCAAAATGAGTGATCTTAAAATGTTCTGATGTAATCCTTCCCTGATTTCTCTGAGTTGGATTCCTAAGTCATTTAGAGTAGCTGGATGATTTTCTGAACTTCTCAGCCTCCTATTGAGGTTGTCCCAAACCTGCTCAATCGGATTGAGATCTGGATTTCTGGCTGGCCATTCCATTCGAGAGACTTCAACCTCTTCAAGGTACTCCTGAACGATGTGCGCACGATGGGGTCTGGCATTATCGTCCATAAAAATGAAATTTCACCAATGTATGGGGCAAATTGTAATACATGCTCTTTAAGAATGTTCCTTTAATATATCTATCAGCATTCATAGCTCCATTATCAACGACCACTAGGTCTGTGCGAGCAGTCAAAGATATTCCACCCCATACCATAATCGATCCTCAGCCAAAACCAGTACTATTCAGGAAATTGCACTGAGCATATCTATCATGTGGACGTCTGTATACAAGGGAACGTCGATCACAATGGTAGAGGCAGATTCTAGACTCATCTGTGAAAAAAACTCTTTCCCAATCAGCCTCTTACCAATGGATGTGCTCTCTCGCAAAATCCAAACGCGCCTTTCGATCGGCTGGGGTAAGAGCTGGGCCTCTTGCCGCGAAACGAGGCCTGAAATCATATTCTCTGAGGTGATTTCTTATTATCTGAGTGCTAATTTGCACCCCATGAGTTTGGTCAAGCTGATTTTGAAGGAGGCAAACCGTTTTCTTAACGAAGAAACTCTCAAGTAACATTCTTGAATGGCAATTGTTACCCGTGGTCTACCCTGTCCTGGTCTTCGGACATTCATACCTGTCTCCCTGAATCGCTGCAACATTCTGGACACACTTGTATGGGAAACTCCAAACCTTTCTGCAATTCTTGTATATGTCCACCTTTCTTCTCGCAAAACTACCGTTTGGGCACATTCCTCTTGGGTCAAATTGCGTGTTTCGCGTTGCATAGCGATCGAGTGTAGAAAATCAAACGAAAGAAAAACTATTGATCACTAGAATTGATCGACAACAACTGATTTCAGAATGGAGCCAAAACATCCAAAATCTGATAATCTCTTCTTTTTTTATTCCTGCTGGAAAAAAAACATCTGTATTGAAGAAAAACGTTGAAAGTGGATAACATATTATGCATGCATAATTCTGATAAAAAATAATTATCATTGATAACACCTTCAGTTGTAGAATAAATTTGGGATTTCCATAATATGCGTTAATTTTTTGCGCAGTGTATTTCTAATCGGGAATAATATGAATGTTTCAGGTATTAGAAGAAGTTGATGAAGGTTGGTATAAAAAATGTGGAAGAGATGAATTTATTGGAAAAAACAATATTGTCGATTATAAAGACTTCCTGAAACATCCTGATTCGAAAAAAATATTGCTGTGTTTAGCCAGGGCTGGCCATTTGTTAGACGAAAATGATGATTTGCAATTTGACTTGAACCACTTGGGGATCCTCTTTCCGCTACCAGAATTTTATGTAGAGGAATGTAGCATTAAAAAGAGTACACCAGAAGACACTGTTTTCGATTTTGTCGTTTGTTTATCCAGGATGATGCATGCTAAATACCACGATAGAATATTCAATGAATGAAAATGCTATCTATGTATAATAATTAATGAATTTATTGTAGTTCAAATCGTTTCAATTTCACGTCCTTTCATTATCTTCTCAGTATTGGAGGCAATGATGAGGCAATTTCCACAATTCATCAATATTATCGACTATGCAGAATCCCTGAAACATTTTGATTAAAAAATAAAAATTAAAGAAGAGCCCTAAGCATAAGCTTTTGAGCGCTTGTTCATTGGTGGAGCAATCGGAATTATATTCTGGAAATTATAGGGATAATAAAATATGTGAGAAAATTAAAAAATTTAATTCGATGGTTTCGATGATGTGATCCATCTGAAATTCTGCTTGAACATTATGTATACTATACTGATGGACAAAATTAGCGCACCACCTAAAATTTCGTTAAATTTTAACAATTGATATCTTCCCAATCTTTAGTCGGATTTTAACGTTTTTTTCTTTCAATTGTAGCTCTGTTATTGTCGAATTTCCTCCATTAAACAGAAGTCCAAAAAATAAAATCTTCATGTTGTACAGGGCGTTTAAATAATGTCATGTTTTATAGTCAAATTTTAACGTCTTCTGTGGGCAATGCCAGATTGCTGAGGTATATAAAAACAATAAAGCGTTGTAGCCTAGTGTCTCTTGAGTATTTTGTTTTTTTTAAAACCAATTTATCTTGAAATCGTCCAGAGATATTCAACATTTTATCAACTCTTGTATTTTATGCTTTAGCCATGAATATCTTCGCAACCATTTGTCCGATTTGAATGTTTTTTTTAGTTGTAGCTCTTTTATTGGCGAATATCATACTACAATGAGATGTTCAAAAAAAGAAATGCATCATGCTGTACAGGGCGTTTAAATTTTCGGGTTTTTTTCATTACAGTTTAACGCCTTCTGTGGGCAATACCAGATACCTGAGGCTTCTCTACTATACTATTACTAACTATACATTGATGTAGCCTGATGTTTCCAGAGTATTTTGCTTCTTTAAAAAGCAATTTAACTTGTACCTTCCAGAGATATTCACATTTTTATAACATCTTGCATTTCATACAATATAAAACACAAAAATAAACGAAAAGAAATTAAGAAAAACAGAAAAATGCAAGATGTTATAAAAATGTGAATATTTCTGGAATGGTACAAGTTAAATTGCTTTTTAAAGAAGCAAAATACTCAGGAAACATCAGGCTACATCACTGTATAGTTTTTAGAAGCCTCATATATCTAGTATTGCCCACAGAAGGCGTTAAACTGTAATGAATAGAACCCGAAAATTTAAACGCCCTGTACAGCATTATTCATTTCTCTTTTTGGACATCTCATTGCAGTATAATATTCGCCAATAAAAGAGATACAACTAAAAAAAAACATTCAAATCGGACAAATGCATGAAATACAAGAGTTGATAAAAAGTTTAATATCTGTGAACGACTTCAAGATAAATTAAAAAAACAAAATACTCAAGAGACACTAGGCTACTACGCTTTATTGTTTTTATATACCTCAGCAGTCTGACATTGCCCACAGAAGAAGTTAAATTTTTACTATAAAACATGACATTATTTAAACGCCCTGTACAACATGAAGATTTTATTTTTGAACTTCTGTTTAATGGAGAGAATTTGACAATAACAGAGCTACTATTGAAAGAAAAAAACGTTGAAATCCGACTTAAGATTGGGAAGATATCAATTGTTAAAATTTAACGAAATTTTAGGTGGTGCGCTAATTTTGTACATCAGTATAGTTTTCATTCTCAAAATGAATTGCACTCGAATCGGATATTCTGTTATGGAATTATTCATTCATTAATCTTTTTTACCCATGGCATCCAAGGCCTTCTAGACAGTGAACTGGAAATATACAGATTCTTCTTTCAATATTCCAATTAAATTTTCTATGGTTCTGTTAACACTATGGCCACAAAATTAGTCATGACGATCCAGTATGTCAATCTTTATTCACAGAAAAAAATTCACTGGAATCAAATATCCTGTTATAGAGATTTATAGATTCTGCTTTTCAATATTCCAATTGGATTTTCTGTGGTTCTGTTAATACTATGGCAACAAAATTTTGCATGAAATTTCAGTATATCGACTTCCTTTCACAAAATAAATTTTACTCGAATCGGATATTTTTTCATGAAAAAATGATGTTTTTTTTCAATATTCCAATTGAATTTTTTAGGGTTCTGTTCATACTATGGCCACAAAATTTTGCATGAGGCTTGTTATGAGCATCTTGTCGTACATTTTATTTCGATTTGTTTCGTTTTGTCTGGATATTGAAGAACAAAAATTTTGAATGGCCATATTTTATGGAACACCCTGTACGATTCGGCTGATTAACGAACTTAAGCGAGGCTTAAGTCTCTATGACAATCCCTTCGAAAGTTATTGTGTTATCAACCAGACGGGCGGACGGCCCCAAGGACAAAATAAATCATACCACAGCAACACGGATTTTATCCCGGACGATCGGTTGAAACAAACCTTACTCTGTACGTTGAGTTCATTTCATAGACTAACTAAACGGAGAATAGATGAGACACTAGTAGAACAAGCTTCAACGCCTTCTTTTTTTGTACAACATTACTAATTCGTGAAAAAAGCTCAATTGAAAAAGGAATCTGTATCGTAAAGCTGCCTCAAAAAGAATTCTGTAGTGCACCTTTTGAATAGGTAGGTACACCCATATACAAGAGGCAAAAAGTTTTTTGAAATTCAATTTCCAAAAGGAAATCAAAAATGGATTCGTGCAAGTTATCGATGAGTGAGGAAATTTATTTTCATGAAAATAATACCTGCAACGAACTTTCATCTGATTTTCTTTTGAATCGAGAAATGAGGATCAATAATCAAATTCTGGATATAATAAAAATTTATTAACTGAAATAGGTATCACCAATTGAAAATACAGATTTATTTCATAAATATCTAATCAATAAACTAATAATTGCATTGAAAACATTCTCAAAAACTAACAATAATGAATTCAATAATACAAAATATGAGTATTTACCTACTAAACTTATTCAATACATGAAAAACTTTTTTGAAAACTATCTTAATTCTTATAGGTAACAGAATATATATAATATATATTTTGAAATTACCTTTTTGCATCTCGATTTTCACATCCAATAACACAACACATCTTCACTCTTGCAGGCATATCGAAATTTATGATATTTCAAAAAGAACGTGTCAAACCACTCCTTGTGTCAGTTGACAATTCAAAGGTTTTTTGATAATAATGATTTTACATATACAGGGTGACTGGTGACGTAAGGGACAACGGCTAACTGGAGATAGAGGACCTCAAACTGAATGAGGATTGGGGGTTTAAATGTCCCATAAGGCTATTAGTTTCAGAGATACAGGGTGTTTTTTGCAAAAGTGCTAAAACTATAAACTGCCATATCTTCGTCAATATGGCAAATTTTTCGCTGATATTTGGCAAGCTTGTTAATATACATATTCTCCATCAGATCTACAAGAAAAAATTCCCAAAAATTGCAGGTCCGTATTCAAAAATTTCAATTTCCGTGTCAGGTGAAAAATATCACTCGGTATATGAAATAAAAAAAATTAAATGGGAAATTGGAATCTGCAAAAAACAGTGAGTAAAAATCTGTTTTTAGTTTTAATGGCACAAATTTTTTAAAGTTTTTATGATATGTTGAAAGTCGAATATTACAATTTTTTCATATTGAATTCAAGAAACACACTATTCCTGAAAAAAAAAACACTGAATTTGAGATGCTTAAATAATCCTGACGCATTTTGAATATTCCTTCACATCTTGAACTCCTGTTTTATTAATTTTTTATCAATATTATAGGAAAAATTAAAAAAACAATAGATATACAAAGAGAGGAACAGTAGCACATATGATTCATACAAAAATCAAATAAACAAATGCTCAATATGCGAGAGCCATTCCCCTCACACACTTCTTGACTCTTTTGAACAATTGAAGTACTTTTCATATCCACAAGATGAAAAATTATACTCTTGATAGAACAGAAACACTGGATTTCAGCTCGAGAAAAGTTTGACATTCTTCTCAGAACCCCTGAACAATAATCCATCTGGTACTTATGTTTTCAACAAAATTTATTCTTCAATGAAATAATGTATGAATTTTGAGGACTTATTTTCCTCTGATATGTACTTAGGTGTAGCAACTTCATCTTCTTTTGAGAAACATATGAATTTCTTTAATGCAAACAGAATATTAGGGAAACAAGTGATTTTCTAGAATAACAGGTTTATTATTCATTATAAATAAAATACATCCTACTACACATAGTAGGCTTATTTCAAAAAATGACGTTTATATTCATACATTCATTGATTGTGAATTATTGGGAATTGTGTCGTTTGTTTATCTACTGAAAAATGCCTTCAATATTCACGAATGAAGAATATGTAGATGATACTTGTTTTTGGATTGCGCAAAATGAACGGATATAATATTTGGTCTCAGAATAATCCTCATCTCAAAGAGAAAGAAATCATTAGAGTTCAAGAGAGCCAATATAAATGCGTTGAAGCAAATTGCTCTGATTTCGAGCATTTGCTTAGTTGTTTTCTCATGAATCATTGCATTATTTAATAGAAGAATAAATTTTGTTGAAAGAATAAGTATCAGATGTATTATTGTTCAGGCGTTCTGAGAAGAAAGTCCAACTTTTCTCGAGCTGAAATCTAGTGTTACTGCTCTATCAAGAGTAATTTTTCATCTTGTAGATATGAAACGTACTTCAATTGTTCAAAAGAGCCAATAAGTGTTTGACGGGAATGGCTCTCGCATATCAGGCATTTGTTTATTTGATTTTTTTATGAACCATATGTGCTACTGTTAATCTTTTTGTGTTTGTATTGTTTTTTGAGTTTTTCTTATAATATTGATAGAAAATTTAATGAAAAAGTATTTCAAGATGTGAAAGAATATTCAAAATGCGTCAGGATTATTTAAGCATCTCAAATTCAGTGTTTTTTTCTTTCAGGAATAGTGTGTTTCTTGAATTCAATATGAAAAAATTGTGATATTCGACTTTCAACATATCATAAAAACTTTAAAAATTTGTGCCATTAAAACTAAAAACAGATTTTTACTCACTGTTTTTTGCAGATTCCAATTTCCCAATTAATTTTTTTTATTTCATATACCGAGTGATATTTCTCACCTGACACGGAAATTTAAATTTTTGAATACGGACCTGCAATTTTTGGGAATTTTTTCTTGTCGATCTGATGGAGAATATGTATATTAACAAGCTTGCCAAATATCAGCGAAAAATTTGCCATATTGACGAAGATATGGCAGTTTATAGTTTTAGCACTTTTGCAAAAAACACCCTGTATCTCTGAAACTAATAGCCTTATGGGACATTTAAACCCCCAATCCTTATTCAGTTTGAGGTCCTCTATCTCCAGTTAGCCGTTGTCCCTTACGTCACCAGTCACCCTGTATACTTACTATTTTCTCGAGTGGCTCATCTATTTTATTAGTTTGTCTATGGTTCATTTTTCAATCAATGGATGCCGGTTATCAGGTGGACTCGATTTACACAGACTTCAGCAAAGCATTTGACAAAATTGATCACAAACTACTAATCGGTAAACTTGCTGAGGTGTGTGAAACTTCCGGTCTGCCTGATATATTAGGTCTTACATAGGTGAAAGAAAACAAGTGATAGTGGTGAACGGATACGAATCGTCGGAATATGTAAACACATCCGGCATACCTCAGGGTAGTCACTTAGGCCCTTTATTGTTCATAATATTCATCAACGATATTATGAAATGTTTTATATTTTCTTTCTTTCTATTGTACGCTGATGATCTCAAACTTTTTCGCAGAATAAAATCACCAGATGACTGTCAAAGACTTCAAAATGATATGGATCGGTTAGTTGCTTATTGCGCAGAGAACAACATCTATATTAATTTTAACAAGTGTTCATCAATATCGTTGACCAACAACAAGAACAAAATATCGTATGAATATAGTATCGACGACCATAAAATAAAAAAGGCTCAAAATTTTAAGGATTTAGGCATTGTAATCGACCAGAAATTGAGTTTTAGCGATCACATCAACTCTGTCGCAGTCGACTGCTCTAAAATGACAGGATTCATCATGAGAAACTGTCAGAACTTCTCAAACGTTCAGTCTTTAATTCCACTCTACTATGCTTTCATAGAAAGTAAATTATGTTACGCCCTCAATGTTATGGAATCCAACATATGCGAAATACAAAAATAGACTGCAACGAATTCAAAATAAGTTTTTCAGGTACATCGCGTTCAAAACGAATCAACAAATCCTCGACAGTGATTACTCGACCATTCAAAACCGATATAATATTCGCAAGCTAATTGACCGCAGAAATATCAGTGACACAGTTTTTGTTTCAAAATTATAAATTCACATATAGATTCACCAGATTTATTGTCAATGTTGAATATTAACATCTGTTCCCGAACAACAAGACGGCATGAAATGTTCGCAATTCCTTACAGAAGAACAAATTTAGGTTTTAATTCCCTATTGGTTGGATGTCAGAATTAACTTTTATGGAACTCCTTTGAATTCATTCAAAGGCTCCTGCAAGATATTTCTATGTAATTTTTGTTTTTTATCTTGTATCTGTAATGTGATAATAATTAGGTACTTATAAATTAGAATGATAGAAAATTGTTAACCCTAATTCAGTTCATTTTGGTTGTCAAAAAGTGGATGCTGTATTGGACGATAGTGTGTTTGTATCCCTCATTGTTTAATAAATAAATTTGACCACGAATTCGTCATCTTGTGCTGTCCAAATAAAGGTGTCCCATATTCGAAGCACATTGGTGAAACGTGTAAAATTTACATTTTTCAATTCAGTACGATTCCAGAATCAAAAAACAAATCCTTCAAAATAACAGTTGCTCATTTCAATAACAAAGACCTGCGGTACTCCATTTATCACTAAATATATCTTTGCTTTCCTCAAAAGTTGGCATATTACGTCAAAAAAGCAAATTGTGACCCACATTCGGCCCTCTCCTCTAATCTTAGGATTCAAAGATTCGAATTTCAGTAGTTTGCCATTGATAGGTTCTCTAGTCTTCCGAAAGCATAGTAGAATTTATATCACAAAGAATCAATCTCGTATACTTACTTATACCATTATAAAAATTTATCGCCTGTCGCTTTCACAGTTTTTCTCAATTCATCGCCTCGGTGGCTTCGAATCAAAACTCCTCAGCAGCAAAACTCGGAAAATACATATATGTTGAAATCAGACGCCTGTAAACGCTTTTTGTTGCCTATTTTTCATAGCGTCAACATAACTCGAGAGTTCACCATCCTGTCACTTTTTTCCAGGATGAGTTATGAGGATAATGAAGTAGATATGGAATGTGGGACAGTTGGATTCGGATATGACTTCGTATTTATTTTTGCTGTCAGACCTGTATTTCACGAGTAGATACTGAAGTACCTCATTAGCATTTCACGTTCAATAAATTCTGGGGAAATCTACATTTTTTCCCCAATAGTTTTCAAAACTGAACTTTTACTCTAGCATTTCATCATTCCTTTTCACTAAGTCTGACGAATGGTACAGGGGGGCAGAATTGGCGATCCCTGAACTAAAACTCTTTAACCCTGTGAGATAGAGAAAGTTGAATAGCACATTGCGGTAATCTTTTTTCGAAAAACTCATTTTTCAGTTAACCGCAATGCTCTTTCGTCTTTTTTTCTCGAGTTATAAGCCAAAATTAACATTTGTGAAATTTCAAATTTAGTCGGCCTCAGAAGGGGGCAAGGAGCCCACATCCTATATTTCTATGGCCTATGCAGAACAACATTTTTCTTGTTGTTGTTGTTTTCAGCCATTTTCTTGGCACAACAAGCTATCGCTTTGGCGAAATGTTGGTATTTTGAAGAAATATATAAATATGTATATAAATTATGTAATGCCAACCCTGGATTCCTTTAGCCAAGATAATCTTATTACAGCTTTCTAATTCATATACCTATGTTATAACGTGCATAATTGCAACTCAACATTTCTGCTGACTTTAAACAATATGATTATAAAACTATTGTGAATGCCTCTCTCGAGGAGATTAAGTATCGAGATATTGTACGCTTTGCTTCGCTTAATAAAGTTGATTTTTTAAAAATACGGTTTTTCTCCCTAAAAACATAATTGGCGACGAGGTGATGGGATTGTGCCGGTCTTCGTGAAACGAATACGGACTGTCAGTGTTAACTGTTAAGGTGCAACCAAGAACAAGGAGAGGAATACCAGAAGCCCTGATCGACCGAGTAGCGCCCTTCGACAACTTCAACAAAGAAAAATCAAGAACTTCAGAGGTGAGCAAGAGCAAATCCTTTACCTTTTTCCCCAGTTATTTTAACCTGGCCCAAAGTTAAAACAATTCCAATCCAATTCTTTTTTCCGTACAGTTTGAGAGTAAAACCTGTATAAGTTTTTCCTAGGTTTCTTTCCAAAAAACCGATCAAATAATTCAATTTATTAATATATTTTTTTTTCAATCATACATAATTGATTCGATTATAGATAATTTAATCGATAATTTATCGAACTTAATTTGAAAAATAACAAAATGACACAGGATAATAATACTTTCGAAAGAATGAAGCTGATTAGCCTTTTCGCGCAATCAATAGTTCCATTTGACGGAAACCCCGCAAATTTAACAAGATTTTTAAATCATTGTGAAAGATTTTCCAATAAATTCAGATCAAATGATGCATTACTTAATGAAGCAATAATAGATATTATTAAAAGTAAATAATAGGTACAGCTAGTGAAATAGTGAGCAGCAATGAACGCATCACTTCTAGCTGGACAGATTTGAAAAAATTCCTCAAATTGAAATTTGAAGAGAAAATTAGTTTAACTGTATTATTTTGGGATCTCCAGAATGCCCAAAGATTTAGAAATGAAAATGATCTAGAATTCCTAGAAAAAATTGTCGATTTAAAGAACAAATATGATTATCAGGTGGAGTTATCCGAATTGAGTATAGTTGAAAAAGAACAAGAAAAAAATATTGCATCTAGAGTAGCCACTAGAGTTTTACTTACAACATTAACCCTGAATTACGAACTGCACTGAGAGGTCATGGTATAATGAATTACGATGACATGGTCAATTTTATTAGGCAAGATTTTTATTATTATCAGCAACCTTTTCTACATTATAAAACACAAGTTTCTCAAAAACCTAACAATTTTCCAAATTCAAACAAACGCCAAACGCAAAACCCAATGCAGTACCAATACAGAGAAATTTTCCTAATCAATTTCAACCACATTTTAAACCACCACAAAATGAATTTCCTCCACAACCTATCCAATTTACGCAACAAAATACCAATCAATTTCTTCAAACCTATCCAATTTAAACACAACGCCAAGTAACTCATCATTCCCTACCAGACAACAAGTTTTCGGACCTAGTACTTCTAAGGAAGTAGATGTATTCAAACCTAATCCAAATCAAAGAATTTTGACACCACCGGAAAAAATGTCTATACAGACGCGAAATTATCCACATAAACGCTCGAATTATTCGACACAATATCAGGCAAATCCTCCAAGAAAACACCCAAATTTTAATCAAACTAATTATCAGCAAAATTACAATAATCAACCTCCTAATTTCACATTTGAAGAATTGACTAATATTGAACCAGATTGTGAGCCAATCGATGTAGAATATAATGAGTCACAAAATTATCTTGAAATTAACGAAAACTTTGAAGATGAAAACTTAGAGAATTTTTCAGATGAAAATTTTCACGAACTAGCCTCGAACAATTATCGACCTAAATTCTGCTTTAGACAATAAAAATCAATTACCTTACATTGAATTCCAAAATCCTAAGTGCAAACTTCTTATAGATAGCGGATGTTCAGTATGTCTAATTGACCCAAAATTTGCTTATAATAACTTTCCCAAAAATATTTTTAAGGAATCGACAACATTAACTGCATGTATGAAGCAGGAAACTTCTAATGAAAAAGTATTTTTACCAGTTTTAGAGAATTCGAAATTGATGATTTACACCCATTCATACTTTACAAATTTCACAAAAATTACGATGGATTAATAGGAGCAGATTTCTTGAATAAATATGGACTAAATTTAGATTTCAAAAACCAAATTTTAACTAATGAATATTGTAAGATTCCATTCCAATATCAAAAAGTTTCCCAAAAACCCTCAAACATTCCAATAGATCTTAGTCATTTAGAATCAAAAATTAGAAACCAACTGACTAAAATTCTCCAGACGAACGAAGATGTTTTACAACTACCTGATCAACCACTCAAATTTTCTAGTAACATTAAACAAAATTAGAACGACTGACGAAATTCCTGTACACGGTTAAAATGTATAAATATCCAGAAATTCATAGAGCGGAAGTACAACGACAAATTGAAGACATGTTAGAGAAAAAAATAATTAGACCTAGTATTTCCCCATGGTCCTTTCCCGTTGTCATAGTTCCAAAAAGCAGGACAAATCTGGACAAACGAAATGGCGAATTGCCATAGACTATAGGAAACTGAACGACAAAACATAGACGACAAATATCCCTTACCCCAATCGACAACATATTAAATAAATTAGGCAACAAAAATACTTTACCACACTTGACTTAGCATCCGGTTTTCACCAGATAGAACTCGACGAAGAATCAATAGAAAAAACGGCCTTTACCGTAGAAAACGGACATTACGAATTTCTTAGAATGCCTTTTGGACTCAAAAACGCCCCAAGAACTTTCCAGCGGCTAATGAATAATGTTTTAAAAAAGTATATAGGTATAATCTGTTACGTATACATGGACGATGTAGTTATTTTTTCGGATACTGAAGAACAACATTTGGCAGATATCCATACCATCTTAGAAGCACTCAAAATTGATAATTAAAAATCCAACTTGATAAATGCCATTTTTTCAAAACTGAAATTGAATTTTTAGGTCACATTATCACACCTCAAGGAATTAAACCAAACCCTAATAAATTGAAAGCTATTACTGACTTTCCAATTCCAAAAACTCAAAGAGAAATTAAATCGTTAATCGGATTAATAGGTTATTACAGAAAATTCATTCCAAATTTCGCTAAATTAACGAAACCTCTAACATTATGCCTGAGAAAAGATGCAAAAATTAACATTGACGATTTAAATTACATCGAAGCATTTGAAACTTGTAAGCGGAATCTAATGAACGATCCAATATTAAGTTACCCTGACTTTGATAAACCTTTTATTCTCACGACAGACGCATCCGGTTATGCAATAGGATCAGTTCTATCGCAAGGAAATTCCCCGAACGATCTTCCAATTGCATTCGCAAGTAGAACGCTAAATGACGCCGAAACAAGATACAGTACGATAGAAAAGAACTGTTAGCTATCGTATGGTCATGCAAATATTTCCGACAATATCTCTACGGACGCAAATTCACGATTTACACAGACCATAAACCTTTATGTTGGTTATTTTCTTTAAAGGAGCCAAATTCCAGACTAATGAGATGGCGTATTCAGTTAGAAGAATTCGACTACGAAATTAAATACAAGAAAGGTTCGACAAATAGCGCAGACGCACTTTCGAGGATTAAAATTGACAAAAATAATATCGAAATTAATGGTATTGAAGATGATTAGATTCAATTGCAAATCAAATAACGACCGAAGAATTAGACGATTGTTTGAATTTACTTAATGCAAATAACCAAACTGAAACCCCTAGTACTAGTCAAAATGACAATATTATAGATTTCGAAACAGACGACATAACTGTTCACAGTACTTTAGAAAATCCTATTCTCGAATTACCTATTACCAAAAGAAGTTTAAATTCTGCAGCCCTACAAATAATTTTCAAAACGACTTCAAATTATAAAGTAACAAAATCAAAATTTTTGGTGATAAACTTAGATTCAGAGTTTCCATCAACCAAATTGAAAATGATTTCATAAAATCATCAAGGAATTTATTCAACCCAAAAAAGCATACACCTTGTATTTTGAATCTCAAGAATTAGAAAAACCACTTATACGAATTCTACAGGAAAATTTCGATTATAAATCTTATGACTTAAAAATTTCCAAAATTTTTCTAGAAGACGTAGAAGACAAAGAAGAACAACTTCTTCGCACAACAATACCACGAGACGAAAACTATTCATCGCGGATTACGAGAAAATCTTATAAGTCTAAAACGTAAATATTACTGGCCCAACATGGACAAAGACGTTAGGAACTACATAAATTCTTGTGAATTATGTCAGAAAAATAAATACGAACGCACCCCAATCCAAATTCAATTCAGACCCAACCCTATCGGAACGAAACCATTTACGCACGTTTACTGCGACACGATTAGGTTCAATCAAACGTATTGCCTTAGTATCGTAGACTCATTTTCAAGATTAGGACAATGTTATACATTAATTCAAAAAACAGGAACAGAAATTTTAGACAAGTTATTAATTTTCTTAGCCATTACGGAATTCCTAACAAAATTACATGTGACAATGGTCTCGAATTCAAAAACAACGTTATACAAGATTTTTGTAAAGTCCACAAAATCGAAATTCATTACATTACAAACTATAATCCCAATTCCAATGCCATAGTTGAACGATTTCATTCCACATTAATAGAACAATTGAGGACAATTACAGACAAAAATTTGACTTTCCAAAATAGATTATCTCAAGCATTACTCAGTTACAATAATTCAAACCATGCGAGCTTAGAAATGACCCCTATGCAAATAATTAAGGCAGACTTGAACTACTCATTACCTATTGAACAAACACATAATGAACGATTACAAAATTACGTGGAAAATTACGTCGAAAATTTGAATGACATAAAGAAACATTTGGAACAAAATAGACAAAAAAATATTCAACGTTTAGAAAAAACTAATGAAAAACGATCAGCAAAGGAAGACCACCCTTTAAACAAAAAACCAACCTACATCAAAAATCCTATGACACGAAAATTAATCCCCCATTCAAAAAAATTGATGCCTGTGAAATAGATAAAAATCGAATCCAAGATAAGAAAAATAAGCATATCTACCACAAAAAAATCATGAAACAGAGAAAAAACTAGTT
This sequence comes from Propylea japonica, assembly GCA_013421045.1. Classification (NCBI taxonomy): domain Eukaryota; kingdom Metazoa; phylum Arthropoda; class Insecta; order Coleoptera; family Coccinellidae; genus Propylea; species Propylea japonica. The sequence goes on from CM024240.1 coordinate 46,418,768, forward strand.
TCAAAATTTTGTTACAGATCCAAAATGGAATACACTTTCATACTTTTCATACTTCTCGGAATAATAACCTTCTCGATATCCCTTGAAATTATCAAATCCAAAACAGCATACTACCCATTTCACTAGGTAAAGCCTACGTAACTCACAAAAACTTGCAACTTTTATACCATATTGACCTAGCCAAAATCGAACAAATCATAATTAATTATCAAACTGAAATAGACAACTACAAAAACTCAAAATTGAATTTCGCACAAACTGCAAATTATCGATATTTAAGATACTCTAACGAAATAAACCTGAATGCATTAGAAGAACTTTTAAACGAAAAAATACGAATCAAAAGAGGATTAATAAACTTAGGTGGAAAAATTTCAAAATTTCTATTCGGAACGCTCGATTCTGATGACGAAGCTTTATATCAAAGTTATTTCAACAGTATCAAAAATAACGAACAAATATTATTTCGAAATCAAAAACAAATCGCAACTATAGTGAATGACTTGAAAAATAAGTATATCAGTAAATTCCAGAAAATGTCAGAAAATCTTAAATTGTTTCAGATAGTACCTGAACTGCATGAAGTACAACAAATGCACCTTTTGATTTTCGAATTGAAAGACATAAAAAATATCTTAGACGAAATACAAACAGCTGTTAGCTTTGCGAGGTTACATTTATTACACGAATCAGTTTTACCATATTCCAAATTTCTAGAATTGATCAACAATGAAAATATTATACCAGTTCATCACCTGAAAGACTATTATCAATTGTGTCACACGAAAGTTTTTTCAAAAACAAAATTTATTATTTCTGATTTCAATTCCATTAGTTCAAAAAGAATATTATGATTATACAAATTTTACTATCTCCCACAAAATAATGAATCCCTTCCATATACCAATCCTTATTTGCTCTCGCAAGAAGAAAAGCTGAAATGGTCCACCAAACACTGCCATCCAGTGGAAAACGACTACTTATGCGATCAAGACTCACTAGAAAAAATTCCGAAGTGCCTGGAAAATATCCTCACCAACCACACCGAAAATTGCCAGAGAATACCAATAATTCCAACCCAGGACCTGAAGATCCTAGAAGATGGAAGCATCTCTCAATTCAAAATGAGAAAATAATCGAAAAATGTCCATTGCAAACGAAACATCATTTCCTTCCTACGATGGCCATTCTACGTACCAAATGTACCATCAGTAACAAAGAAAAAGAAATAGTTCCAACCACAAATATCAGCGAAGAGAGAATCGTCCTTCTACAAACACCACACAAGTTACCCCAGGAATACACAAAAGAAGAACATCAACCAGAAGACGACATCCCCGACATCGAATTGGAAGAAACCAACCAGTGGAATCTTCCTCAGACTGCATTTAATTCATTTTCTATTTGATAATTCTAATAATTATAATAACTACTTTTTACTTTATTTTCAAGCTTGCTTTATCCAAAAATAATTCATGTAAAAATAAAGCTACACCCATAGGTGATACCTTTAACCAAAATGGGGAGGAATTATGTAATGCCAACCCTGGATTCCTTTAGCCAAGATAATCTTATTACAGCTTTTCTAATTCATATACCTATGTTATAACGTGCATAATTGCAACTCAACATTTCTGCTGACTTTAAACAATATGATTATAAAACTATTGTGAATGCCTCTCTCGAGGAGATTAAGTATCGAGATATTGTACGCTTTGCTTCGCTTAATAAAGTTGATTTTTTAAAAATACGGTTTTTCTCCCTAAAAACATAATTATATGTATTTTGTTTGACGAAGTAGATCATTTGGTCAATTATTCTGTTGGAATAGATCGTATTTGGATTGATTTATTGAAAAAAGAAATGACATCAGGAAATTTCAAAATTAAATGAATCAACATTTCTATGTGTTGACAACTTTCAATGTAAATTAGACTACAAACGAAAAAAGACAATATTCTAAAGATTTTGTCTGAAGGAGTTTGATATAGACATCGAAACGTTACGTACTTAATACTTTTCATTTATTTCCATTTTTAGTTTTACGCTTAGGCAACAATTTTCTCAACACCAATTTGCTCCTGACAAATTAGTGCAAAGATTTACGCAGGAGCATTTCACCTTAATTAAAAATTTTTTAATTGTTTGTGTTTCGGAGACGGAGTGAAAACCTGAAAAAGTTTTCTAAAAATGCATAATCCTCCCAGATTATTATATTTTGATCGATATCGTTTGATGAAACTGAGATGTTCAACAGTTAAGCTGGATTCACTCTTTCGCTTTTGTTCCAGACATTATTGCGTTCGAATTTGAGATTCGGAAAACTTCATTTCTCGAATCAACGCAAAGGATATACATCAAAACTGCTTTTCATAGCTTAGGAAACAACTCGGAAGTTCACCATTCTGTCACTTTTTTCCAGGATGAGTTATGTGGATAATGAAGTAGATATGGAATGTGGGACAGTTGGATTCGGATATGATTTCGTATTTATTTTTGCTTCAGACCTGTATTTCACGAGTGGATACTGAAGTACCTCGTTAGCATTTTCCGTTTAATATATTCTAGGGAAATCCACATTTTCCCGGATATTTCGCAATAAAAGTATTCAAAACCAATGGTATAAAACTTCTTTGGAGCATTTTCATCCACTTTTTCCTACAAGACCCGTCAAATGATACAACAAATGTTGGTGCAAATGGTTTTTTGAGTCTTTGTTTATCATATATACAAGGTGCGTCACGGAGGGCGGACGTTTTTCAGATGGGTATAACTTTCCCCCACTGAGGACGAGAGAAGTGGGGAAGGTGCCGTTAGACTCGTGTGTTCCTAGCATTTATTTACCAGTGGTCGTCATGGAGCCTTGGACGGTGGAGCATCGTGTTTTCGCCTATGACAGTTTCGTCCGAAATAATGAGTCAGTCACGGTCGTGCAGCGTGAGTTTCGTCGCCATTTCCACATTCATCGGAATAGAGCTATTCCCTCTCGAAACACCATCCTTCGTTGGGTTGAATCACTTCGCAGACGTGGTGAACTGATCAACAGAAGACCAAGAGGACCTGTGCGAACAGTTCGAACGCCTGAAAATGTTGAACGCGTTCGACAAGCCATTCTTCGCAGTTCCTCGCGATCTGCTCGGAAACATGCTGCTGCACTTCGCCTCAGTGATCGTTCGGTGAGGCGAATTTTGCATATGGATCTTCGCTTTCACCCCTACAAATTGGCCATTGTGCAACAGTTACACCCCGGAGATTATGCACAACGAATGAACTTCGCACGTGAGATGGAAGCACTGATCGATTAAAATGAGAACCTCATTTTGTCCATGAGTGACGAAGCCCACTTTCACCTCAACGGCATGGTTAACCGGCAGAATTGCCGTTATTGGGCTAATGAAAATCCGCAACACTTACACGAAAGACCGCTGCACAGCCCAAAAGTTACGGTTTGGTGCGCGGTATCGCAAACTCGCATCATTGGCCTTTACTTCTTCGAAGACGTTAATGGTCGTGCTGTTACCGTGAACTCAGAGCGGTACGTCGAAATGATCAACAACTTTTTTATCCCCGAATTACGACGGCAACGTGTTCCAATCCGACGTGTGTGGTTTCAACAGGATGGGGCGACCGCCCACACAGCCAGAGCATCAATGGACGTTATTCGCCCTCCCTGGTCGCCTTATTGCCAGGTTTGGCGATGTTCATTGGCCTCCCCGGTCCCCAGATTTATCCATATGTGATTTTTTCTTATGGGGACACCTCAAGGCTAGAGTATACGAGAACAAGCCCCGAACTCTGGACGAATTGAAAAGGGCTATTCGCGTGGAAGTTGCCCAAGTTGAGAGAGTCTACGCGAACTTCCAAGAGCGCCTCCAGCACTGCATCACCGATTTCGGCCACCACATGCCTGATGTGATTTTCCACACTTGACTGTCTCAAATGCTATTTCCTTGAGAATCTGATTCCGTCAATAAATGTGTTTTTGAGTAAAAATTAACGCTTTTATAATTTTTTTAAAACCATCCATCCTCCGTGCCGCACCCTGTATTTGTTATCAATTTTTTGTTTCAGACATTATGGTTTCATTTTTCTATCATTTGGGTGCGTTTTCAAAGATTATCTCGACAGCAAAATTTGATTTTTAAGTCAAAATATTATCTCTGATTTAACCATAAAACTACCATTCGGCTTGCCAGGTCACTGTGGTGTTGAAGGCAATGAAAAACCCGATGAACTTGCAGAAAGTGCATCAAGGTTGACACCTGCTGGATCTGAGCCTTTCTGTGGGCTTGTAAAATATGTATAAAACACAGGGTGTTTCACGAATGATTGTACAGGCTTTCCGGGCAGATGCAGGACATTTTGGTGAGTCTGAATCAGTGTTAGAAATATGTTCTAACAATATTCGTTTAAGAGATACAGGATGTTTTATGTATTTCTACAGAAATTTTCAATTGGCATGACTCTTGAATGCCTGCATGGATCTTCATGAAAATTTCAGGGAATTAATATGGGTCAGTGGCATATATTCGCACATACCTAATGGCTTGTCGGCCCGGACTGAGAAAATTATATTCTTTTTTCCACATCCTATAAAACATCCTGTATATCAAATTTTTCGAAAAGCAAAATTTTCCTAAGAATCTACAATAAATACTCTTCCGAAAAAGCCTATCAAAATCATTGGCACATTTCGCATCATCATATTATGAACCATTAACTATTTGGAATTTTTCATTTATAAAAGCACGGACCTTTGAATTTCGGAATAATGCGTTCATTCATATTGGATGAATTTAATTTTCCAGTATCATGACTTAAGGCAGCGTTTCTCAACCTTTGGGGTGCACCCCCTACATCCATGTATTGGATGTAATAAGATGCAGTACAATACAATACTTAACTCATGTTACTAAGAATTTCAATCGATTTAATTATGAATTAATTCATTATTCGGAGATTTACAGGCCTGCGTTTACTATAAATTGAAAATACCAAATATTCAATGGTTCGTAATATGATGATGCGAGGTGCGCCATTGATCCTGATAGGCTTGTTTGAAAGAGTATTTATGTTAGGAGAATTTTGCTCTTCGAAAATTCGATGTACATGGTATTTCCTCATTTCGGGCCCGCGCTATCAGTAAGCCATTATATGCTAATATTTGCCACTGGTCCATACTCATTCCCTGAAATTTTCATGAAGATCCAGGCAGGCGTTCAAGAGTTATGCCAAAATTTCTGTATAAATACATAAAACATCCTGTATCTCTTAAACGTATATTGTTAGGACATATTTCTAACACTGATTCAGACTCACCGAAATGTCCTGCATCTGTCCTGAACAATCATTCGTGAAACACCCTGTATAAGCAGTGTTTTGAAGACATGATTGGGGGGAATTGTTTCAAATAATAAAATATGACAAATATTTTCTTCGGCTGTTAGATTCGTCGAAATATATTCATTTCAATGTTTTCCAGTAGTTTCAGAAACTTCGGAATTTACCATGATAAGTTCGAAACAAAACAAGTAGAAAGTTTAGGAAGCGAAACTCATTTTGCTTTTCAATTATCATTTTTTCATCAAAAACAAGTGGCCAATATGCTTTTCCTCATTAAAAGTTTACAACACGATAACGCAGCTGAACAAGTTTTTCGCCAAACAGCCATTATATCAGTGAAATATACTGTAATGATATTCTATTCCGAAGATTTTAAGGGGTAGGAAGTGGGTAAATTATTTATTACCCAAAAACAAAAAAAATGTATGTGCAGTGGTTGATATAATACGGATAAATATTTTCCCCCAAGGGGCAGTCAGAATAAAACTTACTAAAACACACTAAATCAGATAAGAACAATTAATCTAAGCTAACAAAATAAACCCACTTAATCAGCTTACGTTCAGCTTAACGTTCTGGTTTAGATTGTCAATAACTACGCTGAACTACACAATGATTCCTGAAGGGAATACCGATCAATTATCCTATAACAAAATCCTGAATGGATACACGAGCACCTTTGTTGGTACCCAACGCAACTTATGAAGTGCACCTCACTATAATTGCTCACAATGATATATAAAATTACCTTACAGAATAATATCACAAATTATCAAAATAAAAGACCAATAATTTACAACGTTAAAGCCAGTGCTACACACTGGTTACCTTCACAAACTACTCCAGAACGTAGATAGCTCCAACCAATAACGCCAGGCACGTAGATACACCTCCAACTAATACGCCAGGTACGTAGATACCTCCAAGACCCGGCAAGTGAATGCCAATTGATACCTCTAACTGACAGGTTCGTGAGTACCTCTAACTGACAGGTACATAAATAATTCAGCCAAGAAGACATGCCAGGCACGTGGACCCTAACAAAATACTATAAGAAACGTTCCAAAAGCTATTAAGGATATTTTAGTTACCTCTGTTATTCGAGGGAGATAGGTTCAACCTCCAATTCAGTCGAAAACTTCCTTCAAATACAATATTCGCTATACAACAACCTAGAGGTGCAAGATAGATTCTGTACGGACTCCATGTGGAAAAGTCTATATTTCCCAAAATATTTCAAAATACTTCACGCAGCTATGGAATGACAATCTCAGGGAACAATGACACTCGAAGATATAATCCCTCACAACGAGGATGAATCTAGATTCAAAATTCTCTTCCAAAATGTCTAAACCTTCCACACGACCTCCGCACAACAAAATGCCGACCTGACAGCAGCATAGAAATTTTCCGGATGTTCAAGGTTCACAGAGTCTATCAGTTGTCACAGCGGAAGAAGAAGAAAAACACATCAAAACCAAAATAATATAAAGGAATCATTACGATACTGATAATCTACACAGTTTACACCAGGGGAGGACTTCTGTAAATCCATTTCTATAATTCTTCCACGATTTTCGGAAGTACTTTACTGAGGCCAAATAATCTAAACCACTGCTTTTGAACTATAAAATGACAACACCACTAACCTCACAATTTAAATAATAAACAAACCGCTTTCTGATGGAAAACAATTCGAGGCAAAGGTAGGTAAATGAAGTAAAGAACCACAACAATGAGGAAATTTAGAAAATTAACAATTCAAATAATAGACCCCTAGCAGGAAAGTTCTGGGGTAGTTTTGATTTTTCATGTTTTTTGTGGTGCTGAATCCGATTCTGAGGTTTGCTAACAAAATTTCGTGAGGGAACATTGAAAAAAATACAAAAAAAAGAGAAAAAGGCCCATTCTTTGACAGTTTTCTGCTTATAACTCGGAAACTATCAACTTTTCGTGAAAAACCTTTCTATACAAAATGAAAGTTCGTGAAATTTCCTACAAATTGTATCACCACAGCTTGTTCTGCGATAACCCGTTCTGGCTCAAATTATAGTTGAAAATGAGGTATTTTCTATGACTCAATAAATGAAAATAAATTAAATTCCGTGGTTCCGATAATGCGAACGTCTTGAAATTTTGCATGAACATTCAGTATATCAGTCTCGATTCACAAAAAAAATTTAACTCGAATCGGATATCTTGTTATGGAAATATAAAGATTATTCTTTTCAATATTCCAATTCAATTTTCTATGGTTCTTTTAAACACTATGGTCACACAATTTTGCATAAGGCTGATTATTTCATTTCATTTCGATTGGTTTAGTTTTATCTGGGATATTGAGGAACAGATATTTTGAATGGACATGTTTTATGAAACATAGAATATGGCCATTCAAAGTTTTTGTTCCCCAATATCTCAGACAAAACGAAACCCATCGAAATGAAATGTTGCGGCCATATGCAAGATGCTCATAAGAAGCTTCATGCAAAATTTGGTGGCCATAGTGTGAACAAAACCATAGAAAATTGAATTGGAATATGGAAGAGAAGAATATTTATATTTCCATAACAAGATGTCCGATTCGAGTTGAATTTTTGTTGTGAATCGAGACTGATATACTGAATGTTCATGCAGTATTTCAAGACGTTCGCATTATCGGAACCACGGAATTTAATTCATTTTCATTTATTGAGTCATAGAAAATACCTCATTTTCAACTATAATTTGAGCCAGAACGGGTTGTCGCAGAACAAGCTGTGGTAATACAATTTGTAGGAAATTTCATGTACTTTCATTTTGTATGAAAGGTTTTTCACGAAAAGTTGATAATTTCCGAGTTATAAGCAGAAAACTGCCAAAGAATGAGATTTTTCTCTTTTTTTGTATTTTTTTCAATGTTCCCTCACGAAATTTTGTTAGCAAACCTCAGATTCGGATTCAGCACTCCAAAAAACATAAAAAACCGAAAAAATCAAAACTACCCCAAAACTTTCCTGCTAAAAACCCTATTTGACTGTACTATAAGTCTACTCACTAATAATTTTCAAAAAAGATTTAGTAAATTTGGCAAAACTACATTTTATGATAAATTCAAAATAATAACGTTACAAAGTAATTAAATCTCTGATCAAATATTAAAAAATTTACCTCTTGTTATGAAATTTTTCCAACTGCTTCGAAATGTTGTCAACTGCTCTGAAAAATTTCCAACTCTGATCAACATAAAGCCTGTGCCTGTTTCAACTCCATCGAAAATGTTTTCAATTGTTAGGAAAATTTACCAACTCTAATCAATATTGGGCAAGGCCCTAGACGAACTCAATTGACATTTGTCCAACTGTTTCAAAATTTTCCAATTATTTTTGAAATTTTACAGTTTCTTCCAAAAGTTTTCCAACTGAAGTTTTGTCAACTGCTTTGAAAAATTGCCAACCCTGATCAACATCACCCGTCTCTGCATCACATTGAAATTCATCAAACTCTTTTGAAATCTTCCCAACTACTTTGACAATTTTTTTGGTTTGAATATTTGCCAACTCTGTTCAACATTGGGGTGAGTAGTCAAACCCCATCCCTCCCTAGGGCCCGTCCCTAAAAATGATATACAGGGTTTTCCTTTTAAGTTGGCCTATTAGACGTTTTAGGAGAACTAGTGAATATTTCGTTCTGAAATTTTAGGTGGAGCCTTGAGGATGAAGGAACTCTTCTCCTAAAATATTTTCAAGTCGACAGTGTTGCCACGTCTATCTCAAACACATATCTACTTTCTTATTTCAAATGGAACTACCTATATTTTTATTTATGTATCGATTCAATACCGAATTCGCAGTAAAATCTACTAAAAATATTTTCTCTGCTATGCACTGTTGCCAAGTTATTAACAAATTCCTGAAATTTTTGACATCTGCATTGCCTATGCGGAAATGCAATATCTCTATTATTTTCTATGCGAACGGAACCAAACTCAGCATTCTCATAGTAGAGAGTCCATGCATTCATGTGGTACATTTAGTATTTTGATACATCGTAAGGTTTTTCGACGATATTGCTCCGAAAATGTGGAACTCAAAATTGAAATATTTCGAGATTTTCAAATGGCAACACCATATTTATTTTAGAGCATTCGATTCGAAATAAAAAATAAATGGCAGTCTCTTTTCACACTAATTATTTATTCCGGACAGTTTTCGAACGAGATGAAAAATACTGAAAATTTTCAGTATTTATATTCATTATCTATGGTCTAATTTAAGATGAAATGGCTCTATGATTATGAGGTAAATTATTGAAGTAGATTCTATGGTTGAAATCATCAAAAGTGTTCGATGATCAAGGATGTCATAGAAAAAAGTTTACCCACGATTCAGGTTGTTTCACAATTCACGGGGAATGCCAAAAAACTATTGAGAGGAACTGTAGGACCTCTAACAATCGTTATCCATATTCATCAAGAATGACTGAAAATAAATTCCGAAAACTTTTTTAGATTTCTGTAATCCTGGCCCAATATTCATGACCTCAACCATATAATCATTCTGATAATTCACTTATATATTCACACCAGCATTATGTCCATAGATCATGACTATAAATCTGAAAATTTTCAGTATTTTTCATCTCGTTCGGAAATTATCCAGAATAAATAATTAGTGTAAAAGGAGACTGCCTTTTATTTTTTATTTCGAATCGAATGATGTGAAATAAATATGGGGTTGCCATTTGAAAATCTCGAAATATTTCAACTTTGAGTTCCACATTTTCGGAACAATATCTTGGGAAAACCTTACGATGTATCAAAATACTGAATGTACCACATGAATGCATGGATTCTCTACTATGAAACTGCTGAGTTTGGTTCAGTTCGCATAGAAAATAACCGAGATATTGCATTTCCAAACTGGTAATGCAGATGTTAAAAATTCCAAGAATTTGTGCATAACTTGGCAACAGTGCATAGGAGAGAAATTTTTTTTAGTAGGTTATACTGCAAATTTGATATTGAATAGATACATAAATAAAAATAGAGGTAGTTGTATTTGAAATAAGAAAGTAGATATGCGTTTGAGATAGACGTGGCAACACTGTCGACTTGAAAATATTTTAGGCGAAGAGTCCTTCATCCTCCAGGCTCCACCTAAAATTTCAGGAAGAAGTATTCACTAGTTCTCCTAAAACGTCTAATAGGCCAACTTAAAAGGAAAACCCTGTATGTTGTTGCACCAGAGGAGAGATATTATAGACATCGGCCGGAAGGAGGACCCTGTCAAGAAATTTCGAGGATCCCTCAAATGCAATCAGCAATCAACACACCCACAGAAACAACTTGGAATTCTCTCTATTCTTCCTCGGGGTCACAATCTTCCCGGAATAGATGTTCTTAGAAATTCCTACCTAGTATATCTACCAGGCATATTCTCGTCTGATGAGTGGTAACTTAATTCCTACAGCGCTTTGATATTTGTTCACACTAGAATTGTCTGTGTTTCTCTCCTGCACATCGACTAACAATTAATTACAAGGCATTCGCAGGCCTTCTCCTCCTCGAATTGCCTCAGTTAGTTTCTCCTTCTCGTGTAATTTATTTGTCCTTCTGTTTTGTCAATTTGCAATAAATTACACTTATAATATGAGGATTTCCATAAAATTACATAGAAATTCAATCACGAAGAGCTTCAAAATAGAGCAAATTCAGGTAAGAATTTTAGACTTTTAGACATATTATGGCAGAGGATGAGCAGCTATTTATAGTACAAAACTACATATGACATTCTACGGAAAAGAAAGCGTGGGTGGATTTGATTTTGAAAAAAAACCTCCTTATGTGTCTTAAACGTCTTCTTTTTGAGTTACAGAATGAAAAATTTTTCGAAAATAAATAATTTTTATTAATATCTACAATACCACTTCAGATATTTAATGAAATTTGTCATACATGTACTATGAATCAAGAGGCATTTTTAAATGTCTCACCTTTTTAAATGCCACCATACAGAATTCACTCTTTTTATTTTAAGAAAAGTCAGTGGTGTGCTACTGACTGTCTAAATAATATTTGGGGCTATTTTAATTGGGTCGGCACTGTTCAACTTTAATCACCCTGTAACTCAAAAGGTAGGTAAGACGTTTAGGACATATGTTCATATGAAATCACCCCCATAAATATTGACGTTCAATTAGGAAACACCCTGTAGATATTCATCTCCTGACCACGCCCACAATAAAACTGTTTTTGCACACAGCGAATTTATTGTTTTTTCTGAATATGTAGTCAACTTTGATGAGACTACCAGGAAAACTGAATAATAATAATTTCAGAGAAAAAACTCGAAATATTTCGTGAAATCAAGAAATGTTAAATTGAAGAATAACCGTCAACATTTCGATCATTTATTATACGGGACGTTTTATTGCAAATCACTTTTATAATCCCCTCTTGAAGTTTGCCCACTTTGAAAGTAGACTCCTGTTTAGAACCTATGCTCCGACGAATTATTTTCGAGATAGCGAATTTGTTATGTTTATGGTTGAAATCTACCCCATTATAGTATAGGATGTGGACGTTTTTTTCGTTTTCATTATAGTACAGTCAAATAGGGTTTTTAGTACAGGAAGTTTGGGGTAGTTTTGATTTTTTCGGTTTTTTATGTTTTTTGGGGTGCTGAATCCGAATCTGAGGATTGCTAACAAAATTTCGTGAGGGAACATTGAAAAAAATACTAGAAAAGAGAAAAAAATCTCATTCTTTGGCAGTTTTCTGCTTATAACTCGGAAACTATCAACTTTTCGTGAAAAACCTTTCCATACAAAATGAAAGTACATGAAATTTCCTACAAATTTCATTACCACAGCTTGTTCTGCGACAACCCGTTCTGGCTCAAATCATAGTTGAAAATGAGGTATTTTCTATGACTCAATAAATGAAAATAAATTAAATTCCGTGGTTCCGATAATGCGAACGTCTTGAAATACTGCATGAACATTCAGTATATTAGTCTTGATTCACAAAAAAAATTTAACTCGAATCGGATATCTTGTTAGGGAAATATGAATATTCTTCTTTTCCATATTCCAATTCAATTTTCTATGGTTCTGTTCACACTATGGCCACCAAATTTTGCATGAAGCTTCTTAAGAGCATTTTGCATATGGCCGCAACATTTCATTTCGATGGGTTTCGTTTCGTCTCAGATATTGTGGAACAAAAACTTTGAATGGTCATATTCTATGTTTCATAAAACATGGCCATTCAAAATTTCTGTTCCTCAATATCCCAGATAAAACTAAACCAATCGAAATGAAATGGGCGGCAAATGCAACATGCTCATAATAAGCCTTATGCAAAATTGTATGACGATAGTGTGAAGAGAACCATAGAAAATTGAATTGGAATATTGAGAAGAAGAATCTTTATATTTCCATAACAAAATATCTGATTCGAGTTAAATTTTTTGTGAATCGAGACTGATTTACTGAATGTTCATGCAAAATTTCAAGACGTTCGCATTATCGGAACCACGGAATTTAATTTATTTTCATTTATGGATTCATAGAAAATACCTCATTTTCAACTATAATTTGAGCCAGAACGGATTGTCGCAGAACAAGCTGTGGTAATAAAATTTGTAGGAATTTTCATGTACTTTCATTTGTATGGAAAGGTTTTTCACGAAAAGTTGATAGTTTCCGAGTTATAAGCAGAAAACTGCCAAAGAATGAGACTATTTCTCTTTTTTGTATTTTTTTCAATGTTCCCTCACGAAATTTTGTAAGCAAACCTCAGATTCGGATTCAGCACCCCCAAAAAACATAAAAAATCGAAAAAATCAAAACTACCCCAGAACTTTCTGCTAGAGGTTCTTTTGAGCACAAATTGACTGGACTATTATCAGTAGAATACAGATATCACTTACGAATTTGAATGTGCTACCACTGCTACCACATATATCAAATAGTTCAATAATAAATCAGTATACTTCGGCGCTCCAGGGGTATTGCTTGCAAACAGTGTGTTGGAAAGTTATGCGAACTTCACGGCAGTGATGGGCATTTCCAGTGATTTTCATTCGTAATGAGGGCTACCGCGTATAAATTTGCCGCTAGAGGGGCTAGTGTTGCGTGAGGTCCTCTATAATTTGAATTGTCAAATATTCAAACGTAGTTTTGAATCTGTATTGATTCTTTTCAATCTTTACAGGAGTGTGAGGAGTTTCACATAAATATTCCGATTAATTACAAAAAATATGAATTACGGATCAAAAGAGTGTTGAAACTTGGAGTAGTACAATTAATTCTCACATGATCCTTTCATTATCATTATAAGTGAATATATAAAAAACAGTATGAACGAAAATGAAACCCAAGGATCAATGAGCATGATAACTGATGACTTGCATTTAAAAATAGGGTAATTTATTTATTCACACTGGTCTTTATATTTCAACAGTACCTAAATATTTTCCTTGAGTTGGAGAGTTGATGTAAAACAAACATAAAATGTTTATAGCTGTAAATCCAGAATAAAATTGTACCAATAAGATTTTCAATTCGAAATATGTTTCTGTTACTCTCATGTCCCGACAAAAAAACAGAATCAGTTGAGCTCTCTTGACTACATATTGATTTTCCTCTGCAGTTTAACTGATTCTTCCATTTTCAAGTTTCTCTCTGCGTTCAAGAACTCTCTACTCGTATTTGTTCATATCTCTCCTCACTTTCCTGGTGCCCAGATAATTGGCTTGGTATTGTTTTTCAGTTTTAATTTAGGAATAGCTGGAAAATTTTCAACAGTAGATTACAACTAATAAAACTATATGTATAACTCATTCAAATGTAAAAGTCAAGTGTCTGAAGCAGCATTATTTAAAAGATTATTAGGTAAGTACTCACGGTTCCCTGTATTAGGATCGTTAGGTAACGTATTATCATCAGGGTTGAAATGCTTTTTACAAACAAGTGAATGTTTTGAAGGGGTAACATCAACTGCTTCACAGATTATGATATGGGAATCAAATGTACACTTTTTCACACGACTAATGATACAAAACACTAATAAATAAGAATTTGTTATAATAATAATACAATAAATCAATGACAGTAGCCCTCATTCCTTGAGAGCTTACCTATCGTCCGTTCACGAAATATTGAGCGCATAGTAGGCGTTTGTTTGTTTATCTGAAATTGGCAGTATTTGTTGTCATGACGTAAAATAAAGTCAACGTTGCCGAAAGTACCCGGCCTCGTCCGACGAACTTGCGAGTTATCAGAAAACTCTATGTTATTTTGACAACACTCCGTATCAATCTGACAAGAATATAGAAAATATAACCTAAAATTTTAATACACAAGGGAATATGCCAAATTTCCATGGCCAACCAACGGCTCAACCTTTCGTGAACTGACCATAGCTATAACCACACCAGTTCTAATAATATCAATAATAAGGATGTTGACTCACTCATGTTACGAATTCATATAAATTGAGGTTTTCCTCATAAAAGGGAGTTTTTGCAATCCTAAAAAACCATTTTAGTGATCTTATTATTCTCGTTGAATTAAATAAAGCTGATTTAAATTATGTTATTTATTATCAACTATCACGTGACTGCGAACGCCAATCAGAGGTAATTGACGTCACTATCCAGGTATTGTCATTGCAAATTCGAATGTTCGGTGCTCAGGTCAACAAAATACATTCATAGGCCGGGTTCCACAAAGCTCCAATCACCTTGATTATTGAAATGTCATCATTTCTCTGCAATATTCAGTTCATTTTTGACATAAACCATCGACTTAATTCAATATAAACGATTTGATGACCAATCAAGCTTTGTGAAACCCACGGTTCTGTGACTTGAACCATAGTAAATATATAATATATCATATCTATGATTCGAACTTACGAAGTTGAAAGCTGAAAGAGAACAGAATACCTAGTTCGTTACAAGAACGATAATCTACAATTTTCTTTATAATGGAGATAGGATTCATCAAGGGTAATAGTAGTAACTTACCGAAGATAGATTCCTTTATGGTCGCAAGTTTCTTTGCTGAAAACAAGGATTTTTGTGCAGCGGAGCTTAAAAACGTGAAATTGTCTTTGTAAGTAGCAAACTTTTAACTCATATTTATTATTACAAATAAAAGAAACGCCTCATTCAGCATTTACAGACCGACCTGTTCATTTTGCAGGATTGAACTTTTCCACAAGGGATCGGGCAAAATCAGTTCGCTTTGACAGAAGTCAAAGCATGTTCACTGTATAATTACCTTATCATCAGAACGCGAAAAAATTGAGCATTTCCGCGAGAATTTTGAATTGTCTTTTCATTTACTCATTTTTATTGGCAATTACTATATTTTTAAGGAAAAAGTAACTTTTTCGTGTTTGTATAGGGTTTATCTTTAAAATAAAATAAATTCCAAAAAGTAGTCGACATCCCTATTATGCTGACGCACACATGCACACATGACGAAACCCCAAGTCAACTCCAATTAAGTCAAATCTAAAAATCTGAACGTATCGCACTGAAAGGAAATAAATAAAATTTTCGATGTTGAAATGTGAATCTTTCCCTAGAGAATTCTGATTTATGGACCCCCAGCATCGACCCATAGCGACATCGACCTGTCCGCGAAAGATGTCATTGTCTCTTATACGTGTTGAGTGCCGCATTCTGGAAACGGTCCCAGTTTGCCGAAGTTATTCATTGCGAAAGTTCTACTTCGAAGGGCGGAAATGAATGTAATGCGGTTTTTTGCGACGTGAAACGTCGCGCCTTTTCGTGTTATGTTGGTAAACAATGGAATAATACATGGGAACGGTCCGGTTGAGGAAGCCGCTTGTTCGACAGGGACGTAGTGTTGGCAGTCCGTATTGCGGACTCGAAGAATGAATTTGGGTCCATCTATTATGGAGAAACTCGGGACAATATACATGGTGTTTCAAGAAGATAGGTACAGGACCGATTCAGAATTATTCATTCGGAACCCGATGTTGAAACACAAATACCTACTGTTATATGTCGTCTTTTATTTCGTTTCTATTTATACCACTGTCACGTCTTTATCATTTAAGTATTCAACGTCTAGAACATAGACAAACTAATAAAATAGAAATTATTTTCAATTTGATAGTTAGATGTCGTTGCATTCATGGAAATCCTATCGAGAAAATAGTAAGTATAGTCCGTTCACGAAAGGTTGAGCCGTCGGTTGGCCATGGAAATTTGGCATATTCCACTGTGTATATTAAAATTTTAGGTTATGCTGTCAATTTTCTTGTCAGATTGATACGCAATGTTGTCGATCTTGCATAGAGTTCTCTGATAACTCGCAAGCTCGTCGGACGAGGCCGGGTACATTCGGCAACGTTGAATATATTTTACGTTGTGACAGCAAATACTGCCAACTTTAGATAAATAAAGAAACGCCTACTGTGTGCTCAACCTTTCGTGAACGGACTATATGTAAAATCATTATTATCAAAAAACCTTTGAATTTTCAACTGACACAAGGAGTGGTTTGACACGTTCTTTTTGAAATATAATAAATTTCGATATGCCTGCAAGAGTGAAGACGTGATGCAAGAAGGTAATTATAAAATTTACATGTATATTCTGTTAACTATAAGAATCAATACTCGTAGTTTTCAAAAAAGTTTTTCATGTATTGAATAAGTTAAGTCGGTAAATACTCATATTTTGTATTATTGAATTTATTATTTTTAGTTTTTGAGAATGTTTTCAATGCAATTATTAGTTTATTGATTAGATATTTATGAAATAAATCTGTATTTTCAATTGGTGATACCTATTTCAGTTAATAAATTTTTATTCTATCCAGAATTTGATTATTGATCCTCATTTCTCGATTCCAAAGAAAATCAGATGAAAGTTCGTTGCAGGTATTATTTTCATGAAAATAATTTTCCTCACTCATCGATAACTTGCACGAATCCATTTCTGATTTCCTTTTGGAAATTGAATTTCAAAAAACTTTTGCCTCTTGTATATGGGTGTACCTACCTATTCAAAAGGTGCACTACAGAATTCTTTTTGAGGCAGCTTTACGATACAGATTCCTTTTTCAATTGAGCTTTTTTCACGAATTAGTAATGTTGTACAAAAAAAGATGCGTTGAAGCTTGTTCTACTAGTGTCTCATCTATTCTCCGTTTAGTTAGTCTATGGTCTAGAATTATTTGAGAATACTGTGATGATTTTTGCAACAAATCAAACTAAAAAAGTTCAAACTCATCTTCATCATAACTTGAAGCGATAAAATCACTATCGTTTACAATACATATATGGTTGCAAATGACTGCCACCAACAAGATTGAGCAATTTTCCGAATGAATATGTATGCACTTACCTCGAGAGTAAGTGGTAGCAGAAGAGGAGCTGGGGATAGGGAAAACTGATGATTAACCTTTTCTGCACCGGCTTTGTGGTTATCACTAAGCT
This sequence comes from Propylea japonica, assembly GCA_013421045.1. NCBI lineage: Eukaryota > Metazoa > Arthropoda > Insecta > Coleoptera > Coccinellidae > Propylea > Propylea japonica. The sequence continues at coordinate 46,436,574 of CM024240.1, forward strand.
GGTCGAGTCTCACACACTTCACTCGAAATTACACAATCCGTTTCTGTTGTTACAATGGAATAATACATGGGAACGGTCTGGTTGAGGAAGCCGGTTATTCGACGGCGACGTAGTGTTGGCAGGTTTTGGGAAAGAGGGAGTCCATATTGTGGACTCGGAGTATGAGTTTGGGTCCATATTTTATGAGGAAGCTCGGGACAGAATATACATGGTGTTTCAGGAACAATGAGACCTGGTACAGGAGCGATTCATTCGGAACCCAATGTTGAAACCCAATTACCCAATATTATCTATTGTCTTTTATTTCGTTTTCATTTATACTTCTGTTTCATCTTTACGATTTAGATATTCCACGGCCAGCATTGTTTGGAGACAACTGTTGTGATTTTTGCAACAAATCAAACTAAAAATGTTCAAACTCCTCCTCATCATAAACTTGAAACGATAAAATTTAAAATCACTATCGTTTATAATACAGTTGGATGAAAGTAGTTCGGTTAGATTAGTTCAAGTGTACCACAATCTTATCAATCATAACATTCATACAGATATTAGAATGTAGTTTATTATACAGGGTGGACCAGATCGTAACCAAGAATTTTAATCACGTATTCTACATCAAAAATAAGTCCTAGTTTGTCATATAAACATATGTCGAGAATGTTTCCTCTCCGAGATGCGGGGTGTTAAAATTATGGAAAAAATGTTTTTTATTAATAACTTTCACACTGCCTAAAATATTGTTATGAAATTTGAGACATAGGTTTTGAGCGTTAAGGAACACTTCTTGCATAATATCATTTCTGTTATAATCTACCATGACGTCCGTACTGCAGCGAAAGTAAATATTTTCAGATGAAAAAATGATACGTCACTGGTTTCTCCGACAATAAAAATAACTATTTAAATACTTATTTAATTTGTAGCTAATTCGATCTCTTAACTTTTTGCTGTACTAGGCACGGTTTCCGGTTAAAAAAATAAAACACATTCTTATGCATGAAGAAATCGCTTTCGTTTCATTCACAAAAATAGTCTTATTATAATCAAATTTTTGCGATTTTTTCAAACATGAGAATGTATTTTATTTTTTTAAACGGAAACGGTGCCTCGTACAGCAAAAAGTCAAGTGACCGAATTGGCCCCAAATTAAATAAGGATTTAAATAGTAATCTTTATTGTCGGAGAAACCAGTGGCGTAGCATTTTCTTATCTGAAAATATTCAGTCTCGTTGCAGTACGGACGCCCCTGGTAGAATAGAAAACAAATGATATTATGCAAAAAGTGCTCCTTGACGCTCACAACCTATGTCTCAAATTTCATAAAAATATTTCAAGCAGTGTGAAAGTTATTAATAAGAAACATTTTTTTCTACAATTGTAACACCCCATATCTCGGAGAGGAAACATTTCTCGACATATGTTTATATGGCAAACTAGGGCTTATTTTTGATGTTGAATACGTGGTTAAAATTTCTTTCTTACGATCTGGACCACCCTGTATTGTAACAGTTATGTACGTAACACAGTATGGGGAGTGTTTTGTTAATGGTCAACTGTTTAAACATAAGCATGAGAAGGTGCTTTTGAGCGCTCGTTCATTGGTGCAGCAATAAGGCTATTTCCTCAAGATTTTGTTTATGGCTTTATATTTATGCTAATTATATAGGTGCAAAATCGATTGGACTCACAGGTATTCTGAAAATAATTCAAAAATGGAATATGCAAGAAATCGATAATTCAAAAAAATAGCTTCTATGGTTCAGATTGAGAGATCCACTTGATATTTTGCATAAACATTCAGTATAGCAATTTTTATTCATAAAACAAATTTCACTCGAATCGGTTACTTTGTAATGGAAATATAAAGATTCTTCTTTTCAATATTCCAATTGAACTTTCTATGGTTCCGTGTTGCATGTGGACGCAACATTTCATTCCGATTCGATATTGAGGAACGAAAATTTTGAATGGCGATATTTTATGGAAGACCCTGTACGATTTGGCTGGTTAACGAACTCAATCGAGGCATTTGGGACCCTAAGTCACCCTGAAAATTTCAAGTCTCTAAGACAATCTTTTCGGAAGTTATCGTGCTTATAGACGGACAGAATTGAATTTGACCACGGATTCGTCATCAGAGACCATTTTCGACTAAAAATTCGAAAGTTACAGACATTTGGGCAAAACGATATAGTACTCGTTTAAGTAGAATGCGTGATCAGAAATATAAGCCATTCTTCAGATCATAGAAATAATAAATTGAGTCCAAAAATCATTTTGTATTTAGCTCCTGATCAAAACAATTATTTTCTGTAATTGTAGTCCAAATGTTTTATTCTATAACATAAGCAATAATGCTTGCTTAATACGACCTAAGATGTTAATTGTAAGCTCGAAAATGGATAAATAACGGGAATAACTTCTTAAATGAAATTGACAATGCTTACTAAAAGGATATTTTTTCAATCCGTCAAATTACAATTCCAAGGTAGGGAGATTATTTTAACTATTCCCTACATTCCCCCCCCTTAACAATTTTATTGAATATTGAAACTAAGCTAAAATACTCTATTCCCAACATAAGAGAAAGAAGTGGAACTTTAATTTGGTGACAAATTCGGGTTAGTAATAATGATGGACAGCTCGTAAAACAACCACGAAGTTTCCAATAGCAGGAGATTATTGTTGCTGCTACACGGATTAGGTATTTATATTCGAAACGTGCTAGCGAGCTCGCCAGATGAAATTCAAATAAAGTGAACAGAGGAGAGGAACGACATGTTTCTATCTTCAAATTGATCAGCTGCTAGGTTAGATGAGAATCTTCTACCCATAGCAGGGATTTATTAAATTGCATGAAAATTAGAGACATTTTGACAAAACGATATAGCACTCGTTTGAGTAAAATGAACGCTCAAAAATGTGTTTTCAGCTAGGTTTATTGTAGCTTTTCACAGAAACATCCAAATTTTGGAAAAACAGAGCTTCCTAGAATGTTTTTTGTTGCTGCATCCGATGAGATACGCTGTACAATGATGAAAAGGAAAGCATGCTTTGAGAAATTTGGAGTGAACCTTCGATGCAATGAGCAGTCGCTACACTCACGGGAAATTTAGAGAGGGAGAGATAGAAATTATCGTAATAAAATTACAAAGGGCCATCGAACCGAAGTCCTTCAGCCATTGTTACAAAAAAAGTGTCTTACATTCTATTGAAATTTTTGCAATTTATGTCATTTTGTTGTGTAGTGTGTTATAAGTGGTTTCTTCCTTGTGTAACTATTGATGTTGACATACAGAGTTATAAGGCATTACGGACTATCTGAATATTTTGGTATTCGTCAATTGGTAGTGTTGGGGAGTCTTTGTCAGGATTTCCAGGTCAAACATTAATATACAGGGTGTTTCATCATAAACTGGACAATCATACATTTTCGTGTAGAAGACATCGGGAGAATCATTTTTGCCTTATACTATATCCCGTTTTCGAAGCATAAGCGAGATACAGGGTGGCAAACGTCATTTTTGAGCCAGATTCTTATGAGTGTAGTCAGTTATGTATAACACTTAAAGTAACGGTTTTTGGTCAAATCTCAGTATTTTGGGTCCTCTATTCAGAAAGTTGACGAACTCAAAAAACAAATGGCGGAAAATGGAAGGGAAGATCTGCAATGATCCCAATTTTTTTCAGCGGTTGTCAAATTGACTTGTATTTTTTGAATGAACACAATTTTCTAAGAATTTCTGTGAAAATTTTTTCAAAAATCGAACACAAATTTTTTTACATGTCTACAGCGATGAAAAAAATTCACTCGAATTGGATGAAATTTTGTACATTGTACTTCTTGAATTATCAATCACGAATATGAAAAATGTTTCGTTCAGACCTCTGAAATAATGAAAAAAATTTGTATTGAGTTCTAGAGTCAAAATAATTAAATTATTATTATGTCCAAACATTCTAGACGAATGTATACAAAAACAAACTGTGAAACTTAGTTGGGACTCGAACCGACGTAGGTATTAAATAGGGAAATGGCACTGTTCTAAGGATAATAATATTCGTTGCCAGGGAAACGATAGTTCGTAGTTCATACAGTTGGACATTTATTCGAATTTCAGTGAATATAGTTTAGCCAGTAGTCAAACTCTATGAGCAACGAACTATAGTTTCCTGGCAACGAATATATTATCCTTAGAAACAGTGCCATTTCCCTATTTAATACCTACGTCGGTTCGAGTCCCAACTAAGTTTCACTGATTTTTTTTGTATACATTCGTCTAGATGTTTGGACATGTCAATAATTCAATTATTGTGACTCTAGAACTCAAAACAATTTTTTTTTCATTATTTTAGAGGTCTGAACGAAACATTTGAATGACTGTAGTAACGAAACCGTTCGATATTTTACAATTCGGTTTTCATATTCGTGATTGATAATTCAAGAAGTACAATTGTACAAAGTTTCATCCATTTCGAGTGAAATTTTTTCATCGCTGAAGAATGTGAAAAAAAATTTGTGTTCGATTTTTGAAAATTTTTTTCACAGAAATTCTCAGAAAATTGTGTTCATTCAGAAAATAAAAGTCAATTTGACAACCGCTAAAAAAAATTTGGAACATTGCAGGTCTTCCGCCATTTTGTAAATTTTTTTCGGAGTTCGTCAACTTTTCTGAATAGAGGACCCAAAAATACTGAGATTTGACCAAAAACCGTTACTTTAAGTGTTATACATAACTGACCACACTCATAAGAATCTTGCTCAAAAATGACGTTTGACACCCTGTATCTCGCATACTTCGAAAACGGGATATATTGTATAAGGCAAAAATGATTCTCCCGATATCCTCTACACGAAAATATATGTTTGTCCAGTTTATGATGAAACACGCTGTTATACATCCTGTTGCCTGTGAATAAGACCTGTGTATCAATGTTGGAAGTTTGTTATAAATCTATCACGTAATCTTTGCAGTAGATTGTCTCTGTTTACATTAGAATTTTTTTTCCTTGTTCAATGTTGTGACGTAAGTATTCACTATGAAGTCGTGTCTTGTGATAGGTGAATGAATTCTTGATTTTTTCATTTTTGTTGGCAGGTTTTCTGATTTTTGGTTCAATACCTTTATCGGGATGTTGGGAATCCTTGGATAGGTTTAGTTGGTCGTGGAGGCATTAAAGGACCACGCTTGATGTTCTTAATTTCGAATCGCATGCCAAACATTTTGGTTTAAGTGTGGAGCTGCATTGTTATAGGAGTGGGCACCCAGACATTTACTGCATTTTGGCTGTTCTTTACAGTTTCTGCGTTGTGTGTGAAGAGGGAGCTTTTGTACATGGAACAGGGGTTGGATTTCGGTTGTTTTTTTCAGCTGTGATGATTCTTATCATGGACGTTGGTTTGCCTGTTGCACGAGATATGATGCGTTTACAAAATCTGTGGTTTAACTCGATAGTGTTGAGGTGTTGTTATATCTGTCTTGTATTTCTTGTTCAATTGACCAATTATCACAGAAAAGGAGGGTTCTATTCTTGTAAGTGGAGGACTTCGTTGGTGCAGACTCTCTGAATGAGTTAATGATGTTTTCTCTCTCAGATTTTTAGTGCCTCTATAAGAGTATCCTTTGGTTGATCACTTTTTAGTAAAATCCAGTATTTGTTTGATGATGCAATCAGTAGATCCTGGGTGTGTTTCTGCCATTCATCTGCTATTGCTATTCTAGTGCAGACTGGATAGTAGTTGTGAAAATATACTTTCTCATATTTTCTGAAGTTGAAGGTCTTGTTTTGTTGGAGCTGTTTATTGTGTTTTGAATGATTTATTCACTGTTTGTGTGGACTGTGTATCTGGAGCATGTTTGTTGGGTTTTTGTGCGGAAATCCATCCGTTGGCTGATATCTATTCGCAATATCCATGTGCGTTGTTAAATCCGCGAAATCTTCGTCGTATGGCGAGACTTTTTTGTTTGTATCACTAATTGTGGAGATATTTTATTCCTCTTTCTTTTACGGCGAGCCTTTTTCCATTGCCCTTTGTGTTCTATTTCCATCTCTGAATATTCACCACCACTTGAATATTCCATTGATATTTGGTGTGAATTTCCACTTATTGAAAAATATTTAATTTCTGTATGTAGAGTGACGGACAGATCGACCTTTCGCGACAAATGCTACACATGAACTGGGAAATTTAATTTCTGAACAAGTTGGGATCTTTTCTAGACTGCATCACAATCTTCTTGGAATCGAAGTTGTTGAAATTCTTCCCTGGTAGATATCGCAGGCATTATTCTCGTCTGATAACTCAATTTGGTACAGCATTTGGACATCTGCTCACACTGAAATTGTCCAGGTTTTCTCTGTCTGCACATCAATTTACGTGTCGTCAGTTAACTACAGGACATTCGCAGGCGATTTGTCTCCTCCTCAAATTGCCATATTAGTTTCTCCTTAACGTGTACTCCACTTGTCCTTTTATGTTGTCTAGAATCTGCAGACTTTTTATTGCTTTGTTTCTTGCGCGCTTGTTCCTTGGGAAAGAGTAAGCCGCAGTTTTGCCAATTGTCTGTATTCGGATGAGTGTGGTCCGTTATGTATTACATTTAAAGTAACGGTTTTTGGTCGAATCTCAGTATCTTTGGGTCCTTTTTTCAGAAAAGTTGACGAACTCGGAGAAAATTTCACAAAATGGCAGAAAATCTGCAATGTTCTGATTTTCTGAATGAACACAATTTTATAAGAATTTCTGGTGGAATTTTTTTTTCATAAATCGAACAAGAAATTTTTCACATGTCTACAGCGATTGAAAAAATTTCATCCAAAATGGATGACTTTTTCCACAATTGTACTACTAATTGCGACTTAAAGTTATTAAATAGGGAATTGAAACTGTTCTGAGGATATTCATATTCGTTGTCAATTATCTTGCAAAATTAATCGGTGACATTCAAGTCAAATCTATGACTACGAACTACCGTTCGTCCATATTAGGACTCATCAGCATGAATAGCTCCATACGATACGAGACATTCTGGACTTTGAAAGAAATGGCACCTTTTTTCAGGTATTTTGATACCGAAGACGCCACCTCTAGGGATCCACACGAACAACCTTCTTCCATAGCATGAACCTCGAAAGAAGTAGCGAGATGATTATGGCATTGTATTTTATTTCCATTTCTTGAAACTGTTAATTTTACATCATCCAAATCTGTTGTTGTTTTTTTATGGCCCAATTGTTATGCTTGAATCTAATATTGTTCATTTGAGTTTATAGGTATATCCTCTACTCAAATACTTTATATAATAAATAAATAATAGTTATTTATGTAATAAGGATCATAAAGACGATCATTATGGTACAAGTCGTGAATGTTATCGGGCGAGGCGTAGCCGAATCCGATAACACGGCGTGGCCATAATGATTGTTTATGATTCGTATTACATACAAAATTTTATCTGATGGATTTATATCAATACATTTTCGAAAAATTTAAAACTGCATTTTCGACGTGTCACAATGACATGTTTTCCTTATAGAATTTCATTATGGTACATGTCACAATGACATGTTTTCATTATGGTACTTAGTACCATAATGAGCTTCCTTATGTCATCAAAATTGAGTGACATAACGTTGTCATTATGACATGTCATCAGATAAATAAATAAATGAATAATAAATAAATAAATGTCTACCTTTTGTCATATTGACTGAAGCTTACTTGCAGTTCGCAAATTTTACATCTTCGGTCAACGACGCGAAACGCTCGGGATAACGTCCAGTGACACCGTAGTACATAATAAACAGAGGTTTAACTCGTAACATCGTCATGAATTCGAAATATGTAAGCACAGAATAAAATAAATTGATCGAAATCAACCAATATTATCATTTAAAATGGATTTGCATCAATAATCGACCAATTCAATAAAAAATATTTTTATTCTGTTTGCTACGTAATACACTGCGCAAAATAATTAACGCACATTATGGAAATCTCAAATTTATTTTACAACTGAAGGTGTTCTCAATGATAATTATTTTCATCAGAATTATGCATATGTAATCCACTTTCAACGTTTTTCTTCAATACAGATGTTTTTTTTCCAGCAGGAATAAAAAAAGATGAGATTATCAGATTTTGAATGTATTGGCTCCATTCTGAAATCAGTTGTTCTCGATCAAATCTAGTGATCAATAGTTTTTCTTTCGTTTGATTTTCTACACTCGATCGCTATGCAGGGCAAAACATTCAATTTGAACCAAGAGGAATGTGCCCAAGCGGTAGTTTGGCGAGAAGAAAGGTGGACATACACAAGAATTGCAGGAAGGTTTGGAGTTTACCATACAAGTATGTCCAGAATGTTGCAGTGATTCAGGGAGACAGGTATAAATGTCCGAAGACCAGGACAGGGTAGACCACGGGTAACAACTGTCATTCAAGAACGTTACTTGAGAGTTTATTCGTTGACACAACGGTTTGCAACCACTCGCACCTTCAAAATCAGCTTGACCAAACTCATGGGGTGCAAATTAGCACTCAGACAATAAGAAATCGCCTCAGAGAAAATGATTCAAGGCCTCGTTAGGCGGCAAGAGGCCCAGCCTCTACCATTGTGATCGACGTTCCCTTGTATACACACGTCCACTACTGGTTTCGGGGAGGATGGATTATGGTATGGGGTGGAATATCTTTGACTGCTCGCACAGACCTAGTGGTCGTTAATAATGGAGCTATGAATGCTGATAGGTATATAAGGAACATTCTTGAAGAGCATGTATTGCCATTTGACCCATACATTGGTGGAAATTTCATTTTTATGGACTATACTGCCAGACCCCTTCGTACGCGCATCGTTCAGGAGTACCTTGAAGAGGTTGAAGTCTCTCGAATGGAATGGCCAGCAAGAAGTCCAAATCTCAATCCGATTGAGCAGGTTTGGGACAACCTCAATAGAAGGCTGAGAAGTTCAGAAAATCATCCAGCTACTCTTAATGACTTAGGAATCTAACTCAGAGAAATCTGGGAAGGATTAGATGAGAACATTTTTAAGATCACTCATTTTGAGTATGAACCGTCGTTGCCGAGCTGTAATTAAGGCAAGGGGTAGAAATACCAAGTATCAAGTATTAATCACTTATCAGCATTCCAGTATTTTGGAAATTGTTTATTTCTCCTCTTTCACATAAGATTCGGTGAAATCCTGAATTTTTCTTTCATTCAATGTGCCTTGTTTCGTTCAAAACCTTCTCGAGAGAACATAAAAAATAAGTTATAAAGTCAATATACAGATGTGGTAGAAACGGATGGAAACAGAGGAGTTTCAGTGTTAAACTCACGCTGGTTCGGAGTCCAGTGGAGCAGTGGAAGAATCGAAACCTCGGAGCGATGCGATGTTGAATAAGCGGCTGGTCTGTTGGAATGGCAGTCTGTAGTGGTAGTGGGGGATGCATCGCTCTGCTCCTGCTGCAATTCTTAACGCGGTCCGCTGATTGAATTAGTCGCAATCCAAACTTTGGATGCGATAGACCATACGGTTTGAGAATAAATTAGATTCTGCGGAAATCAAAATGTATACGGTTGAAGAGAAAATTCAAATAATAAAATGGTATTTCGGTGGTCAATCAATTGAGGAGACAATAAATTCGTTTATTGTTGCTTTTGAAGATAGGCCGATACCTTCACGTTCGGCTATTTCCAAAATAGTCAAGAAGTTCGAGCAATGTGGTTGTTCACGAACATGCCTTCATTGCAGAATTGATAAACCACCGAAGACCGTCAGTGAAAATCGTTTGGCAAGAGAAGTGGATGTGTGTGCGGCTGTTGAAACCAGTGCACCTTGTTCTAGCAGAAAAATTGCCCAGCAAGTCGATTTGGGCGATAGAACTGTTCGGAATATTTTGAAAAGAAATGGTTACAAATGTTATAAGGTGCAAACCTCTCAGGAAATTTTTCCAGAAGACCATTTCAAAAGAATGGAATTCTGTGAAAAGATGATGGAAAAAGAGAATGAGAGTAGTTCTTTTCTGAGCAATATCTTATTCACGGATGAGTCATCGTTTTCATTGCATAGAAAACATAATCCATCCGTAGTAAGATATTGGTCTAGGGAGAATAAGCACCTGAGTATTCCTGTGCGTACCCAGTATCCTGAAAAACTTAATGTTTGGACAGGAATGCTGGGTAATTACATGATAGGGCCATTTTTCATCGATGGTAACCTAAACGCTGCAAAATATTTGGATCTATTACAGAATCAAATTATTCCGACAGTTGGACAACTACCAATTAATTTTGATGATGTCTGGTTTCAACAGGATGGCTGCCCAAGTCATAACGCAAGCGCAGTCACACAATATCTAAGAACGACTTTTTCTGATCGTCTCATTACCACAAACGGAACCATCAAATGGCCCCCCAGATCTCCAGATTTATCTCCCAATGATTTCTTTCTTTGGGGATATCTCAAAAATATGGTCTATGGGCAAGAAATTGAAAGAGCGACGAACATTATTGAATTAAGGTCCAAAATAACCCAACTTTGTTCCAAAATAGCAAGTACGCCGAATCTTCTCCGAGACATGAGATTAAATCTTCATAACAGATTTGGCTACTGTTTGGCACAACAAGGTGGATTATTTGAACATTTGATTTGAATTTTTCTTCAATATAAAATGTTTTAATTTGTTTTCTATTTTCGTAGAATTAATTTCTGTTTTTTTTCATTTTTTTATTTTCGTTGAATTTATTTTTGTTTTCATAGAATTTATTTTATTTTCAAACCAGTTATGGCGAAAAAGGAACCTGAATATTAATTTTAACAGGAAATTATTTGTTTCATTCATTGAGGCAAATAACTTCCGCCCATGGCGCCATAAGAGTGGAGAAAATTTGTCGTATTCATTTTCAATAGACATGCGACGTTATCCATCTCCCGTTTCGAGTGTTACTGATTCTTCTTCGATTCGAATGATTCGATCCTAGATCGTTGCGCGCCATCCCCCACTACCACTACAGACTGCCATTCCAACAGACCCGCCGCTTATTCAATATCGCATCGCTCCGAGGTTTCGATTCTTCCACTGCTCCACTGGACTCCGAACCAGCGTGAGTTTAACACTGAAACTCCCCTGTTTCCATCCGTTTCTACCACATCTGTAGAGTTAACTTTCATTAAAATTGAGATTTTCAGAATGTGCGTTAATTTTTTTGCGCAGTGTATGTTGTATTGTCAATATACTCGTATTTTCATCCACGATGGAAGATTTCACTCATCACAATCGTTTCCCCATCTTGAGGGACGACAATCAAAGCCTACATTAATGCCTTCTTCAAGCTGTTACCTCGGACGTTTTCAATATTTCATGTCATCCCGAGAAATTTCATAATAGCTAAGTATCGATTTTCCATCAGTCCCTAACTCTCAGGACCTTTCGTTTGATATTCAGTCCTAAAATATCCTAACGGAAAGGGAGTTGATGACGAAAACATGTCACAGGAAAATGGGGACAATCCGCTTCCACTAGGATCGAGTTACGAGCTTGTTTAGATTGATTGACGTGATTAGAATTATAGTAGTATATTTTTGAGCGCTTGTTATACTTGAACGAGTGCTATATCGTTCTGCCCAAATGTCTGTAATTTTTCATTTTCAGCCGAAAATGGTCTCAAACGATAGAGTTAGACTGATGACGAATTCGTGGTCAAATTCAATTCTGTCCGTGGGGCTCCGGCCGTCCGTTAGCACAATAACTTTCGAAGGGATTGTCTTAGAGACTTTAATGTTCAAAATGAGTTTGGATCCCAAATGGCTCGGTTAAGTTCGTTAAACAGCCAAATCGTACAGGGTATTCCATAAAAAATGGCCTTCAAATTTTTTGTTCCTCAATATCTCAAACAAAACAAAACCAATCGAGATGAATATTAAGAGCAAAAGCAAAATGCTCATAACAAGCCTCATGCAAAATTTTGTGGCCATAGTGTAAACAGAACCATAGAAAATTCAATTGGAATATCGAAAAGAAGAAACTTCATATTTCGATTCGAGTGAAATTTTTTCGTGAATGGAGATCGATATACTGAATGTTCATTCAAAATTTCGTGGCCATAGTGTTAACAGAACCATAGAAAATTCAATTTGAATATTGAAAAGAAGTATCTTTATATTTCCATAACATGAGATGCGATTCGAGTAAGTTTTTCATGTGAATGAAAACTGATTTACTGAATTTTCATGCACAATCTTGTGGCCATAGTGTTAACAGAACCAATGAAAATTCAATTGAAATATTGAAAAGAAGAAAATTCGTATTTCCATAACAGAATATCCGATTCGGGTGAAACTCATTTCGTGAACGACATACTGAATGTTCATGCAAAATTTCAACCAAAAAATTTAATTTTTTGTAATTTATATTTTTTACATATTTTATTTTTTGAAAAATTTTCAGGATATAATTTTGATTGTGCCGAGATTCTGCATTTATACAGGCTGTTCCTGAATTGAACGTACAAACGAAAAGGGGAGATTCCTTAAGTGAGTTTAAGAAAAAAAAGTCCCATAAACATGGGGTCGCAAACGTTTCGTTTTCGAGATACAGGGTGTTAAAGTTTTAATCAAAAACATGTGTTGATTATACGAGTTTATCGAATCTTTATGAATCATCGCTACAGATCAGGAAAATTTCCATAAAAACTGACACACAATTCATTCACCACAGCTTACGAAGTGGCCTTCCCAACATAATTTGGATTTTCACGAGGATTTTGAGAGAAATGTTCAAAATTTTTTTTCTCGAAATCGTTGGTAGATACGACAAAACTATAAGAGACCGAAAAGTTTAGTATAAGAACAAAGCTTCTTTTTACATTTTTTCAAATTAACAGTTGCTCACCAAAAAAAAGTTCTGCAGAAGAACAGGTGGAGGTGTTCCAGAAAAAATATCACACTGTAAATCTTCTATCGAAATTGCCATGTCACGTGGTGAGAACTCTCAAATGTAATATCTATGCCAAATTTCAGTTGAATATCTTGTGAAGTGTAGATACTATGAGAAAAAAACTTGAAAAAAATTCAAACTTCAACACTCTGTATCTCGAAAACGAAACGTTTGGGACCCCATATTTATGGGACTTTTTTTCTTAAACTCACTTAAGGAATCTCCCCTTTTCGTTTGTACGTTCAATTCAGGAACACCCTGTATAAAAGGTATCAATCTCAAGTCCCATATTAAATTTTGAGGTCTCATTGCCCTACCAGTGAACGAGCGCTCAAAAGCTCCTGCTCGGAGCTTTTCTTGAATTTTTCATTTATCGATTTTTCCGTTCACTGGTTTCAATTTTGTATCATAATAAAATTGAATGATATTTTATAGTGTTTTTCTGTGACGGGGAAAAAATGATATTTCATATCTCTTGACAGGTCACAAAATATAACTAAAAAGTTTTATTTTAAAATGTCGAAAGTAATTTCGTAAAAACACAATCCACTCAGTTTTATCAATATTAACTAGTAAGTAGTAAGTACACTTTGATATCATCTCATCACTCGTTTTTGCAGAGATTGCAAACGAAACGTCATCGTCGAACATGACAAGCAATTAAGCTATTATGTAATCAGGAATATCATTTATTAAAAGGAGAAAGGTAAGAAGGCCTAGCACTGATCGTTGCGGGACTCCACGAAATATTGAAATGATCCGAAATGTAATAATCGATTTTTAAACTCATTATTCTGTCCATAAGAAAAGATTTCAGCCACTCGAGAAATAACCCTCGACACCCAAATTCAGAAAATCGCTTGCAATACTCGATTGCGGTAGGTTTTATTTGATTTTTCAGTACATCCTTCAAACTTTGCCTGATAAATCGCCAAAAGTTCTATAATATTTTTGCATACCACGTATATACAGAACCATTACAGAGTTTCTGATGAAAAAACTCAGGCGAAATGCGAAATATCTTCTAGAAAATCAGATAAAACTCACAGCAATAAAGTTTCGATAACACTGAGCAATATTATTGACGATTGTAATGTTGAAACTCTTTGAAGTGCTTTTCAAAAAGCAAAAGAGTTGAATCCAATTGTAATCTGTATTCTTGTAAATATCCGAAAATTAAGTCCTACATAGGTATATTATGTTAAAATGGGATTATCTCGCACATATACGAATTTGACATAGCCATTAAACCTGAAATTTCTTGTCTATGTTTTTCTTTCAGTTAACTCTCTAGTTAACGATGAAGCAGGGAAAATCAATTCTGTAGAACTCATTGAAATGTTTCATCAATTTCTGTCTGAAAAATGAATTGAAAAAACTTAGAATGAAAATTTCAGTTCGTCCATTAGTTAGATATTTGTTATCCATCCATATTTTATTCAATTTTCTTGACGAATGGGGCGAATATGGATAAATACACAATATTTCATACATCAATTAGAGTTTTTCCTTTTCAGATAGTTGCGAGCGAATTTCACAACAATTAATAGGCAATAAATTCCTTGATGAAATTATTTGTATGGTTATCAGGTAGTTTCCTTAGTTTGTTGTCATTTCTTTTAGCGGTTGATTTTTTTTGGTATGATGAAGTCTCATGACTCTACATAGCATATTGACATTTTTCAGTAACTAAATCAGGTTTTTGACCATAGACTAACTAAACGGAGAAAAGATGAGACACTAGTAGAACAAGCTTCAACGCCATCTTTTTTGTAAAACATTACTAATTCGTGAAAAAAGCTCAATTGAAAAAGGATCTGTATCGTAAGCTACCTCAAAAAAGAATTCTGTAGTGCACCTTTTGAATAGGTAGGTACACCCATATACAAGAGGCAAAAAAGTTTTTTGAAATTCAATTTCCAAAATGAGTCAGAAATGGATTCGTGCAAGTTATCGATGAGTGAAGAAATTTATTTTCATGAAAAAATACCTGCAACGAACTTTCATCTGATTTTCTTTTGGAATCGAGAAATGAGGATCAATAATCAAATTCTGGATAGAATAAAAATTTATTAACTGAAATAGGTATCACCAATTGAAAATACAGATTTATTTTCATAAATATCTAATCAAAAACTAATAATTGCATGAAACATTCTCAAAAACTAACAATAATGAATTCAATAATACAAAATATGAGTATTTACCTACTAAACTTATTCAATACATGAAAACTTTTTGAAAACTATCTTAATTACCTTTTTGCATCTCGATTTTCACATCCAATAACACAACACATCTTCACTCTTGCAAGCATATCGAAATTCATGATATTTCAAAAAGAACGTGTCAAGCCACTCCTTGTGTCAGTTGACAATTCAAAGGTTTTTTGATAATAACGATTTTACATACTACTTTTTCTCGATAGGATTTCCATGAATGCAATGACATCTAACTATCAAATTGAGATAATTTTTTCGTGTATTAGTATCCTCCTCCGACAGATGGCGCGACATATACGAGTGGCTCATCTATTATTTTAGTTTGTCTATCTATGGTTTTGACACGCTCTATTATGTGGATTTCGATTACTAGATCATAAATGTCAAATCCAAAAGCTTCGCAGTTTCATTCGAACAAAAGGTCGGTAAGTTCTCCGATGTTGAGTACGATAATTTGAAAAATTTTTCTTCAAATTTTGGAGCATGTAGCAGATATTTTGAAGCTGCGTTAAATTGGATATTATTTAATTCTGATGTTTTCGTTCTGCCATAGATATGCATGGATGGAGCCGTGAGTGTACAATAGGAAAAAAAATTCAGAAAGTGCTGATGAGCAGGTGCTTTCGAACGATCGTTCATCGAAGGAGAAATAATGTTATTACCATTTACCTCAAAATTGTATGGACTAGGAAGAGATCATGTTAAGTATATGAATGCAAAATGCCGCAGGATCGCAATTATATTTTGTGAATTAGTCAAAAATTGAAAAATGTAAAAACTAAAAATTCAAAAATTGAATTCCACGGTTCAGATGATGCGATCCTCTTGAAATTTCGCATGAATATTCAGTACCTAAATCAAATCTCATTCACAAAATGAGATTTCACTTGAATCAGATATCTTGTTTTGGAAATACAAAAATTCTCTTTTTCAATATTTCAATTGAATTTTCTATGATTCTGTCAACAGTATGGCCACAAAATATTGCAAGAAGATTATTACGAGCATCTTGCATGTAGCCGCAAAATTTCGATTGGTTTGGTTTTGTCTGAGATATTGAGGAACAAAAATTTTGAATGACCATATTTTATGGAACACCCTGTACGCGGCAGATCAAATCGATATAGAACTCGTTCAATTAAAACGAGAGCTCAGAAAATCGTTCACATTTCGTTTACCGGCACTGTACATTCGGCTGAAAATGTTTATTTCGGTTTCTGCTGCAAATCAAACTTGTAATTTTGACTAAAAATTCCGTAATGACCCTGTTAATAGTTTGCCTACATATGATTTATAAATATTCTCCAAAAATCTGCCTCCACTGAACAAAACTGTTATTTAATCATTCTACATGAAAAAATGGCTTAAAATTGAAAAACGCCGCGAGAAAACCTTGAAAAAGTTCAATTACCGAGAAAATTAATAGTTTATTCTACCGCTCACCTGAATAATTCCTGTGGATAAAGAAATTCTAGGACTCAGACGAGGTTTATACTTGAGGATTTTCTGGGACGGTTCTTTTCACGTTCAAGGAATGTGGATTATGTTGGATTTGCTCTGCTCCCTCCGAGTTGCTCCGGGCACCCTTTTGAGAGGAAAATCTACTTGGGGATCTGCCTTTTTCATAGCAGAAAAAAATTGAATTGCTTGAATGTATTCAGACCAAACGGATATATACTTCCAAGTTATTTTCAATATCTCGAATTTTGTTCGAAGATTATATGGTTTGTAGAGTTCAAACGATCGAAAACAGATTCATTTTATAGAAGAAAGACGCATACTTTGAGGTTGAAAACCTGTTTCTTTATAAATAGGAATTTGGTATTGACAGGTATATTAAATCCCATTACAGTTGGAATTATTTTGTCCTACTGATGGAATATTTCTCACGAAAATCGTTAAAATGTCTTGTAATGAAGTTCGATTTTCTGGAATGATAATTGAATTGCTTTGCATTTTTGGTATTTTTCAGGGATCTGCCTTTTTCATAGCAGGAAAAAATTGAATTCCATGAATGTATTCAGACCAAACGGATATATACTTCCAAGTTATTTTCAATATCTCGAATTTTGTTCGAAGATTATATGGTATGTAGAGTTCAAACGATCGAAAACAGATTCATTTTATAGAAGAAAGACGCATACTTTGAGGTTGAAAACCTGTTTCTTCATAAAAAGGAATTTGGTATTGACAGGTATATTAAATCCCATTACAGTTGGAATTATTTTGTCCTACTGTTGGAATATTTCTCACGAAAATCGTTAAAATGTCTTGTAATGATGTTCGATTTTCTGGAATGATAATTGAATTGTTTTGCATTTTTGGTGTTTTTCATAAATCTACTTGGGGATCTGCCTTTCTGATAGCAGGAAAAAATTGAATTTCATGAATGTATTCAGACCAAACGGATATATACTTCCAAGTTATTTTCAATATCTCGAATTTTGTTCGAAGATTATATGGTTTGTAGAGTTCAAACGATCGAAAACAGATTCATTTTATAGAAGAAAGACGCATACTTTGAGGTTGAAAACCTGTTTCTTTATAAATAGGAATTTGGTATTGACAGGTATATTAAATCCCATTACAGTTGGAATTATTTTGTCCTACTGATGGAATATTTCTCACGAAAATCGTTAAAATGTCTTGTAATGAAGTTCGATTTTCTGGAATGATAATTGAATTGTTTTGCATTTTTGGTGTTTTTCATAAATCTACTTGGGGATCTGCCTTTTTGATAGCAGGAAAAAATTGAATTCCTTGAATGTATTCAGACCAAACGGATATATACTTCCAAGTTATTTTCAATATCTCGAATTTTGTTCGAAGATTATATGGTTTGTAGAGTTCAAACGATCGAAAACAGATTCATTTTATAGAAGAAAGACGCATACTTTGAGGTTGAAAACCTGTTTCTTTATAAATAGGAATTTGGTATTGACAGGTATATTAAATCCCATTACAGTTGGAATTATTTTGTCCTACTGATGGAATATTTCTCACGAAAATCGTTAAAATGTCTTGTAATGAAGTTCGATTTTCTGGAATGATAATTGAATTGTTTTGCATTTTTGGTGTTTTTCATAAATCTACTTGGGGATCTGCCTTTTTGATAGCAGAAAAAAATTGAATTCCTTGAATGTATTCAGACCAAACGGATATATACTTCCAAGTTATTTTCAATATTTCGAATCTTGTTCGAAGATTATAATATGTTTTGTAGAGTTCAAACGTTCGAAAACAGAATCATTCGATAGATAGTACAGTCAAATAGGGTTTTTAGCAGGAAAGTTTTAGGGTAGTTTTGATTTTTTTGATTTTTTATGTTTTTTGGAGTGCTGAATCCGAATCTGAGGTTTGCTAACAAAATTTTGTGAGGAAACATTGAAAAAAATACAAAAAAAGTGGAAAAATCTCATTCTTTGGCAGTTTTCTGCTTATAACTCGGAAACTATCAACTTTTCGTGAAAAACCTTTCCATACAGAATGAAAGTACATAAAATTTCCTACAAATTGTATCACCACAGCTTGTTCTGCGAAAACCCGTTCTGGCTCAAATTATAGTTGAAAATGAGGTATTTTCTATGACACAATAAATGAAAAGAAATTAAATTCCGTGGTTCCGATAATGCGAACGTCTCGAAATTTTGCATGAACATTGAGTATATCAGTCTCGATTCACAAAAAAAAAATTAACTCGAATCGGATATCTTGTTATGGAAATATAAAGATTCTTCTTTTCAATATTCCAATTCAATTTTCTACGGTTCTGTTCACACTATGGTCACACAATTTTGAATGAGGCTTATAATGACCATCTTGCACGTGGCCGCAAAATTTCATTTCGATTGGTTTAGTTTTGTCTGGGATATTGAGGAACAGAAATTTTGAATGGCCATGTTTTATGAAACATAGAATATGGCCATTCAAAGTTTTTGTTCCCCAATATCTCAGACAAAACGAAATCCATCGAAATGAAATGTTGCGGCCATTTGCAAGATGCTCATAAGAAGCTTCATGCAAAATTGTGTGACCATAGTGTGAACAGAACCATAGAAAATTGAATTGGAATATTGAAAAGAAGAATCTTTATATTTCCATAACAAGATATCCGATTCGAGTTATTTTTTTTTTGTGAATCGAGACTGATATACTCAATGTTCATGCAAAATTTCGAGACGTTCGCATTATCGGAACCACGGAATTTAATTTCTTTTCATTTATTGTGTCATAGAAAATACCTCATTTTCAACTATAATTTGAGCCAGAACGGGTTTTCGCAGAACAAGCTGTGGTGATACAATTTGTAGGAAATTTCATGTACTTTCATTTTGTATGGAAAGGTTTTTCACGAAAAGTTGATAGTTTCCGAGTTATAGGCAGAAAACTGCCAAAGAATGAGAGTTTTTCTTTTTTTTGTATTTTTTTCAATGTCCCCTCACGAAATTCTGTTAGCAAACCTCAGATTCGGATTCAGCACCCCAAAAAACATAAAAAATCGAGAAAATCAAAACTACCCCAAAACTTTCCGTCTAGGGGTTCTTTTGAGCACAAATTGACTGGACTAAGAAGAAAGACGTATTCTACTTTGAGGTTGAAACCCTCTTTCCTAATAAATAGGAATTTGGTATTGACAGGTATATTAAATCCCATTGCACTTGGAATTATTTTGTCTTGATGATTTCTCACTAATATCGTTGAAATGGCTTGTGATAAAGTTCGATTTTCCTGAATGAAAATCGAACAGTTTTTCATTTTTGGTGTTCTCCATATCTCGTACTCTATTCAGCTCAGTTGATAGCACGGAATTATCGGAGTTTTTTATTTTATCTTGGTTTCAGTGTTTTTTGGAGCTGAAAATCAAATATTTTCAGTAATCCGTGATTAACCTAGTACGATCAATCATTCCGGATCATTGAAATACGTATTTTTCTGTTTATTTCCATTTTTTACTATTTATTGATTTATCTTGTATAGAAATCAGTTATAGATCAAAACAAAAAAGTGCCTGTCCGAGATTTGAACGCTATTTTCACCGCTGCAACGGGCATAAAAAAAACATAAGCAATATAGATGAAGAAGTGTTTTTGTCCAGGTTCTTCGCCAGCAAAGCAGATTTTATAGATCGGGATTGGCGCAGAAAATTTTATTTTTCCCTAGACATCACCCAAACTTTCTAGGAGGAAAACTCGTAACAATCTCTCCAACAATTTTTTATCCAATTCTACGATTAATCTGTTAATCATGCTATACCTTCTAGCAGAGTGAAATGGTGCAATAATATTACAGATTTTCAAAGACTTTGAAATCATGCAGGTACAAAGATCTGTGTCGAAAATTTTTTCACTCTCTCGATCCTATTACTATTAGCACTTAATATTGGAAACTACTGTTTATGAGTGTTATAGATTATGCCATAAGAATTATTAAGATCTCTGTAGCATCTCAAAGTCAAAAATAATTAAATTAATCATTCTGAGATGCGTGAAAATCGGTTATCGAATTTATATTTTGGTGAATTGAATATACACTCACCAGCAAAATAATCGATCCACTCAAAAAATCGATGAAGTTCGTTAATTCACAAATATGTTATTTCAAGTCCTATTCAATTGAATCATCAGTTTTGAATTTCAAGAAATCTACGCGTGCGTCATTTTATACAGGGTGAAACAAAATCTGTTTTTTTACCCTAACTTTAGAACCACCCCTGGTGTGTTCTAGTTGTTCCACCGTGTGATCATCAAGACACATCTTTTTTAGACAATTCAATCCTTCAATTGAATTTTTATTGAAGATAGAGGATTTTCAGTAAAACATTAAATTTCGCTAATGCTACAACAGTACTTCTGACCTTATGAAAATAAACTGAAAAGTTAAAAACATAATGTGTTTTCGCCCAGACTCGGATAACAGGTGCAATTCTTCTCGGCACATCCTCATTAAGGTTTTGAAAGAATTAGAGCATCACTGAGCTGCTGCAAATTCTCATTAGTTGGTACGCGACATCAAATTTTCCTCCCAAGAGCATCTGAACATTCCTCATTGAGTGCAAATCTGGGCTCCTTAGAGCAGGCCAATTGAATTCTTGGATATCAACCTCTGGCAATCCTAGCCACATGCGGTTGATGCGGTCGGGCATTATAAAGCATTAGCACGAAATCGACTCCAAACTTCTCTTGTTTTATGTTTTCACTTAGTTTTCAGTTTATTTTCATTACGTTCGGATTCAAGGTTAAATCTTTGAAAGTACAGGGTCTTCATAAATGATTGTAATAGCGCAGTTGGCATTGGATTTTTGCGGCTACAGAATACCAAAGTAGGTTCACTCTAACCAATCAGAGCATAGGATGATCCTAGAATTCTGTGGTTTGCATAGGAAGCGGCAGAATGAGAATAATCTAAAGCCAACTGCTTTGTCACAATCATTCAGTGGCGTAGTAACTGCACCACGGGCCTGTGTTCAAGATATTTTCCGGGCCCCTACCTTCACTAGCAGCGCTGCCTGCTGGTTACATAATTAAAAAAAATAGATAAGGACAAAATAAAAGCACATTTTCTTTGTCACTTATATTAGAATAGTGACAATACGAAGTACGTGGGTACCTTCCACATATAAATATAACCAACTAACAAAATAACAACTACAACAAATAACAACTATAAGCAAAATGAAAACAAACCTAACCTAACCTAACCAACTAACAAAATAACAACTACAACAAATAACAACTATAAACAAAATGAAAACAAAATAATATTAAAACAAATTAACATTTATTAATATAATAAACACAAAACAAATAAAAACAAAGCGCAATCAAAACTTTTTTTTGCGGGCTTTCGAATTTGCAAAATTTGTCACAATATTAGCTATAAGTTAATGTTCGGGCAACTTTATTTTCTATAGAAATAATTGAAAATAATTCTAGCAAGATTTCTTGAGACAAGTAACAAAGTAACTTGTGAATTATATCGTCGAGCTATTAGGCTCTTTTTTTCTAATAATTTTTGGTTTATAAAGAAGTGTTAGTGACCAATTACCAATTCGAACATTTATCCTTGATTAAATATCGAAAATTATTTGAAAATAATATTCTGATAACTCGACGATACAATTTACAATTCACTTAGCTTTCAATTCTAACAGCAATGCCCAAAGACTGACCCGCATTTTTTCATATTAAGAGAGGCGCCTAACGAAAAAAACAGCACCGTGATGAATTATAGAACTCACCTTCAATAACACTTACAGTCCAGAAATTCAAAAAGACTGAAAAAGTCAAGAATTTTGAGAACACTCACTCTGAACACACTCACAAGCACAACGTCGTTTCAAATTCGAATAGGTACTTATTTCTCGAGAAAAGGAATAAAAGTAAAATGATTTCGCATTTTCCCCCTAGTCCAAAAAAAATTCCCTATGTACATGAAGAATCTTACATCAAAGAAGCCGCTCAAAAAAAAGCCGCCCCATCATCTGGTGACGTTAATGTAAGGTAATTATCCCCTAAACAGAATGCCGACACGCTTCATGCAAAGAGTTCGGTACGATTTGTCCAGGCCGCAAAATTGATTACAGGGATAGCAATTTTCACCAGAAGAATATAAATATAAATAAGGAATTGTTGATTCAATGTTTTCATTTGTGTGCGATGTGGTAAATTTTAATAACAATCATATTTCTGATATGAATTGATAATTTTAACTGGAGTTTCGGAGATAAGTTGGTTTTAGTACAAAATGAAGGATTTATTCTGCAAGAAAAAATAGTATAGTCGTTCCAAGCCCAGGCCGGGCCCCTATGGGGCCCGGGCCCTTGTTCTTCGAACACGCCGAACACCGGTCACTACGCCCCTGCAATCATTTATAGAGACCCTATACTTTCATAGCGATATCGAAATTGTGGAGTTTAATGTTCCTCTAAAAATCCTGGATCTTTAACAAAAATTGAGCTTTTGTTATAAATGAAGAAATGAATTGTTAAGAGAAGATGTGTTTTGATGATGAAATAAGAAATCACATGGTGGAACAACTGGAACACGCCAGAGGTGGTTTCAAATTTAGGGTGAAAAACCAGATTTCGTTTCACCCTGTATAAAATGACGCACGACAAGTTATCTTGAAACTCAAAATTGATGATTGATTAAAGACGAATATACCTCCAATTGTTAAGAGAAGATGTGTTTTGATGATGAAATAAGAAATCACATGATGAAACAACTGGAACACGCCAGAGGTGGTTTCAAATTTAGGGTGAAAAACCAGATTTCGTTTCACCCTGTATAAAATGACGCACGACAAGTTATCTTGAAACTCAAAACTGATGATTGATTGAAGACGAATATACCTCCAATTGCTAAGAGAAGATGTGTTTTGATGATGAAATAAGAAATAACATGGTGAAACAACTGGAACACGCCAGAGGTGGTTTCAACTTTAGGGTGAAAAACCAGATTTCGTTTCACCCTGTATAAAATGACGCACGACAAGTTATCTTGAAACTCAAAACTGATGATTGATTAAAGACGAATGTACCGGGTTTTTCACTATAATTTAACCCCCCCTTTAACTTTGTTACTGAAGAGATACAAAAAAATGTTCAGTATAAAAGTTTCACGAAATCAACTGAGGTTTTTTGATATGAGTCCAGAAACTGAAATATATACAGGTTGACCAACATATTGATGGCAACTTCATTTTTTCAAATGGAACACCCTGTATATTTTTCCATATTTGGTTAGCTCTTTTTCTTCTGATTTCGAATATGTAACATGTTGGTCTATCTCTCTTATTCTGAGCACCACAGAGTTTCAAATTTCAATAACCATCTGGCATAGCGTTTTGGAAGTTCGTGAATATTCAAGTGGCCAATTTGATCTTTGATTGGTAATGGCGCACCCAATTTATGGCCACCAAATAGTCCCGATTTAACACCGTTGGACACGTTTTTATAGCCGTTCCTGAAGGAAAAAATTTACTTCAGCAATAATGACAATCAATGAAAGCGGAGAATAATATTAATGATATAAAATCAACCAATAATAAACCCATAATTCGGAACTAATCCCGTCAACGCACAAAGAATAATGATAATACTGTAATGATTAGAAACAAATTTTGAAGCTTTAATTTCTGGCTTGAATCAGAGCCATAATAATGCTATCAAAAATAGTCTAAACAACTTGAGACAACTATATGAACTATGTGTATTTAATGAAGGTGGTCATTTTGAGCAATTTCTTTAGTTGATGTTATTTTTACCATACTACCATAGTTTATCATTTTTCATTGGTTAAGTAATTGTTAAGTATTCATTCTAAAATAATACTTTTAAGTAGATTGTTTGGATATAAAGAATTTCGTAGGTATTTCACATATTTTTTTTATTCTGTGTCATCATTTCAAAACTTTGAAACTCTGAAAATTGAAGAGACACATCCACATACGCATTTATATTCGGGATCAGGAGGAAATAGCCTATCAAAAAAAGGAAGAATATACAGGACAGGGTGTCCCATTTGAAAAAATATAGTTGCATTCAATGTTGTTCACCCTGTATATCTTCCCATTGACGTTATTATAACTCCAAAAATGAGCATTTTCAGTAAACCCACTCTGCCACTTGTAAAATGATTACAGATCTTGGCAGGTGGTTCTTAAAATTTGAAACTCTGTTGTTCTCAGAATAAAAGAGATAGACCAACATTTGTTACATATTCGAAATCAGGGGAAGAAGAGCTAGCCAAGCATGGAAAAATATACAGGGTGTTCCATTTGAAAAAATGAAGTTGCCATCAATATGTTGGCCACCCTGTATATATTTCAGTTTCTGGACTGATATCAAAAAACCTCAATTAATTTCGTGAAACTTTTATACGAAACATTTTTTTTGTCTCCTTTAGTGACAAAGTTAAAGGGGGGGTCAAATTATAGTGAAAAACCGGTACCTCCAATTGACTAAAAAAATTCAATTGAATCGGACTTGAAATAACATATTTATAAATTAACAAACTCCATAGATTTTTTGAGTGGATCGATTATTTTGCCGGTGAGTGTATTGATATTAAAGGAATGCAAGACCCTACATATGATTAAGGAATTACCATATACAACAAAACCTTAAAATCTGAATAAATCTGTTACTGTCCAAATGTAACTAATGTATGATTTTTCACATTTTCAGAAGAAATTCTGGGCACAAACTCCGCCTTGTGGATGTCGAATGACGGCCTTCTCCTCGCTTTCGCTTCATTCAACGACAGCCTTGTAGAGGAACTCCGGTTTCCATGGTATGGATCTATGGACGAGACTAGACTGTATCCTGACATAAGATCACTCAGGTATCCCAAACCTGGAACTAGAAATCCAAAAGTGACACTGACAATAGCTGATCTTGCTGACATTTCCAACGTCAAGATGAAAAGAGTTCTTCCACCTCTAGCTTTCGCTCATACGTAAGTCTTCACTTTAAACTGTTGAGAATTTATAAAAGCGTTTTATATTTTGAGATTAGGCACCACTTTTCAGTAGCTTCTCTACTAATTACGTTTTTCACAAATGTCGATTGAGCCTTCGAATCATGGTTATCGTCTAAACTAAATAAACTGAAACTTGCACAGAATTAATAACATTTCATCAATCAACACCCGATCGGCTAAACTTTAATTTCCTGTCGTTAGTGTGTGCTGTGTGGAAATATTCAAGAGCAGAATTTGATTTTATATAACTTCTCATTTGACATTACAGCGTGATATATACAGATGTGGAAGAATCGGATGGAAACACGGGAGTTCCAGTGTTAAATTCAAGCAGGCTCGGAGTCCAGTGGAACAGTGGAACAATCGAAACCTCAGAGCGATGCGATATTGAATAAGCGGCTGGTCTGTTGGAATGGCATTTTGAAAAACTCTGATAAGGGTAAGATCGGAGCATTGGTTACAGCAAACGCTTCGGTCCGCAACGACACAGGCAACATCGCGTCTTGCGACTACCACCGAAATACCAGCGTTTGCTGTAACCAATGCTCCGATCTTACCCTTATCAGAACTAATTCCAACAGACCAGCCGCTTATTCAATATCGCATCGCTCTGAGGTTTCGATTGTTCCACTGTTCCACTGGACTCCGAGCCTGCTTGAATTTAACATTGGAACTCCCGTGTTTCCATCCGATTCTACCACATCTGTATACCACATATAGTAGCGTCATCGAGATATAATAAAGAAGAGACGCTATGACATACATTTGAGTGAGGAAAAATAGAACCACTGGGCGGGGCTTAGTCGGGAACCAATATGGCGGAAAGTTCAGGGTTAAATTAAGCTGCCAGTTGTTTCTGTTCACAAATTCCACCCAAAAAATAGGACGTGTTGAGTCTTTAGGAAACCTGTCCAAATAAGGTCAATTGAATATCAAATAAATAATTTCTCTTCATGTGATAATACAGACTTATAAAAAGATATCATATTACCAATACAGACTTGCAAAAATTTCTAATGCGGATCTGTTGAGTATTCATCCCTACCTGTGATATGTTTTCCTTTAATTTTCTTCATATCTTTCTCTTCTCTTCTTGAAGAAAGCCTTACAGCTAACGATACAATTTTATTATATATTATTTAGCAGAAAAAATCACAATTTAACTAGAAAAAGGCGCAAAAATCACTATTTTTACAAAAAATTCAACGATTGTCAAATTTGACGTTAGGTGGTAGTAATATTTCGAATCTGATACCACGTTTATTTTAATGATGGCAACTCTATACTATCCTATCTCTTTGAGTAGCGTAGATAAATTATTGTTGAGCCATTCACATTGTCGGCCAATATCTCAGTGGGCTTACCGCTTATTGCTGAAGATATCTTCTATAAGATCTTACAGTTTTGCACCGATAGGTAGTTTCACTATTACTTTTGAACGTCCTGATAACACCCATAAGGAATAGAATTATTTGAAATCTCCATAATATATGATTTTCAATAAATGTACGATTTATTCAGAAGATACATACTGAATTTATTGGCCCTAAAGATGAATATTGTGCTTTTCAAACGATTAACATGAAAACCACATGAAAGTATTTGTGTGGTAATGCAAGTTTTTTCACGAACGCCTTCGGATTTGCACCTATATCGGAAAAGACAATCAGTAAAAGAGAAGCAGTTTCGCGATTTTAGATGAGAAAGGCAGATCAGAAAAGCAGTATCTGGAGGTAGAATTAGAAATAAAGCTTGAGATTTTGAAAAGGCACAAAAATCGAGTAAAGAATCCGCCACAACAATAAATACTGGTTATCCTTAATCGTCTATAATTTTCGAATAAAACAAATTAAAATGAAGTGCATTAATATAAAAACGTTGAATTTTTCAATAGAACAATGTAGGAAAGTTAGGATTTTCACCATAGACTAACTAAACGGAGAATAGATGAGACACTAGTAGAACAAGCTTCAACGCCATCTGTTTTTGTACAACATTACTAATTCGTGAAAAAAGCTCAATTGAAAAAGGAATCTGTATCGTAAAGTTGCCTCAAAAAGAATTCTGTAGTGCACCTTTTGAATAGGTAGGTACACCCATATACAAGAGGCAAAAAGTTTTTTGAAATTCAATTTCCAAAAGGAAATCAGAAATGGATTCGTGCAAGTTATCGATGAGTGAGGAAATTTATTTTCATGAAAATAATACCTGCAACGAACTTTCATCTGATTTTCTTTTGGAATCGAGAAATGAGGATCAATAATCAAATTCTGGATAGAATAAAAATTTATTAACTGAAATAGGTATCACCAATTGAAAATACAGATTTATTTCATAAATATCTTATCAATAAACTAATAATTGCATTGAAAACATTCTCAAAAACTAAAAATAATGAATTCAATAATACAAAATATGAGTATTTACCGACTAAACTTATTCAATACATGAAAAACTTTTTTGAAAACTACGAGTATCTTAATTCTTATAGTTAATAGAATATACATGTAAATTTTATAATTACCTTCTTGCATCTCGATTTTCACATCCAATAAACAGCACGTCTTCACTCTTGCAGGCATATCGAAATTTATTATATTTCAAAAAGAACGTGTCAAAACACTCCTTGTGACAGTTGACAATTCAAAGGTTTTTTGATAATAATGATTTTACATATTTACTATAATCTCGATAGGATTTCCATGAATGCAACGACATCTAACTATCAAATTGAAAATAATTTTTTCGTGTATTAGTCTCCTCCTCCGACAGATGTCTCGGAATATACGAGTGGCTCATCTATTTTATTAGTTTGTCTATGGATTGAGCATTCGAATCATGGTTATCGTCTAAACTAAATAAACTGAAACTTGCACAGCATTAATAAATTTCATCAATCAACACCCGATCGGCTAAACTTTAATTTCCTGTCGTTAGTGTGTGCTGTGTGGAAATATTCAAGAGCAGAATTTGATTTTCATATAACTTCTCATTTGACATTACAACGTGATATATATACCACCTATAGTAGCGTCATCGAGATATAATAGAGAAGAGACGCTATGACATACATTTGAGTAAGGAAAAATAGTACCACTGGGCGGGGCTTAGTCGGGGACCAATATGGCAGAAAGTTCAGGGTTAAATTAAGTTGCCAGTTTTTTCTGTTCACCAATTCCACCCAAAAAATAGGACGTGTTGAGTCTTTAGGAAACCTGTTCAAATAAGGTCAATTGAATATCAAATAAACAATTTCTCTTCACGTGATAATACAGACATATAAAAAGATATCATATTACCAATACAGACTTGCAAAAATTTCGGATGCGGATCTGTTGAGTATTCATCCCCACCTGTGATATGTTTTTCCTTTAATTTTCTTCATATCTTTCTCTGCTCTTCTTGAAGAAAGCCTTACAGCACACGATACCATTTTATTATATATTATTTAGCAGAAAAAATCACAATTCGACTAGAAAAAGGCGCAAAAATCACTATTTTTACAGAAAATTCAACGATTGTCAAATTTGACGATAGGTGGTAGTAATATTTCGAATCTGATACCACGTTTTTTTTCAATGATGGCAACTCTATACTATCCTATCTCTTTGAGTAGCGTAGATAAATTATTGTTGAGCCATTCACATTGTCGGGCAATATCTCAGTGGGCTTATTGCTGAAGATATCTTCTATAAGATCTTACAGTTTTCCACCGATAGGTAATTTCACTATTACTTTTGAACGTCCTGATAACACCCATAAGGAATAGAATTATTCGAAATCTCCATGATATATGATTTTCAATAAATGTACGATTCATTCAGAAGATACTTACTGAATTTATTGGCCCTCAAGATGAATATTGTGCTTTTCAAACGGTTAACATAAAAACTACATGAAAGTATTTGTGTGGTAATGCAAGTTTGTTCACGAACGCCTTCGGATTTGCACCTATATCGCAAAAGACAATCAGTAAAAGAGAAGCAGTTTCGCGATTTTAGATGAGAAAGGCAGATCAGAAAAGCAGTATCTGGTGGTAGAATTAGAAATGAAGCTTGAGCTTTTGAAAAGGAACAAAAATCGAGTAAAGAATCCGCCACAACAATAAATACTGAATACCCTTAGTCGTCTATAATTTTCAAATAAAACGAATCAAAATGAAGTGCATTAATATAGAAAGGTTGAAATTTTTCAATAGAACAATTTCAAAATGCTCCAATTCGAAATTCACGCCATCAAGTAAACAAGCCGAGATATTTTGACCTCTTATCCTCTTTCAAAATTTCAAATATCTAGCTCATTCCGTTAGAAAGTTAGGGTTTTCACGTGAACAAAAAGTTGTATCGCAGCTAAATAACAACTTCTCAACTATTCAGATTTCTAACTCTGTAAATATTCGAAAAAAGTCCCTTTTAGAATTATCACTACTCAAAAACTGTTTAACCGATTTGGCTCACTCAACCGAGATACCCTGAACATTTCCAAGTATTTAGCCCATTCTGTTCGAAAATGAAGTGGCCAGATTTGGTGATTCCTGAACTACGACTTTTTAACCCTTGGAGAATTAAGGGCCCCACTCACTTCGTTCTTCTCCGCCGTTTTTAACCGACGGTTAAAAACGGTCGGGGTAAAACTGCCTCAAAAACGAAGTGTATGGGCTAAAAACGGCGCACTCACCCGTCGTTGCAAATTTCAGACGAGGCCTGATTTCGTCCGTTAACGTTCCAACGCTTCGGGTAAACACGAGGTGTGGTGGGGTAAACAGTTAAGTCGGTCGCGCATATTTCAGAGACAGTGGCGAACAGGTCTGGTGGCGATAAACATAACTTTTTTATTGTTTACTGCTGAGTCTTAACTGTTCGAAAACAATGTCGGATCTTCGGCAAGTGGAACCGGGACTTTTTTGTTGGAATTTATTGAAGTGTACAGGTCATTTCCGTGTTCATGGAAAGTAAAATCAGCGGAATACTTTCCTTTTACAGCAACAGCCGCCGCCACTGCTAACAGACACTTACGCTCCATCGTGATAAACTGCCGCGAAAGAAAACTGAAGTGGGTGGACTTTACCGACAACGTTCTTCCTTCCAACGTTTTAACCGTCGGTTAAACACGGCGGAGAAGAACGAAGTGAGTGGGGCTTTTAGAGATAGAGAAAAATGGATGGCGCATTACGAGAAACTCATTTTGTGCCGTTTTAAGTCGAAATTGACATTTGGAGAATTTATACTTTGGTCATTTCTTCTTTCGTTCCTTGAAAACTTGAAACAAAAACATTATACAGACACTTCTTTGATAGGAATCCAGTGGCTTTATCTAATTTCTGCTGAGGATTTCCTTCCTAACTTATTACATGAAATTTCGTTTTTTCTCATGGAAACAATAATTATTTTTACCTAAAAATAATCACCGTTTCTTCTCATATCAAATATATAACATGTATTATATCTCTCTTAAGTCAGTGTTGACGCTAGTGAGACAAGGGTTGGCCCAGGCCTCCCCTGATGGTTTCATGGCGCATGCTCGACTAATTAAACCATTAATCACTACCCCTTCGAAATTCTGGCCGCACCTGACCCCCACCAAGCGAAATTCATGTAATAATTCAGCAAGGAAACCCCATCAGCAAAAATTAGATTAAGCCACTAGATTCCAGTAAAAAAAGTCGGTATAATGTTTCTGTTACAACTTTATATCACCAACAGGAACGGAGATAATGGCCAAATTATAAATTTCCCAAATGTAATTTTGTCTTATACTTAACTCGAAAACAAAAGACGATAGAGCAATGCGGTTGACAGCAAAATGAGTTTCTCGAAAAAGACCGCCGTAAGTGCC
The DNA here is from genome assembly GCA_013421045.1 of Propylea japonica. NCBI lineage: Eukaryota > Metazoa > Arthropoda > Insecta > Coleoptera > Coccinellidae > Propylea > Propylea japonica. The sequence continues at coordinate 46,468,057 of CM024240.1, forward strand.
ATTCGTTTTTCTCTACCTCGTACAGTTGAAAAGTTGTAGCTCAGGGATCACCAATTCTGGCCACCCTGTACAGGTGGGCATATTTCGATGTTTTAAGACTACAACTTTTAAACCAGGGGAGTTAGACAAAATCTGATACCCACTTCTCGATCTCTCTTTCTGAGAAACTAACAAGAGTAGTATTCATTTTTGGCTACCTTCTTTTGTTTTCGAGTTATAAGCGAAAATTGAAAAAGTGGCGATATCGAAAAAAAAATCATATTTTCGCTAATACTGGTGATAAAGCTCTGAAATTAAAATATTATACAGGCACTTTTTACGTAGAATCCAGTGGCGTGCTCGTCTTTTTTGCAACCCATTTCTAATTACGAAGCTATGACCCAAAGTTATGTTTTTTTAAATAGGAATACTAGATTTTCGTGCAATTTTCTAAAAGCTCAATTTTTTCTGATTTCGAAAATATAGAACATTGTATGGTTTTGTATCAATATGAGTATTGAAAATGGACAAAACCTATTTTATCTGAGTCTCGATATTGTCTATGGTTTCAAGTGTTGACGAGCACAGAAAAGGGAGCTTCCTATAATTACCACAATCTCTTTCCAGTAGTCTTCTCATTTCTATGCTCTTTACTCAATTTTTCCAAGATCGAAGAATAATGGACTGCTGTGAAACTGATCCTCATTCTAAGTTATTATCTACTGACCCTTAGATTAGGGAAGGGAGCAAACAAACAAGTTTCAAGTTTGTTTTCTGCTCAGCCATTTCAAGTTGTACTTAATTAATGGATTTTTTAAAATTAATTTATTAATAAAATAACTGTTATTTCGAAAATTCAGGTCTGAGGAGTATTACCAAATATTCGAAAATGGTATATCTAATTATGTGGCAGATTGCTTCACGAATACGCTTAGCGTTACGCGTCCTCTCTCTTTTCTAGTCTAAGTACTGACCTATTATTGTAATCACTATTAGGTATTGAAAAATATTTTTCCTTTGTTTCTTTTCTAATTAAATTGATAACTTTAATCATATCTATATGCGTTATTTCATATGCGATTTGAAATAGACTGGCACTTGTGCGTATTCATTCTGGAGAGCAATAAAAATATCCTCCTGCATCCATCTCATTATAAATATATAAGTATATCGATTGAAACGGAGGATCATGTGGATCTTTTTATTATTCGTAATCCATTTTAAGATATGAGAGTTTTGAAATATATCCATGTTCGAACTTTGTAGAAATTAGTTGAAACCATTAGATTAGATTAGATTAGATAGTGGTCGATCGGCACGTTGATTACCCTTCTGCCTGCAACCAATAAGGTCTTTTGTGCGTTACCATGCTAAACTTACGTTTTTCCCAGGAATCTAACCTCCTTAGCAAAGCTGGTTACTTCCTTAGGAGACTTCGCTTTTATGTCGGCTGGCGTTAATAACGCGCCACCTAGTAGAGTAAGTCTGGTTTGCGCCAGCGCAGTGCATTGGCATAGTATGTGTTCGGTGGTTTCAGTGGCCGATTCACATAACCTACAAATGTCGGAGTTTTCTTTACCGATCTTGTGTAGGTGATATCTCACGGGACAGTGCCCTGTGAGGAGGCCGATTAGCAGCCTTAACTCATTTTTTGACAACGATAGAGCTTGTTGAGCCTTCTCTCTGGAAGGTTCGATTAGTCCTTTGCTTGTCTTTGACCGATGTGTTTATCCAGTAAGAGTGTTTCTCCCTTTTTTCCCAAACGCCTACCTCTGCCCTAATCAGTGTAGGTGATACCCAACAGGAGGGTACGGGTCCGGTGAAGGGTGTGTTTGCTCCTCTTTTTGCAAGGGCATCAGCTTTTTCATTTCCCTCAATGTTTCTGGTGGGCAGGTACCAAGTTAAAACTAGCTGTTGTACTTCGCCAGTGTTTGAGGGACTGTTTGCAGCTCCAAATGGTCCTTGATCTAGAGCATGCAGCAGCCCCCTAACCTCCTTCAGGATGGCATCCTGAACGGCACTCATTTGCTCCGTTGTCAGTAGCTCATCCGGATAGTGTTGGGATATTATGCCCATTTTTATTCCGCTGACAGCGGCACTGTAGTTCACCCTTTGTCAGCGGTCCCTGACGGCGCAGTTGGCCGTCGCTTGGCCCTCTTGGACGGGTTGACCTCCGGTGTGCTGCCCGCAGAATAAGGTCTTTGGAGGTGCAGGGATCACCAGACACCTTCTGAGAGGTGTCTGTTTCAACCCTCTTCTTTGGAGGCATAGGCACTAATGCCTTTTGCCTCGCTTCCCCCTGGGTAAGACCAGATTTTCTGAGGAATTTCATCCTCTTCCTGGCGGCGCCAGATAGACGGATCCTCTTGTCTCCAGTTTTGAGATCATTGAGGTCCCTGACTAAGCTGTCGACGCCCGTTGTCTTAAGGTCTTTTTCAACCTTTGGGTTTGAAGGGACGTTTACATCCCCTGAGGTGGTGGTGGGGCTATCTCTAGCCCCTTGGGTTTTGGTTTTTTTCGTTACTTGTGTCCATTTGTTCCCACGAGTAGCTAGGGAAATATCCGTCACCTGAAGTAGAGCCCCGCATTGCTCCAGGAAGGCTATATGAAACCTGGGTGTCGCCTGGTACCCAGGAGTCCGCATAATAGTAACCATGCTTCCCCATGGCCATGCACCCTTCAGCTTATGCTGTTTTCACCTTGGGTTGGGGTATTTTTTTTTCCAGTGGTTTCCTTTCCACCTCGATTCAGGCAGTTAAGCCAAAATCCTCTAGACTCGGCATCAGCGAGACATGACCACTACGATGTCGAGCCCGATTTATCATGTTTAGGGATGATGAAACACCCCGCCCACCTGGCATCGTTACCCGTGTGCAGGCCCTCCGCCACGATACTACAGCTGGGCACGACCTGCTTCGTTAGTTCGCCCAGGTCAGGCATACGCCAGCCCTTTGGGTTAAGCCAGGCGGCACCACGTGGAGGTGAAGCTAGGATTTTGCCACCTTAGTTGAAACCATAGAAATAATGAGATTGACAGAAGGAAATTGCTCTTGTTATAGGAAGCTCCATTTTTCTGTGCTCGTCAACAGTTTGAAACCATAGAAAATATTGAGAAGCGAATGAAAATAGGTTTATGACCAATTTCAATACTCATATTGATACAAACCATACAATGTTATATATTTTTGAAATCAGAAAAAATTAAGCTTTCAGAAAATTGCACGAAAATCTAGGGTTCCTATTTCAAAAAAAAACATAACTTTGGGTCATAGCTTTGTAATTAGAAATGGTGCAAAAAAGACGAGCGCGCCACTGGATTCTACGTAAAAAAGTGCCTGTATATGTTTTAATTTCAGAGCTTTATCACCAGTATTAGCGGAGATATGAATTTTTTTCGATATCGACACTTTTCCAATTTTCGCTTATAACTCGAAAACAAAAGAAGGTAGCCAAAAATGAAAACTACTCTTTTTAGTTTCTCAGAAAAAGAGATCGAGAAGTGGGTATCAGATTTTGTCTATCTCCCCTGGTTTAAAAGTTGTAGTGCTAAAACATCGAAATATGCCCACCCTGTACATATATTCGGGCAAAGCTATAGCACGCTGTTCACCCAAGTGTAACTCTTGAATTTTCTACTGAACAGCTGAAAGTTCCATAAACACGGTTTTTTAAATCAACGGTTTGAAAGTTTTCCAAGTTAAATTATCAACCGCAGATTTATTTATACAAGACCTGAAAACTTCGCTCGTCTTTCTTTTTTTTGTCCTCTCGATGATTTTCGTTGGAAAATTTTCGCAGCAAAGGGATGAAGTAATCGTGAAATTAAATCGAAGCACTAGAGCGGAATCTTAACGTGTTCTATTTATGAATCAAGGATCCTGCGAAGCGTTATTTTTAATGAGTGTTACCGAACTCGATGTGCAGCGAATTCGAATTTCGTTCAAGTATCGCAGAACTCATTTGATCTTCAAGAAAATCCCAACAGTTTTTCGTTTCGGTAATGATAAATAAAGAAAAACACTTCTTGCCCTCTAATCAGTTATTTCAAGGATGGCAAATATTTAGTGTGACGGAAGCTTGATGTAGGGGAAGGTAAGGTAGAATGATCCCCTTAAGGGAAAATTTTAATTGTGGCTAAAGTTGTAGGCGAAACCGCAAGATTTCAATTGTTGAAGGTAGTGTATTTACTTAACTTTGTATCTGCCACTTATTTTTCATTTCATCTATGTAGTTTTTTTTGTATTAGACATTTTTGTTAAAAGTTTAGTAAAGGATCATTTTATACACCCCTGTGGATATAATGATCCCTGGGGTAGGGGCAAAATGATCCCAGGGATCATTTTGTACTATAAGTTAATAAATATAAAAAAAGGAAATAAAAAAACTCTGCTGTTTATTTAAATGATAATATGTATTGTTCATAACAATTTGTATGTAAGCAAGTTACACAAAGCAGAAATATTCGATGGGTTTGAAAAATAATATTTTTCTTGGGCGTTTCTCAAAGTCGGGAGAAATTCATCCACCCATTCTTATTAAAACCTCGCGCACGCATTGTAATGTCTGGATGTCTACGTCTAAATCCACGAAGCCATTCAAGTCCAGCTTTTCCTTTAGCTTCGGAAAATTGATGCGGTAAATTATTTCTTTCTGCCATTTCTGGTGAGCTGAGGTTAAGAAATCCTGAGTGGTCAGCCCGTATATTATTCTGGACTCCATGTCAACAAGTTCCAGGTTGAACACTGTTTGTTTGCTATCCAACTTTTTAGCTGAGCTACAGCTATTTTATTTTTACCTTTGGCTGTTCTTTCTAATACCATCACAGCCACACGTCAAATTCTCTTCTCGCGGTTTTGTAAGCCATACCCATCTCTAATGCCTCTGCATATGTTCTTCAGGCCTCTTTTGGCGATTAGTTTTACGTTTATAAATTCTCGGCATGATCTGTAAACAAAAACTATTAATGCGGTAAAATGATTCCAGGGATCATTTTAGACACACAGAACGGATCATTTCACCCCAAATACCAAATTACAAAATATCGATCAAAACAAAACTTTAACATACCCGCGTGCGATGATCGAACATTGCTTAAATATTAGCTAACTGCTACTAATACCCGCAAATGAAACAACATTTCAATGAACACTTACATGTAAAAAAAACGAAAGTCCAAAAACATGCTTACCTTAGATCAGAGCCACACTTTTTGATTATTTTTTCATAAAATCACGCCAAGCACTCGCACCGCATTGACATTTTACAGGTAACTCGCAGGGGCGAAGGGGAACGTGTTTCATGTGTATTTGGATAGATGGTACAAACTGTTTCTGATTTACGGCGGGGGATCATTTGACCCTTAAGCCTTGTTCGCACTACGCTAGTAGTTTAGTCGAGCCGCTAGAAATTTAGTAGCTACTCTCCATTCAATCGTTCGCACTTTGTTCGAGTTAAGTTTCACAGTGAGTAGCGCTTTGTACGATGAACAACTCGCAACGCACGAACTCTGACGTGATTTCTTCCCCCAGCGAAACGACATCATCGCGGCAAATGATATTACTAATGAACTCGAATAAACTGATCAGTTCGGACCTATCTAGTCCGTGAGCGAGTGAAGAGTATCGCGTGGTGGGGTACTCTACTCGCCCGTAAAATAGAACCAAATGGATCGACTCGACTAAACTACACACTAATCTACCCGACTAAATTCTTGGTGTTCACACACGTTTAGTGACTAAATTTTTTAGCTCCTCGACTAAACTACTAGCGTAGTGCGAACAAGACTTTAGGGATCGTATTACCTCACTTTCCCCTAGATGGTAAAAAAGGAACACTTGATGGCATGCACATACGTACCCTTTGAATTTGCTTATTATATCGTTTTCACAATAAACATATTATCATTGAACTTTTATATCGTGATATGTTGTTTTGAAATATACAGGGTGTCTGATAAACAAATGCGAGGGACTTAGGGAGATGATTTCTCGATGAAAATAAGCAGGGGTATTTCATGTAATTTTTTTCGAAATCGACCCCCTTCCAAGATAAAGAGACTTTGGAAGGCGATGACGAGTAAACAGTCGTTAATTTTTTTAGGAGTCATAAAACTCAACATAATATGATTCATTAAGTAGATGTTACTCACACAATTTTTTTTGATCCCATAACTTTATATTAGGGATTGAAAATAACAACTCCTCATGATTTTCCTTCAAAAATTGTTTTCGTGAGATTTCGGAAAATAAAATTCTCTTATTGTATCCCATTCAGTTCTAGAGAAAAAAGTCTCTTTCAGAATTTCATCGTATGTTCCATAGAATGAATATTCTAAGATATTGTTTATGCTCAAAATTGGTTGTGTCAGTTATGCTGATTAATCGAAAGAAAGTTATATTTGTGAAAATAAAATATTACAAATAGAGTTTTCTTCCGAAAATTAGTAGTTAAACCTTCAGAAAGATTTATACAATATCTTTAACCTTCCTGTCAGACATACAATACCTTAGAATATTCATTCTATGGAACACTTATACGATGAAATGGAATGAGCTGTGATCATAACTGCTTGTGAGTGTTTATTTTTTCCGAGAAAAGCATCGAATGTATCGAAATTTTGCAAGAAACTTTTTTCTCCAGAATTGAATGGAAAATCATAAGAGAATTTCATTTTTCGAAAATCTATCCCACGAAAATAATTTTTGAACGAAAATCATAGGGGGTTGTTATGTTCAACCCCTAATAATGAAGTTATGAGATCTAAAAAAAAGTGTGAGTAACGTCTACTTAGTGCATATTATGTATAGTTTCATGACTCAGTGTTTTTTAGGATTCCTAAAAAAATTTAAAACTGTCAACTCGTCATCGCCTTTCAAAGGCTCTGTACATTGGAAGGGGGATTTCTGAAAAAAATTATATTAACTACCCCTGCTTATTTTCATCGAGGAATCATCTCCCAAATTCCCTCGCATTCGTTCTCAGTCACCCTGTATACTTTAAGTTTAAAGCAACTCTTCATTACAGGTGTTTCAAAGAGCTGATTATCTAATAGATCTCAAAATCTCAAAATAAATTGAAGTTTTTCATAAACTTGGGCCCGTAAATGAAATATTTGCAAACTTCGGTGTACAAGTATAAGGAAAAATTTACCTGTTGTGTTAGCTTTTCGTAAATGGTGAATTTTTTTATGCAATCAAAAACCATGAACGGAAAACAGGTTACAGAATTTCTCGAGTCATTGGGATATCCTATTCTCCTCTATTTCACTTGAACAATGAGCCGCTTACGAATCACGAGTGAAATAAAGGATATCAGAACGACTCGAAAAAGTCTGTTGCCTGTTCAGTTTTTCGGTCATAGTTTTTGATTGCATAATAGTTATTTTTGTATTAAGTGCGTAAAATGAATGTTTTTTTTCATGGCACATGAGAGTGTCAATTTTGGCCGAGACCGCAGGTCGAGACCAAAAATTCACTCGAATGTGCCATGAAAACACGAATTTTATACGCACGAAATACAAACAACATTTTTTGTACAACTGTGAATGTGAATTTATATCGTCGTCTGAAATACGTATAATCTTGAAGATAATGCTTTCAGTACAATATTTAAATGAATCCAGTGATCTTTCTGTATCGTAACTATAGAAACAGTTTGTTGAAATTGTTTGAATCTTTGACAGTATTTGCTCGTAGTTGCTTCAATTTTGAATTATTTCAAAGAAGATGAATGTTGAACATGATAGTGGTAGTGATACCCCTGCAGATATGGCTGAAGAAGCAAATACAATTGTATCTAATATGTTACCAGCCAAATCAAAGCTAATAATATGAGAAAACATATAACCAATTTCGAGAATGGCGCAACAAGAACAACGTAAAAAAGGTTTCCGAAAATGTGCTCACATGCTATTTCGAGGAAAAATGAAAAATTTTAAACCTTCCAAGTTATGGAGCTCAATGTTAAAAAAACATTGAATGTCAAGGAAAATATTGATATAAGGAATTTTTCAAAATTGGTCCCGCTTATTAAGAACAAAAGCGTCGGATACCGAGGAAAGAAATCTAAAGTGTTATGGAGGGATAATATCAATAAATTTCTCAGAGATGCTGATGACGAAACTAATTTACTTTATAAGGTACAGATACAATCATAATTTTGTGAAATTAGTTGTAATTAAAATTTTCATTATTTTTAAGTTGTTCTAATTTTAGTTATCAGCAGTGAAAAAAAGACTTTTTTAACGGTGAAAAAAATTAATATTTTACGCATCCATAGTGATGAAGAAAAGTCAAGTTTTTTTGACAGTTGTACAAAAAGGAATTTTTGACGTATGTACTTCTTCAAGAGCTAACGTAACAGAAAAATTTTTCTTTGCATTTTCTCAACAAGTTCATAATACTTTTGTCGAAACAGGTACAGTTACTTATGATCCTGACAAGGGCGTAGCCAGGGAGGTTTTGGGGGTTCGAATAAACCCCCCTCCAAATTGTTTCATAGTTTCTTTAAAACAAAAAAAACTTGCTACAGAAAGCGACCCTTACAATTCACTTCAATCACAAAGTCAAGTGCCAAAATCACAAAACTCCCCGCGAAATTAGTTTCTGGCTACGCCCTTGGATCCTGTATATCTTGCGTTGTCAGAATTTTCAGTGAATACTTTTTGGCAAGAAATGAGGAAATGAAAACCATCTCCTCAGCCTTCAAAAAAATTGTCAATGAATATTTAAAGTCATAGTCCGGTCTATTTAGACCAAAAAATGATAGTGAAGTTACATAAAGTCCCAACAAGCTGAATTTCTGGGAAGTTGTTCAAAACATAATTATAAACATGTCTAAAAGTTCCTCATCATTCCCCTGTGAGGAAAAAATTTATTCGACGTTAAATGTCAAAAAATGAGTCTTTCACGTTTTTCAGCAAAACGGTAGGTTTTATCATGAAAGTACTTCAGACAAAAATTGTAGATCATAAAATATCTATAAAAAATGTATTAATACTTTTTTTCCTACGAGCCACCGTTTCTGAGATATAACGATTCAAAAAGTTATAACTACGCGCTAAGTACAATACCTTTAAGGTGGCGTGGAAACGTGTGCATATTATGACGATAACGACTTTTAAAACTTTTTGAATCGTTATATCTCAGAAACGGTGGCTCGTAAAAAAAAGTATAAATACATTTTTTATAGATAATTTTATGATCTACAATTTTCGTCTAAGGTACTTTTATGATAAAACTTACCGTTTTGCTGAAAATCGCGAAAAACTAATTTTTTTGACATTTGACCTCGATAAAATTTTTTTCCTCACAGGGGAATGATGAAGAACTTTTAGACATTGTTTATAATTTGTCTTGAACAACTTCACAGAAATTCAGCATGTTGGGACTTTATGTAACTTCGAACGTCTAAATAGACCGGACTATCAAGTAGGTACTTCTCACAAAATTAATTATTTTCAATAACGGAGCAGAAAATTTCAAAATAGTTGAAAAATTGACCTATCATCGTAACCATAGATTTTCGCACTATGCTTCACTACTCTAGTATATCCCTTTGGATGGATCACGTCGAATTACTAAATATTCTGTATATTCACGGATGGTTTCACAAATAAAATTGATTTGACCACGAATCCGTCTTGAGTGAATTGAACCCTATCGTTTGGGACCATTTTCGGTTCAAAATTAGAAAATACGGACACTCGCATAAGTAGAACAAGCGCTCAAAAATGGGTTATTAAAATACAAATTGTAGGATTGAGACATACAACATTTTTTTTTGTCATCACAAATATACTTTAAAAAAATTATACTACAGAACTCATTACCACCAAACAACAAATTGAGAGACTCGATAAATAATGCCATCGGGAAATTGAGACGGGGACAGAGTAAAAAACAGTTCGAGGAGTGCAAATATTGGTTGGTTTCTAGAAAACTTTTTAGGTCGACTCCCAGTCTCTGAAACAGAAATAATTAAATATAGTGTGAAGTGAAAAATATCATGAACTATCTCAACAGTATACATCTGATCGAAAAAATATAATTAATATTGTTTAAATGTAGGTACACATTATGTATTATTTAATTACTCCATTGCAATACCCTTGTGGTTGAAGCGAAGTTTGAAATAAAAAAAATATATAAATTTAATTAAGATGGAATGCTCCAGCGTAAATCTTTGCACTAATTTGTCAGGAGAAAATCGGTTTAAAAAAATTGTTACCTCACAGTACAACTAAAAAGGAAAATAAATGAAAAGGATAATGTTTCGATATCTATATCAGACTGCTTCTTCAGGCAAACTTGTAAAATCTTTGGAATAGTGTATTTTTTCGCTGGCAGTCTAATTGACATTGAAAGTTTTCTTGAAATGCAGAATCCTCCCGGATTATATCTCAATCGATATTGGTTAGTTTTCATATTGTCGTAATATCAACAAAAACAGTATGAACCGGAAACAGGAATCACTCCAAGGTCACTAGTTTCCGCTAATTTTCCAGCTCAAGAGGGACCTTCAGTCAGCACCCAGTCCTGTAGTTACAAGGCGAGATCTCATCGAAGAGACTTTGAACCCATATCAAGATCGGTGTGACAGTGTGAAAGTTGGCAAAACTTATCGAGAAGCTGCTCTCACCGAATTGAATCGAAAGTCGACCTCGAGAACTCTCCCTGTGATCGATAAAATAAACTAGTGACCGATTCATATCCTTGCTCTTTCGTTGTCAGCCTTTGAATAGAGATCTCTTGTGTTCTCGGCAGAAATCGCTTAGTTGTGAGATCGTAATGATTTTCTGACCCGAAATGGCTAACAAGGAGTTCATTTTATATCGCGTAAATTGAGCGGAATATTCATTGAATAATCATTTAGGCATTATTCATCTTTTTTGAAACATAGATAAATTGAAAATAGTAATCATCGAAATGAATACAATCTTCAATTTATAGGCTCACAGAACCTTCTTCATGCGGACTGGGATGATTTATTCAAGATGTTGTCAATGAGGGAAGAGACAGACCGGTTTCGGCCTTATTAGGCCTCCAGTGTCCCATATCCCTCAGAGACAACATACTATTGAAAAACTCCTACATTTAAGACCACTTGTAAGACTCTATCGAGTATTATCCTACAGATGGTGACATCTGGTAGTGAGTAGTGTCAAAATGAGAAGTTCATCATCACAGATCGCATGCTGAAAGCACTGATTATTTCCTCTTCACTCTTTGAGATGTTAGCAGTGGTCCTACATCAGGGCCTTCATGCAAGTTTCTCCGAGTGATGGAAACACCCAATTTTTGGCGGCTGTGAAGCCAAGTGATTTTAAGATAAAGAAAAAAATGACAAACAAAAAATCTTTTGTCTTTAAGGAGGCTAACCTAACAAATTTTTGAAACATAGATAAATTGAAAATAGTAATCATCGATTACTATTTATTATTATTATTTATATTACTCACTACTAGATGTCACCATCTGTAGGATAATACTCGATAGAGTCTTACAAGTGGTCTTAAATGTAGAAGTTTTTCAATAAGATGTTGTCTCTGAGGGATATGGGACACTGACGAGGCCTAATAAGGCCGAAACCGGTCTGTCTCTCCCTCATGACAACATCTTGAATAAATCATCCCAGTCCGCATGAAGCAGGTTCTGTGAGCCTATAAATTGAAGATTGTATTCATTCGATGATTACTATTTTCAATTTATCTATGTTTCAAAATTTGTTAGGTTAGCCTCCTTAAAGGCAAAGAATGTTTTGTTGTCATTTTTTCTTTATCTTAAAATTATTCATCTTACCTACTTTTTCTGTTCAACGTTTTAGCCAGCATGAGGTTGGTAGAAGTGAAAATAAATACAAATTGATAACAGCATTCAAGACTCAAGATAGGTACTATCAGGGCTAATCTGATTGAAGTGATGATAATAATGAGTGTGAGCTAATGAAAAATTGCATATATGAAGTGCCTTGTAAGTGCTCTAGAGCTTATAGGGGAGAACCAACAGTTCTATAAATATTCGAATGAAAAAAATTACGAAAAGCCCTGAGCAGGAGCTTTTGAGCGCTTGTTCTTTGGTGGAGCAATAAGACTATTATTACCTCTAAATTTTATATGGGAATTGAGATTCATACCAAATACAATATCAATCGGAATTATATTCTGAAAATTATTCTGCTCTCGCCGAATTGAATAACAAATAAATCAACTACACCTTGTACAATTGTAATTCAGAAAATCAAAGTTCGATTTCAGAAAAGGGAACATGTATTTCAGAATGGGAATATGTAATTCAGAAAACAGAAATTGAATTTCAGAAAAGTTAATTCAATTTCAGAAAAGCGAAATTGAAATTCAGAATAGGAAGTTGTATTTCAGAAAAACAAAGTTGTAATTCAGAATAGTGAATTGAAATTCAGAAATGGCAAATTCAATTTCAGAAAAGAAAAATTGTAATTCAGAAGTTATGAATTGAATTTCAGAAAATGTAATAGTAATTCAGAATGTTTTCGTGTTTGATTGTATAATATTACCAGGCAATGCCTGGTACCCAAACCACTACACCTTTTACAGTTGTAATTCAGAAAATCAAAGTTCAATTTCAGAAAAGGGAACATGTATTTCAGAATAGGAATATGTAATTCAGAAAACAGAAATTGAATTTCAGAATAGTTAATTCATTTCAAAAAAGCGAAATTGAAATTCAGATTAGGAAGTTGTATTTCAGAAAAAAAACAAAGTGTAATTCAGAATAGTGAATTGAAATTTAGAAATGGCAAATTCAATTTCAGAAAAGGAAAATTGTAATTCAGAAGTTTAAAATTGGATTTCAGAAAATGTATAGATATATGTACTATATAACATAGATATAATAGGTACATATGTTATGTCATGTTCATATTCATGCAACCAATTCTGAATTACAATTTCCCATTTCTGAATTTCAAATCACCAATTCTGAATTACAATTTATATTTTCTGAAATTCAAATTACCCTTTCTGAATTACATATCACTATTCTGAAATTCAAATTACGCTTTCTGAATTACATATCACTATTCTGAATTCAATTCATCATTTCTGAATATCAATTTACTATTCTGAATTACAATTTCCATCTTCTGAAATTCAATTTGCTATTCTGAATTACATTTTACGTTTTCTGAATTATATCTCGAGTACATGCAACCAATTCTGAATTACAATATCCTTTTTATGAATTACAATTTCCCATTTCTGAATTTCAAATCACCAATTCTGAATTACAATTTATATTTTCTGAAATTCAAATTACCCTTTGAATTACATATCACTATTCTGAAATTCAAATTACGCTTTCTGAATTACATATCACTATTCTGAAATTCAAATCACCATTTCTGAATATCAATTACTATTCTGAATTACAATTTCCATCTTCTGAAATTCAATTTGCTATTCTGAATTACATTTTACGTTTTCTGAATTACAATTGGAAAAGGTGTAGTGATCGAGTTATATTGTTGCTCATTTTTGTAATCTACCCATTATATGTCTGTTTCCTCGGCCATAATAATACCTTTAAATCACAAGTGGATAATAAGTTATTATTCACTGCTGTCAGATGTTTCGTGGATACAGCTTTAATATTATACTGTTAAAACTGATGTTTCAATATTGTTTTCGAATTCCCTAATATGGATGAGAATACCTTTCCAATCAAGTGCAAAATCTTATTTTAATATAAACAACCTTATTACGAAATACACACTGACAATTTCATAACAAAAATTACCCATATGTCAACTGGATTTTTTCTACACTAGTAATAGAAAGAACCTACAGAGTTAAATACTACAATCCTACTCGCGTATAATGACTATTATCCACTTGGTGATTTAGGCCACTCCTCTGCGGCTCGTAGCTTTTGAGTGATAGCAATTACCATACGCTCGTTGCATAAGTAATATACCATTGTGCAAACACATAATCCAGTCCAAAGATTAAGGATTCATAATCTTTTATCCGGTCTTTTACTGCGTACTCTTATACAGATAATGTTGCGTACTCTAATACACATCCAAGAATTTGGATACTTTCGGTTTCAATTATAACAAAAATATATTTTGCTACTGTTTCAATACACACTACTGGAAAAAATTAAAGGATCAAAAAAAAATTCAAATTTTTTCGTCCATTTTCAACATGCCGTAACTTTGAGAGGAATGGTCGTACAAGAAATTAAGAAGAAGGAAATTATAGCTCCAAGTGTCTAGCTTTTGGATTAGAACTTCAAAAATTTTAAGTTTCAGTTGTTTTCGAGTAATGATAGAAAAATCACCAACAAAAAAATTCTCGAAATTTTACCACTTTTTTTTTCTTGTCTACGAGCGTGGAAATTTAATTTTTGCATAAAACTTTGTTAATACAGCTTCAATTTATTTTTTCACTGACCTCAATACGTCCACTTCTCGCCGAGATATCGGTCTTCAAATGGAAAAGGATCCATTTGTCTTTGATTATCGATTTTTCAGCAACCAATGATCGCACAGAAAATTAAAGGAGATTTTCAAGACCTTAAATGAACTCCGATTAATGAACAACCATTGCTTATTCATATATTTTTTTTTCTTCATGACGCATCAATATAAAAATTCAACAAAAAAAGGGCTTTTGGTGGTTTCTTGGAAAATCTACCGCTGGATCGAAAATGTTGAGGAAACCAATAGTGTTAGGTATGACTTTCACAGTTCAATATGTTGATAAAATCCTTAAGAAAGGTTCAACTCAATCGAGCGAGCCGTTTTTTTTGTTTGACTCGATTGAATTTTTGAAAAAAATAAAGATAACGTTTTTTGCTCTGAGAAGCTCATAATCTTCAAAAAAGGCAAAAAAGAATTTTCTCGAGCTTTCCCACATTTAATTGCAGATAGTACATAAATCTCAAAAAAATAAAATAAAATAAACTAACGAATAAAATTTTTATAGTTTAATAACGGATAAAACATGGATCCTTTTCCATTTGAAGACCGATATCTCGGCGAGAAGTGGACGTATTGAGGTCATAAAAAAATAAATTAAAGCTAAATTAACACAAGTATCCTATCATTATAACGATTATGCAAAAATAAAATTTCCACGCTCATAGACAAGAAAAAAAAAGGTAAAATTTTGAGAATTTTTCTGTTGCTGATTTTTCTATCATTTCTCGAAAACCACTGAAACTTAAAACTTTTGAAGTTATAATCCAAAAACTAGACACTTGGAGCTACAATTTCCTTTTTTTTAAATTCCTTGTACGACCATTTCTCTCAAAGTTACGGCATGTCGAAAATTGCCGAAAAATTTGGAATTTTTTTTTTGATCCTTTAATTTTTTCCAGTAGTGTAAATTGAAATAAAGTGTGACATAATTCAATATTTACAAAACCAAAGCGCCAGTTCCCACTTGTACAAACACGAAACTTCGAACAGCATTGAATCTTTCCCTACTAAATGAAGTCAATTATTATTATTTTTATAACAGGGAAAATTACAGAGCGCGGCAATGAAAACTTCTAACCTTTTTTCTTACAATCGACGCTCGGGTAGAAAATTTTCGATCTTGTCAGTAGCATAATAGCATTCGGATTGAAATAGACATTTCAAAATCAACAACAGGTGGCGGTCTATTGAAAACAACAGTGTCGCGTACTCTAATGAACATACCTACTTTTAGAAACATTCACCCTAATAAGACTGAACTAACCAAGATTTTTTTATATTTTGTGAGTGCTGTTGAGCTTATTTTGGTGAACTAAACGTTCTTAAACTAGGTATTCGAATGAAAAAACGACCGAAATTGGAGATACTGATAAGTCAAAGCTAATTCAACAAGCTTTGGATGAAGACGATAGGATTTTATGGGTTGAAGCTTCCATGATATCAAAAGAAGAAAAACTGGAAGGAGATTTTATGGGATAGAATTTGAACCCATATCAAGGACGGTGTGACAGTGAACGTTGTGAAAGTTGGCAAAACTTATCGAGAAGCTGCTCTCGACGAATTGAATCGAATAAATGTCGACCTCGAGAACTCTCCTTGAGATCGAATAAATCAACTAGTGACCAAGTTATATCGTTGCTCTTTAGTTGTCAGCTTTTGAATAGAGATCTCTTGTGGTCTCTCGCCAGAAATTGCTGCGTTGTTGTTAGATCGGGTGGATCTTATGCATCAAAATGGCGAATACGTGGCCATTTGATGTCGCGTGAATATAGCGGAATATTCGTTAATAGTTATTTTATCAACTAGGTTTTTAAAGACAGCAAACTAATGGTTAAACTATTTTAACGCGTAGCGGACCTCGATTAATGACCTTGTTGATAACAAGATTTGTTCCGACGATCTCAATATGAATTGTGTATGAATTCTTAATTGAAGTACATTTGGGTCGATAACATTTAGATACTTTACAAGCTGCTACTGAGCGAATTAAGTAGCTGATTGTAAATTTGCTCAGTGTGATCGTGCTTACAAGCCAACAATATGATTGTAAAAAGCTGCCACTAAAGTTGAAAGCTGACTACATAACACGCTAAATCGCTGGCATTTTGACTTGTTGGCATCTAAACAAGCCGTGTGTAATCGTAGTTGCTACTAAGCAATTTGTTGATGAGTTCTCATCTACTCGATGGTTCCTGGTTCTTAAATTTGTGAACGTATTTGACATTTATCTTAGATCCTTGACAAACATAAACCTCACGTGTATCGCTAGATTGTTGGCTACTCAACGAGTAAACAGTTTTGTGTGTAATCATCATGATCTCACAAGCTAATTCACTGGCTTATAAATGCGCTCAGTAGCAGCTTATCAAGTATCTCAATGTAATCTATGTTCCAGTAGAGTTTTGACATTTCTCATAATGCTTCTGCATACTTGGTGTACGGATACCATGAGAATTGCACTTTCAAATAGCATAAATTGAGCAATAAAATGGACCATTAATGATCAGTTTCGTACACATTAGAATCACCTTTTATTTTGAGGTCGGAGGAAAAATTTCGCTAAGGTATTTTTCATTTTACCTACTATTTCTGTTTTAGCAGGCATGAGATTGATATAACTTTGAATAAGTACAATTTTAGAATATCATTCAAGAATCAAGATACTATTAGAGCTTATTTAGTTGAAGTATAACCAGATAATGAAATTGAACTAACCAAAAATTGCATATACTCGTATGAAGTAGTTCGAAAGAACAATTCAAGATAGAGATATTGATAAGTCAAGGCTTCAACATGAAGACAATATCATTTTATGGGGTCAAGCTTCATAATATCATATTAAGAAAAACTGACGAATAAGAAATTGAAAGAAGCAGGTTTTATATTATTAACCGAAAACTCTATCAGTCAGACTTCTATTGATATCAGAAACATCTGGGCTTCAATCCCCCGCACAACCCTTTGGTTTTGGGGGATTAACTTTGTTTATTCGAAAGAAAGGATAACATTCTTTCATTACAGTATAGTTTGGTTACTTCAGTGATAGTTTATATTGATGTTTATTACCATTGTCCATTTAAACCTTCAGTTGAAACAAGTTTTAATTCGCCTGTCAGTTCTGTATGTTTTGATCTTGTATCACTGTAATGTAAGGAGTTTATTTTGGAATTTAATATTGTATTGTCTTGTAATTATTTCTTGAATAAACACATTATAATATATTATTCAATAATAAG
The DNA here is from genome assembly GCA_013421045.1 of Propylea japonica. NCBI lineage: Eukaryota > Metazoa > Arthropoda > Insecta > Coleoptera > Coccinellidae > Propylea > Propylea japonica. Next base: position 46,485,732 of record CM024240.1, read on the forward strand.
AACCAGCCTAAAAAAAACCAATGAATTTTTTGACAGCTGAATAAATTAGAAATAGAACAATCGATTGAAATTTTTTGAGAACTGTCAAAAATGAATAATAGTACATTATATACCGCGGGACTGAAGTAGTACATTTAATCCTGAAGGTAAAGTTTATGGCCCGACCGCAGGGAGGGCCATAATTTACCTGAAGTATTAAATGTACTTCAGTCGAAGGTATATACGATACTTTTCGTACTTCCGGTATAATTTCAATCAGTTTTTTCTCTCTTCAACTCATTTAATAAACTGTCTTTAAAATAAGTTACCATAGTAACATTGCGTTGTGACAATTATAATTTAGAAACATTGTCATCACTAGTGTCATTGTTAAGAAACATTGTTATTGATAATTATTGGTATCATGAGTGAAGAAGGTGTATCTGATATTGATAAAAGAGCAGCCGAAGTAGGTAAAGAATTGTTACCACCGAAATCTAGAAAACTATACGAGCAGCAGTAAGATGCTTTTAAAAAGTGGTGCCGCTTAAAAAATGTGAGACAACCTACTGAAAATGCGCTGTTAGTCTACTTCAATGATAAATCAAAAGCGGTTTGTGCCTCAACTCTCTGGGCACATTACTCAATGCTGAAATCGGTTATTAACATTAGAGAAGATATTGATATATCTAAGTAAATTTCCAAAATTATTAGCTTTTTTGAAGAGAAGAAATGAGGGATTTAAGCCAAAGAAGTCAAGAATTCTCACGTCTGAGCTCTGGATGATAAATATTTAATGCTTAACGTAAATTTGGAGTTTATATTCAGAAATTTTAAGAAATCAATTTTTTGTAGGTTGCACTTATTTTGGGCGTTGCGGGAGCTTGTCGTGGAAAAGAGTTGGTTGATTTAGAAATCGACGATGTGAGAGATTGGGCGATTCTTCCTAATTGCGATTAGAAACACCAAAAATAAAATTGACCGAAATTTTGTGATCAAATATTCAGAAACAGTGCCATCAGTTTTGTGGCGATATTTCGGAAATATGTGGCATTGTGAAAGACAGGGACACCTCATTCAAAATTTTTTGTTCAATACATCAACAAAGAATGTACTACGCGAGTAGTAGGAAAAAACATGTTTGGTACATTTCCACGGCAAATAGCAGCTTTCTTGAAATTAGAAAATGCGACGTCTTACGGGACATTGTTTTAGACGCACATCTGCGTCTTTGTTAGCTGATTCGGGAGCAACAATAGACGTGTTGAAGAGACATGGAGGATGGAAATCCTCCAACGTGGCCGAGGGATATATTGAATCGTCTATTAAAATAAACAAAAAATTTCAGATAAAATATTTGGTCAAGTCGCCGATTCGTCCACTATAGTTATGCCACAGTCCTCATTCTCGCTTCCTGTTTCCGCAGGATCTTCGAAACAAACACCAGTTCAATATGAAAAGGACCTATCTGTTACTCGTCAGTTACCTGCTGCATTAACCCAGGAAAGACTGGTCAATATGACGAACTGTCACAATATTAATTTGAATATTAACGTTAATTACCATTCTAATTAGTTATATTTTTCAATAAAATATCCCTTAAATTCGTTTGTTTGTGATTTAATCGTTCCGGGAGTTTCGTCATTTAATCCCGGAGGGATTAAATGTGACACTTTAGTACCTGTCAGGGAGTGAAGTTGTCACTTTAGGCCCGCAAGTACGAAAAATTTTGTTCTCAGAAAGTTGATACCAAAATGTTTCCTAGCGACGTGACGCGATAGTTGAGGAATGCTAGCCGAAATTTTGCTCAAAAGAAATAAATATGATGGAAATAGCCCAAATGATATCTCAATAAATGTTTCATCGGTTACGTGGTCAAATCCAATCGAGTTTAAAGCCATATAAAGATCGGTGTGACAGTGGACGTTGTGAAAGTTGGCAAAACTTATCGCGAAGCTGCTCTCACCGAATAGAATCGAATAAATGTCGACCTCGAGAACTCTTCTTGAGATCGAATAAATCAACTAGTGACCGAGTTATATCATTGCTCTTTCGTTGTCAGCCTTTGAATAGGTGGTTCGAATTGTGGTCTCCTTAGAAATTGCTGAGTTGTCAGATAGTATAGATTTTATGGAACAAAATGGCGAATGCGTAGGTCATTTCATGTCGCTCAACTTGAGCGGAATATTCATTGAGATATTATTTGGGATGTTCTTCTTCTTCTTCTCTGTGCGGTGCCTTTCCGGCCGAACTGAGCCTAGTGGCCCATTGTTCACCCGCATCGTTCTATAGAGACTCAGCTCCTCAGACACGAAGACAGAAATGTCGCGAGCCTGCCAGGAGTGGTCCCTCTCACCATAGGTATAGAGGGTGTTGGATTTCCTAGGTGTGTTGACCTTAACTCATTAAGATTCCCACAGTTGAACAAAATATGCTCAACCGTTTCGTCAGTACTTCTGCACCACCGGCATAGGGAGCAGCTCGTCAATCCCATTCTCTTCAAATGCTTGTTGAACAGGTGACCAGTCAATGCACCAGTCACCAGACCGAGTTGTTTCCTTTCCAGCAACAGAAGCCTATTGACCTCAGATCGCGAGGACGGTCTCTCAATGAGAATCCTCGACCACCTCAGGTCCACTCCTGCGCTCCATTCCGAGGAAAATTCCCTGTTCAGCCAGTTCCTGAAGAAACTTCTGACAGATGTGCGACAGATTGGCAGCGCAGGCTCCGGACCAACAAATGCTAATCCGGCTCCCCGCCTAGCCAGTTCATCTGCCTTAACGTTACCAGGTATATCCGCGTGAGCCGGACACCAGATTACTTTCAAAAAGTTATCAGAGCCCAGTCCACGCAGAGCTTTCCTGCATTCTTCTACCAAAAGAGAATCAACTCTAACATCGGATAGAGATTTCAGAGTTCCCTGGCTGTCGCAACATAATATGTAAATGTGCTGGCCAGAGTATCCCCTGTGAATATTTTTTAGTGCGCATGCAAGAACCGCAAATAGCTCAGCCTGCACAATGGAACAGTCCTTCCCCAGAGGGATAGCCTGATTGAAGTGAGGACCCACTATTCCGGCCCCAGACCCTGTTGCTGTGACAGAGCCATCAGTGAACCAGGTGGGACCCTCTGGACTAAGAAGCATGTTTGATGAAGACCACAGGTCTCTGTCGGGAACAATTACCCTGTAGGGTTCGTCGAAGTAGAACTTAGTGCCCGCGCGGTCACCTCTTTGGAGAAGGGGAGCGTGAGCATCCTTAACCATTTTGAGGGCCCTCGCGTGCCCAGTGAAGAGTCCTCCATCGCGCCATTGTCCCCGTTCCCAGATTCCTAGAGCTGTCTTCATAGCCACCTCCTTCACAACTAGGTGCAAGGAGGAGGGACCCAGCAGACATTCCATCGCTGCTGTAGGGGTAGACCTCAGAATTTGGGATGTTTCAATCATATTAACTCTTTATGTTTGACGTTTCGGCTAGCATTAGATTGGAAAAAATGAAAATAAATATTGTACAATGTGAGAACAGCGTTCAAGACTGAAGATAGGTACTACACAGTAAAAATTTAAATCTAAAAAATGATAATTTGATAAAAATTCGAATAATAATAATTTGAATTACAAACAGGTACACAACTCAAAGACTATTTTTACTTTTTGAAGAGATCAGTGCAGAGGTACATTGAAAGTTTGAATAAGTTGGGGAAGTTCCCCAATCTCGTAGATTCTCGAATTATCGGTAACGAAGCTAAAATGATCGCAGTGTCCTGTCGTCCAGTTCTACCAAACACATAATTGTGGTTTTATTAGTGATGTTTTCAGTTGTCATGCACAAAACACTATTTGTAAACCCACAAAATTGCCGCTTGTAAATAGAATAAGGCAGAACGATTCACAATGATGAACTAAACGCTTGTGTTCCTTTCTGCGTTCTAAGCAGTACACGAATATGGACGCACCCTCAGTCTCCGAAAACTTCAAGAGGAAATAGGTAGTTCACAACAAAAACAATACTTCCACTGATGCGATATACTCTCATTCGTAGTTATTCAACTTTCTTGTTTCGAACGCGTTGAAATATTTAAATCAATGGAAACCATTATGTTGTAGATATGTATTTTTAGATCAACTTCGTCACACTCTCAATGACAAATATTTTATTTTTTTACTTTGAAGAGTTACCTTGTTTGGAAACGAGAATCAATTTTTTGTTTCAAAGTATTTGGATTTCGAGCAAGCTATTCGAGTGTTCTGTTTTGGTAAACGATCAAGAAATAACTTATCTCAAGGTGAGAGATTGGGTCTTTCCAGTTGAATTTGCAATGATTGATCTGAAAAAGTACCTAAACTCTTTGGCAGAATTGATATTTTCAAAGAAATGCAAAATCTTCTGTCTTTTTGGTTTCAATCTAACCATTACGCTAGTAAGAAAATTGTGCCAAAATGTCTAAAAGGAAGTGCTTAAGTTTGAATGATAACTTAAATTTATCAGTGAAGTCAACCGTGACATTGCCGACTATAGAAACAAATTTTCTGTACAACGAAATTTCTTTTTAACGAATTTCTCCTTGAAATAATTAAATTCTTGAAAATCTGCCTCACTGACTCAATATCGCAAAAATTTTGTGTTCATAAGATAATGTTTCAGTGATTCCGTAAAAACCCATCTGCCATAAGTCTAATTTCTTCCACCAATAACACGAAACGTTATTCATTTACCGCATTACGTTATAAGCGTACGTCATCGTACGCAGCTTCTTCCGTATCTCCCTAATATGTCAATGAATGTTCCATCAATTACTTAGCTAGATCTCATGGAGTAGATTTTGAACCCATATCAAGATCGGTGTGACAGTGGACCTTGTGAAAGTTGGCAAAACTTATCGAGAAGCTGCTCTCGCCGAATTGAATCGAATAAATGTCGACCTCGAGAACCCTCCTTGAGATCGAATAAATCAACTAGTGACCGAGTTATATTGTTGTTCTTTCGTTGTCAGTCTTTGAATATAGATATCTTGTAGTCTCCCCAAAATCTCTGGGTTGTGAGATCGTGTAGATTTTATGACACAAAATGACGAATGCGCTGGTCATTTCATGAAGCGGAATATTTATTGATCTATCGTTGGCCTATTTCTATCATAGTTACTCCTTCTGCTCAAGGTTTCGATCACCATTAATTAAAAAAAAATGGAAATAAATACAATGTGGGAACAGCATTCACGACTCAAGACAGGTCTGATCTAATATGATTTAAGTAAAACCTGATTATGAGAATGAACTAATCAAAACTATGTTTATATTGATAAACTAAACATTATCAGAATATTCATTTGAAAAACCAACTCAAATTGGAGATACTGATAACTCAAAGCCAATCCAACATGCTTTGCATGAAGACATTAGGATTTTATGGGGTGAGGCTTTCAAGATATCAAAAAATTATGAAATGCCCTGAGCAGGAGCTTTTAAAAGCTCGTTCTTTCATTAGACTAATTCCTCAAAATTTTATATGGGATTTGAGATTGATACCAAATATACAAATGCAGAATATCAGCACAATCGGAATTATATTCTGGCAATTATTCAAAAAATGAAATATGTAAAGAATAAATAATTACATTAATTAAATTCCATGGTTCTGATGATGCGATCCTTTTGAAATTTTCCATGAACATTCAGAATGTTAGTTTTGATTCACAAAATAAATTTCACTTGAATCGGTTATACTGCTATGGAAATATAGAGATTCTTCCTTTCAATATTCCATCTGAAATCTCTATGGTTATGTTGACATTATGGCCACAAAATTTTGAATGAGAATTCGGTATAACAGTCCTTATTCACAAAAAATCACTTGAATCGGATATCCTGTTATAGAAATATAAGGATTCTTTTTCAATATTCCAATTGAATTTTCTATGATTCTGTTAACACTATGGCCACAAAATTTTGCATGAACATTCAGTGTTACAATCTCCATTTATAAAATGAATTTCATTCGAATCGGTTATTTTTTATGGAAATATGAAGTTGCTAATTTCCAATATTCCAATTGAATTTTCTATGAATCTGTTTACACTATAGCCATTAAATTTTGCATGAAGCTTATTATGAGCATCTTGCATATGGTCGCAACATTTCATTTTGATGGGTTCCGTTTTGTTTGAGATATTGAGGAACAAAAATTTTGAATGGTCATATTTCATGGAACACCATGTACGATTTGGCTGGTTAACGAACACAACCTAGCCATTTGGGAAATGAACTCACCCTGAAAATTTCAAGTCTCAAGGACAATCTCATGAAGTAGATTTTGAACCCATATCAAGATCGGTGTGACAGTGGACGTTGTGAAATTAGGCGAAACTTCTTGAGAAGCTGCTCTCACCGAATTGAATCGAATAAATGTCGACCTCAAGAACTCTCCTTGAGATCGAATAAATCAACTAGTGACCGAGTTATATCGTTGTTCTTTCGTTGTCAGCCTTTGAATAGAGATTCCTTGTGGTCTCCCCAGAAATTGCCGGGTTGTTAGATCGTGTAGATTTTATGAAGCAAAATGGCGAATGCGCTGGTCATTTCATGTCGCTCTACTTGAGATATCATTTGGTATGTTTCCATCATGTTTAATCTTTCTGTTCGACGTTTTGGCCAGCTTTAGATTGGAAAAAATGGAAATAAATACAATATGAGAACAACATTCAAGACGTTATAAGCGTACGTCATCGTACGCAGCTTCTTCCATATCTCCCTGATATGTCGATGAATGTTCCATCAATTACTTAGCCAGATCTCATGGAGTAGATTTTGAACCATATCAAGATCGGTGTGACAGTGGACCTTGTGAAAGTTGACAAAACTTATCGAGAAGCTACTCTCGCCGAATTGAATCTAATAAATGTCGATCTCGAGAACCCTCCATGAGATCGAATAAATCAACTAGTGACCGAGTTATATCGTTGTTCTTTCGTTGTCAGCCTTTGAATAGAGATCTCTTGTATTCTCGTCAAAAATCGCCGAGATGTGAGATAGTGTGGATTTTTATGAAACAAAATGGCGAATGCACTGGTCATTCGATGAATCATGAAGCGAAATATTCATTGAACTATCGTTGGAGTATTCTATCATACTTATTTCTTCTGCTCAACGTTTCGATCATCATAAGATTGGAATAATTGGAAATAAATACATGAGGGAACAGCCTTCACGACTCAAGATATGTCTGATCTAATCAATTGAAGTAAAACCTGATAATGGAAATAACCTAATCAAAACTATGATTATATTGGAGAACTAAAAGTTATTTGAATATTCGTATGAAAAACAAACTCAAATTTGAGATACTGGTAACTCAAAGCCCATCCAACATGCTTTGCATAAAGACAATAGCATTTTACACTCTAAGAAATTTTTGAACACCAGCCAACACCCGCTGACACCAGCCGTATTTCCTCAGAGGTCCTGATTTTTGGTGTTATTTCGCACCTTCTAAAATAACACTGACGTTCAAAAATTTTCTGTGTGTTTCATGATTTCAAAGGAGTTGCGTTTTTCATATAAATGAATCAACTTTGACACTGAAGCGAGTGTGATTTTCATTCGGTTCTTTGCGACTTTGCACTTGTTTGGTGTTAAATCACACTAGAGCGGTGTGATCTCAAATGATCATCCAGTGTGTTTTGACACTGACTCAGTTATTTTTCACAATTTATTAGTGTGAAATAATATACGAGTTAGATCGGTTTCGGTGTGAAATCGCACCGTTTCAGTCTTAATTTGCACTAGCTTAGTGAGTTGCAATAACCTGTTCGGTTATATTCAGCACTGACTTAGTTGAGATGAGTAATGACAAATTTATATCTGAAATTAAGAAATGCAATTCAGCGATTTGAATATCAGATATTAATACATAGGTTCTTTCGAAGCTAAAATAATGCATCATGAACCATAAATTATTAATTATTATGTAGCTAAGTACTTACTCCTTATGTAATCTTTTGTTCTGCAATTGTTATTCATTAAAAATCTTTTAGTATATTCGTTTGCTGTGCAGGTTTTTAAAACAATTCAATTTTCATTCACAATGAAAGATTACAACAATATTTGTTGCCAAAACAAAAAACATTTTCCTGTTGATAAAATATATTGTCTTTACACTGCTAAATATATAATGAACAGATAGATATGTACCTGATGGTAGACCAAGTGAGGGGTTGACAGTAGAGGTATCTCCCAAAAATACTCTAAGGAAAGGATCTTCAACTAGCTTGAAAAAAGATCACATTTTGTCCTCGAATCATCAGGCAAAATGAACTTTTCTCTATATCCAAAACAAATTTTCACGCATTTCACTTTCTTCACCTCAATCAATTTCACACTTCGATTCATCATCACAAAGGCACATACAAGAAACAGAAATAGATAAGAAGGTGAAACCATTGGCAAGTCCTGATTTGACTATGCTGAGGACTCTTTGTAGAGCCGCCAAGAATTGGAACTATTGCTATTAACATTGTTGCCAAAGGTATCCGATTGGAATAATCAGTTCATCAGACACCATGGTTCTAACTGTGTGACCGCTAATAATTTGGCAATATCTGGCAACCATGTAAAAATACTGAAGACAACTAAAGTAAACGTATGGGTTTTTCATATTTTTGGTGCTTATTTTGATTCAGTTGGTGTAAATTTTGAAACATGATTTGGCCGAAAAACACTTCTAGGTGCTTTTTTTGTTTCTACAAGCTTCAGAAGTAACACCTGATTATTTCTGTGCAATTATTATTTGAAACTTCCAACACATGCAGTGTATATTTTCACCCAAGAGATGATTTTCTGATTTATGGAGCAATTTGTTTGTAAGATTGGTGTTAAAGCTTGATAAACACAGTGTGTTTTCAAATATTTTTCTATTAATTCTTGATTTTGTTTCTGTTTGTGATAATGTGTTTCACGAATCACACCACTGAACACTATATTCTCATAATTTCGATAAAAAGATAAAATTGTGATATAAAAAAGGAAAAATATGCTTGATAGTTAGTATTAGCATTACACCGGGATTTTTTTTAGAGTGTATGGGGTGAGGCCTTCATGATATCACAAAATTAAGAAAAGCCCTGAGCAAGAGCTTTTGAACGCTGGTTCTTTTATGAAACAATAAGACTATTACCTCAAAATTTATATATGATTTGAGATTGATACCAAATATACAAATGCAGAATCTCAGCACAATCGGAATTATATCCTGAGAATTATTCAATAAATGAAATTTGTAAAAAATAAATAATGACAAAAATTAAATTATATGGTTCTGATGATGCCATTATCTTGAAATTTTGCATGAACATGCAGTATATCAGTCTTGATTCACAAAATAAATTTCACTTGAATCGGTTATACTGCTATGGAATATAGAGATTCTTCCCTTCAATATTCCATCTGAAATTTCTGTGGTTATGTGACATTATGGCCACAAAATTATGCATGATAATTTGTTTAACCGTCCTAATTCACAAAAAAAATTCCATTTCAATCGGATATCCTGTTATAGAAATATAAGGATTGTTCTTTACAATGTTCTAATTGAATTTTCTATGGTTCTGTTAACACTATGCCACAAAATTCTGCATGGACATTTACTGTAACAATCTTCATTTATAAAATAAATTTCATTCGAATCGGATAATTGTGTGAAAATATGAAGTTGCTATTTTTCAGTATTCCAATATCCAATATCCAATATTGCATGAAGCTTATTATGAGCATCTTGCATATGGCCGCAACATTTCATTTTGATGGGTTCCGTTTTGTCTGAGATATTGGGGAACGAAAATTTTGAATGGCCATATTTCATGGAACACCCTGTACGATTTGGCTGGTTAGCGAACTCAACCGAGCCATTTGGGAAATGAACTTACCCTGACAATTTCAAGTCTCAAGGACAATCTCATGAAGTAGATTTTGAACCCATATCAAGATCGGTGTGACAGTGGACGTTGTTGTGAAATTAGGCGAAACTTCTTGAGAGAAACTGCTCTCACCGAATTGAATCGAATAAATGTCGACCTCAAGAACTCTCCTTGAGATCGAATAAATCAACTAGTGACCGAGTTATATCGTTGTTCTTTCGTTGTCAGCCTTCGAATAGAGATTGCTTGTGGTCTCCCCAGAAATTGCCGGGTTGTTAGATCGTGTAGATTTTATGAAGCAAAATGGCGATGCGCTGGTATTTCATGTCGCTCTACTTGAGATATCATTTGGTATGTTTCCATCATGTTTAATCTTTCTGTTCGAGTTTTTTGCCAGCTTTAGATTTGAAAAAATGAAAATAAATACAATGTGAGAACAACATTCAAGACGTTATAAGCGTACGTCATCGTACGCAGCTTCTTCCATATCTCCCTAATATGTCAATGAATGTTCCATCAATTACTTAGCCAGATCTCCTGGAGTAGACTTTGAGCCCATATCAAGATCGGTGTGACAGTGGACCTTGTGAAAGTTGGCAAAACTTATCGAGAAGCTGCTCTCGACGAATTGAATCAAATAAATGTCGACCTCGAGAACCCTCCTTGAGATCGAATAAATCAACTAGTGACCGAGTTATATCGTTGTTCTTTCGTTGTCAGCCTTTGAATAGAGATCTCTTGTAGTCTCGTCAAAAATCGCCGAGATGTGAGATCGTGTGGATTTTATGAAACAAAATGGCGAATGCACTGGTCATTCGATAAATCATGAAGCGGAATATTCATTGAACTATCGTTGGACTATTTCTATCATACTTACTTCTTCTGCTCAACGTTTCGATCATCATAAGATTGGAATAATTGGAAATAAATACATGAGGGAACAGCCTTCACGACTCAAGATATGTCTGATCTAATCAAATTGAAGTAAAACCTGATAATGGAAATAACCTAATCAAAACTATGATTATATTGGAGAACTAAAAGTTATTTGAATATTCGTATGAAAAACAAACTCAAATTGGAGATACTGGTAACTCAAAGCCCATCCAACATGCTTTGCATGAAGACAATAGCATTTTATGGGGTGAGGCCTTCATGATATCACAAAATTAAGAAAAGCCCTGAGCAAGAGCTTTTGAGCGCTGGTTCTTTTATGGAACAATAAGACTATAACCTCAAAATTTTATATGTGATTTGAGATTGATACCAAATATACAAATGCAGAATCTCAGCACAAGCGGAATTATATCCTGAAAAACTATTCAATAAATGAAATTTGTAAAAAAATAAATAATGACAAAAATTAAATTCTATGGTTCTGATGATGCCATCATCTTGAAATTTTGCATGAACATGCAGTATATCAGTCTTGATTCACAAAATAGATTTCACTTGAATATCCTGTTAGGAAATGAATAGATTCTTCCTTCAATATTCCATTTTTTTCTGAAATCTGTGGTTATTTTGACATTATGGCACAAAATTATGCATGAAAATTTGGTTTTAACCGTCCTCATTTACAAAAAAATTCCATTTCAATCGGATATCCCGTTATAGAAATATAAGGATTGTTCTTTACAATATTCCAATTGAATTTTCTATGGTTCTGTTAACACTATGGCCACAAAATTCTGCATGGACATTTACTGTAACAATCTTCATTTATAAAATAAATTTCATTCGAATCGGATATTTTGTGTGAAAATATGAAGTTGCAATTTTTCAATATTCCAATATCCAATATTGCATGAAGCTTATTATGAGCATCTTGCATATGGCCGCAACATTTCATTTTGATGGGTTCCGTTTTGTCTGAGATATTGGGAACAAAAATTTTGAATGGCCATGTTTTATGGAACACCCTGTACGATTTGGCTGGTTAGCGAACTCAACCGAGCCATTTGGGAAATGAAACTCCCTGACAATTTCAAGTCTCAAGGACAATCTCATGAAGTAGATTTTGAACCCATATCAAGATCGGTGTGACAGTGGACGTTGTGAAAGTCGGCCAAACTTATCAAGAAGCTGCTCTCGTCGAATTGAATCGAATAAATGTCGACCTCAAGAACTCTCCTTGAGAACGAATAAATCAACTAGTGACCAAGTTATATCGTTGTTCTTTCGTTGTCAGCCTTTGAATAGAGATTTCTTGTGATCTCGCCAGAAATTGCTGAGTTGTTAGATCGTGTTAGATTTTATGAAGCAAAATGGCGAATGCGCTGGTCATTTCAGGTCGCTCTACTTGAGATATCATTTGGTATGTTTCCATCATGTTTAATCTTTCTGTTCGACGTTTGGGCCAGCTTTAGATTGGAAAAAATGGAAATAAATACAATGTGAGAACAACATTCAAGACGTTATAAGCGTACGTCATCGTACGCAGCTTCTTCCATATCTCCCTAATATGTCAATGAATGTTCCATCAATTACTTAGCCAGATCTCATGGAGTAGATTTTGAACCCATATCAAGATCGGTGTGACAGTAGACCTTGTGAAAGTTGGCAAAACTTATCGAGAAGCTGCTCTCGCCGAATTGAATCTAATAAATGTCGACCTTGAGAACCCTCCTTGAGATCGAATAAATCAACTAATGACCGAGTTATATCGTTGTTCTTTCGTTGTCAGCCTTTGAATAGAGATCTCTTGTAGTCTCGTCAAAAATCGCCGAGATGTGAGATCGTGTGGATTTTATTAAACAAAATGGCGAATGCACTGGTCATTCGATAAATCATGAAGCGGAATATTCATTGAACTATCGTTGGACTATTTCTATCATACTTACTTCTTCTGCTCAACGTTTCGATCATCATAAGATTGGAATAATTGGAAATAAATACGTGAGGGAACAGCCTTCACGGCTCAAGATATGTCTGATCTAATCAAATTGAAGTAAAACCTGATAATGGAAATAACCTAATCAAAACTATGATTATATTGGAGAACTAAAAGTTATTTGAATATTCGTATGAAAAACAAACTCAAATTGGGGATACTGATGGTAACTCAAAGCACATCCAACATGCTTTGCATGAAGACAATAGCATTTTATAGGGTGAGGCCTTCATGATATCACAAAATTAAGAAAAGCCCTGAGCAAGAGCTTTTGAGCGCTGGTTCTTTTATGGAACAATAAGACTATAACCTCAAAATTTTATATGTGATTTGAGATTGATACCAAATATACAAATGCAGAATCTCAGCACAATCGGAATTATATCCTGAAAATTATTCAATAAATGAAATTTGTAAAAAAATAAATAATGACAAAAATTAAATTCTATGGTTCTGATGATGCCATCATCTTGAAATTTTGCATGAACATGCAGTATATCAGTCTTGATTCACAAAATAAATTTCACTTGAATCGGTTATACTGCTATGGAAATATAGAGATTCTTCCCTTCAATATTCCATCTGAAATTTCTGTGGTTATGTTGACATTATGGCCACAAAATTATGCATGATAATTTGGTTTAACCGTCCTCATTTACAAAAAAAATTCCATTTCAATCGGATATCCTGTTATAGAAATATAAGGATTGTTCTTTACAATATTCCAATTGAATTTTCTATGGTTCTGTTGACACTATGGCCACAAAATTCTGCATGGAATTTACTGTAACAATCTTCATTTATAAAATAAATTTCATTCGAATCGGATATTTTGTGTGAAAATATGAAGTTGCTGTTTTTCAATATTCCAATATCCAATATTGCATGAAGCTTATTATGGTCCGGTCTATTTAGACCAAAAAATGAGAGTGAAGTTACATAAAGTCCCAACAAACTGAATTTCAGTGAAATTGTTCAAAATATAATTATAAACAATGTCTAGAAGTTCCCCAGCATTCCCCTGTAAGGAAAAAACTTTAATCAAGGTCAAAGGTCAAAAAATGAGTTTTTCGCGATTTTCAGCAAAACGGTAAGTTTTATCATGAAAGTACCAAAGATCATAAAATCATCAGTTGTAATTTAACTAGTGCAATGAAAATTATCGAAAATTTTTGGGAAATATGCTCGAATGCAAGTTAAGTTGAAAAAGAGCACGAGTGCACGGAGCGCTCGAGTGCCTTTTACAGTTTAACTTGCATGAGAGCAGATTTGTCAAAAATTATCGATTCATTTTCATTGCAAGAGTTAAATTTAATGAGAAAATTTTGTGAATCCATCAAATCGTATTGTGTCGCTGTAAGTTGCTGTCAGTTTTCATGTTACTCTAATAAGTAATAAACGTTCATAATTACGTCTGCATTGTGCGAATTATCGATAATTTGCACTAATGCAAAATTATCGCCTAATTGTATGCTCATTGGCTAAAACAACAATAAAAAATCAGTCGGAACATTGTTGTCTGTCGAATTTGACAGATGAATAAAATTTTCTATAAAACATGTATTAATACTTTTTTTCTTACGAGCCACCGTTTCTGAGATATAACGATTCAAAAAGTTATAACTACGCGCTAAGTACACTACCTCATAGGTGGCGTGGAAACGTGTGCATATAGGTTACGAGCAGTTCTGACAGCGCGACGTGACTGGAGGACCAACATTAACCTGAAATGAACTGATTATTGTAATATGAGAGCGATTTATCGAGAAATTTTGTGGTTTTTCAGCAGTTTGAACATTTATTCATATTAATTAGACTAATGAATATAATTTCATCTAAATTCTCGTCAAATGCAGGTCAAATATTCAAAATATCAGTAAATTTAAATATGCCATCCTTTTGTATTCTAGTGGGCTGTGACAGCAAGGAAAAACTAAATATTCTACAAATTTTATTTTCTTCAGGTGAATTAAAATATGGAATTTAAATTACAACAATGAATAATATCACTGATACGATTTTATGCAGTAGTTTTTGTATATTCATTTCAATACTGTATAATTGTTTAGATGAACTCGACATTTCACGTTGAAAGTGAGATAATATATTAGACTGTTATTGGATTTGAAAAGAAAACATTTCTTTAAGGCTTCTTATGAAGACTTTGAGCTATGGAAAATAAAACATGACAATTTTAATGAAAGGAAATTAGGAATGAGACATCGGATGAAGCAAGTACTTGCAAGTAGGTACCTACGTTCATGTTTTATATTGAATAAATGGATTACATCAATGAAGAATATAACTGACTCGAATTTATGCAGTAGATTTGGTACTTTCATTTCAATACTTTATAATTGTGAAGTTGAATTTGACTTATTCATATTGAACGTGAGAAAAAGATTGTTATTGGTTTGGAACGTTGAATATTTAATGTATGTAAAGTTTGCAACAACATCAACTATTCGGAAATATTCCGTTTTCAAGTCTCGTTAAGAAGACTTTGAGTCCTAAAATTGAAAGCATTAGAGTAAGTACCTTAGACCTTTGTCTAAGGTAAGTACCTACTTCCAAGTACTTGTTTTATCCGATGTCTTCATTCCTGATTTCTCTTCATTACATTTTTCATGTTTTATACTTTAGGACTCAAAGTCTTCATAACGAGCGTCAAAAAGGATGATTTTCTTTTCATATCCAATAACAGTCTATTATTTACTCACTTTCAACATGAATAAGTCGAGTTCATCTAACAATTATACAGTACTGAAATGAAAATACCAAAACTACTGCATAAATTCGTATCAGTGATATTCTTCATTGTTGTAATTTAAATTCCATATTTTTATTTCACCTGAAGAAACTAGAATTTGTAAGTTTTTAGTTCCTTCTTCGGTGTCACAGCCCACTATAACACAGAAATATTGCATATTTAACAGATATTTTGATCAGCTTTTTAAGAGAATTAAGGTGAAATTATATTTATTAGCATAATTTAAAGAATAATAAGTTCCAAGTATCGAAAAACCACAAAATTCCTCAATTAATCGAACTCAGATTGCAATAATCAGTTCATTGTAGGTTAATGTTGGTCCTCCAATCTCGCCTGGACCATAGACAACTGTCAGAACTGCACGTAGCCTATTATGACGATAAAGACCATAGACTAACTAAACGGAGAATAGATGAGACACTAGTAGAACAAGCTTCAACGACATCTATTTTTAGATATCATTACTAATTCGTAAAAAAAGCTCAATTGAAAAAGGAATCTGTATCGTAAAGCTGCCTCAAAAAGAATTCTGTAGTGCACCTTTTGAATAGGTAGGTACACCCATATACAAGAGGCAAAAAGTTTTTTGAAATTCAATTTCCAAAAGGAAATCAGAAATGGATTCGTGCAAGTTATCGATGAGTGAGGAAATTTATTTTCATGAAAATAATACCTGCAACGAACTTTCATCTGATTTTCTTTCGGAATCGAGAAATGAGGATCAATAATCAAATTCTGGATAGAATAAAAATTTATTAACTGAAATAGGTATCACCAATTGAAAATACAGATTTATTTTATAAATATCTAATCAATAAACTAATAATTGCATTTCAAACATTCTCAAAAACTAAAAATAATGATTTCAATAATACAAAATAATACCTACTAAACTTATTCAATACATGAAAAATCCTAAATTCTTATAGGTAACAGAACTAATTAACTTATAATAGGGAAATAATTAATAATATAAACTATCTAGATTCTAGAATATAATATAAAATTTATGAACCAAAAATAATCAATTCATTTCTTCTTCTTCCATTTTAATATTTTTGGAACGCCAAATTACAAATCGCATCGAATTTTTGTGTCTAAGATCTGTACCCTTCAGAACTTTGTTGATTTTTTTAATATAAAATAAAATGAAGAAAGTAATAGTTTTTTTGATCAGAAATTTGGAAAAAGATACATGATTTCTGCAGAAAATTGTTTCAATATTTGAAATATTAATTTGATCAGCTAACTTTTCCAAAATTTTGAATGAGTTCAAACATAATGGTAATAAAAAGATAGTTTCAGAAATAATTTGGAGGAAAATATTCAAATAAAATTCTGAAGGATGCATCATAGTACAATTTGCATAGGTTTTTTTCCTTATTAAAATATTTGTGTTCGAGATTACACTGGACGTTAACATATTTGAGCAGACATCGCAATTCAATTTGGATATTATTTTTCGTCCTATATATCCTGCAACGTAAGGGGTAGCGAAATCTAATTTTTTGTTGAATACTTGTGCCTCCATTGCAGGATATATAGGAGGAATGGTATTGTAAATTATTTCATCAGTCCTTCTGTTTGCGGTGATGAACTCTTTGAGGTTGTCAAGGGCTCCGCAAGTTTCATCCTCTTCGCAATTAGCATTTGGAGAATGAGGAGACATGAAATTATTTAAAATCAGGGATTTGAAAGAAGTAATAAATGAAGAACATGTAGGATTTATGTTTCTCACTCCATGGCTTCTTATCAGTGAAAAAAAATTTTCTAAGGGGTCTTGATTGAAAGATCTTGTTGACATGTGTTTGAACCAATAGATTTCAATTTTTCCCATAAATATAAGAAACCATGGAGTGTGAATATGAAATTCGAAATAGAAGGATCTTTTTCAGTGAATTAGAGGTTGTGAAGGACATCGAATTTAAAATTTGAATTGCGGATTTCCAGGTATTTACATGGGGAGATTTTGAAGTTACCATTCCCCTTAGCTGTTTACCTGCTGGGGGAATGAAAAAGCTTCCATTGACACTGTCAAAGAGTTCATCAAAAAATAGTAATAGATCAGCAGTATCACTAGCAGAAGGACTGATGTAATATTGTGAATTTACAGGTAAGTCTTTGCTGATTTCAGCCCTAGTTTTAAGTGCCACCGCCACTGTTCTGCTGAAAACTTTGTGCAGCAGTTTCTTACCTTCATTTTCTTAATTTTGTGTGGTAGTACGTGTTCATCAGTTAGTTTTGAACATTGG
This sequence comes from Propylea japonica, assembly GCA_013421045.1. Taxonomy (NCBI): domain Eukaryota; kingdom Metazoa; phylum Arthropoda; class Insecta; order Coleoptera; family Coccinellidae; genus Propylea; species Propylea japonica. The sequence goes on from CM024240.1 coordinate 46,503,532, forward strand.
CTAAAAGCTCCCATATTTTTATCCTTTACGTATAATTCTGTTATGTGTGACCAGGAGGCCATTTTTAGTTGATTATTCTGTGTGAAAACAATATCTTTATTCAACATTCCATTTCTTATACCTTTCAGTAAATGGGGGCAATCATATAGATGGACTATTTCGGTACCATCTATAAGATACCCCTGATAGATATTTTCAATGTTATTCCTCCGGCAGCCCCCCCTGGTCACTTACCGTAGCTACAATATTCAAACCACACTCACGAACACGTACTACAATATCTTTTAATATGCCGGTTAATTCTATTGACGGAGTTGTACCCTCACAGAAAAAGAAACAAAGTGGTTGTTTCCACTTTTTGTGCACACCTTTCAACATAAAAACTAGAGCATGATCTGCAAAGACCGCCTTTCTATTCCCATTCCCGAAATCTACCAACCCCTCGATGAAATCTTTCTTTTTGTTGTAAGTGAGACCTGGACTCAATGAAATTTCATCAAATAAGGATACAAGTTTTATCCAAAGGTTTCAATTTGTCGACTGCATTCTGCAAATTTTGAATATTGATTCATTTAAAATCTATTTTGATAAGAGACGTCCCAATGTCTTGCGAGATGGCAAACTGAAAACTTTGGACAAAAACTTGTATCCTTTCCTGCAGTGTTTTAACGTTGTCAACGCAAATATTTTATCGTCCAGTGTGAATCTTCGTCCTTTTGGTTTCAAAACTTGATTTTTAATTTGGCATTCCAAAAATTTTTGAGTTAATTTATTCAAAGAATTGTTATTTTCAAAATTCTTCTATTGTGTGGGCTTTTTAACTTTAAAACCATCCCCTTCGCTCGCTGTAGCTTTCTATTGAAAATTTTGAAGGATGTCCTTCTCTTGCCTTAAACAAAAAAACATCATTTCAGTTTTTTTTTGCATACAGCAAAACTTTATTCTAAAGTCAACATTTTATCCTCTCCGAGAAGCTCGAGAGTAATTACATACATACAGGTGTTCCTAAATTGAACGTACAAACGAAAAGGGGAGATTCCTTAAGTGAGTTAATAAAAAAAAAGTCCCATAAACATGGGGTCACAAGCGTTTCGTTTTCGAAACTTCAATCAAAAACATGTGTTGATTATACGAGTTTATCGAACCTTTATGAATCATCGCTACAGATCAGAAAATTTCCATAAAAACTGACACTGAATTCATTCACCACAGCTTACAAAGTGGCCTTCCCATCATAATTTGGATTTTCACGAGTATTTCGAGAGAATCGTTCAAAATTTTTTTTCTAGAAATCGTTGGTAGATATGACAAAACTACAAGAGACCGAAAAGTTTAGTATATAAGAACAAAGCTTCTTTTTACATTTTTCAAATCAACAGTTGCTCACCAAAAAAAGTTCTGCAGAAGAACAGGTGGCAGTGTTCCAGAAAAAATATCACCCTGTAGATCTTTTATCGAAATTGCTATGTCACATGGTGTAGATACTATGAGAAAAAAACTCGAAAAAAATTCAATTCAACACTCTGTATCTCGAAAACGAAACGTTTGCGACCCCATGTTTATAAGATTTTTTTTTCTTGAACTCACTTGAGGAATCTCCCCTTTTCGTTTATACGTTCATTTAGAAACACAACCCTGTATATTGTTAGACATCTGTCCTTTATTTTGAACAAGGAATCACCAATCACCAACTTGAATTTTTCAGAATTGTAATAATTCTGAATGTAATTTTTGAATGTTACCGATGTCATCTTTCAACTCGTGTTGACTCATATTAATTTCAATAGTGATTCTTTAAATCTCACCTTCTGACTGCTCCCTCCTGGAAACATTTCCAGCAGAATTCACACATTCTCTACTCTCTACTTATCATTTCTGAGACAGAACCAACAGATATATCCTGGATTGAATTCTTCTTCTCTAACTTCATTTTTTTTGCATTTCCATAGATCCGGTCAGGTACGGTAACACCTCGTTTAGGACTCAACCCAAATGACGTAGAAGGTCCTATTTCATAAACGTCCTTTAGAGTTATATCATGAAATATTGTTTTTTTCGGCTCTCTAAAGAAAATGTCCCCGTGATCTGCAGTATACCCTAGAATATATTATCTATTACTTTTACAAACTTCAATAAAACCAAAGCAGAATTTTATAGAATTTTGCGTTACGCGGTATAAAGCTCCTTCAGTTAATTACCTGGCAAATCAATTGAGGGCAAAGAACCTTTTTTCAGTTTTCCATTGCTTTCCAAACAATCACCATGAAAATGGCACTGGCATATTCTAATATGCTTAATTTGATATTTCTCCAATTCCAAAAGTTTTCTGTTGCCGATGCGCTCAAGCCACACTTTTCGAATTTTCTCATCGGTAGTGATGGAATATCTACGAGATTAAAATAAATATATTCTTTTTATAGGTATTGCAAATCTTGTGTTGACGTTAAAAAGTTTTCAATTGGGTTTTGAATTCATATTTTATAATTACCTTCTTGCATCTCGATTTCCACACCCAATAACACAGCACATCTTCAATCTTGCAGGCATATTTATTATCGAATGGAAAGTATTTACCGTTTTATATTTATTATGAAAAGATTATAATATTTCAAAAAGAACGTGTCAAACAAACTCCTTGTGTCAGTTGACATTTCAAAGGTTTTTTGATAATAATGATTATACAGATATATACTTACTATTTTCATACGTCTCCCCACACAAGCTGCATATAAACCTGGAGACTTTCCTCCCAATAGACCGTAACGTGTATGGGAGCCATTATTCACGAGTGATCTCCATGAATGCAACGACATCTAACTATCAAAAAATAATTTTTTTCGTGTATTAGTACCCTCCCCCGATAGATGTCGCGGAATATACGAGTGGCTCATCTATTTTATTTTAGTTTGTCTATGATAAAGACTTCTATAACTTTTTGAATCGTTATATCTCAGAAACGGTTGCTCGTAAGAAAAAAAGTACTGATACATTTTGTATTGATAATTTTATGATCTACAATTTTTGTCTGAGGTACTTTTATGATAAAACTTACCGTTTTGCTGAAAATCGCGAAAAACTAATTTTTTTGACCTTTGATCTTGAATTAAATTTTTTCCTTACAGGGGAATGATGGGGAACTTATAGATATTGTTTATAATTATGTTTTGAACAACTTCACAGAAATTCAGCTTGTTGGGACTTTATGTAACTTCGAATGTCTAAATAGACCGGACTATTATGAGCATCTTGCATATGGCCGCAACATTTCATTTTGATGGGTTTCGTTTTGTTTGAGATGTTGAGGAACAAAAATTTTGAATGGCCATATTTCATGGAACACCCTGTACGATTTGGCTGGTTAGCGAACTCAACCGATCCATTTGGGAAATGAACTTACCCTGACAATTTCAAGTCTCAAGGACAATCTCATGAAGTAGATTTTGAACCCATATCAAGATCGGTGTGACAGTGGACGTTGTGAAAGTTGGCCAAACTTATCAAGAAGCTGCTCTCGTCGAATTGAATCGAATAAATGTCGACCCCGAGAACTCTTCTTGAGATCGAATAAATCAACTACTGACCGAGTTATATCGTTGTTCTTTCGTTGTCTGCCTTTGAATAGAGATTTCTTGTGATCTCGCCAGAAATTGCTGAGTTGTGAGACCGTGTTGTTATTTATTTCAGGAATAACGAAGGACGAAATGATGTGGAAAACAGGATCAGATTAAGCGCTGGGAGATATATTTCCATTATAAAAAAATTGCGGTTTTGTGTGGCGGAGTTTGATATCGATTTCTTTTTAAGGCCACCTTTTCTTGCTCGAGTGACCACATCGCTTTAGGTTGAACAATTTTCTTGCCCGATGATCTGGGCATATTGTTCATTATTTTTATTTTATACAGAACTGAAGGTTTATTTTTGTTACATTATTTGTAACAGATAATGAATATAATCGCATAAATATACAGGGTGACTGGTGACGTATGGGACAACGGCTAACTGGAGATAGAGGACCTCAAACTGAATGAGGCTGGGGGTTTAAATGTCCTATAAGGCTATTAGTTTCAGAGATACAGGGTGTTTTTTGCAAAAGTGCTTAAACTATAAACTCCCATATCTTCGTCAATATGGCAAATTTTTCGCTGATATTTGGCAAGCTTGTTAATTTACATATTCTCCATCAGATCGACAAGAAAAAATTCCCAAAAATTGCAGGTCCGTATTGAAAAATTTTAATTTCCGTGTCAGGTGGGAAATATCACTCGGTATATGAAATAAAAAAAATTAAATTGGGAAATTGGAATCTGCAAAAAACACTGACTAAAAATCTGTTTTTAGTTTTGATGGCACAAATTTTTTAAAGTTTTTATGATATGTTGAAAGTCGAATATTACAATTTTTTCATATTGAATTCAAGCAACACACTATTCCTGAAAGAAAAAAAAACACTGAATTTGAGATGCTTAAATAATCCTGACGCATTTTGAATATTCCTTCACATCTTGAAATACTTTTTCATTAAATTTTCTATCAATATCATAAGAAAAACTCAAAAAACAATAAAAACACAAAAAGATTAACAGTAGCACCTATGGTTAATAAAAAAATCAAATAAACAAATGCTTAATATGCGAGAGCCATTCCCCTCACACACTTATTTGCTCTTTTGAACAATTGAAGTACGTTTCATATCCACAAGATGAAAAATTACTCTTGATAGAACAGTAACACTAGATTTCAGCTCGAGAAAAGTTGGACTTTCTTCTCAGAACGCCTGAACAATAATCCATCTGATACTTATTCTTTCAACAAAATTTATTCTTTTATTAAATAATGCAATGATTCATGAGAAAACAACTAAGCAAATGCTCGAAATCAGAGCAATTTGCTTCAACGCATTTATTGGCTCTCTTGAACTCTAATGATTTCTTTCTCTTTTGAGATGAGGATTATTCTGAGACCAAATATTATATCCGTTTATTTTGCGCAATTCAAAAACAAGTATCATCTACATATTCTTCATTCGTGAATATTGAAGGCATTTTTCAGTAGATAAACAAACGACACAATTCCCAATAATACACAATCAATGAATGTATGAATATAAACGTCATTCTTTGAAATGAGCCTACTCTGTGTAGTAGGATGTATTTTATTTATAATGAATAATAAACCTCTTATTCTAAAAAATCACTTGTTTCCCTAATATTCTGTTTGCATTAAAGAAATTCATATGCTTCTCAAAAAAAGATGAAGTTGCTTCACCTGAGTACATATTAGAGGAAAGTAATTCCTCAAAATTCGTACATTATTTCATTGAAGAATAAATTTTGTTGAAAACATAAGTAGGTACCAGATTGATTATTGTTCAGGGGTTCTGAAAAGAAAGTCAAACTTTTCTCGAGTGTTTCTGTTCTATCAAGAGTATAATTTTTCATCTTGTGGATATGAAAAGTACTTCAATTGTTCAAAAGAGTCATTAAGTGTGTGAGGGGAATGGCTCTAGCATATCGAGCATTGTTCATTTGATTTTTTTATGAATCATATGTGCTACTGTTCCTCTCTTTGTATTTCTATTGTTTTTTTTAATTTTTCTTATAATATTGATAAAAAGGAGTTCAAGATGTGAAGGAATATTCAAAATGCGTCAGGATTATTTAAGCATCTCAAATTCAGTGTTTTTTCTATCAGGAATAGTATGTTTCTTGAATTCAATATGAATAAATTGTAATATTCGACTTTCAACATATCATAAAAACTATGAAAAATTTGTGCCATTCAAACTAAAAACAGATTTTTACTCAGTGTTTCTTGAAGATTCCAATTTCCCAATTAAATTTTTTTTATCTCATATACCGAGTGATATTTCTAACCTGACACGGAAATTGAAATTTTTGAATACGGACCTGCAATTTTTGGGAATTTTTCTTCTCGATCTGATGGAGAATATGTTTAGTAACAAGCTTGCCAAATATCAGCGAAAAATTTGCCATATCGACGAAGATATGGGAGTTTATAGTTTTAGCACTTTTGCAAAAAACACCCTGTATCTCTGAAACTAATAGCCTTATAGGACATTTAAACCCCCAATCCTCATTCAGTTTGAGGTCCTCTATCTCCAGTTAGCTGTTGTCCCTTACGTCACCAGTCACCCTGTAGAACTCCAAATGTTTTATGGTGTGGAAGTTAAATTTTTCCCCATATTATCTGCAGTTTATAAGATAGTCAACTGAATTTGGAATAAAAATATTATACACTTAGGAGTTCAAGTTACATGTCAATCTCCATTGCATCTATAATGACTAGAAGAATACCTAAGTAGTTTGAATGATGACGTTTTCTTTAATTCGAACATGGATCAAAAAGTTTGAAGTATGCTCTGATCCTTAAATGTCTCAGAGACCACTATCCATTTGCAATCGGCATCTACACTCACCAGCAAAATAATCGATCCACTCAAAAAATCGATGAAGTTTGTTGTTTCATGAATTTGTTATTTCAAGTCCGATTTGATTATTTTTTCAATTGTAGGTAGATTCATACGAGATGGATCACTAGTTTTGAATTTCAAGAACACTCAGCGAACGTCATTTTATACAGGGTAAAACAAAATCTGTTTTTTCACCCTAAATTTAACACCACATCTGGTGTGTTCCAGTTGTTTCACCGTGTGCTTTCATTTCTTCATAAAAAAAATTTTCTTGAATTCGTCGGGGTTTTCAGAGCAACATTAAATTCCACAATTTCGCTCTGGCTATAAAAGTGTTTTCTCAGATTCAACCTTAAATCCAAATGTTATTGAAATACTGTTATATATACTGATGGACAAAATTAGCGCACCACCTAAAATTTCGTTAAATTTTAACAATTGATATCTTCCCAATCTTCAGTCGGATTTTAACGTTTTTTGTTTTCAATAGTAGCTCTGTTATTGTCAAGTTCCCTCTATTGAACAGAAGTCCAAAAAATAAAACCTTCATGTTGTACAGGGCGTTTAAATAATGTCATGTTTTATAGTCAAATTTTAACGTCTTCTGTGGGCAATGCCAGGCTGCTGAGGCAATTAAAAACAATAAAGCTTTGTAGCCTAGTATCTTTTGAGTATTTTGTTTTTTTAAAAATCCATTTATCTTGAATTTGTCCAGAGATATTCAACTTTTATCAACTCTTGTATTTTATGCATTAGCCATGAATATCTTCGCAACCATTTGTCCGAAGTGAATGTTTTTTTTTTAGTTGTAGCTCTTTTATTGGCGAATATCATACTACAATGAGATGTTCAAAAAAACTAAATGCATCATGCTGTACAGGGCGTTTAAATTTTCGGGTTTTTTTCATTACAGTTGAACGCCTTCTGTGGGCAATACCAGATATATGAGGCTTCTTAAAACTATACAGTGATGCAGCCTGATGTTTCCTGAGTATTTTGCATTTTTAAAAAGCAATTTCACTTGTTCCCTTCCAGAGCTATTCACATTTTCGTATCATCATACATTTTTCTGTTTTCTTAATTTCTTTTCGTTTATTTTTGTGTTGAAAGTTAATTCTTATTTATTTTTCTTTGGCCGTTGTCTCAGTAGACTTATGGAAAGTAAAGAAAACTTTAGAAATTTACACAATTATTAATTTCGAATGATTTTATGAATTAGAGAAAATTATGACAACTGTAAACCCCAGTATCACTCGACTGAAAATATTCATTGTCAATATATTGTATGAAATGCAAGATGTTATAAGAATGTGAATATCTCTGGAAGGGTACAAGTTAAATTGCTTTTTAAAAAAGCAAAATACTCAGGAAACAGCAGGCTGCATCACTGTATAGTTTTTAGAAGCCTCATATATCTGGTATTGCCCACAGAAGGCGTTAAACTGTAATGAAAAAAACCCGAAAATTTAAACGCCCTGTACAGCATGAATCATTTATTTTTTTGAACACCTCACTGTGGTATGATATTCGCCAATAAAAGAGCTACAACTAAAAAAAACATTCAAATTGGACAAATGGTTGCGAAGATATTCATCCCTAATGCATAAAAAACAAGAGTTGATAAAAAGTTGAATATCTCTGGACGACTTCAAGATAAATTGGTTTTAAAAAAAACAAATAGTCAAGAGATACTAGGCTACAAAGCTTTATTGTTTTCATATGCCTCAGCAACCTGGCATTGCCCACAGAAGAAGTTAAAATTTTACTATAAAACATGACCTTTTTCAAATGCCCTGTACAACATGAAGGTTCTATTTTTTGGACTTCTGTTAAATGGAGAAAATTTGACAATAACAGAGCTACAATTGAAAGAAAAAAACGTTAAAATCCGACTGAAGAATGGGAAGAGATCAATTTAACGAAATTTTAGGTAGTGCGCTAATTTTGTCCATCAGTTTAGCTTTACCAAAATTTAATGTTTTACTGAAAAATTGTATCATTAACAAAAATAGGGCTTTTGTTCAGAATGAAGAACGAAATTGTTGAGGAAAAATAAATGATAAAATGAGAAATGACATGGTGGAAACACTGAAACACACCAAAGGTGCTTTTAAAGTAAGAATAGAAAACTGATTTTAATTCACCCTGTTCAAAATTACGTACGCCGAGTTTTCTTGACATTAACTGGCGATTGATTTCTTATGAACCTACCTACAATAGAAAAAATTAATTAATTCCAATCGTACTTGAAATAAAATATTTATGAATCAACAAACTTCATCCATTTTTTGGGTGTATCAATTTTTTTGCCGGTGAGAGTATTTGCATTCTCCAACAAGATATCGCCATAGACTAACTAAACGGAGAATAGATGAGACACTAGTAGAACAAGCTTCAACGCCATCTGTCTTTGTACAACATTACTAAGTCGTGAAAAAAGCTCAATTGAAAAAGGAATCTGTATCGTAAAGTTGCCTCAAAAAGAATTCTGTAGTGCACCTTCTGAATAGGTAGGTACACCCATATACAAGACTACAAGAGGCAAAAAGTTTTTTGAAATTCAATTTCCAAAAGGAAATCAGAAATGGATTCGTGCAGGTTATCGATGAGTGAGGAAATTTATTTTCATGAAAATAATACCTGCAACGAACTTTCATCTGATTTTCTTTTGGAATCGAGAAATGAGGATCAATAATCAAATTCTGGATAGAATAAAAATTTATTGACTGAATTAGGTATCACCAACTGAAATTACAGATTTATTTCATGAATATCTAATCAAAAAACTAATAATTGCATTGAAAACATTTTCAAAAACTAACAATAATGAATTCAATAATAAAAAATATGAGTATTTACCGACTAAACTTATTCAATACATGAAAAACTTTTTTGAAAACTACGAGTATCTTAATTCTTACAGGTAACAGAATATACACATAAATATTAAATTTTATAATTACCTTCTTGCATCTCGATTTTCACATCCAATAACACAGCACGTCTTCACTCTTACAGGCATATCGAAATTTATTATATTTCAAAAAGAACGTGTCAAACCACTCCTTGTGTCAGTTGACAATTCAAAGGTTTCTTGATAATAATGATTTTACATAGTTACTATTTTCTCGATAGGATTTCCATGAATGCAACGACATCTAACTATCAAATTGAAAATAATTTTTTCGTGTGTTAGTCTCCTCCTCCGACAGATGGCGCGGAATATACGAGTGGCTCATCTAATTTTTTAGTTTGTCTATGGATATCGCCTGCAGGGTTACACTACATTCAAACAACATGATTGGCAGTATTTTGGTGCAAGGAAAAGGCATAGTATGACATAGTTCATTCTTTAGCGGAAGTTGAAGTTGAAAGCGGTTCCTGACTTTGCACGATGGCTTAGTCTCAGCTTTCGGTTTCGTATGATCTTTTATTTTTGTCGATGTCTGATCAACCTAGATAATCCGAAAGGTTGAGAAGGCCTTACATATGTAGGCACTATGAAAAAACCTCTAGAATTTTTAGTCAAATCAAACGGACAGCTCAACTCAGCGGTATATGACTTTATCACTTATATGACCTTGCTTTCTTATATGTCGATAAACAACAAAGCAGTTGTTTCAATATCATCAATTAACCTGACTTTATGAAGTAAAATGGCGAATGCGGTGGTTATTTGATGTCCCATAAATTAAGCTTTACAGTCAGCTGCGTGAATCCGGCGCTTGGCGCATCAATTAACTATGTAGATGTGTTACCGCTTATGTACAGGGTGATTCACTTCTCTTGGTAACCTAATCAATGTTGAATTGAGATGTGCGTGGAGAAAATAATTAAGATGCCAGGCGTCGCGGCGCTATCAAAATTTTTTCTCCAGGAACATACTTTTTTCAATGTGTCATTCGAAAGATAATTTGATTCTGAATGTTTCTTCTGAATACAATTTTTTTCTATTTGTTACCATTAGCGACCTGCAGCGTGTTTTATGTTAATTCTATTGGGAGCGTGAAAAAGTTCGTAGCGTTTTTTTTTAAGTTTAAAGCTTTATTCTGGAAAGGCTACAACACGTAGATTATTCAAAGTACTGTCCATCGGCAGCTATGACCTTCTCCCATCTTTCAGGTAGCATACGGATTCCTCGCTGAAAGAATTCTTTGTATTTTGAAGCGATCCAGTCAACGACCCATTTTTTGGTATTGTCGTAGGAAGAAAATCGCTGTTCAGCCAGGCCATGCGTCATCGACTAGAACAAGTGGTAATCAGAAGGAGAAATGTCTGGTGAATACGGCGGGTGGGGTAGAATTTCCCATTTGAGGTTCTCCAGGTAGTTTTTGACAACGATTGTGACATGGGGTCGAGCATCGTCATGTCGGAGGATAACTTTGTCGTGTCTTTGCGGTCTTTTAACCTTCAATGATTGTCTCAATTTGATTAACTGTCTTCGGTAGCGGTCTCCTGTGATGGTTTCGTTGGGTTTCAGCAGCTCATAATAAATAACTCCCAGCTGGTCCCACCAGATACAGAGCATGAGCTTGGAGCCATGGATATTGGGCTTTGCTGTCGATGTTGATGGCTCACCGGGCTTAACCCATGCTTTTTTACGCTTGGGATTGTCGTAGCGTATCCACTTTTCATCTCCAGTAACAATTCGATGCAGAAAACCTTTTCTTTTTTGACGCTGAAGCAGCAGTTCACAGGTAATCGTCTTTCGATGTCCCTCGGCTTCAACTCATACGGCACCCAATTTCCTTGCTTTTGAACCATTCCAAGTTGATGAGAAATTGTTGATCGATCAACTCCCAACAATTCTGCAAGTTCATCTTGTGTCCGACATGGATCTTCATCGAGATATTGCTCCAAATCTACATCTTAGAACTTTTTCGGTGCACCGGAACGCTCTTCGTCTTCGAGGTCAAATTCGCCATTTTGGAAGCGTTGGAACCACTTTCTGCATGTTGATTCTTGTAGAGCATCGTCGCCGTAAGTTTCCACAAGAATTCGATGAGCTTCAGCAGCACTCTTCTTTTGATGGAAATAATGTAAAAGAATTCCCCGCAAAAACACATTTGACGGCAAAAAATTCTCCATGTTTAAAATTTCGCACAGGTTCACCTTCCTACTTCAGCGGTTCAATATAAACTAATATTTGTAATGGTTTCAGCTTGCAGGTAAAATTTATTTCGTCAAAATTGGTTGAGTGTGTGAGAAAATACAATACTTATAAAAAAACTCTTCGAATTTTTTCACGCTTCATTTTTCTGTATTGTGACAGTATGCCTTGATTTGAAGACGAAGGTATAATTATGTGTTTTAAAATCAAAGGGACTTTGTAGCAAACTATTTCATTCATCTCATTTTCACAATGCCCTTGGTAACTGAGACCGTCGAGGCAACGAACATATCATTATTTAGTTTTCAATTTAACACTAACCGTGGGTTTCACAAAGCTTGATTGGGAAATCAAATTGTTGATTTTGAATTAAGTCTATGGTTTATGTCAAAAATGAACTGAAAATTGCACAGAAACGATGACATTCAATAATCAAACTGATTGGAGTTTTGTGAAACCCGGTTTTAAACTCTCATACACATCTTACATACTACTCTTACAATTTTATTCATACTAGGACATACACGAACATCTATATCCGCATCGAGATTCGAACCCGGACCTATAGCCTCGTAGGAGGCGATATCGAATTATTTCTCAATCATTATTTTCATCAAATATTATATTTATTTTATAACAACATACATTTTTTCAATAATAAATGCAAGATATCAAATCATATGTTCTATATACCGGCCATTGTGATCCATAATCTAATTATATCTTTTTCTTAGTTCATTATAAGTTTTTTTGTCCAAGTGAACCCTAATATTTTGGCCAAAGTAACTTAAGTATTATAATGAAATGAGAGAAATATAGGTATAAATTATGTATGAATCATAATGTCCGGTATTAGGAACATATGATTTGACATGTTGCATTTATTATTGAAAAAGTTTGTTTTTATAAAATATAATATTAGATGAATATAATGATTCAGAAATAGTTTGCTACAAAGTCTCTGTGGTTTTGAAAAACACTATCATATTCATGTCTCTTAATCAAGGCCTACTGTCACAATACAGAAAAAAATTAATGTAATAGAATAAAACGGTAAGAAAAAGAAGAAAATGGTACTCAAATAAACAATCAGAATTAAATTATTCTTTCTCCGCACATCTCGAGCAATATCGACTTGTATCGAATACCGTCAACAGAATAAAAAAATATTCATCCATTTTCGAGAAAAAAAAGGTTACCAAGATAAGTTAATCACCTTGTCCAAATTCGAAACTTTTGAATGAAAAGTCCTATTTCTAACAGAGATAGACAAAAACTGTCAGTGTCTGTGAGCCAAATTTCATGAAAAACTCAATGATGAAAACCGCATGTGGATATCTATGACCGTTGCATAATTAACGAAAATGTGAATTTTCGAAATATAACTGTCACTTCCCTTCCGATGGCAATTTTTTTTTTCTACGAAAACATTAATTCAGAAACTTTTCACGTAGAATTATATCAGATTTTCTTATGAAATCTTTGTTTTCAATTCGGACACCCTATATATTTTCACACATTGCCTTAGAGCTTGAAATAACAATTCCAAATATATAGCATACACGATATTTTTCTTGAGCAATACTTGAGATATTCAGTTCTCGAATTCTTATGTTATCAACATTTTGAAATACGACCTTATGGAAAAATGTGTCGAATAATATGTGATATAATCGTTTTTGCAATAAATGTTCTCAATGTGTATTTTTTTCAGAGAATACTATTTCACTGCAGTTTCATGGATAAGCCTAACAGAAATAAGTGTTGTATGGATCAACAGGCCCCAAAATTTATCTATCATCTCTATTTGCACGAGTCCTAAGTGGGATTGTAAGGAGGTGAGTTCACGTTCGAATAGGACAACATTATTTAAATAACATGGTGATTAGTTAGTAGTAATGTACAGGGTGACCAGAATTGGTGAGATCTGAACTACAACTTTTTAGTCCTAAGAGTTAGAGAAAGATGAACGGCACATTGCGGTTATCTGTCTTAGAGAAATTACTGTTTTTTGATTTCGAGTTATAGGCCAAAATTGTCATTTCGGATTTTTTACTTTGGTCATTATAGAAATAATGAAAGCAGAGAATAATATTAATCGATTGAAATTTAACAATATTAAACTCATACTTTGGAGCTAATCTCGTCCTTGTTCAAGGCAAAATGCAAGGAAGTGGTATAAAACAGAGCACCTATGGATGGCCACAGGGGCGTAGTGACCGGTGTTGTTTTCATTTTGCTTATATTTGTTATTTGTTGTAGTTGTTATTTTGTAAGTTGGTTATATTTATATGTGGAAGTTACCCACGTAATTTATAGTGTCACTATTCTAATATAAAGTGACAAAGAAAATGTGCTTTTATTTTGTCCTTATCTAATTTTTTAATTATGTAACCAGCAGGCAGCGCTGCTGGTTACATAATTGGCCCGGGGCCCGGAAAATATCTTGAACACAGGCCCGTGGTAGCGTGACTACGCCACTGGATGGCCATTTCGTCCTTCAGGACTCATCAGCACAGAATAGCTCTGAATGATACAAGGCTTTCTTGGAACTTCAAACGAAATGCACTTTCTTTCAGGTATAAATATACCGAAGACGCTATCTCTAGTTCTATACGAACAACCTTGAACGAAGTAGCGAGATGTTTACCATTTATCGTCTTGACCGAAGCGTACTTGCATTTTGCAAATTTTACGTCCTCAGTCCCCGACGTGGAGCTATCAGCGTAACGTCAGCTGACACCGTAGTAAGTAATAAGCACAGGTTTAACGCGTAACATCGCCAAGAATACAAAAATAATGAAAGCAGTGAATATCTTAATCGATCGAAATCACCCAATATTAAACTCATACTTCGGAGCTAATCTCGTCCTTGTTCAAGGCAAAATGCTTAATGTGTTCGATACCATTTCCTTGCATTTTGTATTGAACAAGGACGAGATTAGCTCCGAAGTATGAGTTTAATATTGGTTGATTTCGTTCGATTAATATCAAATATTATTCTCTGCTTTCATTATTTTTGTATTCCTGGCGATGTAAAGCATTAAACCTCTGCTTATTTTGGTCATTATGTCCGTTCCTGTTTGTGCTAGAAGAATATAAAACTCAGGAGCATATCCTCATTCAGGAGAATATCCTAATTCAGGGGCAACACTGTTGATTGTCTTCTGAAAACACAACGGTTGATTTTTTGAGTATCCTTGACATTAATCATTTCAGGCAAAATTCAAATACCTATTTATGAAAACCCCTACGATCGCAAAGATGTGCAGAGATACTGAGCAGTTAAGAGTTGCCAGTCATGGCAACAGTTTGAAAGAAATAAAATCGTTAGAGAAAACACCAACGGTAAACTTTTTCTGTCTGAGATGAGGATTTTGCCAGGTCTAATTAAATGTTAACGTGTCTCGCCTTAGTTTTTTTTATCATTTCAGCTTTCTTTTTATTATACCGTCCCCCAGTGGCTTCCCGTTGTATATGAGTGCTGCAGAGCAATAATTATATCGACGATGAAGTTATACAGATTTCGTCACTGTTTTTTCAGAGTATGATCTATTTAGGCAAGAAAAATTATTAGATCTTGGAATACTTTCGAAAGATATTCATTTTCATCGAGACCTGGAGAATTCATCCCAAAGAATGAACCGCAATACTGTATTGCCTATGATATGCTGGACTAGGATTGCTCGTGACATTCTAGATGGCAACATAAATTACCTACCAAAAATTCAAGAAAAGTCGTGAGCAGAAGCTTTTGAGCGCTCGTTCTTTGGTTGTGAGATCATCTTCTCTACACCTCGGTCCATCCCAGGAAATGTACACGAAAGTGTCGACATGCAATTTCTATGTGTATGAACTTTCAGCTTTCTTTTGAGAGTGGAAATTAGATTCAGTTCAGTTAGGAAGTAGCTTCTATTAGACTCACTCCAAATCTTAATCTGTTAAACTTATCAATTCTTTATATGTGAAGTTGTAATTGATATTTTGATATTCTGAAACTGAATTATGTGAAAAATATAAATTAAAAAAAATGTATTCTATGGTTCTGATGATTAGTTTTCATTCTCAAAAAAAACTACCTACATTGAATTTCGATCACGAGGAGCTTCGAAATAGAGCAAAATTTATGTTCGAAATTTTTAAACATTTTCGTTGTTATCAGGTTAGCCGTGATATTATAGCGGAGAATGAGCAGGTAGCACAAAAGTTGATGTCATTCGAAAGTACACTAAATGAGGTATGTTTTACTAAAGAGAAAGCGTGTGCATAATCATCAATATTTCATCGAAAAAAACATTGAAAAAACAGGACTGATTTTGTCAACTTTAGAATCGTGTTATTCTTTTCCTAACCACGCCTGCGATAAGGGTGTTTTCTGCACACAGACTCTCTCATCTTGAGCAAATTTATTGCCCTTTTCGAATATGTGGTCAAATTTGATGAGACAACAAGGAAAACTAAATAATGATCTCTTCAGAGCAAAAACTTGAAATTTTTCGTGAAATCAAGAAATGTTAAATTGAAGAATAGCCGTCAACGTTTCGAACATGTGTTATATGACATTTTTGTGGCAAATCACTTGTATAATCACCCCTCTAAGTTTGTCCACTTCCAAAGTAGATACCCTGTATACAAGCCACCACATCCCAGGCTCATTTTTTTTTTATTTTCCAGACTCAACGTATAACGAGCGACGGCAACGGCTGGGTGGATATGGGGGACAGCCCAATCTTCGGCAGGGATAGTTCGAGTTACATCACAGTAGCGCCGGTTAGAGACGGGCCAGCAGGGTTCTTCAGACACGCAGTGTACGTCAACATACCCAAGCGAAGGATCATCCCGTTGACCCACGGGAAATATGAAGTTACTAGGATCTTGACGTGGGATCACTCTAATGATGTAATGTGAGTAGTAGACCATTCGACTTTCTTCAACAATGACAAGTATCGAATGCAAATTCTTAATTTTTTTCTTCATTCCCTGCAATTTTCTACAGTTTCACGAATCAGGAATTCAAGAACCATTCAAAAAATTTCTGTGAATTATTTTTTTAATAGAACATTTCGTGAGAGGTTTGCTGTTTAAGTTTCTGGATCGGAAAATTCATCATTATCATCAAGAGAGATAGTGGTCGATCGGCACGTTGATTACCCTTCTGCACTGCGACCAATCTTTCTTTTGTGCGTTACCATGCTAAAACTACGTTTTTCCCAGGAATCTAACCTCATTAGCAAAGCTGGTTTCTTCCTTAGGAGACTTCGCTCTTATGTCGGCTGGCGTTAATAACGCGCCACCTAGTAGAGTAAGTCTGGTTTGCGCCAGCGCAGTGCATTGGCTAAGTATGTGCTCGGTGGTTTCAGTGGCCGATTCACATAACCTACAAATGTCGGAGTTTTCTTTACCGATCTTGTGTAGGTGATATCTCACGGGACAATGCCCTGTTTAAAGGCCGATTAGCAGCCTTAACTCGTTTTTTGACAACGATAGAGCTTGTTGATCCTTCTCTTTGGAAGGTTCGATTAGTCTCTTTGCTTGTCTTTGACCGGATGTGTTTATCCAGTAAGAGTGTTTCTCCCTTTTTTCCCAAACGCCTACCTCTGCCCTAATCAGTGTAGGTGATACCCAACAGGAGGGCACGGGTCCGGTGAAGGGTGTGTTTGCTCCTCTTTTTGCAAGGGCATCAGCTCTTTCATTTCCCTTAATGTTCTGGTGGGCAGGTACCCAAGCTAAAACTAGCTTGTTGTACTTCGCCAGTGTTTTGAGGGACTGTTTGCAGCTCCAAATGGTCCTTGATCTACAATCAACGGCCATAAGCTACCTCGGTGCCATCTGACTATCAGAGGCAATGCAAATTCTGGCTCCCTTGTACTCTCTGGACAGACAGACTTGGGCGCATCTTTCTAGTTCTAGTGTTAAGATTGGCGCGTGAATCTTGAACATTTGCGTGTAATTTTTTTTTACAATTCCGAAATGGATTATCTTTCTATAGTGCATCGATGAAGTAAATTCAATTTTTGCCTACGTAGGTAAAAGTAAATTTAATCTGTGATTGATGAATTCAATCAAGACGTTTGTCGCGAAAAACTTCTAAAATCAGTTATTGTTCCGGAAATCAATAATGCTGTGCGTGAATTGATATTGAAAATCGTTATGTGACCTATCGTAAGATTGAGATAACATAAAGCATTAGTGGGACCAGCTTACATTAAATATTGCATGAACATTTGACTATAGAAAATATTTGCTCGAATTCGACACCATACAATTTGTCAACCGTTCAAGAAAATGCTAGTGTTGTTTGTATCACAAAAATGCTCAACATCAAGTGCCACTGCGATGAAATGAAAATTTGTCAATTTACTGATTTCATCGATCTACATGAAACATGATTTCCAAATACTCAAACAGTCTAGTGGTTATTATCTACTATATAAAAATAAGTCGGGTTTTCCTCCCTGACGCTATAACTGCAGAACGCAAGAACCGATTTCAACGGTTTTGCATTCGTTGGAAAGGTCTCGGGCTCCGCGAGGTTTGTAGCAACGAAAATTCAGGGAAAATTTCAAGATATCGAAAAGAACGTAAGAAATTGGTAAATTCAATGACAATTGTCAAGTTCCTCACGAGAGGGAAGTGCTTCCGAAAATGTCCTCATTTCAGAAGAAAAAGGCCAGATCCAAATGAAACAGGGTATGACTATCGTATTTTGATCGTTTTATAACGTTTATTACTAAAAATATTTGTTCCAGAAACTATAAGGAAGTAAGTGACAATTGTCAATTCAGTTTAGAGGTCAAAAAAGCTCTAGCAAATTTGCAATTTCGAGAAAGAAAACGAACAGATCCGAATCAAACAAGGTACGAATATCGTTTTTGAGTAGTTCTATAACGTTTATGAATGAAGAAATTCGTTCCAGGAATTCTGAAATAACCAGGAAGAACAAAATATTTTTGACATAGGTACGTCTGATGTGAACATTTGTTCGTTTCGAGTGGAAAACCTTATTTGAATAGGTACCTAAGTCCATATGAAATCATCAACTTCAACGTTCATTCAACGAATTCCTAACATTTCAGCCATCAAAAGCATCATTTCAGGTCGCAGTGATATTTAAGGCTTTTACTAAACCGAATTTCTCTTTTCACTGACAAATTACGTAATGGGAACAAAATTCGGGGATTATTCGTATTTTAGGAAAAAATACGCCAGGAAATGATACTTAACTGTACGAGTATGTATTATGATAATTATCGATATTTCAATATATTTTTTCGATTTCCTGATATGTTTACATGTCTTTTGATTCCTAATAAAACCCGTTGAAGTCTGAGATAAACAGTCGTCACGTGTAACCAGGCAAGTGGTGTAACGACTAACGTCTAGGTGTGTGGACCCGGTACTCTACCGGGTTCGATTTCCCTTTCGTGGCATGTTCTGTTTATTCTGGATAAGAAAATTGTTTCCAGATTCAAAGAAAGCTGATGAAAATAATTCAAAATTTTCATGTGCATGTTTTATATAGATACGTTTTAGATATATACAGGGTGTTTCTATAAATCTATCAATTATTTCACATTTCTACGTTATAACAGAAAGCTTTCAATGAAATTGAAGGGGCTTTTAAATTTCGAGTGATTTGTTATAGGAGGTGGGATTTTAAATATAGATACGTTACTTCGGATTCATACGGGGTGCTCCAATAAACATGTCGAATATTTTGAATTTCTGCATTATTACAGGGACATTTCAACAGAAACGAAGAAGTTTTTGAATTTCAAATGATTTACTATCGATGGTAGTTGGATTTATACAGGGTCTTTCAATAAAAATGATTCACCTAAAACGGTAGATCTACTGGATAGTTTGTGGACACGTATAACGCTTCAATTCAGTATTTACTTTGGATTCACTTTCATTTACTTAGAGAAGTTCAACTAAATAACACTTCATTTTTGTAATCGAAATGAATTCATTACTGTTGTGAAATGAAATAAAAGTTTTCCTTTTCAAATATGAAAAAAAAAATTTTTCTTCATCTTTTCTTTTTTTTTCTTTCATCTTTTAATCACCAAACGAAATTTTACATAAAACGAAGCCATGTGGTGGCGAAACGGAGTTCGCCTGGTTTGCTAGTTATTATTATTATTAGAACTAGGGTCGTCAAACCTAAATTAGACCTCCGAAAACTGTGACCATGTTCTCTACACTATTCATTCATGGAAACTCAAGGGGGTCATCAATTGCGTTGTGAAAACCTCCTCAGGAGTATGGTCCAGGTCCGATTTTTCCCATTCAAAATGTTTTAAGGCCAGTCAACTCTAGACACTTGCATACAGAGTGTTCAGTTGTTTCTGCTTTTCATTCACAGAGCCTGCAATCTCATCTGCTGACTTTCTTATACGGTACAAATTATATTTGTTCCGAAAGTGCCCCGCCAGCAGTCCCACCATAACCTGATGCTGAGCCAGTGATAGCTTTAAGATCTTTTTGGTATAGTGCAACGTCTTGCACGTATATGCTTTTGAAACGCCACTGGTGATCATAGAATATACATTGACAGACTGTCAACTCTATGTCAGGTAATTTTCCTTCTATGATCATCGAACCTGCGTGATGTAATGAAATTTATTTGACTTGACCTTATTTTTCCGGCTTTCCTCTGAAGGAGAAAGCATCTTTCGTATATCGTGTTATCGTGAAGAATTTTCATCTGAACTCATCGGATGTTTCGTCTGGAATTCCTAAGTTTTAGTTTTCGAGAAAAATGGTATTTATTCTCGCTCTTTGGCTTGGACCACATTCGTTGGTTTGGACCACATTCTTTGGCTTTGGCTACATTCTTTGACTTTTGACTGAAATACAATCATTGGCTGAAGCTGAGTAATTTT
Organism: Propylea japonica; assembly: GCA_013421045.1. Taxonomy (NCBI): domain Eukaryota; kingdom Metazoa; phylum Arthropoda; class Insecta; order Coleoptera; family Coccinellidae; genus Propylea; species Propylea japonica. The sequence goes on from CM024240.1 coordinate 46,523,960, forward strand.
TGGCTGTTACATTTGGCTGTACCTATATTTTCTTGGAAGTTAACTTATGGTAGAGAGCCGGAGGCATAACTTAAGTCTATCAAAGCCGACTTGAGAGTATATCCCATTACCGAGAACATCTGGCACTACAGAAGACAAGATAAAGCATTTAAAGCAGAGCCACTATTTGAACCTTTCTTTTAAGATAAGTAGTCATAAGTTTGTGTAGTTTGAGAGATTGTGATTGGAACTGAAATTTAGATTTGTACATCTTGTTCTCTTTATAATATATTGTTGAAAAGCTGACTAAGAGTTTTTTTGCTGGGGTAATCAAGCCTCCCCTGAGAAATTAGTATTATAATCTCATGCTCGAATACCCATCAGGTAAAAGTTAACGTTACAATAGGTATTGAAAACATCACGAATTTCTTGGCCTGTGTAAGTTCAGGAGAATTTCTCCAGAAGGTTAATTTGCTATTCAGCTGCAATTGCTGGGCTGCTGTCTTATATTGTCTTTTTCAAGTCTACAGAAACGCTCAGGTTCAGCAGCTGTTTACCTTGATGCACTGTTTGCAAGTTCATCGATCTTTTCATTTCATGAATGCCATAATGTTCTGGTAACCATAGTAGAGTCACTTTATTGCCTCTTCAGTTGCTTCATGGCATTCCCGGGTCAGTAGAGTGAATCCAAGGATATCAGCCTGACCTGGCTCTCGATGGTGATGTATCGAAATCGAAGATGGTTGGCATAAAATCCTTTTGGTTGATTCAATATCCTCATGTATACAACTCAGTCTCCAGACAAGAGTTTCCAGTTAAGGAATATAATATTTTGTTATTTCCAGCAGGCTACATTTCCTCACATAAATATGTAAGGAAGGCAGATCAAGTATGAACTCAAGTGCTACTGTAAGCGCTGTGCGCCCAGCTCCTGTCACACCAGTACAAGCAAGGCTTTATAGTTCCTGCAACCGGCTGCGTGTGCTAACCTCTTTGGTTTTTGTCCACATAGCTGATTAGGGCTGCCATACGTCCCGGTACGCCGGGACATGTCCCGGTTTGAAGCATTGAGTCCCGGTGTCCCCGTCAGTTATTCAATTGTCCCGGTCAGTAATTTGAATTTGGTTGTTATCCTGTAATTTTTTTGTATTTCTAACCGTTTTCAAGAAAAAAATTATTGAACGATTTTATGTTATTCGCTGAATGAAAAAATAATAGAAATACTCGAAAGATATGCCCAAAATTTGCTTTTATTTTGATACCTCGTCATCTGAGACTCAATCTAAGCCGAGATCTAAGCTTATTCAATATCAACATACAATCTTTCAATAATTTTTTACTCGAAAACGGTTAGAGATACAAAAAAATTACAGAAGTCAAAAAAGTTTTTAAGTTAAACGAAGATATCAAAATTGATTATACGCTAATCAGTGGCGTACCGCAAAAAAGGTTGAGAGGGAAAAAGACATGGCTCCAAAAAAGAAAACACCCTGTAGACGCAATGAAGGAGACTGTTGAAAATTGCTCGCATTCCAAATTTCGACTGAATATCTCAAAAACTGCAGGAGTTATGAAGAAATTTCAACACCCTGTAGCAGCGTAAAGAAACTTTTACGGACCTAGTTGTGACAAACTATTATGTAACACCCTGTATATATAACACCTAAATAGACCTATACGATAAGCTTTTTTTTCAGGGTATATTAACCTATTTTTGTGCCACTCGTCCCGGTAGAAGCTCAAACATTTATGGCAGCCCTAAGCTAGATAGATAATGCCAAAGATTACAATAGGCTGTGTATAACCACAATTCATCTATTGGTTAACATACCAGAACAATAAACTTGAGGTTTTAGAGTTAATAGGATCGAGATAACTTAAATCTATATTTATTGTGTCAGTATATTGAAGAGTTAAATAGAATCCGTTTGAAGACTTTTTTTTAACATTGAATGCTGTGAATTGTGATCGGTAAATTAAACATCCGGAATCAGAAAATGGAGTTCCTGCATTGCTATTTCATATTAACAATATGATTTCCAGCCTCAAGCCAACAAGTTGCAAGTTGGCTTGAAGTTATCATTTTCGTACACACGAAACAAACTCATAAACTGCCCAATAATGATTAAAATGCTCAAATGAATTAAGGCAGACGGTTCGAGTGATCAAAGCAGTTTAAATGCTTCTACGTTAACTTATCATTCGATAGTTGCGTAGATAATGGATATTTGGAATGAGATCCGGGGCCATGGAGCGTTTCCTTAGGAGTTATTGGAACATAATCAATTCAGGGTCTCATTGAATGTCGTTGCGGAAGTTTATTTGATCTCGAGTCGATACTGTGATGAATTGGCCTTAATATTCGTCGTGAGGCTGCAACCGAGAGACCTTCAGTTTATTTCGTACCAGATCGAAGCTGTTGAATGGTGTTCAAAATCGAGAGTTTTGATATTTTCAGACTGTTCCTAAGGCACATAGGTCGGTTTCACAAAACTCCAATCACCTTGATTATTGAAATGTCATCATTTCTCTGCAATTTTCAGTTCATTTTTGACATAAACCATCGACTTAATTCAAAATAAACGATTTGATTGCCCAATCAAGCTTTGTGAAACCTACGATAAGGCAGTTATAGTCCTTTCACGAAAGTTCTAGCGCATAGTAGGCGTTTGTTTATTTATCTGAAGTTGGCAGTATTTGCTGTCATAACGTAAAATAAAGTCAACGTTGCCGAATGTACCCGGCCTCGTCCGACGAGCTTCTGAGTTATCACAGAACTCCATGTTATATTGACAATATTACGTATAAATCTGACAGGAAAATAAACAACATAACCTAAAATTTCAATACACACAGTGGAATAATATACCAAATTTTCATGGCCAACCGACGGCTCAACCTTTCGTGAACGGACTATACATAAATTTGACGCAGTAATTGCAACCGAATTAAAATGTTTATATAGGTATCTACAGGTTGTCCTAGGCTGTTTTCGCAAACTTACTCAAAGCATGCTCTGCTTACTCGAAAGCGTTCAGTAACTCACTTTATCCTATCAGAGTATGTATTCTCGATCGTTCAGAAACTTTCTCCCTGCTTCTTTGCAGAGTATTCGGTACTCTGAAAGGTTATTTGAATTATATAAAAGCATTATGCATTCTTTGTCATTCATTCGAGAAAATATTTCTGGTTTGAGTTTAAAGCTTTTTTCGACGTTTGTTAACACTTTTGAGTAAATATCTCTATTTTATTACGATAAACTGAAAATTCATAAGTTTTATGGGTTGGCAGTAATACCCGTAAACAATAGCAAACTGACATTATAAAACTGAATCTGATAAAGCATAATGTTGATTGTAATAATCTGCAAGGTGAAAACAACTACCAATAACCATACAACTTCAATATTCGATTGCACAAATGAGGTGGAGCTCAAATATTATGAAGTAGCTTTTAACTGAAGTACCATTCATTCGCCAATCTCACGCCTAAACCAACGATGTATATTGCCCATCAAGAAACGATAATCTTGCTAATATTGATTATGTTTTTTGATAAAAATAACCAAGAATTTTGTAGATTACAAAGAAATTACTGCAGAAGCTCATGGGATCATCGAGAAGGAACTAGAATTGCTGAAAGGAATTTATGCTCAAAAAGACTGTACTACTCATACTCACATATTAGGTTCAGTTGAGAGAATTATTATTTCCAGGTATTTTAATAGAACTTCCATGAATTTACATATTTTTTATTCGGAGAATTTCCGTTTAACTCGTGCAAAATATTCATCATACTCAATTCGGTTTATGAGCCCATTATCGTAGTTTTCATTCTGGTAAACCCCAAGTAGGTATTCAACATGGTCCAGATCCATAATCCCCAATAGTTTCTATATCAACTTATCAACCTATGATAACTCAGTTCCAGATTAATTTCAAAAAAAGTTACTTGAAGAAACATGTCGAAATTCATGGGATCATTCTGTGCTACCATATATTAAAAGTATAAATTTCTTCCCGATCTGAACCAAAAAAAACTATTCATTAATGTGTTCAATTGCGCAGAAAAATTAATGTTCAACATTAATGTACTACCCAAAGACCCACTCTTTACATAAATTCGGGTCAACTGAGGGAATGAACATTTCTCAGTATTTCACTTGAAACTTCAATGAATTTCATTATTCCATATTTTCTCGTCGGAGAATTTCCGTTTAACTCGTGCATCAAGCTCAATCGGTATATAAGCCCATTATCGATGTTCTTCTTCTCTGTGCGGTGCCTTACCGGCCGAACTGAGGCCTAGTGGCCCATTGTTCACCCGCATCGTTCCATAGAGACTCAGCTAGTCAGACACGAAGACAGAAACGTTCGCGAGCCTGCCAGGAGTGGTCCCTCTCACCATAGGAATAGAAGGTGTTGGATTTCCTAGGTGTGTTGACCTTAACTCAGTAAGGTTTCCACAGTTGAACAAAATATGCTCATCCGTTTCATCAGTACTCCTGCACCACCGGCATAGGGAGCAGCTCGTCAGTCCCATTCTCTTCAAATGCTTGTTAAACAGGTGACCAGTCAATGCACCAGTCACCAGACCGAGTTGTTCCTCTCCAGCACAACAGAAGCCTATTAACCTCAGATCGCGAGGACGGTCTCTCAATGAGAATCCTCGACCACCTCAGGCCCACCCCTGCGCTCCATTCCGAGGAAAATTCCTGTTCAGCCAGTTCCTGAAGAAACTTCTGACAGATGTGCGACAGATTGGCAGCCAAGGCTTCGGACCAACAAATGCTAATCCGGCTCCCCGCCTAGCCAGTTCATCTGCCTTGACGTTACCAGGTATATCCGCATGAGCCGGACACCAGATTACTTTCAAAAAGTTATCAGAGCCCAGCCGACGCAGAGCTTTCCTGCATTCTTCTACCAAAAGAGAATCAACTCTAACATCGGATAGAGATTTCAGAGTTCCCTGGCTGTCGCAACATATATAAATGTGCTGGCCAGAGTATCCCCTGCGAATATTTTCCAGTGCGCATGCAAGAACCGCAAATAGCTCAGCCTGCACAATGGAACAGTCCTTTCCCAGAGGGATAGCCTGATTGAAGTGAGGACCCACGATTCCGGCCCCAGACCCTGTTGCTGTGACAGAGCCATCAGTGAACCAGGTGGGACCTCTGGACTAAGAAGCATGTTTGATGAAGACCATAGGTCTCTGTCGGGAACAATTACCCTGTAGGGTTCGTCGAAGTAGAACCTAGTGCCCGCGCGGTCACCTCTTTGGAGAAGGGGAGCGTGAGCATCCTTAACCATTTTGAGGGCCCTTGCGTGCCCAGTGACGATGTTCTCTTATGAGAATTCTGGTAAACCCCATAGAGGTATTCAACACCAGCACGGACACGGTTGTTTATATTATTAGACTACCAAAATGTTACTTAGTTTGATTGCGTAATTAGAATTGATTTGCATTTTACAACAACTGGACCATTTACTTTTTCAGAATCTGTATAAATCAATGTTTTTAGAATGATGATTCACAAGGTTTAATCAGACCTATTTAACGCCAGTTCATTAAACTTCATATATTTTTCATCACGAACGTAAAGAGCCTTTTTAATTTAATTTGGATATGCTTTTCATATGAATCGATATCATTTTAGATATAAAAGAAGTTCTGTTGACACTTCGCCAAAAACAGCGAAAAAAACCGCATAAGAATAACTTTTCAATGCAGAGTAACGAATATGGGTTGAAAATTAATCATCATAGGAATCGCTGAACTCAAAGACAAAAATAGATAAAGAATTTCATAATGTTAAATTAATTATAGTACCTAAAGAAACAAATTCAAAAAGAATAGGAAATAGTTTCTATATCAACTTATCAACCTATTATAACTTAGTTCCCGATTAATTTCAAAAAAAGTTACTTCAAGGAACATTTCGAAATTCATGGGATCATTCCATGTTACCTTATATTAAAAGTTTCAATTTCTTCCAGATCCGACCCAAAAAAAACTATTCATTAATATTGTGTTCTTTTGCGGAGAGTAATTCATGTTCAGCAATAATGTACTACCCAAAGACCCACTCTTTACATAAATTCAAGTCAATTAAGGGAATGAATATTTCTCTGTATTTCTATACTGATGGACAAAATTAGCGCACCACCTAAAATTTCGTTGAATTTCAACAATTGATATCTTCCCAATCTCTAGTCAGATTCCAATTTTTTTTTCAGATTGTAGCTCTGTTATTGTCGAATTTCCTCCATCAAACAGAAGTCCCAAAAATAAAATCTTCATGTTGTTTAAATAATGTCATGTTTTATAGTCAAATTTTAACGTCTTCTGTGGGCAAGGCCAGGTTGCTGCGGCATATAAAAACAATAAAGAGTTGTACCCTTGTATCTCTTGAGTATTTTGTTTTTTCAAAAATCAATTTGTCTTGAAATCGTCCAGAGATATTCAACATTTTATCAACTCTTGTATTTTATGCATTAGCCATTTTTGCAACCATTTGTCCGATTTGAATTTTTTTTTAGTTTATCTCTTTTTTTGGCGAATATCATACTACAATAAGATTTTCAAAAAAACAAATGCATCATGCTGTACAGGCGTTTGAATTTTCTGTTTTTTGTCATTACAGTTTAACGCCTTCTGTGGGCAATATCAGATACCTCAGTCTTTTAAAAACTATTCAGTTATGTAGCCTGATGTTTCCTGAGCATTTTGTTCTTTTAAAAAACGAAAACGTTTGGGATCTGCTTAAACTACGTATTCAACGTCGAATGAAAAGAATATTAAAGTAAAGAAGCGTCCTTCACTCAGTTCAGACTTATTGAATCTTCTTTTTGCAGTTTTTGATGAAATTGCAACATTTCGGACATCTCAAAAGCAGGTAAAATTAAACGCAAAACAATGCCACACTTATTGAAATTAATGATTATCGATAATAACAATTTATTTGTTGACAGTGACAACTGTAAACCCCAGTACTACTTGGCTGAAAATATTCATTGTCAATATATTGTATGAAATGCAAGATGTTATAAAAATGTGAATATCTCTGGGAGGGTACAAGTTAAATTGCTTTTCAAAAAAGGAAACATCAGGCTACATCACTGTATAGTGTTTAGAAGCCTCAGGTATCTGGTATTGCCCACAGAAGGCGTTAAACTGTAATGAAAAAAACCCGAAAATTCAAACGCCCTGTACAGCATGATGCATTTCCTTTTTTGAACACCTCATTGTAGTACGATATTCGCCAATAAAAGAGCTAAAACTAAAAAAAAACATTCAAATCGGACAAATGGTTGCGAACATATTCATGGCTAATGCATAAAATACAAGAGTTGATAAAATGTTGAATATCTCTGGACGATTCCAAGATGTATTGGTTTTCAAAAAAACAAACTACTCAAGAGATACTAGGGTACAACGCTTTATTGTTTTTATATGCCTCAGCAACCTGGGATTGCCCACAGAAGACGTTGAAATTTGACTTTAAATTATGACCTTATTTAAACACCCTGTACAACATGAAGATTTTATTTTTTTGACTTCTGTTAAATGAAGGAAATTGACAATAGCAGAGCTACAATCGAAAAGAAAAAACATTGAAATCCGACTAAAGATTGGGAAGATATCAATTGTTAAAATTCAACGAAATTTAAGGTGGTGCGCTAATTTTGTCCATCAGTATATATCAACTTATCAACATATCGAAATTCATGGGATCATTCTGCGCTAGTATAAATTTGTTCCAGATCCGAACCAAAAAAAACTATTCATTAATGTGGTCAGTTGGAGAGAAATTCATGTTCAACATTAATGTACCAATCAAAAACCCACTCTTTACATAAATTCGGGTCGAATGAGGGAATGAACATTTCTCGGAATTTCACTTGAAACTTCAATGAATTACCATATTTTCTATTCGGAGAATTCCCGTTTAACTTCTGCAAAATATCCATCATGCTCGATTCAGTATATGAGCCCATTATCGTAGTTCTCTTATGAGAATTCTGGTAAACCCCAAGGAGGTATTCAACAACAGCACGTACACGGCTGTTTATATTATTAGATTACCAGTATGTTACCTAGTTTGATTGCGTAATTAGACTTGATTTGAGTAATTTGGCCCTTAGGATTCAAATCCTAAAGGGCTTTCTGGTATGAAGACTATATAATGTATGATGATGAAACGACTCGATGTTCATTTATCTAATGAAGGCAATTATCGTCATTATCAAATTACTTACTTAGAATTAATTCTGCCAGGTTAAGTGAGAAAAAATAAAATAGCTTATCGTTTCTTCAGCTGATTTTTGTCATTGGAACCCAGATTATTTTGATATCAGCACACAGTTTTCTGATGGGATTTTCGGTTATTGACCTGAAAGCTGCTTCTGTATTTCTTACGTTTCAGTTATTCTTAACTGTGAGAATTGAATAAGGTTTTCCTCTTTTATCCGTAATTTTAGAATTTTGGACAGGGAGTGGCCTCAAACCATTCGGATAGAATCATTGATGAAGAATTCTAGGTCAAAAGTGATTCTGCCCTCCGATCGTGAACAAGATTGAGCTGAGGCTTTGAAATTTCGAGGATTCGAACCTTATATTTTAAAGGGTGTCCCAAAATTAACGCAAGATTTGAATTAAATAGAAAACGCCGTTTTTAGTCTTTTGATAGTTATATTTTTATTGACTCGTAAAGTACATAGGATAGGGTTATGTATGGAATAACACATCGGACAATGGCCTTCACGGCTTTGCATGCACATGCGCACTCTTTTGTTGGAATTTTCCATGACCATTCTGCATAAATGTGGCTGAATTTCGTTGATGCAGCGTTGAATCTCCTCCTTTAATGCACGGGTGGTTGTGGGCTTGTTGACATAGACTTGCGATTTCAAATAACCCCATAAAAAGTCTAATGGTGTTAAATCACACCATCTAGGAGACCAATTTTGATCACCGAAACGAGAGAGTACACGACCTGGAAATGTCTCATGCAGTAATTGAATTGTTTCACGGGCTGTATGACATGTGGCAGATTTATCTGTACGATCTGTGGTCACGTGACTAAAAAATCCGTCCGCGCTCGCGGAGGTCAATGCCGAACGCCCCTACTGTTAGCTGTCAAATTGCTTTTTTTTCAGTGTTGCCAACACTTCCTGCACACATGGCGGCAAATTCAAATCTTGCGTTAATTTTGGGACACTCTTTATTATGCTGTAGTTGAATTCGTTCGCGAGTAAAATCAATCCAGAGTTGTTTTTTTTTCATTCTAACACAAATGGGGTCAGCAACTATGGCTATGTTCCCAGTATCCGTAGTTATTTGAGTTCTTTGCGATGTGAAGACGCCACACCACCACCAAGACTTTTCACAACGTCCATGCCCTCGCCGGAATTCGAACCCGGGACCACTCAGGCCAGAGCGCTACCTCTGAGCCACCAATGGCCGACAGTTGTTTAGGTGTTAGTGGAATTTTAAAATCTCACTATTTTCCCAATATTTCCGAAATCACATTTTTGATCAACTCAAAATCCGGTATCTGGAAGGAAAATAATGACATACACATTTTTGCCGAAGTGTGTGAAAATCGTACCGTTAGATAACTCTCGAGAAAATATTTTATCTGTGAGATGTGGACCGATAAATTACTGGTTATTCCTCTCAAATAGGAGGAGTAAGGGTCTTGAAATTTTCACAGAAGAAACAATACCTCCATATGTCTCTATTCTTTTGTGAGAAGAAAAATTGGATGTTGTGATTTGAAGTTACTTTTACTCGAAGTTAGTTTTATTGTTTTTTCAATATTTATGAACTTGCAAATCCATTCAATGTTAAACTTAATATACAGAACTAAGACAATGACCCCCCCATGCCACCCAAAATTCTAGGTAGTCTTATAAGAAGAATTGACGACACCTTCCTGGCGGGTTTATCAACATTCTCATATCACAGAATTCTTGTTTGTTCCGGGATCCACTTTTCGAAAATTTGATGTACAGGGTGTTTTATAAAATGTGAAATAAAGAATATGAAATGGACAAAATGTCCGCTCTGACAGTCGCACAGAAATTTCCGGATACTCAAAGTTCACAGAGCCTATCAGTTGTCATAGCGAAGAAGAAGAAAAACACATCAAAACCAAAATAATATAAAGGAATCAATACGGTACTGACAATCTACGCAGTTTATACCAGAGGAGGGCTTCTGTAAATCCATTTCTATAATTCTTCCACGATTTTCCGAAGTACAACTTTACTGAGGCCAAATAATTCCAACCACTGCTTTTGAACTAACCAAAATGACAACACCACCAACCTCACAATTTTAAATAATAAACAAACCGCTTTCTGATGGAAAACAATTCGTGACAAAGGTAGGTAAATGAAGTGAAGAATCACAACAATGAGGAAATTTAGTAAATTAACAATTCAAGTAAGTTTACTAACTAATAATTTTCGAAAAGGATTTAGGAAATTTGGAAAAACTACATTTTATGGTAACTCAAAACAATAACGTTACAAATATAATTTTCTCAATCAGAGCCTCTGCGCTATCAGTAAGCCATTATATGCGAATATTTTCCACTGACCCATACCCTGAAATTTTCATATAGATCCATGCAGGCGTTCAAGAGCTATGCCATTTGAAAATATCTGTAGAAATACATAAAACATCCTGTATCTCTTAAACAAATATTTTTAGGACATATTTCAAACACTGATTCAAGCTCACCAAAATGCATCTGCCCTGAAAGCCTGTACAATCATTAGTGAAACACCCTGTATATTTCATAATCTGTTATTAATTAGTAACCAACCAATATTGACATATCCCTTTCATCGGCGGTATATTCTTTCAAATGCATTGAAGCTCATAGACAACTTATATGATTTCACATATACAGTTTCGGAAATTCGCATCGGAAACATACAAAATTCAATGCATCAGAGAAAGAATTTTGCCGTACAGTTGAACAGTGTATTCGAAAGATTTACGTGCTGAATAAACCAATATCATGGGCAACTCAAAGTAGTCGAATCGATTATTACGCGTATCCTGACTCATTGACTCACGGACTACCCGTGTTATTCGACCTTAGACAAGTCTAAAGTCGCGTCCACACTATGCCGAACGACATCATTCGACACGTTGAGGGCCAACACGTTCGATTCAACATCGGTGTGGACGTGAATCATTCGATTCGACTTCCTTTGATCTGGACCGCGCTCATCCGGGTTGGAAGCGACATGATTCGATTCGACTTCTACAACGTCCACACTTATTCGACTTTGTCGAACGACACAAGTCGAATGATGCCGTTCGGCATAATGTGGACGGTCGACTTAAGGAGACAACCTTAGACAAATCTAAGGAGACAACCATATTATTCACTGGACCATCCGTTGCGTCAAACGAAAGCGGAACATAGCACGTAAATCTGTCGAATATAAAACTGTTCAACTGGAAGGCAAAATACGCTCTCTAATGCATTCAATATCGAATCTTTTCGATGTGAATTTCCGAACCTGTATACTCAAACTCAATCCTTGTTCATAGTGATTGAAAAATTAATTCGATTTTTCTCACCAATAAGGGCCTCTATTTTCCGAATCTCTTTAAAAATGAAAATCCTATTACATTGGTGTAGAGGAATTAGACACGAAACAAGTTGGCAAAAGCTTCCGATGTCAATCAACTACTCAAATAATCTTCTGAAATAGTATTACATAGGCAATTGAACTTAAAATGCAAACTTGAAAGTCGAACATTGACATCTAGAGACTTCTCTTGCATGATTATAAGCTTTCAAAGTGAAGCAACGCTTGGCTCCGACGATATAATCCTCAATAACCTGAATTATTCTCGAATAATACCTTCAACAATCATAATCGATTCAAACCGGATTGAGGGCGATCCCATTTCGGCTGATTGATCTTGTTGGAGAATGAAATAGGTAAACGCTGTTTACTCAACTACAATACATAACTGTTTAATGGATATATCCCAGAATTTCCTATTGCTTCTGTGCTAGGTAGACATTCAAAGGTTATTTATAGCTTGATGGTTACCCTTCCTGCTATGAATTACAACAATCTGTCACTGTCCCTACCCAATTCCAATGTTTGAGTCAACATTAATTATTGTTTAGATGAGGCGAATTGGGTTACCTGCTTCCAACAGAAGTTGATTTGTAACAACTCTTCGTGAATGTTGAAATCGACAGTTTTCAGACTCTATGCTCTTTTGGGCCTAATGGTTGGTTGAATACTAACGGGTGGGCCATCTAGCGTTTTAAATTTGAACTATCTATATTTCGACATTGGAAACGTCAAATACCATTCGGAAAGTGACAGATATTCAGTAAAACGTCTAAAATTTACGAAATGGGTCGCTATTCGCTAGAAGAAAATGGGAAATATTGAAAACTTTTTTCCAAAGTGGTGAGTCTTCAAAATCATCTTTTCGGAAGAGGCTCATTTCCACCTCGGTGGTTACGTTAACAAGCAGAATTGTCGCATTTGGGGCACAGAAAACCCGCACGTAATTGTTGAGAAGCCAATGCCCCAGCACGAGTCACTGTATGGTGCGGATTTTGGTCTGGTGGAATCATCGGCCCAAGAGGTGATGTGAATTGGCCTCCCAGAAGCTGCGATTTAACTCCGTTGGACTATTTTCTGTGGGGAGCTGTTAAAGATAAATGTTACGCCAACTATCCAGAAACAATTCAAGATCTAAAGTACGAGATTCAAGCTGCTGTTGCTGCCATAAGGCCTGAAACCATCGAGAAAGTACTCCAAAATTGGGTGGAATCGGATAAGCTACTGTAAACTCAGCCGTGGTGGTCATTTGTCCGAAATTGTTTTCCACAAATGAATTTCATAAAACAACCTTTCAAATAAATGTTAGACCTTTGAAAAATATCAAGCCTTTTTTTATTGACTTTTTAAGTTTAAAATTTTACATGGCCCACCCTTTAGGTAAACTAACGAAGACAGGGTGTTTTATTCGTGAATGAACGCTGTTAACTCCACTACAATTCATAACTGTTCATTATATATATCCCAGAATTTCCTATTGCTTCTGTGTTAGGTAGACATTCAAAGGTTATTTATAGATTGATGGTTACCCTTCCTGCTATGAATTACAACAATCTGTCACTGTCCGTGTCCAATTCCAATGTTTGACAACATTAATTATTGTTCAGATGAGGCGAATTGGGTTACCTGCTTCCAACAGAAGTTGATTTGTTACAACTGTCCATGAATGTTGAAATCGACAGGTTTCAGGCTCTATGTTCTTTGGGGCCTAATGATTGGTTTGAATAGTAGGTAAACTAACGAAGACAGGGTGTTTTATTCGTGAATGAACGCTGTTAACTCCACTACAATTCATAACTGTTCATTGGATATATCCCAGATTTCCTATGGCTTCTGTGTTAGGTAGGCATTCAAAGGTTATTTATAGATTGATGGTTACCCTTCCTGCTATGAATGACGACAATCTGTCACTGTCCGTGTCCAATTCCAAGGTTTGAGTCAACATTAATTATTTATTGAAATATATTCTGGGAGGATTCTGCATTTCTTAGAAACTTTATAGGTTTTCACTCCCAGTCTCTGAAACATAAATAATTAAAAATGTTTGATTAAGGCAAGGATTAAGGGGAAGTGCTCCTGCGAAAATCTTTACACTTATTTGTCAGGAGCAAATTGATCTTGAAAAAAATCGTTGCCTAACAGTAAAACTGGAAAATAAACAATTAAAAGGATATTGTAACGTTTCGGTGGCTATATTAGACCTTCTTCAGACAAACTCTGAAATTCTTCAGAATTGTGTATTTTCTCATTTGTAATCTGATTGACATTGATAGTTTTTGAAACATAGATAAATTGAAAATAGTAATCATCGAAATGAATACAATCTTCAATTTATAGGCTCACAGAACCTTCTTCATGCGGACTGGGATGATTTATTCAAGATGTTGTCAATGAGGGAAGAGACGGACCGGTTTCGGCCTTATTAGGCCTCGTCAGTATCCCATATCCCTCAGAGACAACATCCTATTGAAAAACTTCTACATTTAAGACCACTTGTAAGACTCTATCGAGTATTATCACCCACAGATGGTGACATCTAGTAGTGAGTAGTGTCAAAATGAGAAGTTCAATCATCACAGATCGCATGCTGAAAGCACTGATTTTTTTTATCTTAAAATCACTTGGCTTCACAGCCGCCAAAAATTGGGTGTTTCCATCACTCGGAGAAACTTGCATGAATCCCAGAATTTCCTATTGCTTCTGTGCTAGGTAGACATTCAAAGGTTATTTATAGCTTGATGGTTACCCTTCCTGCTATGAATTACATTAATCTGTCACTGTCTCTACCCATTCCAATGTTTGAGTCAACATTAATTATTGTTTAGATGAGGCGAATTGGGTTACCTGCTTCCAACAGAAGTTGATTTGTTACAACTCTCCGTGAATGTTGAAATCGACAGTTTTCAGACTCTATGCTCTTTTGGGCCTAATGGTTGGTTTGAATACTAGGTAAACTAACGAAGACAGGGTGTTTTATTCGTGAATGAACGCTGTTAACTCCACTACAATTCATAACTGTTCATTGGATATATCCCAGAATTTCCTATTGCTTCTGTGTTAGGTAGACATTCAAAGGTTATTTATAGATTGATGGTTACCCTTCCTGCTATGAATTACGACAATCTGTCACTGTCCGTGTCCAATTCCAAGGTTTGAGTCAACATTAATTATTGTTCAGATGAGGCGAATTGGGTTACCTGCTTTCAACAGAAGTTGATTTGTTACAACTGTCCATGAATGTTGAAATCGACAGGTTTCAGGCTCTATGCTCTTTGGGGCCTAATGATTGGTTTGAATAGTAGGTAAACTAACGAAGACAGGGTGTTTTATTCGTGAATGAACGCTGTTAACTCCACTACAATTCATAACTGTTCATTGGATATATCACAGAATTTCCTATTGCTTCTGTGTTAGGTAGACATTCAAAGGTTATTTTTGTACAACTGTCAAAAAAACTTGACTTTTCTTCATCACTATGGATGCGTAAAATATTACTTTTTTTCACCGTTAAAAATAGTTATTTATTATACAAGGGAAAAAGTAGGTATTAGATTTTAGCTCGAGGTTATATATTGTTTCCCGACGCGAAGCGGAGGGAGACAAAAAACCGAGAGCTAAAATCTACTATTTTTCCCGTGTATAATACACTATTTTTTTCTGTGACAAGAAAAACAACGATTTAATAGTGAAAGGAATATAACTTCTCACGAAATTACTTTTTTCCCCGGGAAAAAAGTGAGTACTTTTTTCCCGGCTACATAGAGAATCATTTTTTTGACAGGGAAAAAAGCAATCTCGTAAAAAGTCATATTTTGTGACCTGTCAAGAGATATAAAATGTCACATTTTTTTCCCGTCAGAAAAAAAAAGTCTTTTTTTCACCGTTAAAAAAAGTCTTTTTTTCACTGCTGATAACTAAAATTAGAACAACTTAAAAATAATGAATATTTTAATTAGGTACAACTAATTTCACAAAATATGATTGTATCTGTACCTTATGAAGTAAATTAGTTTCGTCATCAGCATCTCTGAGGAATTTATTGATATTATCCCTCCATAACACTTTAGATTTCTTTCCTCGGTATCCGACGCCTTTGTTCTTAATAAGCTGGACCAATTTTGAAAAATTCCTTATATCAATATTTTCCTTGACATTCGATGTTTTTTTTAACATTGAGCTCCATAACTTGGAAGGTTTAAAAATTTTTTATTTTTCCTCGAAATAGCATGTGAGCACATTTTCAGAAAACCTTTTTTACGTTGTTCTTGTTGCGCCATTCTCGAAATTGGTTATATGTTTTCTCATATTATTAGCTTTGATTTGGCTGGTAACATATAAGATACAATTATATTTGCTTCTTCAGCCATATCTGCGGGGGTATCACTACCACTATCATATTCAACATTCATCTTCTTTAAAATAATTCGAAATTGAAACAACTATACTCCGTTCACGAAAGGTTGAGCACATAGTAGGCGTTTCTTTATTTATCTGAAGTTGGCAGTATTTGCTGTCATAACGTAAAATAAATTCAATGTTGCCGAATGTACCCGGCCTCGTCCGACGAGCTTGCGAGTTATCAGAGAACTATATGTTATATTGACAACATTGCGTATCAATCTGACAAGAAAATAAACATCATAACCTTAAATTTTAATATACACAGTGGAAAATACCAAATTTCCATGGCCAACCGACGGCTCAACCTTTCGTGAACGGACTATACGAGCAAATACTGTCAAAGATTCAAACAATTTCAACAAACTGTTTCTATAGTTACGACACAGAAAGATCACTGGATTCATTTAAATATTGTACTGAAAGCATTATCTTCAATGATTATACGTATTTCAGACGATGTAAATTCACATTCACAGTTGTACAAAAAATGTTGTTTGTATTTCGTGCGTATGAATTCGTGTTTTCATGGCACATTCGAGTGAATTTTTGGCCTCGACCTGCGGTCTCGGCCAAAATTGACACTCTCATGTGCCATGAAAAAAACACTCATTTTACGCACTTAATACAAAAATAACTATTATAGATTGATGGTTACCCTTCCTGCTATGAATTAATCTGTCACTGTCCCTACCCAATTCCAATGTTTGAGTCAACATTAATTATTGTTTAAATGAGGCGAATTGGGTTACCTGCTTCCAACAGAAGTTGATTTGTTACAACTCTCCGTGAATGTTGAAATCGACAGTTTTCAGACTGTATGATCTTTTGGCCTAATGGTTGGTTTGAATACTAGGTAAACTAACGAAGACAGGGTTTTTATTCGTGAATGAACGCTGTTAACTCCACTACAATTCATAACTGTTCATTGGATATATCCCAGAATTTCCTATTGCTTCTGTGTTAGGTAGGCATTCAAAGGTTATTTATAGATTGATGGTTACCCTTCCTGCTATGAATGACGACAATCTGTCACTGTCCGTGTCCAATTCCAGGTTTGAGTCAACATTAATTATTTATTGAAATATATTCTGGGAGGATTCTGCATTTCTTAGAAACTTTATAGGTTTTCACTCCCAGTCTCTGAAACATAAATAATTAAAAATATTTGATTAAGGTGAAGTGCTCCTGCGAAAATCTTTGCACTTATTTGTCAGGAGCAAATTGGTCTTGAAAAAAATCGTTGCCTAACAGTAAAACTGAAAATAAAACAAATTCAAAGGATATTGTAACGTTTCGGTGGCTATATCAGACGCCTTCTTCAGACAAACTCTAAAATTCTTCAGAATTGTGTATTTTCTCATTTGTAATCTGATTGACATTGATAGTTGTCAATCTATAGAGATGTTGATTTATTTGATTTTGAAATTTCCTGATGTCACTTCCTTCCTCAATAAATCAATCCAAATACGATCTTATATTATATTATTATCTTATATTATATCCTTTTACCTCCTTGAGCCAGTAAACCCGTTACCTTGCGTGTATTGTTTTATATTTTATTTGTTTCTCATTTGTAAAAAGGTTAGATAAATTCCAAAAAAATCTCAAGAATTTGTCGCAAATGTCGTAAGTTGCATTATTTATGATTATTTATGACATCGGAAAATTATGACAACTGTCAGTGGCTTTACGAGAGGAAAGTCCTTCAAGAATATTTGCTCATTTCTGATGAAAAAGGCCACATCCAATGAAACAAGGCATGAATATCGTTTTAAATACTTTTATAACGTTTATTACTAAGAATATTTGGTCCAGGAACGATGAAATTAGACGAATAAATGAAATTAGAAGCGAGTACGTGAAACTGTCAGTGAGTTTTCAGGTCAAAAAACCTCTAGGATATTTGCAATTCTGAGAAGGAAAACATATAGATACGAATAAAACAAGGTACGAATATCGTTTTCGAATAGTTCGAGAACGTTTATTGAGAAATACATTTGTTCCAGGAACTCTGAAATTACAACATTCTTATATTTATGTTTCAGAGACTGGGAGTGAAAACCTATAAAGTTTCTAAGAAACATTAATTATTGTTCAGATGAGGCGAATTGGGTTACCTGCTTTCAACAGAAGTTGATTTGTTACAACTGTCCATGAATGTTGAAATCGACAGGTTTCAGGCTCTATGCTCTTTGGGGCCTAATGATTGGTTTGAATAGTAGGTAAACTAACGAATACAGGGTGTTTATTCGTGAATGAACGCTGTTTACTCAACTACAATACATAAGCACTGGGAAAACATTACATTGCTAAGTAAAAGAGAGGAATGGGAACGGGAATACACCGACTGTAACCTCAAAGAAAAAACCGTAAAATGGTATACAGATGGTTCCAAAACCTCTACAGGATCTGTCGCTGGGATATATGGGTCAAATACCAAGTATGCACTGTCGCTAGGCTCCTGTATAGGCGGAAATCGTAGCTATCGAAAGATGTCTAGATATGAATCTAGATAGAAACTATCAGTAGTGCGATATAGTCATACACTCAGATAGCAAGCTGCTATTAAAGCACTGAGCTCCTACGTCATTGTCTCAAAGATGATCTGGGTGTGCCTGAACAAACTCAATGGGGTAGGCAAGAAAAATAAAGTCTTTTTAATCTGGGTTCCCGGCCATTCGGGAATTAAAGGAAACGAAGAGGCCAATACACTTGCCAAAGAGGGCGCACAAATGTCACTCAGTGGCCCAGAAGCCTTCTGTGGTATAGGTAAATATACCTGAAGGAGTTCCTGGAGAAGAAGAAAGCCGAGAGGGAAAAACTCTAACCGAATCTCTCAGGGAGGAATAATTCCACTAAGTTCCTTTGGGACTTAAAAACAGCAAGATTCAAAAGATATCTGGATCTTGGTAAGAAACAACCTGTTGAGGATGGGATTATCGGACACTGACGAGTTTAGGTTCTGTGGGAAGGATTTGGCATTGCCGACCTAGGGAGAGAATGCATTGTGCGAAAAACTTGTAAGAGTGAGGAACTTAGCCTCGTTGAAGCCTTCACAGATGAAAAAGAAATCCTTCAATATTCAAATAGTCTTTTAAGTTTTATGTTTCTTAAAACGGTGTGACAGGGTTTTTTACTGAGGTTTTTCCCTGAGCTTTGGTATGATACGTAAAATAGTATGGTTCCCCGTTTTGCACTAATCTCAGCTAGGGATTCTTGTTTTGTTTTATGTATTGTATCATATTAGATCTTGATTTTCAAAAGAATATATCTCGATTATAATTCGAGCAGGCCATCATGAACATACGGACAAACTTAAAGACTCAACTCATCGCACTTTTAGCAGATGATCTTGAAACTTTTTGTTTAGGAATTCATCGCGGGAAAACTGAATGAAAAGATGGCGATGTGAGAAGACAAAGTATGATGGAGAAGCTCGTTTGAGAGGGAAGACAGATCGTATTTTTAAGGAACTGCCTGAGGGAATTACATTTTTTCGCTCCTTCAACTCATCCTTCGCCTTCCGTTTCGTAATAATCTTATTCGGGTAATATTCAATGAAAGCTTATGAAGTCGCCTGCAGTTTCATATTCAACCTACGGAGAATTTGAATGGAAAAATTCAGTCGTTTTGTCGGTATAATTCCTACTTTCTGTCTGGGGTCTTAATTTCCTTCGGGTTTCTCCTTGATTTCCCGAATGATTAACACTTAATATTTTCGGTGAACCCCGACAAATATTATAACGATCTGATTTTTTTTTAGGGCTCGTTCTACCTAAACGTTTTGCCCAAATGTCTGTAATTTTCGAATTATGAGCCGAAAATGTTCTCAAACGATAGGGTTAGACTCCCTGATGACGAATTCGTGGTCAAACTCAATTCTGTCCGTGGGACCGTCCGTCCGTTAGCACAACACCTTTCGAAGGGATTGCCCTAGAGACTTGAAATTTTCCGGATGAGTTCGGGTCCCAAATGATTCGGTTAGTTCGTTAATCAGCCAAATCGTATAGGGTGTACCATAAAATATGGCCATTCAAAATGTTTGTTCCTCAATATCTCAGAAAATACGAAACCAATCGGAATGAAATGTTACGGCCAAATGCAAGATGCTGATAAAAAGCCTAATGCAAAATTTTGTGGTCATAGTGCGAACATAACCATAAAAAATTTAATTGGAATATTGAAAAAAGAAACTACATATATATTTCCATAAAAAGTTATCCGATTCGAGTGAATTTTTTTATAAATGGAGATCAATATTCGTCCAAAATTTCGTGGCCATAGTTTCAACAGAACTATAGAAAATTCAATTAGAATATTGAGAAGAAAAGTATTTATATTTCCATAACAGGAAATCCGATTCGAGTGAAATTTATTTTGAGAATGAAAACTACTATACTGAATATTCGTGCAAAATTTCAAGGGGATCGCATCATCAGAACCATAGAATTTAATTTTTGTAATTATTTGTTTTTTACACATAAATATTCCATTTGTTGATTAATTTTCAGAATATAATTCCGATTGCGCTGAGATTCTGCAATTAATTATATATTTGTTATCAATCTCAAATCCCATATAAAATTTCGAGGTAATAGTCTTTTTGCTCCACCAAAGAACGAGCAGAGGTTGAATGAGATATTTGAGTGTAGTAACGAAACCGTCGATATTTTACGATTCTGTTTTCATATTCGTGACAGGTGTTAAAAAAGTACAATTTTGAAAAATTTTATCCATTTCGGGTGGAATTTTTCATCGCTGTATAAATTATATGTGTACTCGTATATACAGGGTTTTCCTTTTAAGTTCACCTATTAGACGTTTTAGGAGAACTTGTGAATATTTCTCTGCCATGCACTATTGCCAAGTTTTACATAAATTCTTGAAATTTTTAACATCTGCATTGCCAGTTTGGAAATGCAATATCTCGATTATTTGCTATGCGAACGGAAACAATCTCAGCAGTCTCATAGTAGAGAATCCATGCATTCATGTGATACATTCAGGATTCTGATACATCGTAAGTTTCTCCCAAAATGGGGCACTTTAAATTGAAATATTTCGAGATTTTCAAATGGCAACCCCATATTTAATTCACAGGATTCGATACTAAATGAAAAAGGAATGGCAGTCTCCTTTTACACTAATTATTTATTTTGGATAGTTTTCCAATGAGATGAAAAATACTGAAACTCTTCAGTATTTATAGTCATGATCTATGGACATATAGTGCTGTGTGTTTATAAGGTGAATTATTGAAATGAATTCTATGGTTGGGGCCATGAACATCGGGCCAGGATAACCGAAAGCCAAAAACAGTTTTCGGAATTTATTTCCAGTCATTCTTGCTAAATGTGAATAACGATTGTTGAAGGTCCTACAGGTCCTTTCAATAATTTTTTGGCATTTCCCGTGAATTGTGAACCAACCTGAATCGTGTTTGAATAACATGGGTTAACTTTTTTCTATGACATCCATGATCATCGAACACTTTTTATGATTTCAACCATAGAATCTACCTCAACAATTTACCATATAATCATAGAGCCATTTCATCGTAAACACGATCATAGATCATGACTCTAAACACTGAAGAATTTCAGTATTTTTCATTTAATTCGAAAACTATACGAAATAAATGATTAGTGTAAAAAAAGACTGCCATTCATTTTTCATTCCGAATCGAATGCTGTAGAATAAATATGGGGCTGTCATTTCAAAATTTCGAAATATTTAAATTTTAAGTTCTTCATATTCGAATCAAAATTTTCGAAAAACCTTACGATGTAAGGTACCACATAAATGCATTGCATCTCTTCTATGAGACTGCTGAGTTTGGTTCCGTTCGCATAAAAAATAATGAAGACATTGCATTTACAACTTGCAATGCAGATGTCGAAAATTTCAAGAATTTGTGCATAACATGGCAACAGTGCATGATGAAGAAATTTTTTTCAGTAGGTTATACTGCGAATTTGGTACTGAATCGATAAATAAATAAAAATATAGGTAGTTGCATTTGAAATGAGAAAGTATTTACGCGTTTGAGATAGACGTGGAAACACTGTAGACTTGAAAATATTTTAGGCGAAGAGTTCCTTCATCCTCAAGGCTTCACCTGAAATTTCAGAACGAAATATTTACAAGTTCTCCAAAAACGTCTAAAGGGGCAACTTAAAAGGAAAACCCTGTATGTGTATACAGGGTGTCCCGAAAACAATGGATAAGCCTGCAACTATAGATAGACACTGTCGTGGTCTAACTTATTCCAAATTTTGACCTTAACACCTTTTAACACTGTACAGAATGTAAGAAAATAAGAAATTTTGTCAAATACAATTAGGTCCGCCAAGGTTTTCGAGATACAGGGTGTTGAATGCAAATAATGCCATATTTCTATTCAACCAGAAAAACGATACGCTACTGCTTTTTGCAAAATAAAATAATTTTCGTAATTTTCCACTAGATTCCAACAAAAATGGCCTCCTGACTTCAACACATGAGCTCAGAATAACGATTACAACAAAAACAGTTTTTCGAAATTTTTCGAATATTTGGTAATCAAGTAGTTACGAGAATGAAAAACTACAGAATGCCTAGGCTTATGATACCTTTTTGGAATCTGCAATAACTGAGCAAGTTTTTAAGATGATGTCTACCAGGGGCGTCCTACATTTTTTTTACACTGTAGCTCATCAAACTTGAAGGAAATTTCATTTAGTTTTCAATTTTTTTTTGTAATTCACGAGTTTCTAACTTTTTACACTAGTTTGATGAATTTAAGTTTTTGGTTCCGATATCTGAACTATCTCATGTGAAATTAAAAAAAACCATATCGAAATACCTCTCCATTTGTGGAAATGGCACTAGAAAAACTAAGCGCACTTGGAAATTTTCTAAAAATAAGAAAACCATGAATATCTCGGAAACCGTGGAATTTTCATTAAGGTTAAAATTTGGAATAAGTTAGACCACGACAGTGTCTATCTATAGTTGCAGACTTATCCATTGTTTTCAGGACACCCTGTATGTACGATCGTGTATAATGTGTATGTGATTCAAAATTTTGTTTCGTATTCTATATTTATTTCATAACAGAGTAGGAACACTCTGAAGTTCTGGATGTTTATCCATTTTATCTTGGAGGTACTCTCAGACCTCAAATATTAGAAATTAATTGAAATTTCGTCAATGGAACCGCAGGGCACCCTGCGTTACATGAACTACCACTAGTGTTCTATCACATATTCATCGGCGATATATACCTAACTAAATTCTTCTTTCAGATATTTTCTCGGAGTACCTAAGAACCAACCGGGCCAACAGCACCTTTACAGAGTAACATCAGTTCCTCCACGAACAGGTGCTATCCTTCCACCTCCAGTGTGTCTAACCTGTATACCAGAACCCGTACCCACAGAGCCTCCCTACTTCATGGATGACCTCTATCTCACGAAAATGAAGCAACTAGACGACGATGATGATTCAGGTACTATCACCACTCCCACACCTCGAAGAAAAAAGCCGAAGAAGCAAAAGATACCTGAATCGGAATCATCCTGTCTCTACCACAACGTGATATTCAGTCCGCACTCTACCTACTTTGTGTTAGACTGTCTTGGACCAAGTGTTCCGACTTCGTCACTCTACAAAACCAAGATGCCAAAACCAGAGTACATAAAGTGTCTTCAAAACAATACGGTTCTCAAAGAAAAGCTACAAAAGATGGCGATGCCTCAAATTAAAACTTTTCCAGTTATCATCTCAGGTGGTTATCAGGCACATGTCAGATTACACCTTCCTCCAGGTCTGAGGGAAGATGAAATCACCAGGTACCCCCTGGTTGTGCAGGTTTATGGTGGTCCAGGTAGTCAGCTGGTAACTGAACGATGGAGGATTGATTGGAATACCTATCTGACCGGAAATAAAGATTTTATAATTGCTCAAATAGATGGAAGGGGATCTGGGGGACAGGGACAACAGCTCCTTCATAAAGTCTACTACAAATTAGGTTCAATAGAAGTTGCGGATCAACTTGAAGTTACAGAGTGAGTAGTATTTTGATACTTCAACTTTTAATGTTATCCAAAACTACAATTTCAAGACTTACATTGCAAGACTGAATGAAATTCATGTGTTACGTTTACATGAGAGAATGTTTGAGATACTAGGTCAAATTTCAAATCTCATAGAAGACTGGCACAATCCAAAGCAGTCTTATAGTCTTATAGCATACGTGCAGGCAACTTCTACTAAATAAGGTGAGAGGTTCAGTTGTTGACACCCTGATAGTGATTGACACTGTGCTCATATACAGGGTGACTGGTGACGTAAGGGACAACGGCTAACTGAAGATAGAGGACCTCAACTGAATGAGGATTGGGGGGTTAAATGTCCTATAAGGCTATTAGTTTCAGAGATACAGGGTGTTTTTTGCAAAAGTGCTAAAACTATAAACTCCCAAATCTTCGTCGATATGACAAATTTTTCGCTGATATTTGGCAAGCTTGTTACTAAACATATTCTCCATCAGATCGAGAAGAAAAATTCCCAAAAATTGCAGGTCCGTATTCAAAAATTTCAATTTCCGTGTCAGGTGAGAAAGATCAATCGGTATATGAGATAAAAAAATTTAATGGAAAATTGGAATCTCCAAGAAACACTGAGTAAAAATCTGTTTTCAGTTTGAATGGCACAAATTTTTCATAGTTTTTATGATATGTTGAAAGTCGAATATTACAATTTATTCATATTGAATTCAAGAAACGTACTATTCCTGATAGAAAAAACACTGAATTTGAGATGCTTAAATAATCCTGACGCATTTTGAATATTCCTTCACATCTTGAACTTCTTTTTTATCAATATTATAAGAAAAATTAGAAAAACAATAGAAATACAAAGAGAGGAACAGTAGCACATATGATTCATAAAAAAATCAAATAAACAAATGCTCGATATGCTAGAGCCATTCCTCTCACACACTTAATGACTCTTTTGAACAATTGAAGTACTTTTCATATCCACAAGATGAAAAATTATACTCTTGATAGAACAGAAACACTGGATTTCAGCTCGAGAAAAGTTTGACTTTCTTCTCAGAACCCCTGAACAATAATCAATCTGGTACTTATGTTTTCAACAAAATTTATTCTTCAATGAAATAATGTATGAATTTTGAGGACTTACTTTCCTCTAATATGTACTTAGGTATAGCAACTTCATCTTCTTTTGAGAAGCATATGAATTTCTTTAATGCAAACAGAATATTAGGGAAACAAGTGATTTTTTAGAATAAGAGGTTTATTATTCATTATAAATAAAATACATTCTACTACACAGAGTAGGCTCATTTCAAAAAATGACGTTTATATTCATACATTCATTGATTGTGTATATTGGGAATTGTGTCGTTTGTTTATCTACTGAAAAATGCCTTCAATATTCACGAATGAAGAATATGTAGATGATACTTGTTTTTGAATTGCGCAAAATGAACGGATATAATATTTGGTCTCAGAATAATCCTCATCTTAAAAGAGAAAGAAATCATTAGAGTTCAAGAGAGCCAATAAATGCGTTGAAGCAAATTGCTCTGATTTCGAGCATTTGCTTAGTTGTTTTCTCATGAATCATTGCATTATTTAATAAAAGAATAAATTTTGTTGAAAGAATAAGTATCAGATGGATTATTGTTCAGGCGTCCTGAGAAGAAAGTCCAACTTTTCTCGAGCTGAAATCTAGTGCAACTGTTCTATCAAGAGTAATTTTTCATCTTATGGATATGAAACGTACTTCAATTGTTCAAAAGAGCAAATAAGTGTGTGAGGGGAATGGCTCTCGCATATCAAGCATTTGTTTATTTGATTTTTTTATGAACCATATGTGCTACTGTTAATCTTTTTGTGTTTGTATTGTTTTTTGAGTTTTTCTCATAATATTGATAGAAAATTTAATGAAAAAGTATTTCAAGATGTGAAGGAATATTCAAAATGCGTCAGGATTATTTAAGCATCTCAAATTCAGTATTTTTTTCTTTCAGGAATAGTGTGTTGCTTGAATTCAATATGAAAAAATTGTAATATTCGACTTTCAACATATCATAAAGACTTTAAAGAATTTGTGCCATCAAAACTAAAAACAGATTTTTACTCGGTGTTTCTTGAAGATTCCAATTTTCCAATTCAATTTTTTTATCTCATATACCGAGTGATATTTCTAACCTGACACGGAAATTGAAATTTTTGAATACGGACCTGCAATTTTTGGGAATTTTTTCTGATGGAGAATATTTATATTAACAAGCTTGCCAAATATCAGCGAAAACTTTGCCATATTGATGAAGATATGGGAGTTTATAGTTTAAGCACTTTTGCAAAAAACACCCTGTATCTCTGAAACTAATAGCCTTATAGGACATCTAAACCCCCAATCCTCATTCAGTTTGAGGTCCTCTATCTCCAGTTAGCCGTTGTCCCATACGTCACCAGTCACCCTGTATACCGATAACCGATGTAATAAACTATTGGTGCTATCTAAGGTTTTTTCATCTGTATGCCTATTTCAGAATGTTTTATTTCTATTTGGGTCAAATTCCATTTCCTCAGGTTATCATCCTGAAAACGGAATCATTAGATATTTGGTGTAAGATTTTGCAGTAGTGTCAATTAGTGTATATGTCAGAGTTAACTTAAGGATAGCGACTGCATACAATTGCCTATATTTTCCATTTTTTTATGTTTCATATTCGTTAGAAGTTTTCTATTGTTTGGAAGGCTCCAAGAAATATTTAATTGATGTAAGTGAACCTTTAAATGATTAATATATAAAGTTTAAACCATATGTCAATAACTGTGTCAATAATATTATATCGAACAGTGATTGACATAGGCTTCAACCTTAATATATAAATCATTAAAGGGTTTACTTACATCCAAATAATAAAAAACTTTTAACGAATATGGAACAGAACAAAATCGGAAAATATACGCAATTATGTGCAGTCGATATCCTTAAGTAAACATATATACTTATTGACACTTTACTGCGAAATCTCGCGCTATTTGACAAAATGCTTGAATTAAGGTGACATTTTCCATGCCTCAAACAGAAACTTCGATAAATAACCCGAAATTTGCATTGATTACTCTAGTAGTAGGTATGTTAATTTTGTAAAACTTGTTTTTCTATTTTCTAGGTATTTGAGAGATACTTTGCACTTCATCGATAAGAGAAGAGTAGCTGTTTGGGGTTGGAGTTACGGAGGATTTGTTGCAGCTCTAGCCTTGGCTAGTCCAAAAGCTGTTTTCCAATGTGCTGTTGCTGTAGCGCCAGTCATCAACTGGAAATTGTATGGTGAGTTTTTCCTCAATTTCATTCAGAGCTATCAAACCCATACGGTACATGTATAGTCCGTTCACGAGAGTTTGAGCGCATAGTAGGCGTTTGTTTATTTATCTGAAGTTGGCAGTATTTGCTGTCATAACATTAAATAAAGTTAACGTTGCCGAATGTACCCGGCCTCGTCCGACGAGCTTCCGAATAATCAGAAAACTCTATGTTATATCGACAACATTGCGTATCAATCTGACAAGAAAATAAACAACATAACCTAAAATTTTAATATACACAGTGGAATATGCCAAATTGTCATGGCCACCCGATGGCTCAACCTTTCGTGAACGGACTATATGTAGATAATAAAACCCCATAGCCGTCGCCATTTTCAAACCAAAAATGATGGAAAAAATGTTTTTCGTAAGTGCTATTAGATTGAGCGAAAATTAAAGAAACGTAAAATAAAGGTGAAAAACATAATTTTATCTAGTTGCTCACTGAAACATACCTACATCTTTGAACGGTATAATATCAATTGAAACTAAAGTCACAAAGTTTATAACGATCAAAAATATTAGTAAATGAAAATTCGTGCGTTTAAGAGTAACGCGGGCATAATATAAACAATGAAAGCGAAGAATAATATTAATTGATTTAAAATTAACCAATATTAAACCCACACTTCGGAACTAATCCCGTCAACTCACAAAGAACAGAACATACACAGTGGTAATATCAAACAGAGCATCCATCCGACGAAGAAAAGAGCGTTTCCACTTCATCGACTGAAGGTTAAGTCCACATAGTTGGACTACCACTAGTTTGTATGAAAAACGGATAAACATCTCGCACTTCGTTCAGAGTTCATGCATCGGAGGAAGGTGTTCGTAAGGATCCCAAGAGATGGCGTTTTGGTTCTGTTATTCTCAGAGCTAGGCGACATTTCTTCAAATAAGGGAACCTAGAATGTCTTTCAGACGGAGCTCCTCCATACTGAAGAGCTTCAAATAGGTCGAAATGGCTATCTATAGATGATCTGTTTGATATTACCACTGTGTGGGTTTAATATTGGTTGATTTTAAATCAATTAATATTATTCACCGCTTTCATTGATCAAAAATATATAAACATTCAACAAGGCCCGTATATAATCATCATTACCATCTCGAATTCTTGAACGAACTTGAAAATGAATGGAATGAAAGACAATACATTGTAACTCTATCCGTCGTTGACCACAGTAAGCTAAACAGCAGTCGTGGCCGAGCGGTTAAGGCGTCTGACTAGAAATCAGATTCCCTCTGGGAGCGTAGGTTCGAATCCTACCGACTGCGAGGAGAATTTTTGCAAATGGTAATATCATTGTTTAAGGATTAAACAATGGTAATATCATTGAGTTTAAAAATATTTTTAAACTCAATGGTAATATTCATTCACTTGAACATGTCTACTTTATGAACTTTATGAATTTGTGGTCTGAATCATCTGAAAATATTTTAATAGTGTTAAGAACAACTATTAATGGCATTATTTCATTGGAAACTTGATGGTACAATATTTAGTTGTTTAGAAGAGTTTCATTAATTACTTCAAAGTGAAACACTTTCGGTGAGGATGGGTTCAGTTACTCTAATATCAAATAACACCAATTAGTTGTTGAACGGAAACTAGTTCAGCGGCTGGTATGTCCACGTACGTATAATTACTAAGCAAGGATTGGTTTACACATTAAATCAATGTCGAAACTTTATATAGTCCGTTCAAGAAACTTTGAACTGTCGGTTGGCCATGGAAATTTGGCATATTTCACTGTGTATATTGAAATTTTAGGTTATGTTGTTTATTGATAAGCAATGTTATCGATATAACATAGAGTTCTCTGATAACTAGGAAGCTCGTAGTACGAGGCCGGGTACATTTGGCACCGTTGACTTTGTTCATCGTTATGGCAGCAAATACTGCCAATCTCAGATAAATAAACAAACGCCTACTTTGCGCTCAATAATTATACTATTGGTTTTGAAGTTTCGTGCTCCTTAGCTGTTCCAGTGCTTGTGCGCAACCAAAGGCAAGCCGTATTTTCGAGCTTTTGAGTTACTCAGGAGCACGAAACTCTTCAAAACGAAAGGGCTAAAAGTGTGAACAGAGTATACCTGTTATTTCTATATATAATATTTTTATTTTATTTTGAGGTCGACAGAAAAGTTCTTTAATGGCGCATTAAAGAACTTTTCTTTATTCGCCGAATAGTTCACGAATGCTGGTGTGTCAGCTTCAGCACTCGAGAAGCTTCACTATAGGGACGTATTCATATAATCATCCCTCAAGGTGAGGGTGAGTGTGAGTGCTAGTGTCAGATCTCTCTTGAGTAGCTGTAGCCATTTCATAAAGCATACTCAGTGAGTGGAGTGTAACCCTCAACTTGAGGGAAGGCGCTAGCACCCATGAAATGAGTATGCTTTATGAAACGGCTATAGCATTGTTTAAGGAGAAACAATGACTATAGCTACTAAAGGGCGATCTGACACTCACACTCACCCTCACAGGGATGACTGTGAATACGGCCCATAGTAAAGCTTTTTCTGTTTTTGATTATGAAGTATAAATTGTGAAGCTTGAATTTCTAGGAGTCAATGCCAATATTTCGTTGTTTCTAGATATACGTTCCTTAATGATATTATTTATGAAGTAATGAATCGGCAAAAGTGAAATGAATTGAATGATATGTTCAGTTGAGATCACGAATTTTCTCGAATATCGAACAATATAGCAAGTGTATTTTCAGTATGAATAGAGAAAATATCAAATGGGGAACATACATTTTATCTTTTTTCATAATCTAAACTTCATGTAAGTATTTATGTATTTCAAATTTTTCTTTCTTCTAGATTCTGCATACACGGAAAGGTACATGGGTCTGCCAAACGTGACAGAAAATTATAAGGGCTACGACGAGGCAGATGTATCCAAAAAGGCTCAATATTTCAAAGATAAAATGTTTTATCTGGTGCATGGAACAGCGGATGACAACGTTCATTTACAGCAAAGTATGGCAATGGTTAGAGCTTTAAGTGATGCTGGGGTTCTTTTTAGGCAACAGGTATGTACGAGAATTGCAAGAAGATCTTTGTTCCTGTCTTTTGTGTTCAAATCCAGTTCCAAATATCCCACTTTTCGTTTCATCATTTTTGATAACTGATCGACTAATTATTATTCTCTCTACGGAAATTTAATCATTCAATTAATGAATATGAATGTATCTATTACAATATACAATGTATATTGTAATCCTTTCACATATGTCATATACTATGATAATGTGGGAAATTTCCCGGATTCAGATAAAACACAAAAAAATAAGGTCACCCCCTACGGAGATTGGGCATCCTGAATGAAGCCATTTTAAATCCAAAATGAAGTGAGATTGGAAATTTATTTCTACCTTCTCGTAAAACATTAAAATGTGTGAAACAATGCGTACCCAGAATAATAGTAAACTTGAACATTTAATTAAAGTTATCTTGTAAAGCACAATTATTCTCCGGGTTACTGCATTTTTTCTTCATCAAAGAGTTCGTAATTGTTTAATATTGTGCATGAAGAAAACTGTAATTGTCAACTTTAATTCGGTGACAAATTTCATCAGGTAGACACCATCGTCTCAAAGTAAATGAGTCGTAGCAATGTGCACATAGGTACTGAAAACCTCTTTGAACGAATTAATTTTTCGAAAAAAATTCTTCTCCTGAAAATTTCTGCACGCCTGTAAAGAAGATGAGAAGACCTAGCCAAAAAAGTATCAGATGACCCGCTTTGAGATATCGATAGAAATATAGTCTGGAAGGATTACGCATTTCCAAAAAAATTCATAGGTTTTCAGTCTCTGAAACTTAAAAAAATTTTAAAAAAGTTTAATTAAGATCAAGTGCTCCGCGAAAATCTTTGCACATATTTGTCAGGAGCAAATTAGTTTTGAAAAAATTGTTGCCTAGCAGTAAAACTAAAAAGAGAAATAAATGAAAAGCAGTGAAAATCTATAAAGTTTTTTAGAAATGACCCACTTTTCCTATTCAAAATTTTGAGAGTTGATGGCCATGGCACAGGATCCTTCAAAAGTGCATAAAAATTTGGTAAAAATGAAACAAAAATTGACCTGTTTCCGGATTTTGTTGCCAAATATTTTGCTTCCGCTCGCGCACTGTATAATTCGATGAAAATTTGATATGGTGAACAGTAGTAAGGACCTCTAAAAATACTGCCCCTAAATTCAAATTTACTTGTTTAGTAAACCAGAAGCTCCCTAGTTCTGCATTTTAATGTTCAAATTTTTAACACCCTGTATTATAATGTGTTGAAAGAAAACAAGTTTGAAAACCTCGAACATTAAGCAAAAGAAAAGGTACTCTTGTTAATTGTTGATGAAATGATTCGTTTTCGAGAAAAACAACTTTTATGTTGCAAAACATGATATATTTCATGACTGTTAGTAATGGGTCGATTACATTAAGATACTTTACAAGCTACTACTGAGCGAATTAAGTAGCTGATTGTAAATTCGCTCAGTGTAATCGCGTTCACAAGCCAACAATCTGAATGTAAAAAACCTGCGACTAAAGTTGAAAGCTGGGCTTCTTTCTTTACACGCTAAATCACTGGCGTTTTGGCTTGTTAGCATCTACTCGGTGGTTCCTGGTTCTTAAATTCGGAATTTTGAAAATGTATTTAGCATTTATCTCAGATCCTTGACAACGATACAAACATAAACCTCACGTGGATAGGTAGATTGTTGGCTACTCAGCGAGTAGACAGTTTTGTGTGTAATCATCACAATCTCACAAGCTAATTCACTCGCTTCTAAATTCGCTCTGTATCAGCTTCTAAAATATCTCAATGTAATCGACCCATTAAGGAGCTTGAAATAAAATTATTTCAAAAGAAATACATAGGTTAAAGTGGTATAAAAACGAGACAGGCTAAACTTTGGGTAAAAACGAGACAATAGAACAAATCGTGCTGAAATAGGTTCAATCAAAATAAAAATATCCCACAAACGAAGTTTGATGTTTCCGTTATATATTTCCATATTGAAAACTTGAGAAAAAAATGAAACCAATGTTTTAAAAATTGCACTACTAAACCCCTTCAATATAACCTTAAAACTTTTCGGTGGCGACTGAAAACTTTCCTAATAGCGCTTACACTCGAAGTCGGGTACGCTCGGAGTTAGTCGTATTCCCGCTATATATCATGTTGTGTTAAGGGCCCCACTCACTTCGTTCTTCTGCGCCGTTTTTACCCGACGGTTAAAAACGTCAAGAGAACGGACGAAAATCAGGCCTCGTCTGAAATTTGCAACGTCGGGTAAGTGCGCCGTTTTTACCATACACTTCGTTTTTGCGGCAGTTTTACCCGACCGTTTTTAAACCGTCGGGTAAAAACGGCGGAGAAGAACGAAGTGAGTGGGGCCCATTAAAGGCGAATCTAGTACATTGCCCACGATACACAAACATGTTTGTGTATCGTGACATTGCCATATTTTGTCGCGTTCGTGCGCCAGATGCATCAGTAATAAAGGCGAAAAACGAGACAGGTGTTGGTCGAAAAACGAGACAACATTGGGTGAAACAGGAGACAGTGAACCGTAAGGATGCCTAAGGCCTATGTTAAAAAAGTACGACCATACACTGAAGAAGATATTAAGAAAGCTTTGGAGTCGATTGAGAAAGGAGAGTTAACATTTCGGGCGGCCAGTAAAAAATATAAAATTGACAAATCGGTATTAACACGACGAAGAGCTAAACCTGTGACTACTAAGGGAAGAAAGACTGCTCTATCATATGAAGCAGAAAAAGAAAATAATGCTCTATCATATGAAGCAGAAAAAGAAATAATGGCAAAATGGGGCTTCGCTTTAACTAAGAAAGAGATTCAACAAACTATACAGACGTACTGCATAGAAAATGATGTAAGAAATACATTTAAAAATGGCATGCCTGGAAATGATTGGTTTAGGGCATTTTGTAAACGTCATAGTCAAAAGAAGCTTGAACAACTGGCGAAAAGTCGACGCACGGCAACTAGCGATCATATGTGGATTTTATAAAATATTAGAAGAAACCATCAACCAACTTCACTTAGAAAATTATCCAGGCCAAATATGGAACTTAGACGAAACGAGCTTTTCATAAGACCCAAATAGAGTAAAGGGTGTAGCTGAAATAGGACAAAAAGTACACAGGAATATAGAAGGTTCCGGAAAAGAACATACAACTGTTATGGCGTGTATATCAGCAGCTGGCGTGTTACTACCACCCTTAATTATTTTTCAAGGAGCGCATCTGTGGACCAGCTGGAAAGGAACCAAAGATTTGCAAGATAGCTTTTACGCGTGCTCGGAAAAGGGTTGGATGACGACAAATATTATCCAAGAATGATTTCATAAATTTTGTGTTTCAATTGAGAAGAGGCCTCAAATAATCATCATGGACGGCCATGTAACTCATTTGGATAAGGGTACCATTGAACTAGCGATCAAGGAAAATATTATAATACATTATTAAGACTTCCAGCCCACACAACTGATATCTTGCAGCCATTAGATAAATGTTGCTTTGGTCCTCTTAAATTGAAGTGGAATATTGCTTTAATAGAGTGGCAACGGCTAAATCAGCGAAAGCTAAGTAAAAGTGAATTCTGCGATTTATTGTGTGAGATATGGGGATATGGCATTACCGAACAAGTAATAAAGCATGCCTTTGCTAGCACTGGATTGTACCCTTGTAACAAAGAGAAATATCCAATCCATCGATTGGACCCCGAAAATTTAAGAGATATCAAAACGAAGGATCAAACTCTAAAAGGCCGACCAATGTTTTTGAAGATGACCCGGAAGCGGAGATTCTGCCCTTGGTGGAAACAACCAATACAATTGTTGCTGTTGAAGGACCCTCAGTGAAAATGAATGTCGATAATCCATCAACGTCGCCAAAAGCTTCGTCTTCAACAGGCAACGAGCGAGTTTCGTTCGAGACATTATTGCTGTCAAAAATAAAAAGAACAACCCCATCCACTCGAAAAAGAAAGAAAATTGAAGGCACTGTTTTAACATCTAAGGAATTTCTGAGTCAAATTGAACAAAAGGACAAGAAAAATGTTACAAAAAAAGGTAAGAAAAAAAAAAAACCAATCGTTACTGAAAGTTAAGATGACGAGGACTTAGAAAGCGTTAAATTAGACGATGAAAGTGACATTGAAAATCTTGCCTTGCAAGATATTATTGATAACGAAGAGAACTGGAGCGACTTCGAAGAAGATCTTGTCCTGCAAGATATTGTTGCTAACGAAGAGGACTGGATCGTCTTCGAAGATACCAAAGATATGAAAGAAGTTAACTACATCTTGGTGAGATTTGAAACAAAGCGTAATACTGTTTTCTATGTGGCACAAATTGAAGAGCTTGGAGAAAGAGAAGTTGATGTTAGATATCTTCGACGCAACGGTCAACATTGTTGAGCCAGTGATCGCAGAAAAATATTCTTTGACTGACATAGAATGTCAACTTCCTGCACCAATTGTTCAGGGAGGGACACAACGCACTGCTAAACAATTCCTATTCAACATAGATTTCGATAAATATAATGTTAAATAATAAAATTATGTATCAATATTAATATTTACTTTTACGATTACAAATTTCTCATCTTATGTTATTTTTTCTCTATATTAGAATCAACTTTGTGTTATGATATCTTTGAGGGTCCAAAATTTTATTAAATTTCCAAAAAAAAATGAAAATCCTTACAATTGCTTATTTATTTAACCGTCTTTGTCTCGAATTCAACCCAACCTTCTAAATTGATTTAATGCACGTAAAGAAGCATGTCTCGTTTTTTGCCTAAGTTGTCTCGTTTCACCCAAAACGCAGGTTAAAAACGAGACTGGCAATTTTAATTTGTATCATGGATTTTCCAGAAATTTCCGAAAATTATTGTTTTATACATGTATGTTAGTATATAACAAAAAAATTGCGAACCGTTTGAAAACTTTTTTTAAATTAAAAATGTAAAGTTTTAAAAAATGTATCGTTTTTACACCACTTGACCCTACCATGTTTTTCGACACAAATTCAATATCGAAGAAATGATTGAAACTTGCGAATTTTTTTACAATGGTGCATTTTTGTCGAACATATTGTAGATCGGCAGTGTGAGTATGATGGAAAATTTCTGTTTTAGGTATATGCAGATGAAAATCACGGACTTGGCGGAGTAAAGAAACACCTTTACAGAAGTATGGCCCAATTTCTCGATGATTGCTTCCAGAAACAAGTCCCTCCAGAATTCAAGGCCGGCCTTAGAAATGACCCCGAGTAGTACACAATTGACGATTTTATTTCGGGTGGTTGATATTAATTTCTGAGATTCGAAACTTATATGATCGAAGGAATCGAGAACGAAATCGACTAAATACTTCTAGCCTTAAATCAGACATACATGGTCCGGTACTCGAAGCGTAACCTATTCAAAAGACATAAGAAAATAATCAAAATTTCAGAATCAACCCACTTTAACTGTGACTATTGCCTTGAAACGGTCGAAAAACGAATCGAAAATTGCCCGAACTTAATTCGATTGATATTTCAGTCCACTCACTGCTTTTTCGGCGTCTCGAGTCTGGTATATTTTTTAGTTCGGACCGTGCTTTCCAAAATGCCTCAGAGAATAATCCATTGAATTCACTTCTGGACCCGTATTCTCGACAAGTGATCTTTCAAAGCGAATACGAACTTCATTGCGCGGTGTGCATTTTTGCAGGTGAAAAAGGGACCCGCGCAATGAAATTCGTATACGCTTTGAAAGATCACTTGTCCAGAATACGGAGCCTGGTCAATTCGAGAGCTAATGTGTCGTTAACGTTTTTCAGCCATTCTTGGTTCATTCGCGATTTGTGAGCTGGTGCAGAGTCTTGTTGGAACGTCTATTTTCTGCGACCGAAATGTCAATCAAAGCAGCCTCAAGAACATAGGTATTCCTTATAAAATTTAGTATTACCTTCGACTCCAGGCTTTAAATAGCAGTGGCGGCTGCTCAGGGGAGGCCGGGCCACCCCTAATTTCACTGCATTTTATTGAATTCTGAATTCAAGTTCAAATAAAAAATAATTCACATTTCTATATCTGTATTATTTCCATCATTCTATCAACTATCCAAATCTCAAAGTACTAAACATATGTTTATTACTTTACTATCTAAAATGGATAGCAGGCAAACCGCTCAGCGAAGGAGACTCGCCTCCCCGAGTCGAGATTCGTTAGAATGTAACATTTCAAACTTTTTTAAACGAAAGGTGCGGGAAACCACTCAAAATTCAAGCTGTGGATCACGTGTCGGAGGCCCGTTTCCGCGGCATTATTTTCGCTTCTAGGCGAACGAGCTTAGCCGAAACTGAACGTCCGATCGGCCCGAATCAAACCCGGCGATCGTGGATGGAGATCAGCTGTTTTGATTCCCTCCCTTTTTATTAACGAAGTATTAATTCTCTCAGCGTGCGGTTTGTGGTTTTGTGACTTTTCTCGGAAAAGTTTGTAGGTAAGATTTTAATATTAATATCAGTAAGAAAGATGGAAACGAAAACAAGAAGTAAGAATTATAATGCAAGTAGTGAACTTAAAGAAACGCAAGACTTGTAGATTTTATTTTGAATAATAAATTCAATAAAATGCTTTGCGATAATGAAATTTTCATAACTTAAGTAATTAAGACACCTCGACCAGCAATGACAAATTTAATTATTAATTCTTCTCATAATCGTTCATTCTGGGTAGAATGATATTATAAATGTCAGTGGCTGACAGTAAGCCCAGTTCGAAATCAATTATATGTTGTTGGTTGCGTGGTCTCGAGCCTCCTTTGATTTAGATTTCAAGAGCCGCCACTTGTAATGACTTGAAATGTGTTACATAATTCTGTCGTAGACGGTATAGTTTTTGCTGCAACACGACGTTGTGTTGTGGTCATATAAATAATGTCAAATTCTGGCTGACACTTGCTGAAGAGTTTGAATCAAACGGATTTTTCCATTTTGCAATAATAATAGGGCAAAATATTTTTTCGAACACTTTCAGTTGAGTGAACCATCTACATTGATTGATATGTGAAATTCAATGTTCAATAATAGTTTTATTTTACATTGATGAATATAACTGATTCATTTCTGCGGCCCTCGATGCAAAAAAACATCAGGTTCGGGACTAATAAGTAACCAACCGAAGTTTTTCGAGGTCCTAGCACTTCTAGTCATACTTCCAAGTAGCGGAGAACTAAATAAAATATTCAGTAGATCATTGCCACAAATCACACATTTATTTCATCAGGATCTAAGTTCGAAGTGGGTACTCCAATATTATAAAGCTTTTCTGAGACTTTTTGACATAATTGCAATATGTAGCCGTTGAAACGTTTCAAAACAGTGTACATTGAAACAATATTTATTCGTGGTTATAACAACCACACAACCACCATTTCTGGTTATATAATCTACAACATTTTCAATTATTTTCTATAAAAACCACACTAAAACATAATGTTGATAATTCTTTATTGAGTTGTCCTAATATCTGCTGCTGTACGACCTCATAACAACGCGTAATGGTTTCAAAGCGCAAAATATCTTTTTGGTCATAAAATATTGTAAATACATAGTCTTCGAGACATTATAAGTAGTCATAGCGTTAAGTTTGTGACTTTGTGCTACTTGGGTATGTCACTATGGTGCATCGATGGCTTGAAACTGGTTATACTTCGAGTGCCAGACCAGGCAACGATATTTCTTTTAATCTCATCCGATTTCCGTTTTCTTATAGCGAAATAATTAGAGAAATAAGTAGTGATTTCATTAATCTGCCAAACTTGAAGATCCCCTAAACACGTTTTCTGCCTTGATAAAAATGTCTTGCATCCAATTGATTGGATGCTTCGAGTGATGAAAGTGCCAAATTTTTTGATGTTTGATGTTTTCGTACGAAAAATGTATAATTGTGACAACAATCGGTGGACCATATGGTCCTCAATGGGTTCAAACTCAGGAACACGAAAAAATTTGATGTTTCGTCACCCTTCACCTTTGTAAATATTGTGATAATGAGGTTTTTATTCGGTACTTCGAAAAGAAGTTAATATCATTGAGACGGTGGAAAAAAGAAACTGAAGCATCATGACAAGTGTCAGGAAAGTCCGCAGTTCTTCTGTACTTCTGAAAATTGAAGACGCATTTGCAATGAATGTGAAAATTCAGGAAATATGAGCCCATAAGTGCAGAATTCAGTTTTTGAACACTTACAGAACTGATCATAATATATGTAGCGTAGATAGATATCTATTTGAAAAACACCTGAATCGAGCACTTCTTTTGGAAATCCAAATTAATTAAATTAAGAAGTTTTTTCAGTTTTTCATTAGTTGAATGAATTTGTCATCCCCTTAATTCCAGGGAGCAACATTTTTTGAAGTGAGGTTCTAGCTTACTGATTTTCAATATTTTGTACTTATTTTTTCAACACTTGGACAAATTGAGAGTCAAGCAGTACTATTATCAATGATATGCAAAAACCAAATCGAATGCGATTTTTTATTCATGGAAAATTAAACATAATTCAGGTTGAGTTGCTACTGATGATGATACGTCGTTTGTCACAGTAAGTAGCAGTGACTCACCAAGCTGGTCTCATAGAGGTACTCTTATAAGATCAACAAATCAGATTGGTTTAATCAAGATTCGAATTCCTTTCAAATCGCACATCACAATGTATGCAAGTACAGTGGAACTTCCCTATAACGAACATCTGTATAACGAATTTCTCTGTATAACGATATCGTACAAGACATTGCACCTTGAATCCAAATTCCATGTTAAATACACCCTCGAAAACGAAGTAAATTCTCTCTATAACGAAATATTCAAAGAACATCACTCTTTGAATAGGTATTGGTAAGAAGGTATAAGGGTGGGTTTTTTCGGGACGTACGTTATAAACCCCGACCTTAAACTAAATCATTAGGCGGGCAGAGAGATCCTTCTGAAACAGTTTTAAATACATCCCTGGCTCAATCTAACCATTACGCTAGTGTGAAAAGTTGTGCAAAAATGTCTAAAACCAAGTGCTTAAGTTTGAATGATAAACTTAAATTTATCAGTGAAGTCGACCGCGACATTGCCGATTATAGAAACAAATTTTCTGTATAACGAAATTTCTTTATAACGATTTTTTTGCAGATTTAGCGCTTTCGTTATAGGGAAGTTCCACTGTATATTAGTTTCTATACCTCACTTTGGTGAATTTCCCTCATGCACCCTCAGTGAAATTTTGAAAACAAAATATATCATATTACACCATTGTGAAAGCAAATAACAAAATAATGCCAATAGACTTCAATTCAACTTTTGGAAAGGCTGTTAGATCTGCTGCAATGTAATGACCCATTAATCACCTTCGCATTTTAGCAAGTGATTTCCTAATACTATTATGTTTATGATCAGAGCAATATTTGAAATGATTAGTTTAATTTTGAATGTGTAGATAGCACACGTGAAATGAATTTGAAAAAAAAGTCACTAAAACCAGGATTCCTTTGAATTTCACCAATTAGGCTCATCTAGCGATAGTATAGAAGTATTCAGAATAGCAATAAAGATGTTTTTAATAAAATATTATAGTTGTCGATTTGTAGTCAATAAAATTCGAGTACACACAAAATATGGAACAAAATTAGGGATCGAATAATCATAGTTATAAAGTATCAGATAAAAACTCAATCAAATTCCAGCTTGTCAGTTTGTAAATATAGATACATCGGACATATCTTCAAGAAAATAGAATCTTTCTTAATGTACCTAGAGAAATACAAATACGCAAATTATCGGCTATTAGAATTCTGGATATTTTGTAAGTATTGATTCGAATATGAAAACTGTAAATATAGGCTGTTCTTAATAATAATAATAATTCATTTAGATACTAGCTAGATCTTATTTAGCTAGGCAAGTTTTCACTTGCTAATATCTATCGACCAATAAATTCCATTAAAAATTATTGTAATATACTAGTGACAAAAAAATTTAGAGAAGAGTGGCAAGAACTTTACACTGATTATTTTTGAGCTTAAGATAAAGATACGAAAATATCTAATAGAAAAAAACAAAAGATAAGAAGGTTTCACATTATAAAGTTAGTAATAATTCTATTTTTGAATAATTTGAGACGATTGTTGATCAAATTTCAACAATTTATGTTTGAAAATAACATAATTAATTGATTTTTTATTAAATAAAAAGCGTAGAACTCCAATGATTTTAATCGAATTTTTTCTTCATTGCATTCAAAATATTATGTTGTGTAAAATAAAAACCAAGCAAATCAATAAATTCAAGAATGAATTTGTGATCCATTTTTTTGAGAATATAATTATATCAAAGATAGGGCAGAAAATATGCTGCTGCATATATAGTCAGATAATTGTATATGAGAATCCACATACTTCCAAAAAAATTGTTCTTTCTCTCATTTCCTTATATTTTAAGTGTTTGAACTGCACAGCCCTCCCGATTCTATCTTATTTATGACTTTGAGAGGTTAATGATGTAAATATAATTGATATGCATCGAAATATTTCAGATAGAAATTCGAACTCATTGTTAAAACTTCCATATGTTTGACGCAGAAATTAAATTTTTTCGATGAAAATATTGTAAATATCATGTATATTTCCAGCTTGTTGAAAAACTTTAAAAAGTTCATATTATACCATGATTCCTAACTTAATTCCAATAAAGAACATTTCAACAATTATTAGTATTTGTTTTAAATGCACCTATCCCCAATTTGGAATTGATTACGAACTTCTATTTACTTAATCAGCGCACAAAGTAAATAATTTTGCAAACGCTGCTTTACATTCACTTTTATTTGAGAAACTATTGAACCATGAATCTCCATGTAAGAATTCGTTATTGAATCATTTATTGGATATTCTGGAAGTGAGAAGGAAAATAGTAATAAATGCTTATTCTTCAACAATTTATTTGAACAATTTACGAATTTACGTGTTATAATGTTAGTGCCATAGTTTTCTAAAAGTGAGGTTCTTCAATTTTGTAATGGATGGCGACAAAAAGCTCAAATTGCATGGGATAATTTAAAGGAAAGCCACATTTTATTGCTTAATTCTTAACATTTTAAAATTTTAACTTCAACTAGCTTTTCAATATAAAACTAAAATATGCCAGTTACCAGCTACATTGAAAACCAGAACATGTTTCAAAAATATCAATTTTTCTATGCCATATTGTATTGATCAGGCTATACTACCTTAGGACTAAAATTAAATTTTCTAGGATTTAAGAAGTCTACTAGAACAAGAATAGAGTATTTACTTTTGCAAATTTAAGAAGTGCCTAATGGATTTCATTAGAGTACCTTTATTCATCAGAGCGCTCCAAAGAGTGACCACTACTTTCTACATCTATCTAAAGGGAATAACATTTGCTGCAGCTCTAAATTTTCAATTTAACTATGTCAGCCAGCGGAAAAACCTACTTTTTCGAATTTCCTAATAAACTTTGAAACAATACCGTTTTTGCATCCATTCACAATATTTTTTAGATCTATGGCATAGTTTATTTGGAATCATTTAAAGGAAGGAATTGAATTGAAAACTGTCCAAACTAGCAGTAAACCATGAGTTACATAAGCAGAGAATATACGAATTATTATTTCATCCATTCTCTGAAAACAATTTTGAACTTTCTGTTAAAAGAGCTC
The DNA here is from genome assembly GCA_013421045.1 of Propylea japonica. NCBI lineage: Eukaryota > Metazoa > Arthropoda > Insecta > Coleoptera > Coccinellidae > Propylea > Propylea japonica. The sequence goes on from CM024240.1 coordinate 46,566,107, forward strand.
AGACTTGACCGTCAATAACCACCAAATCAATTTTCAAATGAGCATAACAATAAAAATACACACAGTCTTTAAAATTCACAGAGGCAATAAAATAATTAAAGACGTGAATTAATAAAAAGTACCTAACAAATTAACACAGCAGTGATTCGAAATTCGTTTCTCTAGCCATATGTATCGGCATATAAAAAGAAATATACAAATGGATTGAAAAAATAATAATTAATATGAATACACAGAATGAAGGACAAAAAATTTATAAAATATGACACAAATGCCAATATACCAGATATGTATATTAAGAATTGCACATATTAGAATAGAAAATGCCAAAAAAAGGCTTCTACCGAAAATACTTCAATTGAAGTTCACTATCAAAGTAAAATTCCATAGGAATCTAATAAAAGCGGCGTTTCAGGAACAGCTCATCCCAATTAAAACGTGAATACCATAGATATTACCACTGCTTACCTTATAATGTATGACATCCCCGAAAATTCAGGACAGACAAAAAGATGCGATTGGTTATTAAAATATGGGCGAAATATCTCCAATTAGTCCAGTCAATTTGTGCTCAAAAGAACCCCTAGCAGGAAAGTTCTGGGGTAGTTTTGATTTTTTCGATTTTTTATGTTTTTGGGGTGCTGAATCCGAATCTGAGGTTTGCTAACAAAATTCGTGAGGGAACATTGAAAAAAATACAAAAAAAGAGAAAAAATCTCATTCTTTGGCAGTTTTCTGCTTATAACTCGGAAACTATCAACTTTTCGTGAAAAACCTTCTATACAAAATGAAAGTACATGAAATTTCCTACAAATTGTACTACCACAGCTTGTTCTGCGACCACCTGTTCTGGCTCAAATTATAGTTTTAAATGAGGTATTTTCTATGACTCAATAAATGAAAAAAACTTAAATTCTATGGTTCCGATGATGCGATTCTCTTGAAATTTTGCATGAACATTCAGCATATCAGTCTCGATTCATAAAAAAAAATTCACTTGAATCAGATATCTTGTTATGCAAATATAAAGATTCTTCTTTTCAATATTCCAATTGAATTTTCTATGGTTCTGCTCACACTATGGTCACACAATTTTGCATGAAGCTTATTATGACCATCTTGCATATCGCCGCAACATTTCATTTCGACTGGTTTCATTTTGTCTGAGATATTGAGAAACAAACATTTTGAATGGCCGTATTTTGTTTCATAAAACAAGGCCATTCTAAATTTTTTTTCCTCGATATCTCAGACAAAACGAGACCAATCGAAATGAAATGTTGCGGCCAAAATGCAAGATGCTCATAATAAGCCTTATGCAAAATTGTGTGACCATAGTGTGAACAGAACCATAGAAAATTCAATTGGAATATTGAAAAGAAGAATCTTTATATTTTCATAACAAAATGTCCGATTCGATTAAATTTTTTTTGTGAATCGCGACTGATATACTGAATGTTCATGCACAATTTCAAAAGGATCGCATCATCGGAACCATAGAATTAATTTTTTTTCATTTATTGTGTCATAGAGAATACCTTGTTTGTCGCAAAACAAGCTGTGGTAGTACAATTTGTAGGAAATTTTATGTACTTCATTTTGTATGGAAGGTATTTTAGGAAAAGTTGATAGTGTCAGAGTTATATGCAAAAAACTGAACAAGAATGAGATTTTCATTCTTTTTTGTATTTTTTTCTATGTTCCGTCTGGAAATTTGTTAGCAAACCTCAAATTCGGATTCAGCACCCCAAAAAACATAAAAAATGAAGAAATCTAAACTACCCCAAAACTTTCCTGCTAAAAGCACAATTCGACTGCATTAAATGGAATTGTAAATAGAAGACTCGAAAGGTAAAAGCGGTATCTTCAAATTATGTTGTGCGCTTCTCCATCATCACAATCCGAATCACAATCACCATCATCAGCCCCCTCGTTTGTGATAATATCGACACAAGTGCAAGTACTCCTATCGTACTTCACCCAATTGATGATGAAATTGTCACATTCCTCCAAGTTGTCTTGGTTAAGAAGCTGTGGGTCTAATCCCGAATTTTCACCACTGGTGATTTCACACTGACCTGAAAACGAATTTATTTTTTGTTAAGATTTCTACCCACTTAATGTACAGGGTTTTTCACTATAATTTGACCCCCATTTTAACTTATTACTAAAGGACATACGAACAATTTTTCACACAATAGTCAAATGGAACACCCTGTATATTTTTCCATATATTGGCTAGTTTTTTTGCCCTGATTTCGAATATGTAACATATGTTGTTCTATCTTTCTTATTCTGAACCCCACAGAGTTTCAAATTTCAAGATCCATCTGGCAAGCTCAGAAATCACTTTCAAGTGGCAGACTGCGATTACTCCATAGACAAACTAAAATAATAGATGAGCCACTCGTATATGTCGCGCCATCTGTCGGAGGAGGATACTAATACACGAAAAAATTATTCTCAATTTGATAGTAGATGTCGTTGCATTCATGGAAATCCTATCGAGAAAATAGTAAGTATGTAAAATCGTTATTATCAAAAAACCTTTGAATTGTCAACTGACACAAGGAGTGGTTGGACACGTTCTTTTTGAAATATCATGAATTTCGATATGCCTGCAAGAGTGAAGATGTGTTGTGTTATTGGATGTGAAAATCGAGATACAAAAAGGTAATTTCAAAATATATATTATATATATTCTGTTACCTATAAGAATTAAGATAGTTTTCAAAAAAGTTTTTCATGTATTGAATAAGTTTAGTAGGTAAATACTTTGTATTATTGAATTCATTATTGTTAGTTTTTGAGAATGTTTTCAATGCAATTATTAGTTTATTGATTAGATATTTATGAAATGAATCTGTATTTTCAATTGGTGATATCTATTTCAGTTAATAACTTTTTATTCTATCCAGAATTTGATTATTGATCCTCACTTCTCGATTCGAAAGAAAATCAGATGAAAGTTCGTTGCAGGTATTATTTTCATGAAAATAAATTTCCTCACTCATCGATTACTTGCACGAATCCATTTCTGATTTCCTTTTGGAAATTGAATTTCAAAAAACTTTTTGCAACTTGTATATGGGTGTACCTACCTATTCAAAAGGTGCACTACAGAATTCTTTTTGAGGCAGCTTTACGATACAGATTCCTTTTTCAATTGAGCTTTTCTCACGCATTAGTAATGTTGTACAAAAAAAGATATCGTTGAAGCTTGTTCTACTAGTGTCTCATCTATTCTCCGTTTAGTTAGTCTATGGATTACTCCAAATGCCCGTTTTTGGGTCCTTAGTAACGATATGACATACGCTTTACATTGAATGGAAATAATCATCAAATATGCATTACGCGGAAGCAAAAAAATTTGAAATATTTTCACTTTCTGTGAAGAACAATAAAAATAGAAAGCTGCAAGGAGATAATATATGGGGTTGCATCCAGATAAATATAATATAAAGAATTTCGTTGGTATTTCACATATTTTTTTATTCGGTATCATCATTTCAAAACTTTGAATCTCTCAAAATTGAAGAGACACATCCACATATGCATATATATTCGAGATCAGGAGGAAATAGCCTATCAAAGGATGGAAGAATATACAGGATAGGGTGTCCCATTTGAAAAAATGTAGTTGCATTCAATATGTTGTTCACCCTGTATTCCTGTATATATTCCAATTGACGTTATCATAACTCCAAAAATGGGCATTTTCAGTAAAAGCTTGCAAGGTGGTTCTTAAAATCTGAAACTCTGTGGTGCTCAGAATAAGAGAGATAGACCAACATATGTTACATATTCGAAATCAAGGGAAAAAGAGCTAGCCGCCGAACACGGAAAAATATACAGGGTGTTCCATTTGAAAAAATGAAGTTCTCATCATTATGTTGGCAGCCCTGTATATCAGGTGTCCCAAGGTGAGTGGCCTATTAGATCAAATTGGCGTGTTATGAAAATGACTCTAGTTCGCTCAATATACAGGTGTCCCATTACTCGACGTCAACCCGGAACCGGTGAAAAGGCAAGTAATGCTGGTTGTCAGAAAAATATAAAAAAAAATCTAAGTTGCATGATTTTAAAATAATGAGCATTTGAAAAAACACGCAAAATTCCACACCCTTGAGAGTCTTTTCGCTCCTGTTGCCCACAATATCAACTTTTTCCAACTTTTTTCTTTGCTGTGTAACCTTGAATAATGCTTGTCTAAACTGTAATCAAAATTTTGATACCAGCTGCTCTAGGTTCATAAAAAAGGGCTTATTCTCAGAAACAAAATTCGAAATAAACAATTGCCTAGTTTCAACTGACTGTATTGAAAAAAAATGTACTACGTAGGTTTGGCATGGTTTTTTCAAAAGTTGGCGCATTTAGTAGGATTCCAAAATGGTAAAATACTTGTTTAATTGTAGCTGCCGTAGTTCAAATTTATTTTCGATTGCCTTTGAATACACTTTTCGTTAACTGCGTCCCAGTAATAAAGTCCAATGGATTCAAGTCCGGTAACGGCCGGCCACGAGATTGGACCAGAACGTCCGATCCATCTTCCGGGAAAAATGTTACCAGAAAAAAAAATTTCCAGAGAAAATAATTTTCCAGAAAATTTTTCCGGAGAAATTTCTCTGAAAATTTTTTTTTTCTGGTAACATTTTTTCCCGGAAGATGAATCGGACGTTCTGGTGCAATCTCGTGGCCGGCCCGTTCACCGGACTTGAATCCATTGGCTGTATTACTGGGAAGCAGTTAACGAAAAAGTGTATTCAAAGACAATCGAAAATAAATTTGAACTACGGCAGCTGCAACTAAACAAGTAGTATACCATTTTGGAATCCTTACTAAACATGCCAAACCTACGTATATATATATAGTATATAGTATAGCTAATATATATATAGTATATAGTATATAGTATACTATTATTACAACTAGGAAATATGAATAGTAATTTCCCGAGGTTGCCCTAGTTACATCCCGAGGGCGAAGCCCGAGGGATGTATAGACAACCGTGGGAAATGTATTCATATTTCCCGTGTTGTAATCAATAGTTTTTTTCTGATCGAAACAATATAGTTCTTAAAATGGAAAAATTAATACTATATTGTAAATTTTTGATTTAATTGGATTTTTAACTTTGCTATGGGCCGTGATTGTGATTGTGTGGTTTTATTTTGACGTCTTGTCAAAAATAAAATTATTGAAATATTGTCGAACTCGTCGAAACTCAAGCGGCGAACCCCGTGAATTTTTGATCCGGCCAATCTAAAGCTGTCTATAATAGTAATGAGTATGAAGGTTTTCGGGAGTGGAAAAGAAAAAGTTTGATGGACGGTGTCAGCCAAAATATTTTGCTAGCATATTTTGAAGATTTGGTATGATACTCTGATTCTTGCTCTTTCAATGTATGATTAATTCATTCCATTACTAGTTGCAGGAATATTCATCGAACGTTATGGCCAAAATTAGCTATTTTAAGATCCATGCTACATTTGAAAGAAAAAACGAATGTCAAATTATTCGATGAAATGGAGTATTTGTTAAGAACAAAAATAAAGGATACGTTCCCAAAAAATCAGCAGTGTTGTCCCGAGAGCAGATCAGACAATTTTGATAGAAGCTCCAATGACTTTTTCTGATGTATAAGTTGCATATTACGATTTTTAGTAAAATGTTACTTGACGTTTCATATTTCCCTTGGGACAATAAGACTTGACGTTTCATATTTCCCTTGGGAAATATGAGTGTGTTAGGACATATGGTAACTGAGGCGATAACTCTATATTGATTCGATCAGAAAAAAAGTACATTTTTTTTCAATACAGTCAGTTCAAACTAGGCAATTGTTTATTTCGAATTTTTTTTTCTGAGAAGTAAGCCCTATTTTTATGAAACCTAGAGCATAGACTAACTAAACGGAAATAGATGAGACACTAGTAGAACAAGCTTCAACGACATCTTTTTTTGTACAACATTACTAATTCGTGAAAAAAGCTCAATTGAAAAAGGAATCTGTATCGTAAAGCTGCCTCAAAAAGGATTCTGTAGTGCACCTTTTGAATAGATAGGTACACCCATATACAAGGTGCAAAAAGTTTTTTGAAATTCAATTTCAAAAGGAAATCAGAAATGGATTCGTGCAAGTTATCGATGAGTGAGGAAATTTATTTTCATGAAAATAATACCTGCAACGAACTTTCATCTGATTTCTTTTGGAATCGAGAAATGAGGATCAATAATCAAATTCTGGATAGAATAAAAATTTATTAACTGAAATAGATATCACCAATTGAAAATACAGATTCATTTCATAAATATCTAATCAATAAACTAATAATTGCATTGAAAACATTCTCAAAACTAACAATAATGAATTCAATAATACAAAATATGAGTATTTACCTACTAAACTTATTCAATACATGAAAAACTTTTTTGAAAACTATCTTAATTCTTATAGGTAACGGAATATATATAATATATATTTTGAAATTACCTTTTTGCATCTCGATTTTCACATCCATAACACAACACATCTTCACTCTTGCAGGCATATCGAAATTCATGATATTTCAAAAAGAACGTGTCAAACCACTCCTTGTGTCAGTTGACAATCAAAGGTTTTTTGATAATAACGATTTTACATACTTTTTTCTGATCGAATCATAATGAGCAATATCGCCTTACTTACCATATGTCATAACACACTCATATATCCCAAGGGAAATATGAAACGTCAAGTCTTATTATCCCAAGGGAAATATGAAACGTCAAGTCATATTTTACTCAAAATAGTATATTATGCAACCTTATACATCAGAAAAAAGTCATTTGGTGCTTCTATCAAAAATTTCTTAATCTGCTCCCGGGACAACACTGCTGATTTTATGGGAACGGATCCTTTCTTTTTGTTCTTAACAAATACTTTAACTTCATCGAATAATTTGACATTCGTTCTCTTCTTCTTCAAACGTAGCATGGATTTTAAAATAGATAATTTTGGCCATAACGTGTTTGGGTGAATATTCCTGCAACAGGAGATCGAATGAATTAATCATACATTGAAAAGAACAAGAAATAGAGCAACATACCAATCTTCAAAATATGCTAGCAAAATATTTTCGCTGACACCGTCCACCAAACTTTTTCTTTCCACTCTCGAAAGCCTTCATACTCTTTACTATGAGCAGCTTTAGATTTGGCCGGAATCAAAAATTCACAGGCTTTCGCCGCTTGAGTTTCGAAGTAGTTCGACATTATTTCAATAATTTTATTTCTGACAAGACGTCAAAAAAAAAACCAGTCAACCATGATTCTCACAAACACGGCCCATAGCAACGTTAAAAATCCAATGAATCAATAATTTACAATATAATATTAATTTTTCCATTCAAGAACGATATTGTATCGATCAGAAAAAACTATTGATTACACACGGGGAAATATACTATTCATATTTCCCTAGTTGTAATAATAGCTATACTATTTTCTCGATAGGTTTTCCATCATGAATGCAACGACATCTAACTATCAAATTGAGAATAATTTTTCGTGTATTAGTATCCTCCTCCGACTGATGGCGCGACATATAAGAGTGGCTCATCTATTATTTTAGTTTGTCTATGACCTAGAGCAGCTGGTATCAAAATTTTGATTACAGTTTAGACAAGCTTATTCAAGGTTACACAGCAAAGAAAAAGTTGGAAAAAGTTGATATTTGTGGCAACAGGAGCGAAAAGACGTCACAGGTGTGGAATTTTGCGTGTTTTTTTCAAATGCTCATTATTTTAAAATCATGCAACTTAGATTTTTTTTTATTTTTTCTGACAACCAGCATTACTTGCCTTTTCACCCGGTTTCGGGTTGACGTCGAGTAATGGGACACCCTGTATAAGATTTAAGTCAGAAATTTAGCAAGTCATTAGATAATGATCTGATCTATGTCACTACTTTTGAATTATAGTTTTCAGTTATCAGGATGGATAAGAAAAATCATAATAATGATAATCTAATGGGCCACTCACCTTGGGACACCTGATATATTCCATTAAGTGAATTCATATTGTAAAACCTCAGCCGATTTAGTGAATTCTTTGTATGAAACATTTTTCTGTATCTCTTTTAGTAACAAAGTTTAAGGGGGGGTCAAATTATATTGAAAAACCCTGTACATAGGGTGAGAAGTTCAGTTGTTGACACCCTGATAGTGATTGACACTGTGCACATATATCAGGTGTCCCAAGGTGAGTGGCCTATTAGATCAAATTGGCGTTACGAAAATGACTCTAGTTCGCTCAATATTTGAGATTTATGTAAGAAATTTTGAAAATCATTAGATCTAGATCAAATCTATGTTACTGCGTTTAAATTATAGTTGTCAGTTATACAGGATGGACCAAAAAAATCATAATAATAATAATCTAATAGGCCACTCACCTTGGGACACCCGATGTACCGATTTAATAAACTCTACCTATTTCAGAATGTTTTATTTCTATTTGGGTCAAGTTCAATTTCAGGTTATCATCCTGAAAACGGCATCATTAGATATTTGGCGTGAAATTTTGCAGTAGCAATAAGTGTATATGTTAGAGTTCAATTGAGGATAGAGACTGCATACAATTGCGTATATTTTCCTTTTTTGTTCATGTTTCATATTCGTTAGAAGTTTTCTATTGTTTGGAAGGTTCCAAGGAATATTTTATTGATGAAGTAAACCTTTCAATGATTAATATATTAAGTTTGTACCATATGTCAATTACTGTATCAATAATATCACAGTGATTGACGTAGGCTTTAACCTTAATATGTAAATCATTGATGGGTTCACTTACATCAATTAAATATTCTTTGAACCTCCCAACCAATAGAAAACTTCTAACGAATATGAAACAGAACAAAATCGAAAAATATACGCAATTATGTGAAATTTTGCAGTAGCAATAAGTGTATGTGTTAGAGTTCAATTGAGGATAGAGACTGCATACAGTTCCTTTTTTGTTCATGTTTCATATTCGTTAGAAGTTTTATTGTTTGGAAGGTTCCAAGGAATATTCAATTGATTAAGTAAACCTATCAATAATTAATATATTAAGTTGTACCATATGTCAATTACTGTATCAATAATATCAACAGTGATTGACATAGGCTTTAACCTTAATATGTAAATCATTGAAGGGTTTACTTACATCAATTAAATATTCCTTTGAACCTCCCAACCAATAGAAAACTTCTAACGAATATGAAACAGAACAAAATCGAAAAATATACGCAATTATGTGAAGTCACTATTCTTAAGCAAACACATACACTTATTGACACTACTGCAAAATCTCGCGCCAAATATCTAATGATGCCGTTTTCAGAATGATAACCTAAGGTCTCAAATAGGAATAAAACATTCTGAAGTATGGGGACACATTTACTGAGTGATCAAACCTGAGTTTTTGTTGATTTAAACAATTCATCTTGATTTAAACAATTCATCTATCATCTTCTGATAAGCACCTTTTTCCAGTGGCGGCTTGTGACAGAATAAAGTGATGAGGCACATCAAAAAAAATATTAATCTTATAAACTTTTTTGTCAGCTGCATACTTATCTTATCTGCTCAATGATTCTATAGCGTTTTATTGGGTGGTAATTGCCCTGAGATAAGTTTTTCAACTCGCTTCAACCAGTTTTTCACTAAACCCTATCGGAATATGTATTATTAACACTGCCAAAAAATAATTTGATTAGAGTTACACTGCCAGTAGGCCAATAGTACTCTCATTTTGAAACCTCCGATTCGATTTTCCTACCCCACCGATAGTCAAGATTTGGAATAGGTTGTATAACTTCTTCAATTGTACATATTTTATACTCACAGGAATGACTCAAAAACTGTTTCTGTTTTATTGAAAACTCTGCAATATCACGAGTACTGCACAATAAAACCAAACAAGAGTGAAATTTCACGATTAACCCGAATATGTGCAGTTTGTCGATGAAACGAAACGAAACGATCACGGTCAATCCAGACCAAAAAATTAGGGTGAAGTTGCATAAAATCCCAACAAGCTGAAAATCGGTAAAATTGTTCAAAACATAATAATAAATAATATATAAAAGTTCCCAATCATTCCCGTGGATGGACAAAAATTATTCAAGTTCAAAGGTCGAAAAATGAGTTTTTCGCGATTTTCAGCAAAACGGTGAGTTTCATCAAAAAAGTAATTCAGACAAAAATGTAGAAAATATATAAAAGTTCCCAATCATTCCCGTGGCTGGACAAAAATTTATTCAAGTTCAAAGGTCGAAAAATGAGTTTTTCGCGATTTTCAGCAAAACGGTGAGTTTCATCAAAAAAGTAATTCAGACAAAAATGGCCATTTGTAAGAGTTCTTACAATAAAGCACTTTTATTATTATTATTGTAGATGTTAAAATTATCTTCAAAAAATGTATCAATACTTTTTTTCCTACGAGGCACCGTTTCTGAGATAAAACGCTTCAAATGTTCTACTAGTTGTTACTGAGGCTAGCCTCAAATTCACCTTAGAAGCCGCAATAGATAAACAACGAAGGGGAGGTTCATGATCTCGTCACGTCGATGTGAATAACGCGCTAGACAAGGAAGCGCGTGAGGCAAGCCTCACCTCACCGTTTACGCCTTGAACTGCCTTGAAGAGGAAGTGAGATGAATATACAAAAATCGGACCTTAACGCCTGTAACATGTAACGTTACGGTCCGATTTTTGTGCATTCATCGTAACGTCAGTAACGTGTAATGTTACAGACATCTGTAGCTGTACCCGGCTTGAGATTGAGCTCGGATATTATGGAAGACGAGTGCAGTATCGTACAAAAAATTGAGACTGAAGAACATAATGGGATGATGAAATTGATTAATAAAATATTGGATTAATTCGCTTGATATTATTTGTGATTTGCGTAATTTATTTGGTGAGGCACTGCCTCACCTGCCTCATAGGACAAACCGCCACTGCCTATTTCAATTTCATCTGTTGACAATTTCAAGTGAAGTCTGTGAGACTCGACCAACTAAGTGATAACCACAAAGCCGTTGCAGAAAAGATTAATCATCCCTTTTCCCTATCCCAAATCTTCTGCTACCAGATTGGGAATGAGTAAATTACTCAATCTTGTAATTGTAATTTAGCCACCAAACTGAGTCTTTCTGCACTTAATCCACTCGCAATTAATCTTTTATTCAAGCAAATATGTGAGACGATTTGAAATAAAACATCTTCTTCAGAACGAAACCAATGAATGAGACACAAAAATCAAAAAATTGTGTTTACAATATTCCCTGTATATGTGGAAAATCTTATACAGGAGAGACATCAAGACCTTTAGAGATAAGAAAACGGGAACATAAGAACAACATTAAAAATAGAAACATTACAAGATCACAAATCGCTGATCATATGATGAACTGGAACAACACAAAGATCCTAATGACGGAACCTGATAATTATAAAAGGAAAATTAAGGAATCCACTTGTATTTTGTTAGATGAAGTAGATATATATATAGATAATTTGGCCAATTTCAAAATTAAATAAATCAACATTTCTATAAATTGACAACTTTAAATGTCAATCAGATTGCAAATAAAAAAACACAATTCTGAAGAATTTACAAGTTTGTCTGAAGAAGGTGTCTGATATAGACACCGAAACATTACATTATCCTTTTTCATTTAATTCCTTTTTCAGTTTTACTGTTAGGCAACAATTTTTTGAAGACCATTTTGCTCCTGACAAATAAGTGCAAAGATTCTCGCAGGAGAATTAATTTAAATTTTTTTAATTATTTCTGTTTCAGAGACTGGGAGTGAAAACATAAAGTTTTTAAGAAATGCAGAATCCTCCCAGAATATATTTCAATCGATATCTTCTTCGTTACAATCAAAGTGTAACCTATAATTGAAAAGGCCATAAATTCGGTTAGGAAAATGATTTTCATCAATTTTTATGTACAGGGTATCCCATTTTGGGCACTTTTACGGGATATCTCCGTTATTTTTAACGTTAGCGGGATGCGGTTTTCGCGACAGTGTACTACTTTTTATGAAACTAAAGATGGCGCAATCAGTTTTTGCATAGCCCTCTTAGTTTTTGCTATACAGGGCTGAAATGAAAAGTATCACTTTTTAATCACCTCCCGTATCTCAGTTGTGCTTGAACTTGGAGAATGGTTGAAACGTATTCCTATAGATTTTTTCCGTAGAATCCAGTGGCGTAGTCAGTTTTTCAATTAAACTTTCCGTTTTTGAGTTATTGAGCAAACATATGTTTTTTAAATTGGACACCCTGTATATTATTTTTTATTCTTATTAAGCACAATCTCAGCTCTTCAAAAACATATTATTTTATGCATTTATTTCAAAACCAAGCTCAGAATTCAAGATTTTGTAATTCAATTGTCAATAACTAAGTAGTTAGCTCCATGACTGTTTATTAAAAACAAAACAAAAATGTCAAAGCTTTGTCGGTTGGTTTAAAAGTTTACAGTTCTCTCAGTTTTTATTATTTATTATATTATATTAATGATTCAGTTTTAAGTTTTTCTCATTACGGCTGCTTACGAAAATAACGAAAAATATGACATGTTTGTTTGTGATCTAGATATTATGTTAACATTATTTTCGATTTCTTACGAAATCGTGACATTTATTTTTGGTTTTTAATAAACAGTCATAGCCTACCACTTAGTTATTGACAATTGAATTACAAAATCTTGAATTCTGAGCTTGGTTTTGAAAATAAATGCATAAAATAATATGTTTTTGGAAAGCTGAGATTGTGCTCAATAAGAATAAAAAATAATATACAGGGTGTCCAATTTAAAAAAAACATATGTTTGCTTAATAACTCAAAAACGGAAAGTTTAATTGAAAAACTGACTACGCCACTGGATTCTACGGAAAAAAATCTATAGGTATACGTTTCAACAATTTCTCCCAGTTTAAGCACAACTGAGATACGGGGGTGATTAAAAAATGATACTTTTCATTTCAGCCCTGTATAGCAAAAACTAAGAGGGCTATGCAAAAACTGATTGCGCCATCTTTAGTTTCACAAAAAAGTAGCACACTGTCGCGAAAACCGCATCCCGCTACGTTAAAAATAACGGAGATATCCCGTAAAAGTGCCCAAAAGGGATACCCTGTACAGAACATGAGAAAATAATCAAATTTTCAGAATCAATTCACTTTGTCTCGATATGACCACCCTTTACTGTGACTACTGCCTTGAGACCAGCAAAAACTAAATCCCAAGTTGCCTGAACGTAACTAAAATGAAATATTGAAACTTACTTTCAACCGGAGAGTTGTGTCTCTGAGCAGATTCAACTAACACAGTCCTTACAACTTGTTGATCTGATCCTGTGGCAATCTCCGGTACTTGAACTTCCTTCGAAGCACCCGGTAGCATCCCCATAGTTTGCGTAGAAATGGTAGTCCCTTTCTCCTTGATAACCTTCTCAAAGTTGCTTATACCCAAACTGTTCAATAGATTGGCCAAGCTATCTTGGACAGCTGGGTCATCATGTTTCAAGCTATGAATGAGCAACCCTAGTAAATCTTCAGATGTTGCATTTGCATCTGCGATGATTCCACTTATCTCAATGGGAGTTCCGCTCTGGGTTGAAGTTGATTCTAGATCCATGTCTGTGTCTGACTTTGTGGAAGTACCAGGTTTAGAAAGGGCCTCCATTTCAGGGCTGCCTTCAGCAACTGGTTTTGGTTGTGGCATATTCTTTAGATCTTTGTACGGAGGATCAATCGGTTTTTGGACTGGCTCATGGTAGGCATATGGCTGTTTGTCACCTTCCAACTGCAATGAGTTAAAAAAGAATGAATATTGAAACAAACGTAATATACAAATATGAATACCGACACAATGAAACAAAATAATTTGATGATATATAGAAAACTCTTACTATTCATGATCGTGGTGTTTCACGAATGATTGTCCAGGTTTTCTGGGCAGATGCAGGATATTTTGATGAGTCTGAATAAGTGCTCGAACAATGTCCTTACTATATTATTTTGAGAGATTCAGGATGTTTTGTGTATTTCATCAAAAACTTCTAATCGGCAATCACAGAGATGAATTTAACCTATTTCAAGATCTATGAAGTTTTGACATTTCAAACCATTGTGCAAAGGTCTTGAAGCTGCTAGGGAATATCGAAGGCTATATCCAGATCGTCGAATTCAAAACTGCCATGTCAATTGCTCACTTTGTGAAAATGGATACTTTCTGTCAGTGAGTAAACAAGAAAGAGCAAGTTTGATGGCCAACCATTAAGAGATAATAGAAGCTGTCCAAGAAAATCCCGCAACCTACACTCGGCGTCTAAGTCAGTTTTAGGTTTGCCACACTGTTAGGTCTGGCGAGTTGTGCTCCGTAAGAAGAAGAAATCCATTCCACTTACAATCCGTCCAAACCTCAGTGAAACTCAAGTTGGTCTAATCAGATTTTGCATAACTGTTTCCGTTCAAGAGATACAGGGCGATTTTGGAAATTGATAGATTGATACTTTTTGAACCCCTCCTTTATCTCTGAAGTTATTAGAAATAATTCTGAGCTAAAAACTACGTCTGAATCAGAATTATGCGTAGAATTTAGTGGCGTACTAATTTTTTTTCGGGGTATGGCTTTGAAGATTCAACACAAGCCTATATTTATTAATGGAACACCCTGTATATTATTACTTCGTTGAATTCGTTATTTTTTCCCTTAAAAATGATGCATGGTACTATGAAGGTAGGATGTTCAGAAATGTTAAAAAAAACATTAAATAATGATTATTTTTTGTTAATGGGCAATGAATTTACCAAGTTTTAATAAAAGCATTAATTATTACTTTTGATTTTTAAAAGTAGTAGGTCATTGATAGTACAAACATCGTAGACAGGTAGGCATTGGAGAGAGAAAAAAAACAAATCTGATCTAGCTGTCAAGGTCATCTGATCTGTCTATATTATACAGAAGGCCGGTTGCTTGGATTATGGCGTCGCTGAACAGCCGGATAATCAATATGCAACTAGGTGCATCTTCAGTTACTGCGACGCCCGGAGACGGGTGCCCACAAGGGGGCTGCTTATCGCCACTCTTGTGGTTACACACACTGGTCGTTGACGATCTTCTTGAAACACTTACAAGTGCGGGTTTTGAGATCTGCGGTTACGCAGATGACCTTGTGATAATGGTTCGGGGTAAGCATGACGACACAATTAGTGATCGAATGCAAACTGCTCTAACCTTAACTCACGAGTGGTGTCTCCGAGAAGGTCTCAATATAAATCCCAAAAAGACGATAATACTGCCATTCACCAAGAGGAAAAAACTCTCTTTAAAAACAATTACGATGAACGGGACCACCCTAACTCCAACGAACCACGCCAAATATCTTGGTGTGATCTTCGACCAAAAACTCTCCTGGAGTCTACACCTCGAGGCTGTGATCAGTAAGGGCCAGAGAGCTCTCTTCATGTGCCAGAGGATGGTTGGAAGTACGTGGGGGTTAAAACCTGAACTAACGAATTGGATTTACAAATCCATTGTTCGGCCATCGTGAGCTACGCGGCTCTAGTTTAGTGGCCAAGAGTGAAACTAGTTTCGGGAAAATAGCCCTAGGAAAATTACAAAGAACAGCGTGTCTGTGCATAACAGGCGCATCTCGCTCCTGCCAACTGCTGCCATGCAAGTCATCCTGGACCTGCCTCCTCTAGAGATTTTTCTGGAAAGCGAGGCGGCCAGATGGGCTCTTCGGGTGGCAAGGGAGCGGGAGCTGAAAACTGGTGACTACACAGGGCACCTTCGCATTCTAAATGAGTGTAAGGAGCTTCTGGATGTGGTCACAGATAACCTCCCTTTGAGACACGAGTTTCGAAAAAACTTTACCACGACATTTCCAAGTCGTGATCAATGGGCTAATAAAGAATTAGTTTTCCCCAGAGGGTCTACGGTATTTTATACTGATGGCTCGAAAACTGAAGATGGAAGAGTCGGAGCCGGCGTCTACGGTCCCTCAATCCAATTAGCCATACCAATGGGTCTCTGTCCTTCGGTTTTTCAGGCAGAGACACTTGCTATAAGGGAGTGCGTTGCGCTCTGTGCGGAACGCAATTACCAAAGAAAAAAATATATATAGCATCTGACAGCAGAGCAGCCCTGCTAGCGCTTGACTCTCCACAAGTGAAGTCAAAGTTGGTCTGGAATGCAAAACGTCACTTAACCTACTCGGAGAAAAGAACCAGGTCAATCTCATTTGGGTGCCTGGTCACTCCGAGATTCACGGCAATCAAGCGGCAGACCAACTGGCCAGGGAAGGGGGGACAACCCCCTTCACTGGACCAGAACCTTTTTGCGGCTTCCCAGCCAGCCATCAGGCAATGGCCATCAAGGACTGGGAACAAAAGAGGAAGCTTACGTACTGGCATACGACCGATGGTCAAAGGCAAGCTAGGGCACTTCTCTCCTACTCGACGAGCCGGACAAGAAAGTTCTCTCACTCAGCAAATTGGAACTGAGGAAACTGACGGGCGCTCTCACTGGGCACTGCCCCGTGAGGTATCACTTAAAAAACATGGGAAAAGCGCCCGATAATACATGTCGCTTCTGTCAGGAAGCCACCGAGACAGCCAGACACCTGCTGTGCGAGTGTGAAGCTGTTCACCAGAAACGGCTACGGCATCTTGGTTCCTGGTTCCTAAAGCCTGAACAAGTAATGGATGTGGCCCCCAGAAAGGTGGTGAAGTTCATTGAGACTTTGCTGCCTGACTGGTAAACAGCGCGGGGATGCACAATAGATCTTAAGATCAAGGTGCTCGCAAGGTCGGTTTTGATCTGTCGCCCCTCCTCTAATATAATCTAATTCATATTATCCGGTCAGCTCGGTTCAGCTCAGCCGCGTCAAAATATGTTTCCATGTATTTTGAATGAACTAATTCACATTACCAGTCTCCGACCGTTCAGCAACTATCGGCACGCTTCCGGCTGACTGATGGCATTCTGGACGAGAATATTTTGCCGATCGGCTGAAACGACTGATGGGCATGGTTTGGCTGAACAAAACTGTTGCTTAGTAACTGCTCAACATAATTTTCGGAAAACTCCTTTGACTTTTTTCAATATTCAAACTGAAAAGCTGTCACTTCACTTTGACTATTAGAGTGCAACCGGAGATTCGCGACGACAAACGAAGCGCTTAGTGACTGAGACGATCGAGACTGATAATATGTATGCAACCTCAGTCTACGGCCAATGATCTTTCAGCCGGCCTGAACTGAGCTGAACGTATAATATGAATCAACCTTTTTTCTTTTGGGGCTATTTGAAAAATAAAATATACAGTAAAAGACACAAGTCCCGAAGAACTTCATGCATCAACAGAGGCAGTTTTCCAGGATTTACAAAACCGCCCATTTATTTACTGAATGCACTCAGGCGTATTGAAAATGTTTGTCAATTATGTATTAGGGAAAATCTGATCAGACCAACTTCAGTTTCACGAAAAAGTAGGACAGGAACGTGAAAACCGCAAGGCTCAATCTTAAATAACAAGCAAGAAACCTGGCTGTCTCACCCAAAATGGGATGCACTGTACAGGGTATCCATTTGGGCACTTTTACGGGATATCTCCGTTATTTTTAACGTTAGCGGGATGCGGTTTTCGCGACAGTGTGCTACTTTTTTGTGAACTAAAGATGGCGCAATCAGTTTTTGCATAGCCCTCTTAGTTTTTGCTATACAGGGCTGAAATGAAAAGTATCACTTTTTAATCACCCCCCGTATCTCAGTTGTGCTCAAACTTGGAGAAATGGTTGAAACGTATACCTATAAATTTTTTTCCGTAGAATCCAGTGGCGTAGTCAGTTTTTCAATTAAACTTTCCGTTTTTGAGTTATTGAGCAAACTTTTTTTTTTAATTGGACACCCTGTATATTATTTTTTATTCTTATTAAGCACAATCTCAGCTTTTCAAAAACATATTATTTCATGCATTTATTTTCAAAACCAAGCTCAGAATTCAAGATTTTGTAATTCAATTGTCAATAACTAAGTAGTAGGCTCTATGACTGTTTATTAAAAACGAAAAAAAATGTCAAAGCTTTGTCGGTTGGTTTAAAAGTTTACAGTTCTCTCAGTTTTATTATTTATTATATTATATTAATGATTCAGTTTTAAGTTTTTCTCATTACGGCTGCTTACGAAAGGGGGTATTTTCGAAAACCAATTGTAATTTTATCTCTCATTTTTTGTCAACTTATTTCAGTTTCACACATGTTCACTGTTTACTGTAAATTCGAGTTTTCGGTTAAGTATTGCGAAAAATATTCAATGCTGTCCCTACATTCATGTATGTGATGGAATAAGATGCAGTACAATACCTAAGTCATTTGGAGATTCACAGGACCGTGTTTACTATAAATTGAAAATTCCTCATATTTTATGATTCACAAAATGATAATGATAATGATCCTAATAGGCTTGTTTGAAATTGTTATAAAATATTGATTGTAAATTGTTAATGGTGAAATAAAGTTTATTATTTTTGTTATTCATTTATTTATTTTAGATTAACAAGATGTTGGATGAAGAATGTTATTTTCTTAATTTTGACCTGTGCTATCGATACGACATTATGGGCAAATACAGTGGAACTTCCCTATAACGTAACCGCTAAATCCACAAAAAAAATTCGTTATGAAGAAATTTCGTTATACAGAAAATTTGTTTCTATTTTCGGCAATGTCGCGGGCAACTTCACTTCACATAAATTTAAGTTCATCATTCAAATCAAACTTAAGCACTTTCTTTTGGACATTTTTGCACAACTTTCACACCAGCGTAATGGTTAGATTGAAACCAAACAGCCAGGGGTGTATTAAAAACTGTTTCAGGAGGATTTCTCTGCCCGCCATAACGATTTAGATTAAGGGGTCCGGAAAAATTTCGGAAAAAACCCTTACACCTTCTCTTTTTACCAATACCAATTTAAAGAGTGACGTTCTTTGAATATTTCGTTATAGAGAGAATTAACTTCGTTTTAGAGGGTGTTTTTAACAAGGAATTTGGAATCAAGGTGAAATGTCTTGTACTAAATTCGTTATGCAGAGAAATTCGTTATACAGACGTTCGTTTTAGGGAAATTCCACTGTATTTGGCCTATACTCATTCCCTCGAATTTTCATAAAGATCCTTGGAAGTTCAAGAGGTATGCCAAGTTTTTGTTGAAATACGTCAAATATTCTAAATCTCTTAAACTAAAGATACTTAGGACATATTTCGAACACTGATTCAGACTCACCAAAATGCCCTGAAAGTCTGTACAATCATTTGTGATACACCCTGTGTAATTCAAATCAATTACAATTCCAATTTTTTCTTCCAGGATTCTCACATTCAAATAATAACTATAATCAATTTCAAGCGGCTAACCGGTCATAATTTCGGTTAACCAATTGCATTCAATTTGAATGGAATTGGTTAACCGAAAAATTAACCGGTTAGCCGCTTGAAATTGATTAATATAAGTTTTGAATCAAACCCCGTCACAAGTATTCCCTTATCACGTATCATATGAATCATCGCCAATTAATTGTAGAGATGGTTTGTTTGAATTCTTACCTGAAGAGGATAAGTGACATCTGAATCATAAGCACTCATATCTCCACACACCATAAAAGGTATTATTACTCTGTTGACTCCAGTAAGCTGATCAAAGTTTCTTTCTCCCGCATTCAAGAAAGGTGTCATCAGTTTTGGATCAAAACCATCTGGTGGGCTATAATTTTTTGCAACAAGAAACGCCTCTGAGGAAAGTTAATATTTTCAATACACACACCTTACAAAATTTGGATTAATTTACCTATGCTAGAATTTCTCGAACTACTTGGCTTGAAAATGTTCACTTCTTTGAATATGGTGAGAAATTGATTATGAAGTAAATCATTGTCCTTTCCCCTGAATATTTTAGCTACAAATGTTCCTCCTTTGTTCAAAACGTTGCAGGCTATGTGAAGGGCAGCAAGAATAAGCTGACTCTGAATATATATATCGATACAATGTAACCCAGTCACTATAAAAAAACAATTTCATAATTAGTTGAATAATCAAATACTATTCGAAAACTATGTAAGAAATTTCAGTATAATATACTACATTACTTACCATCGGGAGCACCATCACATACAACCAGATCTGCAAATTCTCCTTCGAAATGTTTAATGATTTCTTGAGCTGTGGATAGTTTAGTTATGTCACCTTGAAGCTGAATGACTCCAGGAAGTGGAGCCATGGGCTGCAAATCAACAGCTACAATCTTGACATCTTCATTAGGTTCAATTTTCAATTCAACCCTTTCCTCATCCTCTTCAGGATTATCATTACTGTCATCTAAATCATACCTAGGTGACAGTGATATCTTTTCATTCAAGTAAAGTCTACGAGATAGAACTTGGCTCCAACTACCTGGTGCTGCACATAGGTCGACTGCTTTCTTAACACCTAGATATAAGAATTATTTAGCTATAGACATGAACAAAAGATACATCACCACTTATACCTTCGAGTATATCATATTTCTCATCAATCTGCAGCAGTTTGAAAGCGCTGCGAGCTCTCCAGCCATGTTCCTTTGCCTTTCTGTAGTA
This sequence comes from Propylea japonica, assembly GCA_013421045.1. Classification (NCBI taxonomy): domain Eukaryota; kingdom Metazoa; phylum Arthropoda; class Insecta; order Coleoptera; family Coccinellidae; genus Propylea; species Propylea japonica. The sequence continues at coordinate 46,586,780 of CM024240.1, forward strand.
AATATCACGCTTATCTTTGGAACCTTTTCCCATTTTGAACGTACAAAGTAATAACGATAAAAATGAAGAATATAGTAATCAAATCTCAATTGTTCTTATCATAATGTTCATTCGGCTAAACGAGCAAAGATTTTCAACAAATCACAAATTAACAAAAAAACATACTTGATAGAAGAACGTCGATCTATAATTTTTTAAGGTTAGTTTTTTGACATTTGATAAATTGTTGTTTTTCTTCCCTTCAGTGGCCACGCACCTCACCTCACTTTTGGCCTTTGGACAGAAGAATAAATTAATTGTTTAAGGACAAAAACTACACCAAATTGCTTAGGAACAATACTGATTGATAATATCGAAACTCAAGATTTACCTTTTTGAAAAAACACTCACATGAAATTCGCAAATTCGACCGTTCACACTCATTAATGGGTAATCATTAATTATTATTGGAAGTTATTCTGTTTGGGTCGAGTCGGCTATAAGGCCGAGTAGAAGGTCCTATTTATATAAACAAAACGGAGTAGCTCATGTCCTCATTATTATTGAGCAAAATACAACTCTATGCGACCCTAGCGGCGTTACGTAGAACTATCCCGAAACGAGTATTCCAAACGCGGACGGGATATGACACTCGATTGTTTGTGCCTAAGAAATGAGATTTGTATTGTGTGTTCATTATAATATTTGTCTAGTTAGTTGGTTTTTAATCTGATTTCAAGATGACTAAAGAAATACAGTGAAGAACACTAATTCTTGCTGTGTTTATGGATGAAGCTCTAAAGAGTTCTTTCACAGGTCACTATTTTATAGGATTGTGGTATGAAAAAATAATATTTTATCAGTTGATCACCAGTTTGCACTAGAGGAAGCATTTCAGACGTTTAGTGCAGTCAAAATCAAGAAAACAGAGAGATTAGCAGTTTCAGGATTCATATTTGGACTTAAAGGAGGAAATATAGTACATTATTGATGTATTTCCAATTCACTCGTTAAAGAAAACAGATGAAGATTACTCGTTAATTGACAAATTGATGTGATAACTTAAGTTTTTATGAATATATGCCTGAAATCATATCAACTTGCTAAAACTTATCTGGATGTTCTTTCAAGTTGCAGTATATCTTTTGTTTTTTATATGAGACAAGTAGAAGGGAATAGTGTGACTTTTTATATTTTCCAATTTAGAAGGTAACTGCTATATCACTATTTTATAAAAAATAGCATACACATACTACTTTAACTCTGTTTTGTAAATTAATTATCATTTCTTATTAGATAATTAAGTTTTTGTTTATACCAGGGAATAAAATTTGTTGGTTTGTATTGAATGATAAATGCTTCACTTACGACAAAATATTAATGAATTTTTCTTGATTGTATTCAATAAAAATAGTTTTTGATGTTTGAATAATTGAAATTAAGTTGTTTATTTTCATAAAGTCTTTCATTTCTGTAATAAAATCATCATGGAATTCAACGGCTTTCATTTCAATAACAAATATTGTCATTTTTCTTTCTATAATATAAGAATAAATATTATAAATATAATTTGATTCACTGCAGCAGGATTCCTTGTTTCGGTAAATATTAAGTTTTAGTGACCAGCAAGATATTGACCAGATTTTGGTGTCATTGTATTCATTGAGTCTTCCTGAACAACATTAGTGAAACCAACAGGTGGCGGTCTGTCTTAGTTTAGAAGATATGGGCCCCCAAAGTTCCAAAAATGTTCCATCTTCACGTCACTTTTTTTACTATAAAAACACAAAAACACTACTTCGATTTGTTCTATAAATCACCCTCGAACATTCACATAACGATTCGAATAGTTTCATTTCAGGTAAATTCAATAATTAACGCAAAAACATCGAAATCTAGACGTACCACGTAACCACACTTTCTACGGAAAGCGCGCCGTTCTTCACAGTTCTTCAAGGTAAGTTTGGCACCGCCGCATTGTCAAAGACTGGGGTTTGTTTATCTGTGCGCACAATTTGCCAAATGTCATATAAAATGATGGCGGGAATTACGTTTCTTAGCGCGATAATTGAAACAGCTGATTGGAACTGAAAACCAGGATATCGATATTTTATTTTATGATTACTTATACATATTTGGTTGATCTTCATTTCGTACATGGCAATTGCGATCTGGATATGTCGCTATCTGCATACTTTATAAAGGATTTTTAATTTTAATTTAGGTTAATATAATTCTTGGAAAACGCGCCATCGGCAACCCCTAACCTTCTATTTCTATTCTATCAATCAGTCGATGGTCAGCGGTTTTAGTGGTCACACCCAATTTTGGTTTTTCATTGATTGCTCTACTATATATACCTTTCATTGCTTTATTTTTCTGCCATTTCACTATTTGGTGATAAATGAAAGAACACAACCCAAAACTTTCACTTGCCTGAAGCTTCCAGTTTTCTGAGATATTAAATTCAATTTAGGTAGTTAGTTATATTATTTAAGTGTGTTAAAATTAAAATCGAATTTACATTTTAACAGATTGACAACTGCAATATCAACATAAATCATTCAGACTTCGATAAATAATTCATAGACTACATTATTATTCATAAAACCCCTAAATAATCTTGAAAGGTGTTATACGAATATGTCTATACAATTAGAAACTCCTAAAAATATGCAGTCAGACACATAATAGCTATTGATATTATACTCAGATAAACAAAATAGTATTTTATTGATCTGAGGTATTATATCATATCCTTATAATAGTTGAAATAAAATCAATCAGATATTAATTTATGAATAATGGTAATGTACGCACAGAATATGACATTATATTATATGATTCAAACCGAAACAGTTTCCGATCAGCTGATTCTAAAACAGCTGTCACTCCCGAAAGAACTGATATGGCGGCGGTGCCAAACTTACCTTGAAGAACTGTGAAGAACGGCGCGCTTTCGTAGAAAGTGTGGTTACGTGGTACGTCTAGAATTTCGATGTTTTTGCGTTAATTATTGAATTTACCTGAAATGAAACTATTCGAATCGTTATGTGAATGTTCGAGGGTGATTTATAGAACAAATCGAGTAGTGTTTTTGTGTTTTTATAGTAAAAAAAGTGACGTAGAGATGGAACATTTTTGGAACTTTGGGGGCCCATATCTTCTAAACTAAGACAGACCGCCACCTGTTGGTTTCACTAATGTTGTTCAGGAAGACTCAATGAATACAATGACACCAAAATCTGGTCAATATCTGCTGGTCACTAATAACTTAATATTTACCCTTGTTTCTACTAATTAACTAATCATATCAGGATACATTTTATTTTTGAAATGAGCCAAGTTAGATGGTTAAATATCTTCCCTTTTGCAGTTGACAAGGGTGAATGCCCAAAACTGATATTTTTCTACATATCGTCCCTCGATGTATATGATATGAACTTAATAAATCATTTCATAGGTCCATTTTCACGATTGTTCAGTCAAAAGACTAAATAAATCAACTGAAACACTTGAGAAACACCAGAATCTCTCTTGTTTTGCTTTGACGTGCACGAAACAATACTCGTTTCGGGAACAGCTGATCCGGCGATTGCAGCGCCGCGTCGGTAATATTTATCCCAATAGACTAGAGCAGGAGTCTCCAAACTTTTCAGCCCAAGGGCCACAATGTTTACTCCAGCAAATGCGAAGGGCCAAAATTTTAACTGTTTGATTCAATAGGCGCAAAGGTTGATAAGTTAATGAGTTTTCGCAGGCCGGATTCTTGAAACTGGCGGGCCAGATTTGGCCAAGGGGCCGTAGTTTGGAGACCATTGGACTAGAGCAATCAGAAAACTTGAAGGCTCCAACGAGGCTAATTGCTAATTCCTCACTCACTTCTTGCCCAAGGCATTCTTTCCTTCGGCCCGCAATGGCAAAGCATTCTGTGACTAGGTGAATCCCCCCCACAGAACTTACACTCGTCATCGGTGTCTGATAACCCCATCCTCCATGCCATCCTCAACAGGTGCTTCCTGTGAAAAAGCCAGTGAGGAGGTGTAGTTTGTTTCCCACCAAGATCCAGATATCTTTTGGATCTTGCAGTTTCAAAGGAACTTAGTGGAATAATCCATACCTGGGAAATCCCGCCAGAGTTTTTTCTTCTCGGCTTCCTTCTTCTCCAGAAACTCCTTCTTATAGGTACATTTACCTATACAACAAAAGGGTACTGGGCCTATGAGGTACAGTGACTATATTGGTAATTAGCCTATTCGTTTTGAAGAGTTTCATGCTCCTGATGAGTAACTCAAAAGCTCGAAATACGGCTTGCCATTGCTGCGCACAAGCACTGGAACTGCTCAGGAGCTCGAAACTCTTCAAAACGAATACCTTCTTTAAATATAATCACTGTACTATGAGTGACATTCGTGCGCCCCTTTGGCAAGTGTATTGGCCAGTGGCCTCTTCTTTTCCTTCGATTCCGGAATTAGCGGGAACCCAGATTAAAGAGACCTTATTTTTCTTGCCTACCTCATTGAGTTTGTTCCGGCACCCTCAGAGATCATCTTTGAGTCAATGTCGTTGGAGCTCAGTGCTTTAATAGCAGCTTGACTGTCTGAGTGTATGGCTATATCGCACCTCTGTTAGTTTCTTTCTAGATTTATATCTATAATATATATAGTCATCTTTGAATAGCTAAGATTTTCGCTTGAAAGACGCTTATACAGAAGCCTAGCGACAGTGCACACTTGGTACTTGTCCCGTATATCCCAGAGCCAACTCCTGTAGAGGTTTTGGAACCATCTGTATACCATTTTACGGTATTTTCTTTGAGGTTATAGTCGATGTATTCCTGTTCCCATTCCTCCCTTTTATTTGTCCTGAAGTTTTTATCAGAGCTTACTTTTTTGATCATTACATCACTAGGGAGGTTCACAGATGAGATGTAGTTATTCAGGGAGGAGCAGACTCTCTGATTCTTTATTATCTCATTACCTGTACCATGTTTAAGGAGCCTTTACCTTCCTTAGATATTCTGATGATAGCCTCATGGGCTACCCTATCAATCACTAGATGTAGAGGTGTGAGATCCGTAATGACCTCAAGTGCCCTAGTTGGGCACATTCTCTTAGTTACGGTCATTGTTTAAAGAGAAAAACAATGCTTCAGTGATGCACACACAGACAAACCTCTGTACTTTGTCGAGTCTTTTCCTCGTACTTACCTGACCTGCCTTGGCAAACCATATGTGATTATAGACATGGGGCATGATTTGAAAATCTAACAATTGTCTGAAGTAGAAGCTGTGTGCTCTTGAAGCAACTGATAACTAAAAAATCGACTGTTTTTATGCGACTATTTGAGCCCATGTTCACATTAAGAAAAATATTTTCATTCCATACTACATGAAAGCAATATTTTTCGTGATATACTGAATAAGATGATCATCATCCTGTAAAGCAAAGATCTGCAGTTTTTCTCTTCTTATCTTCAAGGTAAATGCTCATAACAGTTTTAAAACAATAAAAGTAAAACAATCAATAAATCTGTAATTTCTTCACAATAGTTTTAATGAACCCTGCTTCGATGAAAACTTCAGTTTAAATAATAATGGAATTGTCACAATGAATAAAAACACAATTGTTCAGAAAGTTGATGCATGAAAATATGCTACTAAAAAATTTCTTTACCATCACATCCATCTAAAATTGATGAAGGTAATTAAAAAATGAAAGCACCACTCAGAAGAACAAAAATTATTCAAAATGAAATTAAGCATATTTTTTATGTCAAGCAATTTTGAAGTCCAGTGGGAAAGAGATAATTCAAGTTAGTTTGTTGCATATCAGGATTTATTTAATAAATTAATTACACCATAAATATTATTTTTTGCTGCTCCTATTTTTACCCTTTACCTTAGCGGATACTCCAATTATATTTGAAGGTAAAGGAGCTCCATGACCCTCTGCTTTCAAGTGCTGGAATAACTTATTTTTTGATGGATAAGTTTTTGAACAAGTTGAACAAACGTGGGTTACAGGTTCTTCCTTCGAGATATCTTGCAATGTATTCTCTGTCTTCACCGTTTCGTTATCTTGAGGCAGTGTAACATTTGAATTATCTTCTGGTTGTGGTTTTTTAGTTTTGTTTTTTCTATTTTTCTTTTTGCCTTTCTTCGAGGAACTGAAATCATCCGAACTAGTACTGGCGGGAAATGTAGAAGTCATTTTGAAGTCATCATCAGAACTATCAACTTTGTGTACGCTCTTGTTTTTTTTAGTTTTATTTGGTTTTTTATGAAGTATATGAGGAATATCCTCTGAGTCAGTGTCAGGAGAAATATGATGATGGGAGGAGAAGGATTTGGTTTTTTGAGTTTTCTTCCTTCTGGGAATGTCAACATTAATTTCTTCCTCTGAGGCATCACTTTCTTCATCTTCTGGATTTGTTGGCCTTTTCCCACTGGAAAGTTCACTTTCCAAATCAGCGACATTATCTTCCTCAGAAATTTTTTCATCAATTTCTGAACTGTTTTCATCTTCCAGCAATTGCGCCCTCAAAACTAAAACGTTTTCTCTGTGTTTCTTACTACTCTCGTGATTTTGAAATGATTTTTCCGTTTTAAACAGTTTATTGCACGCTGCACAGTAGAGTTCACTGTATTCCTCCTCATCACTAACATCAGAATTTCCAAATTCTCTATTCAAATCGTTTTCGATTTCCTGTAATTGCGAAGTCATATTTTCAAATTTTGTCCATTCAGCTTGCACTTGTGATTCATTCAATTTCCTATTTTCCTCTAATTTTTGCCTTCGCAGTTCATCTAATTTTTTGCGGTTAGATTTAAGTTTTGCTTCATTTTGTTTATTCCAAGCTTGAACTCTTTTATCCCTTTTTCTTACAAATGCCACTAAGTTTCTTATTTCTTCATTTCGCTCTTTCTTTGCTTTAGATCTAACTTTTTTATTTTCTTTCTCCACAGCCTTTAAATATCTCCTATCTCTTACATCATTGATACTATAAGGATCTAACCAGACATAACTCTTTTTGGTAGAATACGACATCCAATGTGCATAGAATGGGTTTACAATACTATCATAATCACTTTCTGAAGTACCAAATGTTGGAATATTCACAAATTCTTCTTTATTCTCATAATAATCCAGATCTTCCTTTGCGATTTGCTCGAAAACTGTTCTGTAAACTGTGTAGAATCCATCATCGTCATCGCCATATCCTTTAAAGCAAGATGTTGTGAAATATTGGAATACATCAAGTTGTTGGTCGGCTAAATCGGAATTTGCTCCACGCAAAATTTGCTCCCTATGTCTGTCATACCAAGCCCTTTCCTGTTTATCACTCAATACCTCGTATGCCTGTTGTACAAGTTGAAACTGTTCTTTTGCATTTCCAGCATCATCTAGATTCTTGTCAGGATGCCATCTAAGAGCTAATTTTTTGTATGAAGTCTTTATTTCTGCCTCATCTGCTTCCTTCGAAACATTAAGTACTTCATAGTGGCAACGCATATTGAGATCACTAATATATATTATATAACTATTTTCGATTTACTTTACTTACTTGGTGTGTGTATCTTCTTTAATATGTACATATTTTGAAATAGTCATATTTTGTTTGGTTAGGTTGAATGACAACCACAGAACATAAAATATAAGAAGTGCTATCTGCCTACTAAACCCTTACAACACGCGTGACATTTGAAACGTCAAAAATAAATGGGGCGTTTGGATTCTGAGGGGTGGTCGCTTTTTGTAAGAGAGAGGTTCTATGGTTTCGTCCCGAATTTTGACAATGCTCTGTGTTCCAGAAAGAGAGAGAAAGAAGATAATATAAATTTTTTTATTTATTTTACTTGTTTTTCCTATTGTTTCGGAATTAAAAGGCAGATTTAAAAGAAAATATACATTATAAAAATAATTATTTTATTAGGCTCAATTGTACAGTACATAACTATTGAATGTTGTGAACTAACAAACATCAACCACAGGTCTTACAATTTGAGTACAGTTGAAAAACTTCCGAGCAATTGTTTACAAATTTTGAAGCATTTGTTCATATAATACGTATAGAAAATCAACACTGTATTAAAAAAGTCATGTTAAGTCACTATAGGTAGTCACTACACAGAACACAATAACACTGATTCATTCGTCAGGCAAAGATACATCCAAAAAGAGAATGATTACTATATAACCTTATTGCATATCGAAGAAACAGAAGATATAACTTCAATCTCCTCACAAATACTTTCAAATTGGCAATATTTAAACAATTATTCCACTTGAAACTCAACTTTTTCACTTCCTTCTTCGACTCAAACAAAACAACACACAAACAATAAAAATGGCAGCATTGACAATGACATCCCATCCCATTTAAATTTGACATAACTTGGATTTAGCTCAGACATACGTCACTGCTTGGCTCCGCCCCCAAAATAAATGGGGAGACGTATGTCCGTGTTGTAGATTTTACTTCTAGCGTTTCACCCCCCTGATGACAACTGACACAGAATATTATTATTTTGTGCGGTCGTAGTCACAGAAAACAAATTCTTATTTTTCTTTATTTTGATATTAAGTTGCATTGAATACTGATTTTTAAAGTTGGAAAATCGTTCCAGATAAATTCCTTGGATTCATTTTATAAACAAACAGAATGGTAAAATATATTGATTATTCCAGGGATCAGTGCTTTCTTTGTATGAGATTATAAGCTGGTTTTCACAAATTCTTGTTCAACTCAATAATTGAAATGTTTGATTATAGCCATTTTTTTGGCGTTTCCCCCTTTTGAAATTATTGGGCCTGTTTTAAAATCTTTACATTTGCGTCGAAACATGACGTCATTCTTAGAATGTTTTAAAAGTCTTGGGTCAAAGATTGTACGTTCTGTGGGTCGAAGATTATATCTGCACAACACAATTTTTTTCTGTTGATAAGATCCTTCTCAGTCTGAAATCGAATTAGATATACTTTCTCTTTCAACGTATTCTAATTTCTGTTTTCTTTTTACCAAATTTTTATCATCTTTGATGGAATTTTGTTGCACTCGGTGCCATCCCCATCAACCCTCTAAATTTTTTGAATTAACAGGAGGGGAGTGGGTCATATGCATGGTTTTTGTATCTTTTTAACAGGTAGGTATGCAGAAATTTTCAAGACATTTTTTTAATTGGTTACTTCAAAAGGGTTCTCTGTATGTGCACTTTATCATGACCCATTTTCATTGAGACAATGGTATCTGATTTGTCACCGAATCAAAGTCGACCATTACAGTTTTGTTCATGGACAACTTTCAACCTCTTTCGACCCCTTCACGTGAAAATACATTTAAATCATTGATGAAATGCGTTGTCAGATATCTTTCTTTGAATCGAAACATTTCATCGAAACGTTTCAACTTCAGTAGAAACGTACTAATAACATACCTACCTCTACTTATGATCATAACTGAAGCGCAGTGTTTCACACATTCTAATTTTTCACGTGAGGAGGTTAAAATAAGGGGTTGAAACAAAGATTAAAGATCTTTGGGATGAAAGCTATGCTTCAAAATCTCATCAGGTACCATCGTGTCAAAGTAGATGAGCACACACTGAAAACCTCTTTGAACTAACTAATTTAAAAAAAATTTTTGATAATTTCTCTACGCCTATAGAGAAAAGTACCACATGACCCACTTTCTCAATTCAAAAAATTTAGAGGGTTGATGGGGATTGTACCTACAAGGTGCAACAAAAATCCTTAAAAAATGCATAAAAATTTGGTAAAAGTGAAACAAAAATGGACTTTTTGTTGACGAATATTTTCTTCAGGATTTTTTTGCCAAATATTTTTCTTTTGAGAAAATGAATTTGATCCATAATTTTGACGCGCATTGTATATATCTACACTCTTTAATCTATGACTTGGGTCTGTTTTGAAAAATCGATTTCGGGTTTCTTGAATGACGGACGCGTATAAGCATGGTGTTTACAGTTTTTTTCCGCCGACCTCGAAATAAAGGGTGACTTTAATGTGTACGAAATCGAACATTAATGACTCATCTTAATGCTCAATTTATGCTTTTTTAATGTGCAATGCTCATGGTAACTGTACACAAATTATTCAGAAGAACTGCGAGAAATGTCAGAACTGTACTGGAACATAGAACATTATGTAAAATGTATGTATTGTGCAAAATGAAAATGTATTTCAATAAAGAATTTATACACAATTCATGTTGAGATCTTGTAATCAACTCGGTTATTAATCTAGCGACTACTGGTTTCGAACTAGATATTAGGTAACGCGTTCGCTATACAGGGTGTCCCATTACTCGACGTCAACCCGGAACCGGGTGAAAAGGCAAGTAATGCTGGTTGTCAGAAAAATATAAAAAGAAATCTAAGTTGCATGATTTTAAAATAATGCGCATTTAAAAAAACACGCAAAATTCCACACCCTGTGACAGTCTTTTCGCTCCTGTTGCCACAAATATCAACCTTTTTCAACTTTTTTCTTTGCTGTATAATCTTGAATAATGCTTGTCTAAACTGTAATCAAAATTTTGACACCAGCTGCTCTAGGTTCCATAAAAATAGGGCTCACTTCTCAGTAAAAAAAATCAAAATAAACAATTGCCTAGTTTCAACTGACTGTATTGAAAAAAAATGTACTACGTAGGTTTGGCATGTTTTTTCACAAGTTGGCGCATTTAGTAAGGATTCTAAAATGGTATAATACTTGTTTAATTGTAGCTGCCGTAGTTCAAATTTGTTTTCGATTGCCTTTGAATACACTTTTTCGTTAACTGCTCCCCAGTTAAAAAGCCCAATGGATTCAAGTCCGGTGAACGGGCCGGCCACGAGATTGGACCAGAACGTCCGATCCATCTTCCGGGAAAAAATGTTACCAGAAAAAAAAATTTCAGAGGAATTTCTCCGGAAAAATTTTTTCTGGAAAAATTATTTTCTCTGGAAATTTTTTTTTCTGATAACATTTTTTCCCGGAAGATGGATTCAAGTCCGGTGAACGGGCCGGCCACGAGATTGGACCAGAACGTCCGATCCATCTTCCGGGAAAAAATGTTACCAGAAAAAAAAAATTTCAGAGGAATTTCTCCGGAAAAATTTTTCTGGAAAAATTATTTTCTCTGGAAATTTTTTTTTCTGATAACATTTTTTCCCGGAAGATGGATCAGACGTTCTGGTCCAATCTCGTGGCCGGCCCGTTCACCGGACTTGAATCCATTGGACTTTTTAACTGGGAAGCAGTTAACGAAAAAGTGTATTCAAAGGCAATCGAAAATAAATTTGAACTACGGCAGCTACAATTAAACAAGTATTATACCATTTTGGAATCCTTACTAAATGCGCCAACTTTTGAAAAAACATGCCAAACCTACGTAGTACATTTTTTTTCAATACAGTCAGTTGAAACTAGGCAATTGTTTATTTTGAATTTTTTTACTGAGAAGTGAGCCCTATTTTTATGGAACCTAGAGCAGCTGGTGTCAAAATTTTGATTACAGTTTAGACAAGCATTATTCAAGATTATACAGCAAAGAAAAAAGTTGAAAAAGGTTGATATTTGTGGCAACAGGAGCGAAAAGACTGTCACAGGGTGTGGAATTTTGCGTGTTTTTTTAAATGCGCATTATTTTAAAATCATTCAACTTAGATTTTTTTTTATATTTCTCTGACAACCAGCATTACTTGCCTTTTCACCCGGTTCCGGGTTGACGTCGAGTAATGGGACACCCTGTATATGCGTTAAAATATCTTGACCATTAGTCCCTATCTTTAGTAACCTAGTTGATTGAATAACTAAGTTCTTGTTCTTGGTTGAAGATGGATAATAATAATGATCTATTCGATGTTACAATCGATGATTCCGTTTTGATGTTTTATGCAGCGGCTGCAGGACAATTTGGGAATCACGAGATGTAGAGATGTAACTTCACCGAGTCTAAACAAATTGAAGAAATTTCTCTACAGATATTGTGGCAACCAACCTTCCATATAATCCGGTGATCGTATATGCATGCATAAAATTATTCAACAAAATTAATAAAGCAAATGTCTATAAATTAATAATTTTTAGACATCCTCCTCGCGATGTAATCGTTGATTAGAGCTAATGTCGCTCTTTCCGTATTATTCCGAATAATATTTATTCACCAAATTGATCAATAACGGCAAACAAAACAAACCCAAAAAATGTAAAAGTAGAAGTCATTTTTAAACATGGTTATTCTCCTTCTAATCAAGTCGAATTGTGCTTTTTATTTATTTTTATTTATTTATTTATTTATTTATTCATTTATTTACCTATTTATTAAAACATGGTTATTCTCCTTCTAATCCAGTCGAATTGTGCTTTTAGCAGGAAAGTTTTGGGGTATTTTTTATTTCTTTAATTTTTTTTGTTTTTTGGGGTAGGTACTGAATCCGAATTTGATGTTTGCTAAAAAAATTTCGTGACGGAAAATAGAAAAAAATACAAAAAAAGAATAAAATCTCATTCAGTTTCTTGCTTATTATTATTCGGAAACTATCAACTATCGTGAAAAACCTTTCCATACAAAATGAAAGTACAGAAAATTTCCTACAAATTCTATTACCACAGTCTCAAATTATAGTTGAAAATGAGGTATTTTCTATGACCCAATAAATGAAAAAATTTAAATTCGATGGTTCCGATGACGCGATCCTCTTGAAATTTTGCATGAAGATTCGGTATATCAGTCTCGATTCACAAAATAAATTTCACTCGAATCGGATATCTCGTTATGGAAATATAAAGATTCTTCTTTTCAATACCAATTGAATTCTCTATGGTTCTGTTCGCAATATGGGCACTAAATGTTCATGCAGAATTTCAAGAGTATCGCATCATCGGAACCATCGAATTAAATTTTTTTCATTTATCGGGTCATAGAAAATACCTCATTTTCAACTATAATTTGAGACAGAACGGGTTGTCACAGAAAAAGCTGTGGTAGTAGAATTTGTAGGAAATTTTATGTACTTTCAATAAATGAAAATTTTGCGTTTAAGAATAACGCGGGCATAATATAAATAATGAAAGCGGAGAATAATATTAATCGATTTAAAATCAACCAATATTAAACCCACACTTCGGAACTAATCCCGTCAACCAACAAAGAACATGCATAGTGGTAATATCAAACGGAGCATCCATAGATAGCTATTTCGCCCTATTTGGGGCTCTTCAGTATGGAGAAGCTTCGTTTGATATTACCACTATGCATGTATTTTGTTCACGATAGTTGATAGTTTCCGAATAATAAGCAAGAAACTGACCAAGAATGAAATTTTTATTCTTTTTTTGTATATTTTCTATGTTTCGCCACCAAATTTTGTTAGCAAACCTCAGATTCGGATTCAGCACCCCAAAAAACATAAAAATGGAAGATATCAAAACTACCCCAAAACTTTCTAGCTAGGGGTTTCTTTAAGCACAAATATACTGCATTATACGACGACGTCAAATTTGTTTAATTTTCGCGACAGACGATTCAATGACGTCAAATTGAACACGTTTTTTAAAACGCCATTGAATACGGTTCAACGCCAAAAAACTGCTTAAGTTTGTTCAGTTTCAAATGAAGCTCTGTGAAACTCATCCTTCATCTTTCAAATCTCGTCATAATCTTCACTATGTCTTCTTCTTCAACAACCAGGAATAAAGCTTCCAAGGATAAAGTGAGCACTATAAAACTAGCAAAATGTAATCAGCTCAGTAATGACATGCAAGGATTTAAAATAAGTTTGAATGAAGTTATAAGAGATTATGATCCAAAAATAAAGGTAGTATATCAAGATACTATCCCGAGCAAAACACGGGTGAGGAAATGTATTTTGTAATAAAATAGACATTGAGCCGTATTCATAAAACTGAAGGATGTTCTTCTAAGTATAAGGTAGAAGTATAAGCATTTCCTTTACGTATTCATAATGATTACCTTATACTTGCAATGATATCCTCCTAGAATAAGTAAAGGGATGTTGGCTTGTGTGCCGCATCTGTTCACGACGGCTTGTTTATTTATAATACCTACACTGCGCAAAAAAATTAACGCACATTATGGAAATCTCAAATTTATTCTACAACTGAAGGTATTCTCAATGATAATTATTTTTATCAGAATTATGCATGCATATGTTATCTACTTTCAACGTTTTTCTTCAATACAGATGTTTTTTCCCAGCAGGAATAAAAAAAGATGACATTATCAGATTTCGAATGTATTGGCTCCATTCTGAAATCAGTTGTTCTCGATCAATTCTAGTGATCAATAGTTTTTCTTTCGTTTGATATTCTACACTTGATCGCTATGTAAAGCGAAACACGCAATTTGACCCAAGAGGAATGTGCCCAAGCGGTAGTTTTGCGAGAAGAAGGGTGGACATACCTACACAGAAATTGCAGAAAGGTTTGGAGTTTCCCATACAAGTGTGTCCAGAATGTTGCAGCGATTCAGGGAGACAGGTATGAATGTCCGAAGACCAGGACAGGGTAGACCACGGGTAACAGCTGCCATTCAAGAACGTTACTTGAGAGTTTCTTCTTTGAGACAACGGTTTGCAACCGCTCGCCTCCTTCAAAATCAGCTTGAGCAAACTCATGGGGTGCAAATTGGCACTCAGACAATAAGAAATCGCCTCAGAGAATATGATTCGTGATCGCGGCAAGAGGCCCAGCTCTTACCCCAGACCATCGAAGGGCGCGTTTGGATTTTGCGAGAGAGCATATCCATTGGAAAGAGGCTGATTGGGAAAGAGTTCTCTTCACAGATGAGTCTAGATTCTGCCTCTACCATTGTGATCGACGTTCCCTTGTATACAGACGTCCACATGAAAGATATGCTCAGTGCAATTTCCTGAATACTACTGGTTTCGGGGGAGAATCGATTATGGTATGGGGTAGAATATCTTTGACTGCTCGCACAGACCTAGTGGTCGGTGATAATGGAGCTATGAATGCTGATCAGTATATAAGGAACATTCTTGAAGAGCATGTAGTGCTATTTGCCCCATACATTGGTGAAAATTTCATTTTTATGGACGATAATGCCAGACCCCATCGTGCGCGCATCGTTTAGGAGTACCTTGAAGAGGTTGAAGTCTCTCAAATGAAATGGCCAGCAAGAAGTCGAGATCTCAATACGATTGAGCAGGTTTGGGACAACCTCAATAGAAGGCTGAGAAAATCATCCAGCTACTCTTAATGACTTAGGAATCTAACTCAGAGAAATCTGGGAAGGATTAGATCAGAACATTTTAAGATCACTCATTTTGAGTATGAACCGTCGTTGCCGAGCTGTAATTAACGCAAGGGGTGGAAATACCAAGTATTGAATCACTCATCAGCATTCCAGTATTTTGAAAATTGTTCATTTCTCTTTTTCCACATAAGATTCGTTGAAATCCTGAATTTTTCTTCCATTTAATGTGTTTTGTTTCATTCAAAACCTTCCCGAGAAAACATAAAAAATAAGTTATTAAGTCAATGTAGAGTTAACTTTAATTAAAATTGAGATTTTCAGAATGTGCGTTCATTTTTTTGCGTAGTGTACATATTTCTTTGTTATTTTTAGGTGTACAAATAAGTTTCCGCGGTTTTTCATTTGACCTCGTCATCCCTCTCGAATTCTTTCCCTAGAACTATCTCTTCAAGTTTAGAAATAGATAATAATCACTTGGGGTTGAATCTGCAGAATGTGGGGGATGAGGAAGCAATTCGAGGCGTAATTCTACCATTTTGCCACCGTCTTTATTGATTTGTGAGCTGCAGCATTGTCTTGGAGGAAGAACCCTTTTTTCTTTGATAAATTTGGGAGATGATTCCTCGATCAAAATAAGCAGCCTCAGCTGCAGATTTTTTCACATTAAAGAAGTAAATCAAAAGTTCCCGCAAATGATGCTTATTCGGAATAAAACTTGACATTTTTGCACGAAAAAAATTACGTGATGCTGATACGGAATCACTAGTACTTTAAGGTTATGGTGTTGCCAGATGACTAAACTTGGGATATTACGTTTTACATCTGACAATTTCTCCATAACCTTCTGGTGGGACCATCTTTTGACAAACCGCGGAAACTTATTTGTACACCTAATATTATTTGAGCATATGTATTAATTCGATCAGAGAAAATGTATTCATCAAGCAGCGAAGGTGATAGTGCAGAAAAAGATCTTGCTACTACTGAACTGCAGTTTATAACAGATGGAGTTGCCAGTGCTCCAATGATTTTGTAAAAATCCCAAATATCAAAAATTAAAGCGAGAAAGGATGATGCTATTGAAAATATTATCAGAAAGTACAATGTGACTTTTGGCAAAGCACTGGATACCAAAGGACAATCAACAACATGAAAAGCAGGTTGAAGAAAAAAACTGATTTGAAAAAAACTGGAAATAAAGCAATAAAACTGTCGAAATGGGAAAAAAAGTTGTTGAAGGCTTTGGAGGGTGTTAGTAGTCCTACAATTGGAAAAATCGCAGGCAACTATACTATCAATTACGGTAGTCACTGTACGAGGTACCGTTGCTTGACTTACACCCAGTTCTTGACCAATGCCTTTCTGATACCCAGGGTCACCCAGATAGCTTAAACACATCTTCATTTTAAGGAGGGATGATAACGCACCTCCCCGAAATTGATCCCCAAAAACTGGTTGACAAGCCAATGGACATTTTCTTCTTCAAACCTGTAAAAATCTTTGAAATCTCGAATAGGGGTGGATGAACGCCGCTTGTAGTGTTTTATCTCGCTCAATTTCACAATATCTACCATCGCTACCACTGATCACTGCACGATTGAGTCTGCTACTGATCACACTCAAAATCAATGAAGCATATCCTTTTCATTCAGAGTAAAAGGATACGTTTATAAATGAGCAAATACTTTTTCGTAAAGGATATGATCCTACTCTGTAAGTAGGTATAAGGTTTTACTCAGAATCTTATGAATGCGAGCTGAAGGATTTCCTTCATTTTCTGAAAGTAACGGGTATTTTTTTAAGAGGTTGCCGATTTTTTTTTGATATAAAACACATATAAAATTATGAAATGACCAAAATTTTTTTATTTGGTAGATTATTTTTTTGGCATTCAACATTTAAACACAATTTGTGGCATATGACCACCACGACTATTTTTCACAAATGTCATTCTGGAGGTCCAATTTTCGACCACTTTTTCAAGCATTTGAGGGCGTATGTCAGCAATGACACGTTGAATATTGGTTTCCAAAGCGTCAATCGATTGAGGTTTATCCACATAAACCAATGACTTCACGTATCCCCACAAAAAGTAATCGAGTGGCGTCAAATCGCACGAACGCGGAGGCCAATTCACCGGACCATTTCTCGAAATAATGTTGTCGTTGAAAGTTTCTTTCAATAAGTCGATTGTTTCACGTGCTGTATGGCAAGTGGCACCATCTTGTGGAAAACACATTTCATCCATATCCATATCTTCAAGATTTGGCAACAAAAACTCATTGATCATGGTTCTGTATCGATTTCCATTCATAGTAACGCGTCGACCTTCCTCATTTTTAAAAAAATATCGACCGATGATCCCACCAGCCCATAGACCGCACCAAACAGTACATTTATCAGGATGCATTGGTAATTCTTGAACGGCGTGTGGATTATCTTTGCTCCAAATGCGACAATTTTGCTTGTTGACGTATCCATTTAACCAAAAATGCGCCTCATCACTGAAGAGAATTTTACGGTAAAAAATGGATCTTCGTTCAATTGATTTAACGACCAATCACTGAATTCACGGCGCAAACGATGGTCGTGTGGCTTTAATTCTTGCACCAATTTAATTTTGTACCAAACCCAAATCTTTACGTAAAATTATCCATAAAGTCGATGGACAAAGTCCAATTTGCTGAGCACGACGACGAATCGATAAATTGTCGTTTTCTTCGACACTGGCCTCAACGACAGCAATATTTCTTCTGTACGAACTCTTCTCTTTCTTCTCGGTGGCTTGGCATCCAAAATAGTGAACGTAGACCGAAATTACGTTCTTTATGGTGGTCTCTGACGGACGATTATGTGCACCGTAAAATTCACGAAGTGCTCTATGAACAATTTTGATTGAACTCTGATTTTGAAAATAAATTTCCACGATTTGAAAACGTTGTTCTGGAGTTAACCTATTCATAATGATTTGCCAAACAATACTGAGCAGAAATGCAACTTTGAGCTGTCAAAACAACTGACATAAAATAAAACGATATCTATCGGAAAAACAAACCTCCTAAAAAAACACCCGTTATAAGCTTAACCTTT
This sequence comes from Propylea japonica, assembly GCA_013421045.1. Taxonomy (NCBI): domain Eukaryota; kingdom Metazoa; phylum Arthropoda; class Insecta; order Coleoptera; family Coccinellidae; genus Propylea; species Propylea japonica. The sequence continues at coordinate 46,605,089 of CM024240.1, forward strand.
TTTTTTATGAATACGGCCCCATTATATAAAAACAATTTGTTTGAAGCTGCCTAAAGACGATGAGAGAGTACACTGCCCCGTTATAATGGTGGTTTTGGAATCAGTTCAGAAACAAGTAGTTAAAGCTTTATTTTGGAAACACTACCCTTTGAATGGAGAAGCTTTTCCGATTTTTCTATCGTTCGCTGAGAAATTCTTAACAATCAACACCTTGAAGTATGTTGGATTTGAATGTTATTCCCATTATTTTCTGTTCTGGTATTGAGCAAAATACAACTCTATGCGACCCTAGCGGCGTTACGTAGAACTATCCCGAAACGAGTATTCGAAAACGCGGGATATGACATTGGATTGTTTGTGCCTAAGAAATGGAAAGTGAGATTTGTGTTGTGCGTTTATTATAATATTTGTCTAGTTAGTTGGTTTTTGATCTGATTTAAAGATGCCTAAAGAAAATACAGTGAAGAACACTAATTGCTGTGTTTATGGAGGCAGCTTCAAAAAGTTCTTTCACAAGACATCATTTTATAGGATAGTGGTTATGAAAAATAATATTTTATCAGTTGATCATCAGTTTGCACTAGAGGAAGCATTTCAGACGTAAAGTGGAGTCAAAATCAAGAAAACAAAGATATTAGCCAGTTTCAGGATTCATATTTGGACTTAAAGGAGGAAATATAGTACATTATTGGATATATTTCCAATTCACTCGTTAAAGAAAACAGATGAAGATTAGGTACCTACTTGTCAATTGACAAAATTGTTGTGATAACGTAAGTTTTTATGAATATATGCCCTGAAATCATATCACTTGGCTAAAACTTATCTGGATGTTCTTTCAATTTGCAGTATATCCTTTGTTTTTTATATGAGACAAGTAGAAGGTAACTGCTATCTGCACTTTTCACTATTTTTTAGAAAATAGAATACACATACTTACTTGAATTCTGTATTGTGAAATTAATTATCATTTCTTATTAGATAATTGAGTTTTCGTTCATACCAGGATGTTGGATTCTAGATTGTATTGAATGATTAATGCTTTACTTACGACAAAATATTAATTGATATTTCTAATTTGTATTTTATAAAAATAGTTTTTCACGTTGTGAATAATTGAAATTTAGTTGTTAATTTTCATAAAGTCTTTCATTTCTGTAATAAAATCATCATGATCATGGAATTCAACGGCTTTCATTTCAATAACAAATATTGTCATTCTTTTTCTTTCTATATATTTAAGAATAAATATTATAAATATAATTTGATTCACTGAAGTAGGACTCTTTGTTTCCACTAAATAACTGATCATACCAGGATACATTTTATCTTTGAAATGAGCCAAGTTAGATGGTTAAATATCTTCCTTCTGCAGTTGACAAGGGTGAATGCCCGAAACTGATATTTTTCTATATATCGTCCTCGATGAATATGATCTGAACTTAATAAATGATTTCATAGGTCCATTTTCACGATTGTTCAGTTCAAAGAAGAAATAAATCAACTGAAACACTTGAGAAACACCAGAATCGCTCGTGTTTTGCTTAAACGTGCACGAAACAATACTCGTTTCGGGAACAGCTGATTCGGCGATTGCAGCGCCGCCATCGGTAATTATTTGTCCCAATACCACGTATTTTCATTCATTAAAAAATGCCATACCAATATAGGATTTCCGAGAACTTTCCGGAGACATTTTCCGGAAAGTAAGTAAAGGCCGTATTCATCCCTCAAGGTGAGGCCCAATAAACACACAAACGTATACAAAAGGTTTATTTATGGTGGCTGAAGTAGATTCAACGTTGTACGTTGAATTTGCTACGTTACATCCGACACACAAATTCAACCAAACGTTGACTCTACATATAATATACGTTTACGATTCAACTGGTTGATTTATTCACCATTAGGAAACGTATATTCATTACATTTTCTCACGTTTTTTCAATGTGTGCTTAGAAACATTGAATTAACGTTGAATGATCCACTTTTCTTCAACTGAGACGTTCACCAACTTTTTTTCCACTCAAAATTCAACCAATTTTTGAATCTTATCAATATACCATGATGCACCCAAAATTCAACCAAACGTGACTCTACATATATTATACGAAAACGATTCAACTGGTTGATTCATCCACCCTTAGAGAACGTATATATCTTACATTTTTTTAACGTTTTTACGAAGTGAGCTCAGTAACAATGAATAAACGTTGAATGATTTACTCTTTATCAACTTAGAAGTAAACCAACATTTTTTCTACTCAAGATTCGTCGAGTTTTTGAATCCATTCGATGATCAGTGTGTAGATAATACGTTCAATGTAATTTTGCAGGGAACTTCCCATCGGATCATGTCAATGGAAAACGTACGCAAAGGAGAAGTTCCTTTTGTTTTCAATTACCTATTGAATACCATATTTCAACGTATATTCTCAGTAGATATTTAACGTTCAATAACTAGTAGCGATAGAACGTTTCAGAAACCTAATTGCCAAATTGTGTTTCGTGAGCACAACTCATCTGTACCGAACTTATTTCCTACATTCCTTATTTTGAATTCTTCATTCGTTCAAAATATTAAATCCATTATAAAATAACCTTACATTTATAACATAAATCGTCTTTACTAAAGTCATTCAATAAGAAAATTATGAAGATTCTTGAAAGATAATGAATTTATTGTCCCTGGCAACGGTGTACAAGAGTCAGCAGGTGTTGTGATGACGTTGATCTGGATAATGCTAGAGCGATCTTGTTGCATTCTGCAGTCTGCAGTCTACAAATTGAGTAGTGAGCCACCAGAACGTTTGCTTTAGCTATTTTCAACTTTCGTCATTATGTGACTTGTTTATAAGTGCGATAGGGCCTACAGAGATTTTGGTAAGTACCTATCACTACCTTGAAGTTTCATTTTTATTATTGATTTATGATATTCATAAGAAGTATATCAGTATATGTTTTTCTCAAAAGGATTGTCAGTTATTAATCACATATCTGAAACCACCAAGCCACTCATCTGCTTATCCAAAAAAATTTTGTTGTTTTTCCATACTAAATGATTTTTGAAATTGTCCACACGTATACGAATGGTAGAAAGTAAGTTCATGAAAACTAGATAGAAAAAATTCCAACTGCCGAACATATAACTCCTATCGTCACAGATATGATCGCGTTGGTTAGTGTTCAGCAATATTGCATTTAAAACTACATATGAATAATTAGCTCGAAATGCAAATCTGTTAAGTAAATGAAACGAAAATAATGATTCTTTTTTTGTAGGTTGTCTAATTGAGACCTGTCGAAGAATAATTGTCTTGAAGACCATGCCAGAAGAATTTTGAGATTCATTATGAGTTATGACAAACGATTTAGGCTGCCTCTACAATTGGAAATGCAGGGGAAAAAAGCATTCCGAGGCAATGCAACTCATTTATGGTAAGGTTTCATTTTGTAGACTATTTTCCATATCTAGTGAGCATTATTTGTGTTGTTTCAGTGGCTGCCAAAAAAGAATTAGGACAGCGACAGATTTACAAATAGAGGATACAACGAAGGCTTCCCTAAAATTTGCCAAGAGAAGACTCAAGGATACTGCAAAGAGTAGAGAAAAAAAGTTTAGATATTATAAGTGTTGATTCAATGCAATTCGAAATTTGTTATTTTTTTCCTATGTTTCCTATGTTCGAGATTTATATTTTTGTTAATATAAAATATTTACAAATCTGTGTTTAATTCAAATAAAAATTTAAAAATATTTTTAATCAGGGTTGATTCAGTCCTTGAGATGTAGGTTACTTTGAAACTCAATATGAACGTTTCATATTTGTGGTATTTTGGTATAAAAACAAACGTTACCATCAACGTTATTTCCGAAACCAAAATTCTTCGTTACATTGAAACTAAATAATAACGTTACATCACGGTATTTTACTCATGACAAGGAGGAGGCTTGCAACGTTGAATCAACCTTGAATCAACGTGCGATAAAAACGTTACGGTGAAACAAGAAGAAACGTATTTCTCTACGACATTTTGCCGTTTTTCAACGATGAAATATAGTGACGTTACCTAAAAAATCCAACGTGTTTTAATCGTTACTGTGTTTATTGGGGGTTAGTGTGAGTGTCAGATCGCCCTTGAGTAGCTGCAGCCGTTTCATAAAGAATACTCATTTCATGGGTGCTAGCGCCTTCTCTCAAGCTGAGGCTGGAAAAAATCGCACTCCCCTCACTGAGTATGCTTTATGAAACGGCTACAGCTAATCAAGGGCGATCTGATCTGACACTCACACTTACCCTCACCTTGAGGGATGACTATGAATACGGTCCTAAGTGGGTTTCACAAAGCTTGATTGGACAATCAAATCGTTCATTTTGAATCGAGTCGATGGTTTATGTCAAAAATGAACTGAAAATTGCACATAAATGATGACAGTTCAATAATCAAGGTGATTAGAGTTTTGTGAAACCAGGCTTATCTTTGATTTTGATAGATGCAGTTGATCATCACCATTGCAACGAAATAATAGCTGACAGTTCATATAAAATTAGTTGCATGTTTTTGAGCTATATCGTTATGACCAAATGTCTGTAATTTTCAAATTTTGAGCCGAAAATGCTCTCAAACGATAGGGTTCGACTCCCTGATTACGAATCCGTGGTCAAATTCAATTATGTCCTTGAGGCCGTCCCTTAGCATGATAACTTTCGAAGGGATTGTACTAGAGACTTGAGATTTTCAGGGTTAGTTCGGTTCCCAAATGCCTCGGTTAAGTTAGACAAGAAGCCAAATCGTACAGGGTGATTCATAAAATATGGCCATTCAAAATTTTTGTTCCTCAATTTTTCAGACAAAAAGAAACCAATCAAAATGTTGCATCCATATGCAATATGCTCATAAGTCTCATGCAAAATGTTGTGGCCATAACGACACAGAACAATAGAAAATTCAATTGGAATATTGAAAAAAATAAAGCTCACATTTTCATAAGAAGAAATCCGATTAGAGGGAAATTTATTTTGTGAATTAAGACTGATATAATTAATGTTTATGCAAGATTTCAAGAGGATCACATCATCAGAACCATAGAATTTAATTTTTGTAATTATCTATTTTTTACATAAGTATTTCATTTTTCAAATAATTTCCAGAATATTTTTGCCATTGTGCTGAGATTCTGCATTTATATATTTGGTATCAATCTCAAGTCCACATAAAATTTTCAGGTAATAGTCTTATTGCTACACCGTCCACCAATGAACTAGCGCTCAGAATCGATCGAAACTTAATTTAATCTAGATACGGAAAACCTATACTGACCAAAAAGAATAGTACTCAAAACAAAAAATTCTATCCTTGAAATCTTGATGGTTGAAATCAAATCATTGGGCAGTTAGATTTTTATGGAACTTCTTTTTTTATACATACTTGAGGAATCTGCCCACTTCGTTTCTATTTTCAATTCGGGAACACCATGTATAATGAATTTGAAATTCAGACTGAATTATACCTATAGTCCGTTCACGAAAATTTTAGCCGTCAGTAGGCCATGACAATTTGGCATATTCCACTGTGTATATTAAAATTTTAGGTTATGTTGTTCATTTTCTTGTCAGATTGATACGCATTGTTGTCAATATTGCATAGAGTTCTCTGATAACTCGCAAGCTCGTCGGACGAGTCCGGTTACATTCGGCGTTGACTTTTACGTTATGACAGAAAATAATGCCAACTTCAGAAAAATAAACAAACGCCTACTATGTGCTCAAACTTTCGTGAACGGACTATACATAGTATATTGTAATACTTTCAGATTCACTCAATTGAATGATTAAATTTCCCTAGTGAGAATAACGGCAACGTTGACTTTATCATTGTTTAAACAATGACATTATTTTACTTTATGTCAGCAAATACTGCCAACTTCAGATAAATAAATGAATAAATGCCTTCTATGCGCTCAAACATTCGTGAACGGACTGAAGATGATATTAATTTCACTCTATCGAAAATGATTTCAGACTGGAGGACAGTCGACTGCAGGAGAGAGACATCATAATTTTGGCTGAATTTTTGAGATCGAATCCAAACATTACCGATTTGAATCTGAGTGGAAACGCGTATAATGATAATTTCAAATGCCTGATTCAAGACACCAAATTGAAATATCTCACATTGAAATTTTGTGGAATTAACTGCCAAAACTTGAAGGAATTAATGGGTCCTTTGAAGACAGCTTACAGGCAACCGTTGCTACATTTGAATATATCTAACAATTCTATAGGAGACGAGGGAGCTAAGATTCTCGCTGATATGTTGAGGATAAATAGGATTTTAATATCCTTGAACATTACGGCGAACGATATAACCGATGAAGGAGCGACAGATATTCTGAGAACCCTTCAGATGTTTTGCTTGAATCAAGAGGAAATAAGTACGAGAAGAAAGATATATTATCAATATTATATGAAGAAATACGAAGAGGTATGAAGCAACAAGTTTTGTGAATCATTTCCTACTGTTTTCACCTATATTTCTATACAGTGCGAGTTAAAATTCATTTTTCCAGAAGAAAAATATTTGACAAAATCCCGAAACAGGTCCATTTTTGTGTCACTTTTACCAAATTTTTAAGCTTATTTGAAGGATTTTTGTTGCAGCCTGTGCCATCCCCATCAACTCTCTGAATTTTTTCAATAGGGAATGTGGGTATAATGTGGTACTTTTTTGACAAGATGCCTATTGCACCAAAAAACTTTGCAACTTTTCACTTTGCACTTTGAATTCTGACAAATTTCACAAGTGAAAATTAATTATGTTGCACAACATTTCTCCCAATATTTAATTTCTGCGAAGTGCTTTTCACATTGCACTTTTCAATTATTAATGCGTTTCGTGCAACGTTATTCATTTGAGAAGTGAAAGTATTTGGTGCTATAGGTAATAGGTCTCTATATTTTCTTTACAGGCGTGCAGAAATTTCCAACATTTTTTTTTAAATTAGTTAGTTCGAAGAGGTTTGACGTACAGTTTTTGCACTTTGTTATGGCACATTTACTTTGAGACGATGGTACCTGATGAAATTTGTCACCGAATGGAAGTCAAACATTACAGTTTTGTTCATGCAAAACTTTTAATCCTTTTCAACTCCTTCACGTGAGAAATAAGAATGCGTTTTGATTAATGCATCCAGAGCTAGGGTGGTCATTTTAATTTAATTTAACCTTATCTTGTAATGCACAATGATTCTCCGGGTGGTACTTCAATTCCGAAAAAAATTTTGTATGTCACTCCACTTTTTTCTTCATTAGAGGGTTCCTAGGGGTTGAAAGTTGTGCATGAACAAAACTGTAATGGCCAAGTTCCATCAGGTACTATCGTCTGTAAGTAAATGATCCATTACAAAGTGCATGCACATGCTGAAAACCTCGTTGAACTAACTAAATTTTCAAGAAAAACATTTTTTTTCGAAAATTTCTGCTTACCTGTAAAGAATATACAAAAATCTTGCCAGAAAAGTACCACATGACCCACTTTCCCTTTTAAAAAAAATAATAAAAAGGGGGTTGATGGGTGTGGCACAAGGTGCAACAAAAATCTCAAAATTGCATGAAAATTTGGTAAACGTGAAACAAAAATTGACCTGTTTCAGGATTTTGTTGTCAAATATTTTTCTTCTGAGAAAATGAATTTGTTCCAAAATTTCGTGGGTCACTGTACGGTGTACACAGAATAACGTTATTCTGCTTTTCCAACTTTTAAGCACTTTTACGTAGAAAAGTTCATACAAAAAATGGTCCGAAACGGCTTCATTACCGAGATACGGGCTGTCAAAGTTAAAAAATTTTTTTCGCCGACCTCGAAATGTAGGTATGGATAGATAGATATTTTCATTATTTCAAAACAAATTTTTACATAAAAAAGCATGAAATGAAACAGTGTCAATGAATATTCAACAATACAACAATTCAAAACTACATGAAGTAATCCCCTAAATTATACGGTTCAAGATTGATTAAAAATTTCTTGGTTTTTGTTTTGAAAAGTTTCTGATTTTCTATTATTTTCAAGTGATGTGGCAAATTACGACCTGAATTTGCCTCTGCAGGAATCCCGGTATCCCATATTCAAAAATATTCTGATTATTCTTTTTTGACTAATGGATACACTGATATACTAACACCCCAAAATATAAAACCATATATCTTATTAACGATTCATAATTAGCATAATACATAATTTTTTTCACATTTCCATCTAGGTGCACATGGTGCACAAACTGTACTTAAGCCTCTTCGGACTAACTAATTAAAAAAAAAATTGTTTAAAAGTTCTGGACGCCTGCAAAGAAAATAAAAAGACCTAGGCTCTATAGCACCAAATACTTTGCAGCTTTCACTTCTCAGGTGAATTACGTTACGCAGAAATTAAATATTGGATGAACATAACAACATAATTAATTTTCACTTTTGAAATTTGTCAGAATGCGAAGTGCAAAGTGAAAAGATTTCAAAGTATTTTGGTGCAATAGGCCCTTGTCAAAAAAGTACCACATTACCCACTTTCTCTATTGAAAAAATTTAGAGGGTTGATGGGGATGGCACAGGGTGCAACAAAAATCCATCAAATATGCATAAAAATTTGGTAAAACTGAAAAAATGATTTTGATGCCAAATATTTTTCTTCGGAGAAAATGAATTTGTTCCATTATATTGACGCGCACTGTATAAACCTTAGACTCCTTTGTCTAAGGTATAAATCTTTATATTTTTACGAATCAGATCTTATATATCTATTCAGGGGGTGACCATATTGATTGAATATTTAGTATTTTTTTGAGTAATTTCTTATGGTTATATTGCCCCAAAATGTTTTCCAGATGTCAGCGAAAGCAGCTATTGACGACGATAAGGTCGGTAATTCACGACATTCGTCCATGTCGGCTACGAGGATGAAGAGCAAACCTAAAAGTGCGAAAAACCGTAATAGAAAATCGAGTAAATCTGCAGTTTCACTGAGCGATGGTAAGTGGATGTAGTGATACTGAAGAGACAGATACATCTCATTCTAACCATTACGCTATTCATTTTCGATATCCTTGCATTGCCAGCAAATCCTCCATATCTCAGGAAAAACGGAACCAATCGTAAAGAAATTTTGCGGCAACATACAAGATGCTCATAAAAAGCCTCATGCGAAATTTTGTGGCCATAGTGTCGACAGAACCATAGAAAATTCAATTGGAATAGTGAATAGAAGAATCTTTTCATTTCGATAACAAGATATCTGATTCGAGTGAAATTTATTTTTTGAATGAAGATTGATATAATGAATGTTCATGCAATTGAATCAATTATTGATTTTTCACATACATATTTCATCTTTTGGATAATTTCCAGAATATCCTAATTCCGATCTTGCAGAAATTTGCCATTCATGTACTCATGAATATTAAGTTCTATACAAAATTTTGAGGTTATAGCATTATTGCTTCATCAATAAACGAGCGCTCAAAGGCACCTTCTCAGGGCTTTTCTGAAACTTTCGATAGAATTAGTGGCAACACAGCAGGTTTCAATAAATTTCAATTCCATGGAGCAGTAATTGTTACAAAAGAAATAAAATTTTCAATGATTTCGTAGTTTCCATTTTTCGTAAACGTCTAGGGTACCATCAGCCATGGGTTTCCTATCAACCATCTCTCATTATATGAAAGTCCTTAGCAGGCGAGTGATATTCCTTGTCGACAAATGGAAATTCACTAATTCCGAATCCGAAGGAAAATGTATAAATAACGGTAATTATCAGCTCAAAAGTAGCTGAGAGTAATTTAAAAATGCTTCAATTTACAGGATATCTCATTTAAATTCATAGATGATTGTAATTTCTGATATAACCAACAACAGTACAGGTTTTCAAATCAATAAAGCAGTGGTTCTAACCAAAGAAAAAACATTTTCAACAACGTCGCTCCATTTTCCGTGAACGTCGCTAGAGTACCATCAGCCATGGGTCACCGTGTATGCTATATTATATAACATTTTACCAACGAGATTTCGAGCAATGAGTGGTTGCAGATTCGGGATGATGGTCAAGTCAATGATGATAAAAAAGGCTTATTAGTGTAGGTGAATATTTGTGTGATAGATATATATTTGAGTGAACCTTTGTACATGTTGAATGTAAAAACTGACCTGTCCTATACAGAAATGTCAAACAGGATTAATGAACTATTATCGACTTGAGCCTATTAGCGTAGAAAGGGTGTGACTTCTCACACCTCCTAGCGATCAGCTATCACACTCCCTACTAAGGGGAACATTCACTCATCCTGGATAGCAAGTATCAGGGGGATTGAGCTCTGAGGTGTTCGGCGTTCTTCCTCCTCCTCCTGAATTTTTTCCTTCAGGAACGGCTATAAAAACGTGTCCAACGGTGTTAAATCGGGACTATTTGGTGGCCATAAAATGGGTGCGCCATTACCAATCCGAAGATCAAATTGGCCACTTAAATATTCACGAACTTCCAAAACGCTATGCCAGATGGTTATTGAAATTTGAAACTCTGTGGTGCTCATAATAAGAAAGATATACCAAGATATGTTACATATTCGAAATCAGGGGAAAAAGAGCTAACCAAACATGGAAAAATATACAGGGTGTTCCATTTGAAAAAATGAAGTTGCCATCAATATGTTGGTCACCCTGTATACCTATATTTCAGTTCCTGGACTCATATCAAAAAACCTCAGTTAATTTCGTGAAACTTTTATACGAAACATTTTTTTGTATCTCCTTTAGTAACAAAGTTAAGGGGGGGTCAAATTATAGTGAAAAACCCGGTACCTACTTGCACTTGAACTTGTACTTGCTTAATCCGATGTCTTAATTCCTGATTTTTCATGTTTCATATCTAAGCAGCGTCCACACTATGCCGGGCGAGGCCGAGCGGGCTGACCCGGGCGGCCTAAGCCGGGTTGGTGTGGACGCCCCGGGCGGCTTAAAAAGCCGGCCCGAGCCGAGCCGATCCCAACCCGCAGAAAGTAGGTACAGATCAAAGGATGCCGGCCCGAGCCGAACGAAAATATGTAGTGGGGACGTGCCGAGCGGCACCGGGCGGCTTTAGTTACAATTGAATTGTCGAATATAGGTAGATATAACCCGGGCGGCCTCGTTTTCGGTGTGGACGTCGTGCCGGCCCGAACGAACCCGCCCGGCTTGGGCCGCCCGGGTCAGCCCGCCCGGCCTCACCCGGCATACTCCGGCATAGTGTGGACGCTGCTTTAGGACTCAAAGTCTTTATAACGATTTTATTTTAAAATCCAATAACAGTCTAACATTCGAGTTCATCTGAACAATTATGAGTTTTTGAAATGAAAATACTAAAACTATACTGCATAAATTCGTATCCGTGATATTCTTCATTGTTGTAATTTAAATTCCATATTCTTTTCCACCTGAAGAAATTGAAATTTGTAGTTTTTAGTTTCTTCCTTGTTGTCACAGCTCACTATACTACAAAATGATGGCATATTAACCGTTATTTTGAATATTTTGATCTGTTTTTGAAGATTATTAAGGTGAAATTAATTTATTAGTATAATTTAATGAATAATAAATTCAAAGATTCAAGAAACCGCAAAAATGTTCGGCGTTCTTCCTCTCCTGGGTGGTCTGCCTTAGTTGCGTGATCCTGGATTTCTCGGTTGATGTCGTGGTAGTTGGTCTTGCAATGTTTCCCTTCATGGTTGTTCCTGGTGTCCATCGTGACCTACAAACTTCCTTACCGTTCTAGCAGTACCGAGAAGTACTACTTTTTGCATTACTTTGAAAAGGTTTTCATCCAAATCTTGCTCCTTGAGGTTGGACTTGAGGCTCTTGGGAAAAAAAAATCTTGGGAATAATTCCCGTGGTCGATATGAGAATGGAAATGGTTCTGGTACTAGACATTCCCCACTGCCTTTTGATCTGAAGTTCAAGCTCTTCATACTTTTTTCAGCGTATTTTGACCTAAATTGTTGTTATTTGGGATGGCTTTAGTTCGTTCACGAAAGTTTGAGCCATCGCTTGGCCATGACAATTTGGTATATTCCACTGTGTATATTGAAATTTTAGGTTATGTTGTTTATTTTCTTGTCAGATTGATACGCAATGTTGTCAATATTATTTATTTATAAATATTGCATAGAGTTCTCTGATAACACGCGAGCTCGTCAGACGAGGCCGATTACATTGACTTCGTTTTACGTTATGACAGCAAATACTGCCAACTTCAGATGAATAAACAAACGCCTACTATGCGCTCAGACTTCCGTGAATGGACTATACGACTATAAGTATTATAAGTATATAAACTATTATTATAATTATTATAACAGCGCCTCATTATCAATCATTATATGAAAATTCTTAGTAAGCCAGTGAACTTTCCTGGTTGAAAAATAAAAGTTCATCAATTCCTGAACTGAAAGGAAACGTATAAATAATCTAGTGATTATCAGCTCCATTGACCTCACTGTATCTGTTATTCTTTCCCGGCAAAAATCCCATTATGATTTTAATGGCAGTGGCATTTGCGATGCTAAATGACCATTGAGATTATTCACGCAGCCTCATAATGTCTTGGACATTTTCGGGTACGAAGCCCCTGTAATAAATATCGATTCTTCAGCTATCCGAGTGAATCTTTTCCATAAATTCCGTTTTCAGACTCCTATTCTCTACCCTTTGCCTTACCGTGCCATAATAATTCATCAACGGTCGAGTAACTTTGAAATTGATTCTGAAACGCCAACTGCCGAAGTGAAATAACGAAGCTTGATATTTACGAGAAATGCATTGAAATACATTGTAGGACTTCGTTTCAATCTTCTCCGAAGTTTATGCGAGATGCTTCTGATTAATCTTAAAAAAATCAGCTTAGTTTCCAGCCGAAAGCAGAAGTTTTCATGAATGAACAAAGAGAACAGTAGGGTATTTTATTTGAAATTTTGATTTTGCCAAGAAATACCTTCAATTCGGTCCATCTGCAGAGCTCCAGAGCTCATTCCCAATGAAAATTCACATTGATATGTTTCGGCATGCAGAAGATTCCAGAGCTATATCGTTTTGTCCAAATGTTTGTAATTTTCGAATTTTGAGCCGAAAATCGTCTCAAACTATAGGTTTATACTCCCTGAGGACGAATTCGTGGTCAAATTCAATGCTGTCCGTGGGCCGTTCGCCCGTTAGCACAATAACTTTCGAAGGGATTATCCTAGTGACCTGAAACTTTCACAATTAATTTGGGTCCCGAATGGCACGGTTAAGTTCGTTAACCAGCCAAATCGTATAGGGTTTTCCATAAAATATGGCCATTCTGAATTTTTGTTTCTCAATATCTCAGGAAATACGAAACCAATCGGAATGAAATGTTACGGCCAAATGCAAGATGCTGGTAGCAAGCCTCATGCCAAATTTTGTGGCCATAGTGTGAACAGAACCATAGAAAATTCAATAGGAATATGGAAAAAAAGAAACTTCATATTTTCATGAAAAGATATCCGATTCGAGTGAAATTTTTTTGTGGATGGAGATCGATATCTGAATATTCATCTAGAATTTCGTGGCCAAAGTTTCAACAGAACCATAGGAAATTCAATTGGAATATTGAAAAGAAAAATCTTAATATTTCCATAACAGGATATACGATTTGAATGAATAGAAGTTGATATACTGAATCTTCATGCAAAATTTGGTGGCCATAGTGTTAAGAGAACCATGAAAAATTCAATTGGAATATTGAAAGAAGAATTTTCAAATTTACCTAGCAGAATATCCGATTCAAGGAAAATTTATTTTGAAAATGAAAACTTCTATACTGAATGTTCATGAAAAAGGGAATCATCAGAACCATAGAATTTAATTTTTGTATTTATTTATTTTTTACATTCACAACTAAGACAGTAGTTATCTAGCAAAGTGTATAAACAGAATTAATCAATAATGTAGTTAAAATGAAAATAGTGGGAATGTATGTAAAGGTAGCTACAACATCTCCAACAATTCGGAAATATATCTTTTCAAGTCTCGTTAAGAAGACTTTGAATTCTAAAATATTAAACATGAAAGTAGGTACCTACTTGCACTTGCACTTGTACTTGCTTAATCCGATGTCTTCATTCCTGATTTCTCCTCATTACATTTTTCATGTTTCATATCTTAGGACTCAAAGTCTTTATAACGATTTTATTTTAAAATCCAATAACAGTCTAACATTCGAGTTCATCTGAACAATTATGAGTTTTTGAAATGAAAATACCAAAACTACTGCATAAATTCGTATCCGTGATATTCTTCATTGTTGTAATTTAAATTCCATATTTTTTTCACCTGAAGAAATTGAAATTTGTAGAGTTTTTAGTTCCTTCCTTGTTGTCACAGCTCACTATACTACAAAATGATGGCATATTTAACCGTTATTTTGAATATTTTGATCTGCTTTTGAAGATAATTAAGGTGAAATTAATTTATTAGTATAATTTAATAAATAATAAATTCAAAGTATCAAGAAACCACAAAATTTCTCAATAAATCGCACGCAGATTGCAATAATCAGTTCATCACATTTTAATGTTGGTCCTTCAGTCTCGCTTCAACCATAGACAACTGTCAGATCTGCTCGTAGCCTATGGCTTCTGCTGACCAGCGATACGCACTCTAGCGGTTGAAATCGAAATAGAGCTAAGATAGTAGTAAACAAAGCGTTGAACGTATTTCAGTGTAATGAATTTCGTAATTGTTCATAAACTTTTGTTTAAAAGAAATATTCAAGGGAAAGTTGAAATTGTTATCCTCTTGAATATGATTTCGATCGGAAATGACTACAGTTGTGTGCCCCGATGCAATTTATGGGCGAAAAAATTGCAAACTTTAGGTTATAGTTATCGCTTCTTCCCTCAGGAAAACCAAATGAAAATATATCTTGAAAACTAGTTTGGAAGGAAACTAATAGTAAAAGAAAGGCTTGTATCTTATATACTCCAATAAATATAGGAAAGTAATTCATATTGTCGCTTTAACCTCTTACGTGGAATTTGTATCGAAGGTTTAGATATTACAGCAGATTACGACAAGCTCCCTCTACTTCTTAGGATCATTTCAAACTAAGGTACACATAAAACATATTATTTCACAAACCTGTATTTGGCTATTGCAGAATTGGTAAAGGGTTCATAAAATATTTCTACATATTATCCTTTTGATTTATATGTACTACTTATAGGAAGATACAGCAAATTTAATTTTTAAGCCAGGCATATTTTCTATAGACGAACCCTTATTTTCTTACATCAGCCTTCTGCTAATTCCATAAGCACTTTAATTCTGTATGTGATATTTCTTCAAGTTTAGATAGTTTTTCCCCGATAAAGAAACACGCAGCAGGAAAGGAGAAAAAGCCATGAGTTTTGACATGATTCTGTCATGGATGAATAGGAACATCATGTACCTGATTAATCTAATTAAAACAGTTGTAATGATATGCTTACATTTCCTCCTCACTTCACCTTAACAAGAACATATCGTGCATATTAGTTTTGTTTTACTTTATCACTCTCCACAATCAATGAACCATCAATTTTATGAGGTTCTGTATTAAGAGGGCTAGGGTAATAGTTTTTAAACACAAAGAGCAAATGTCTATAAAACTGGATCCACAATTTGTTTTCCAACACATTATAATATGACTGCATTAGAGGTTACAACTCTTAAAATTTCCAGAAATTCTAACGGCTGCACTTTACTTGATATACGTGTATACATGTACGATATAAATGAACTGAAAGAATTTTTTTTAATATAGTTTAAGATTGACAACATCTACAACTAGACTTACTGACTTGTAACCTTTATATTGATTAAACACTTGAATATTAGTGATAGAATGATTGAAATATTGATTAAATCACAAAATAATTCAACAAAGATTCCAACTCCATATTAATTTTCAGATTATTCGTAAAAATTTCGATGAAACTCCAATGACTTATCTGTCCAAAACAAGATTGTTTACATTTACTACTATCTTAGCTCAGCTTCGATTCTCGCCACCTTGGCGCTGATATCGTCATGGAATATTCCAATAGTTTTTTCACGCTTTGCTGCTAAACGAGTTTACGCCTGAAATCTGACGGTGTCTCTTAATTAAAATTCTTAAAAATTTCGTTTATTCGGGATATTTCAAACTTTCGAAAGGAAGATTCCAATTCCAAACAACGGTGGAAGGAAAAAATTCGAGAGAAAGATAATATAATTTTATTAAATCGGAAGGGGAACCTTACGTTCAAGTTATGAGGTCGTATGTATGTGTCCTTGATCTTAAAATAGGCAATTTCCGAATAGGATCGGGAGCATCATGCGATATTCAAAAATGTACCGAGAAATGTAGCCGAGGAAAGTAATAATTTTTCTGCTTTGTATGATGGTCTGTTTCTATTCATGGTAGGAACGAGAAGTTGATGTTCTTCGGATTTAGAATAATCATGGCTGATAAGTTAAATAACCCAACTTCTTTACTTTATAGACTGCAATAGTTAATGTAAATAAAACAGTTAATTGTTGTATTTGATCAGTGTAAATGCTTGCAGCGTTTTTGTTCCTTCCTTTTGTTGTAGGTATTTATTCTAGAAAATACCGAACTATTTTTGGGGTTTATTAATGAGTATTCATATTTCAGGAGATTGCAATATAACATAGAACCTATCTCTGATCTCAAATAAGACAACATTGATAATTTATACTATAGAGGCTACCCCAAGATTTTATATTCAGCTAATATCTCGACCTTCAGATCAGAGAAATTTTGAACACAAAAATATTCTGAATGCCAGCGAAAACTCTATCAGAATCCGTCGTGAAAATTATGTTTGAGATTACCTCCTGAAAAAACTACTCCCGTATACAGGGTGAGTCTTTGATTAGTACCTACATATATTTTAACTGTAGGTTCCTGAGGTCAAAAGAAACACTTTTTTCCTCTACCATTTTTTCCGATTCGGCCTGGTTAAAAAGATACAGGCTGTTGAAAATCCATGAAAAGCATAATTTTTCAGTAATATCTCGCAAACGATTCCTTCAAATGAAATGATTTTTGAAACATAGTTTTTCATGAATATGATTAATCTTTCCCAACAAAATTCCGAGTAATTCGATGTTGAAAGAAAAAAAAAATCTTAAAAATTCGAAAATTTGGGTACTTTGGCTGAATGCAAACTCTGTCGGAAATATTTACAGAATTCAATTTTCCCTATGTGGTCACTTTGACAAATTTCAAGAATATTTCGAGAATTTGTTATCTGGAATGATGAATGGTAAGAGAACTAGCGGATTTTCTTTAAAAATGGGGTTACAATGAATAAGCTCACCTCTATACTTCTTCAGTGTAAATCCTTATCTATTCAAGCAAATTTCCACACCACTTTCGAAGTACCTATTGCAATTTTGTTTCGTTGAGCTTTGACATACGTTGATCCAAATTTACATTACGTTAGAATACATTCATTTCTCATTTATTCATCATATTTATTACTACTAAAATGACCTTAATAGTTATTATTCATGAAGTCGAATGATTTTGAAAAACAAACTGACCACAGAACACCGATGTCAAAGAATCTAGTCTCACGTCTGTGACTTTAACCATGCGGACAGTGGACACCCCTTGAAATTCAATCGTCCAACTGGTGTGGAATGTCATGCGTGTTATGGTTGAGTAGTTTTGATTTCGGAAACTCTTGCACGGAAGATTTCAAGAGATATTGGAAATGAATGCTATAGCTAAAATAGATGGTTTAAAAGTTAATCAGATATAATCATAAATGAAGTATACATCAAGAACTGAATATTCTGTTTTCATCACCAGCAAAATTTTGAATGAATCGATTATTGCATTAGAAATACAACTGGTATTGAAAAAGTGAGTTTATATTTCTTTCTTTAATACAGCAGCTTATTTGATAATTTCGAATGGTATATCTACTCGTTTCTTTGATACAATAACTTATTTCAAAGGTTTGCATGCTATATCTCGTACTTTCAAAAATTCAGTGGTTAGTTTACCAGTGGCGGCATAGCTCATTCTGAAAATAAAAAAGGGCCATATCTTCTTATTTAGGCCGAATCGGAAAAAATGGTAGAGGAAAAAAGTGTTTCTTTTGACCTCAGGAACCTACCGTTAAAATATATGTACTAATCAAAGACTCACCCTGTATATTTCTTCGAATTGCACCCTTCTATTTTTTCTCTTCGAACAATTTTCCAGTGAAACGAAAAATTTGCTTGAACAATTTTTAATCATTTTACTTTCAGTCAATCCTTGAAAATAATAATTTTATATTGTGACATATCCACTTCGCTTTATTTTGACACCTTTTTAAATTTGATTGTTTCAATTATTCAGTTATTTAATTATGTTCCAAGGTGTCTTTTGTGTTGATTTTTTGTTCATTGTTTGTATGTATTGAGTATCTTGGGACACCAAAAATATTTCACCATAAGTCGCAAAATGGTGAATGCGCCACAGTTTATATGTAGGGGGGAGTAGGGGAATATCGACAACTTAAGCTGCAATCAAAGTATCACCCTCAAATCTTTGTATTGATACTATCAAAACAGACAAATTGTTTGATTATTTCTTTTATTATAAAGGCGTTCTTTTGGTTCTGCAAAAATGTGTTCATTTTTTTCCATAAAACAGTCTATAAAATATGGGAAAAAATTGGGTAATTTCGACCGGTAGGTTAATATCGACCACAATGAATGGTAAAATCAGACAAAGCGAAACAAATCTGAATGAAGTATTGCGGCCACATGCAAGATTCTCATAATGAGCCGCATGCCAATTTTCGTGGTCATAGTGTACACAGAACCATAGAAAATTCAATTGAAATATTGAAAAGAGAAAACTTTATATTGCCATATGAAGATGTCCTATTCGAGTGGAATTTATTTTGTGAAAGAAGACTGATATACTGAATTTTCACGCAAAATTTTGTGGCCATAGTGTCAACAGAACCAAAGAAAATTCAATTGGAATATTGAAAAAAAATCTAATTATTTTCATGACAGGATATCCGATTCGAGTGAAATTTATTTTGCAAATCAAAACTGATATACTGAATGTCCGTGCAAAATTTAAAAAATATCATCAGAATCATAGAATTATTTTTTATTAGGTATTTATTTTTTACCTATGTATATATTTCATTTCCTTAATAATTTTGAAAATATCATTCCGATTGTGCTGAGATTCTGCATATTTGTTATTAAATCTCAAGTCCCATATATAAAATTTCGAGGTAATAGTCTTATTGCTCCACAAATGAATGAGCGCTCAAAATCTCCTACTCAGAGCTTTTCTTAATTTCTTCTTTTTTGTTTGAAATAGCAATTCGATATTTACTTCCTTGTTTTATGTGCAATAGACTACGTTGAGTAAATTAGCCTATTCGTTTTGAAGAGTTTCGCGCTTCTGAGTAACTCAAAAACTAGAAATACCGCTTGCCCTTGGTTGCGTACAAGCACTGGAACAGCTCTGGAGCACGAAACTCCTCAAAATGAATACTATAAATATGTATATTTCTCAATCTGAAAAACCCATTGTCCTGAAATTTTAGCCTACAAATGTGAAGACAGTCCACGTGTCGAACGAAGGGTTAACATCCTGTATAGAACCATTCGGCAGCGTGTTTCCACATCCTGTCAGCAAATTAGATCTCCGAATCTTCGTTAACTGACCAAAATTAAAGAATTAAATTTCATATTCAACGACGAGCCCTCGACTGGATTCATTTCATTGAATCTACAACCCTTAAAACGTCCCAGTGCCAGCATCATCGACGTCTTTGACACCAAAATCCTGATACCATGTCTCATCGTGTCCCATCCTTCTGAAACCACATACCCTTATAATAGATATTTGATGAGTTTCTGCATGTCATTGATATCTTTATATGGCAAATAAGTAGACAAAGGCAACAATTATGTCCGTTCTTCGTAATTAACTTGAAAAAGTTTTTCGAAGAAAATATCATATCATGCTGCTCTAGGGATTGCAAATTTACCGAATTTCAATTTACCGGTAATTCGGTAAATTATTTGAAAAATTACCGGTTTACAATTAACCTACAAAATGAATAACAAAATTTTATTTAATTCTTAATCAATAATAAACACAGGGAAGTGAAACTCTGGGTAAACTCAAAAATAATAATATGCCAGTTAAACTCGAAATAGGCTTCAATAAAAAAATATCAGTCGTTTCTTACTTAATCTTTCGATTTTTTTTGTTTTATAAAAAAGGCCTTAAGAAAACGCAGTTTATCAAGACTGTTATCCTCAGAGTACAAAGTAAACCTAGAGTTGCCTTCACGCATTTGTTATGCAGCCAAGTGGAATCTGTTTATACGCGCGAACAAACTTCCGGCGTTGCGGAATCGTGCCGTATGTTTATTCCGTATTGGGATAATTGCTTTACCGCTCTCCCACTCTGATACTAACGGCTTGCGTCTGTTACAGTTTGGCAACATTCTCTGTTAGTGTTCAGTTTCTTGATGCGATGTGTTTACATTTTTATTTCGATTTGACGTTCATAAACTGAATTATGTCACTGAGTTGGTGGCAGTTTATTGTTGCTCAAGGCTATTCCGTTAATTATAGCTAGGCTAGGGCAAAATTACAAAAATGTTGTATTACAAGGTGCGGCACGGAGGGCGGACGTTTTTCAGATGGGCATAACTTTCCCCCACTGAGGACGAGAGAAGTGGGGAAGGTGCCGTTAGACTCGTGTGTTCTTAGCATTTATTTACCAGTTGTCATGGAGCCTTGGACGGTGGAGCATCGTGTTTTCGCCTATGATAGTTTCGTCCGAAATAATGAGTCAGTCACGGTCGTGCAGCGTGAGTTTCGTCGCCATTTCCACATTAATCGGAATAGAGCTATTCCCTCTCGAACACCATCCTTCGTTGGGTTGAATCACTTCGCAGACGTGGTGAACTGATCAACAGAAGACCAAGAGGACCTGTGCGAACAGTTCGAACGCCTGAAAATGTTGAACGCGTTCGACAAGCCATTCTCAGAGCGGTTCGTCGAAATGATCAACAACTTCTTTATCCCCGAATTACGACGGCAACGTGTTCCAATCCGACATGTGTGGTTCCAACAGGATGGGGCGACCGCCCACACAGCCAGAGCTTCAATGGACGTTATTCGCCCTCTCTTCCCTGGTCGCCTTATTTCCAGGTTTGGCGATGTTCATTGGCCTCCCCGGTACCCAGATTTATCCATATGCGATTTTTTCTTATGGGGACACCTCAAGGCTAGAGTATACGAGACCAAGCCCCGAACTCTGGACGAATTGAAAAGGGCTATTCGCGTGGAAGTTGCCCAAGTTGAGAGAGCGATGTTGGGGAGAGTCTACGCGAACTTCCAAGAGCGCCTCCAGCACTGCATCACCGATTTCGGCCACCACATGCCTGATGTGATTTTCCACACTTGACTGTCTCAAATGCTATTTCCTTGAGAATCTGATTCGTCAATAAATGTGTTTTTGAGTAAAAATTAACGCTTTTATTATTTTTTTTTAAACCATTCATCCTCCGTGCCGCACCCTGTATATTCAGGAATAGAAGAAATGCTAATCTAGCCGATTGTTTAATTCACCCCAGTATGGCAGTGAAATGCTTTCCATCTCACTGTTATGCTTGGTTGATTACAATGCAGTACTATTCAAGCATAGGGGCATCTCTATGTTTATTTCTTACTCTGAGGTGTTATCACTTAGCCGCGACCTAATCTTAGTGCAAAGTGTTTCTTCCGCAGAAAAGGCTCTTTCGAACGCCACACCTGTGGACCGAGTTGTCAATAGTGCTGCAATAACCATTTTCAAGTATTTCCCTTGAATCCCCTCCTTCCGAAAATATTGCATTTCGGTTTTCACACATTTTTACCGAAATTACCGGTAAAAGATGCCGATTTCTTCGTCGGTAATTCGAAGAACTTTTAAGGCGGTAAATCGGTTAACTAGTAAATCGGTTAACTGGTAAATCGGTTAACCGGTATGCAATCCCTATGCTGCTCGGTTGATCAAAGTAAAGAACCCGAGTCGTCAATCTGTGCTACGCACTCTTAGACATCCTGTAAAGAACCATTCGGCAGCGTGTTTCCACATCCTGTCAGCAAATTAGATCTCCGAATCTTCGTTAACTGACCAAACTTGAAGAATTAAATTGCATATTCAACGACGAGCCCTCGACTGGATTCATTTCCTTGAATCTACAACCCTTAAAAGGCCCCAGTGCCAGCATCCTCGACGTCGTTGACACGAAAATCTCGTTATCCCCCAACACATCTTTCGTCGACCTTGGCTTCTTGTCGCGTTCAAGTCTACCCCTATTTCTGTTTTATGCGAGGCAAACATGCTTCAAGACGATTAGGGGACAAAAAGAAAACTTTACAATTAGGAGTGAGTCGTGCTGTGACGTGTGTACCGGTAGATTCAGTTGTTATATCAATTCTTTTTTCATTTGAACGATATAGGTTGTCCAGGATAATATGTGAAACATTTTGATGTGAGAGACCCTCATATTTAGTATTTATGTTAGAGGTTCTAGATTCTGAGTTACAAGGTGTTCTTTAAAGAATGCAAATTGAAATCACTCCACTGTATCTGGAATATGGAAGCACGGATTTTGAAAAATTATTGAAGTGGATAGTAATTTTTAGTATTATGTGCTTTCGTTTTCTATCCCAGAAGAGGTTATTTCACAACTACCAATTCTGACGAAGTTTAAAATTTTCCATCAGTGGTGAGGCCAAAGTTATTGTATTAGTTACTCAAGCTATGAGTACATTTTTTTCACAGGAATTTCTATTAGAATCATTTTAAAATATCAGTTCAACTTTAATTTATCATAAAAATGAAAAAAAAATAAAAACAAATATTATCGAGTTTTTCGTTTTTTCTAGCTTTCAAGCCTTTTTTGGGTAGCTTGCAATGATTTCAGGAAGCTGAATATTTTTTTCATTGAAGCAACATTCAGGACGCCCTGTAAAAAAATAAAAACTGCAAAATACAACTGAAAGATATGAATTTTTCAAACCTAACTGGAAAAATAACATTGAAAACACTCAAGAGTTATAAAAATTCGCATAATATACTTATATGTGATACATAGACCTAATAAGAATGGACACCGCAGGAGAAAGAGAGGTCACTTGGTCGAATGTGATGGAGCTATTGTGGACAATGTCATACTTGCTCTATGGGCAATGTCAGTTGAATCACAGCCGTCTAAAGTACAAGCCCTGAACAGCGAAATATGGCAACGCCGCAGGGAGGCTAGCCAGATGAAAACAACGCATAGGCTTTACCGCCTCACCGGTTAGTTACACCACAGCCGTCTAAAGTCTCTATAGACGGCTGTGGTTGAATTATATTCAACACATCAACTCCTTGTGGACAAAGCAAAGTCTGTGGTCACAAAAATATTTGTTTACATCTTCATCTTCCATATGATTTCGACAAGTTGCCCACAAACTTGCTTCATCTCTTCTCTTTTCGATAAGATCGCATATGTCTTTCTCTCACTAATGTAGCCAAGTGTTCGATCTTCTGTTAGGTCACGTGATTCTGCATCCATAGTTATTATAGATCTATGATGTGATAGATGTACCATAGAGGACCTTGTGGCAGCGAAGCCGAACGCCAATTGACGTCGCCCGATTCTGGGCAAAAAATGTTTAGCTTTAATATATTACTGTGCTTGTTATGTTGCTATACTTGTTGTATTACTGTACTTATTATTGTTATTATTATTATTGTATATGATGCTTCTGACACGAATAAATAAAAATAAAATGTGATAGTTTTGGATAGGCACAGGCCTGTGGAATCTCAAAATAATTTATTGACGTCAATCGACTGGACACCCTGTATGTATACATGTTTTGGAAATTGACATCAAAAACATACGATATACAATGCATCAGACAGATAATTTTTCCGTTCAGTTGAACAGTGAAATATTCGAATGCAGTGGCGTAAATAGAAAATATTTTCGGGTTGGGGTGGGGGGTTGCGAGGTGCTCCACACCATTAAATGATTCAATGGTTAGATGGTATGCCTGTATAATTCATTAAGTAGTTAAGCAGTTTCTTTATTCATTTCGGGGGGTGTTCGCCAGTGTTCGAAAGATTAACATTAGCACTATTTGCTCAGGGCTTTCCTTAATTTTTTTTATTTATTAGAGAAACTTCGAAAAAGAACTTTTTGTTGTGAATAATCTGTACTGTCACAACCTTGAATCGCTGAATTGTAAAGTTCGTGTATTTGAACTTATGAATCGAGTTGCTTACAATTTTGGGCAACTTCCTAGCGTTTAAAAGGTACGGATATCTTTATTGGGAACATCCCAACACTTTCAGCAGTATCCTACATCCAGATGACCCCGATCGATACCTTTTCTCCCATCGTTTCCGGAAACTTTGTGATGTACGACATAACTTTCCAGATTTTCGATAACCAGGGTATACTGCGGTTCTTATCCATTGCATCTCGATTCTTTGTGTCCAGTTGTCCATGACAATTTCACATTAAAAAAGCATAAATTGAACATTAAAATGAGTCATTATAGTACAATTTCGTATACGTTAAACGAACCTCTTAATTTGAGGTAGACGGCAAATTAATTTAAATGATTCATAAATGTCTATTATATTATAAGGACTAAAAGTACATATTTTTTAAGAGCAATATTTGCAGAGCGAATGCAAAATTGCGAGAAAAATAGGCACTTTTAGTCCGTATAATATATACTATTTTCTCCAACCAAGCCAAAATTGAATAAATTTGGCGATAGCAAGTCGGTAGTCAAGGATATCTGGTATTGTTGGTGAATATTGATTGTCAACTAGACGTCAAATGCAATTACTTTTAATCCAAGGATTAAAAGTAGCGTTTTTAATCCTAGGATTAAAAGTGTTGCTAACCAACGACCAAATTTTGTACGGTAAGAGAATCTATGACTTTGGCACTTGAAAATCATAGATTTATAATACTAACTAGATAGCGAACATGTCAAAAATTTTGAGGCAAACGGCGGCCATTTGCAGTTTGGAGTGAAATTGACTAATTTGAGAGTTGTCAATTTTTCAACGAACTGAAATATAAGAATTACCGAAGTTATACCGTTTTTGAGGAATCTATTGTGTATAATCATCATAATGGTACATTATTTTAATAACTAATCACACGAATCGAAAAAAATTATTATTTGATATGACCGAAATGTCAGTGTTCACAGAACACTAATATACAGAGTTCGTTTTTCATCATTTCTTTCAAAGGAACGTCTATGTTTCAATCAAAATCGAGCACAGATGGCATAAACATCACAAAAATATTTGTGATTCACTCCAAACTGCAAATGGCGGCAATTTGCCTCACTTTTTTCTACGTGACAGTTAGGAAGTTCGACGTCCAGTTAGTATTATAGGTCCATGTTGAAAATAGTACAAAAAATGTCATAATTTTTTGATGGTTGGAGAAAAAAATAATTTCCAATAAATATCTTATATACATAAAATTTCAAATCAGGCAGTCTCTATGCATTCGACTTGAACACTATTTTTCCTGTGATAATGAGCAGGACCGTATCATCAATTAGTTACAGCGAATACATATGCGAGCTATATTTCGCATTTCTCTTACAAAAGTTGATAATTTTGGGAAAATTATTGAATATGTTTTTTTTATTTCATCATACAGTTGTAGGAAAAATATTATCGTGGGACTATTGTATAATCCACCCATTATACGTCTGTTTACTCGGCCATGATAATACCCATTAATCACTAGTAAATAATGAGTTATTTTTCACTGCTATCAGATGCTTCCTAGATTCAGCTTTAAAATTATATTCTTTAACTTGATTTACTCTATTTGAATCCAACAAACAAATATGGGTATACCTTAAGCCTCTCGGGCCAACTCTACTTTATTATATCCATTAAAGCAATTTTAATTAAAAAATATACAATGACAAGTTCTTCAAAATTTCCACACTTGTAATAGAAGGGTCTTGTCACGGTCGCCAAATGTTGAAATCTTCGAGAAATATATTCAGTAGTCATGCAAGTATGAATGGTAGGCTACTCGCGCATAATGACTGTTATTCACTCGATGATTTGGGCCACTCGCCTACGGCTTGTAGCTTAACTCGTAGTCTAAAGAGCACGTTTTAGATAATAGCTATTATTATACGTTCGTTGAATGATAAACTACATTCACTGGCAAAATAATCGATCCCCTCAAAAGATCGATGGAGTTTGTTAATTCATAAATATGTTATTTCAAGAACGATTCGATTAAATTTTTCTTTCAATTGTAGGTATGTTCATCCTTAATCAATCACCAGTTTTGAATTTAGAGACAACTCGGCATACGTCATTTCATACAGGGTGAAACAAAATCTGTTTTTTTTTTCTTAACTTTAGAACCACCCCTGGTGGTTTCCAATTGTTCCACCGTATTTTCATTTATAGCAGTAGCTAATTTTTTGTTGAAGATATAGGGTTTTCAGAGCAACATTAAACTCCACAATTTCGCTATGGCCATGAAAGTACTTTCACAGATTTAACCTTAAATCCGAACGTTATGAAAATGAACTGAAAACTGAGTGAAAACATAAAACCAGAGAAGTTTTAGCGCGACCTGTTTTTCCGTATGAACCGTTTATTGGAGACTATTTCGTGCTAATGCTTAATAACGCCTAACCGCATCAACCGCATGTGGCTAGCATTGCCAGGGAGTATGTAGCAGAGGTTGATATCCAAGAATTCAACTGGCTTGCTCTAAGCTCATATTTGAACCCAATTGGGCATGTTAGTATGCTCTTGGGAGCAAAATTCGATCTCGCGTACCAACTCCTGAAATTTTGCAGCAGCTCAGTGATGCTCTATTCCATAGACAAACTAAAAAATCGTGTTATTCATTTCCTTACCACGCCTCCAATAAGAGGCACACAGACTCTCTTAGCTTATAGAAAATTTATTGCTCTTTCCGAATATTTGGTCAAATTTGATGAGACTATAAGGAAAACTGAATAATGATCATTTTCGAGGAAAAAGTAATAAAATAGATGAGCCAATCGTATATTCCGCGACATCTGTCGGAGGAGGAGACTAATACACGAAAAAATTATTTTCAATTTGATAGTTAGATGTCGTTGCATTCATGGAAATCCTATCGAGAAAATAGTAAGTATGTAAAATCATTATTATCAAAAAACCTTTGAATTGTCAACTGACACAAGGAGTGGTTTGACACGTTCTTTTTGAAATATAATAAATTTCGATATGCCTGCAAGAGTGAAGACGTGCTGTGTTATTGGATGTGAAAATCGAGATGCAAGAAGGTAATTATAAAATATATATGTATATTCTGTTACCTATAAGAATTAAGATACTCGTAGTTTTCAAAAAAGTTTTTCATGTATTGAATAAGTTTAGTAGGTAAATACTCATATTTTGTATTATTGAATTCATTATTGTTAGTTTTTGAAAATGTTTTCAATGCAATTATTAGTTTATTGATTAGAAATTCATGAAATAAATCTGTATTTTCAATGGTGATACCTATTTCAGTTAATAAATTTTTATTCTATCCAGAATTTGATTATGGATCCTCATTTCTCGATTCCAAAAGGTAATCAGATGAAAG
This sequence comes from Propylea japonica, assembly GCA_013421045.1. Taxonomy (NCBI): domain Eukaryota; kingdom Metazoa; phylum Arthropoda; class Insecta; order Coleoptera; family Coccinellidae; genus Propylea; species Propylea japonica. The sequence goes on from CM024240.1 coordinate 46,632,846, forward strand.
TGCGTTGCAGGTATTATTTTCATGAGAATAAATTTCCTCACTCAGCGATAACTTGCACGAATCCATATCTGATATCCTTTTGGAAATTGAATTTCAAAAAACTTTTTGCCTATATGGGAGTACCTACCTATTCAAAATGTGCACTACAGAATTCTTTTTGCGGCAGCTTTACGATACAGATTCCTTTTTCAATTGAGGTTTTTTCACGAATTAGTATCTATATTTCTACAAAAACAGATGGCGTTGAAGCTTATTCTACTAGTGTCTCATCTATTCTCCGTTTAGTTAGTCTATGCTCTATTCGATTCAAAACCTAAATAAGGACATGTCGAGACGAATTGCTCCTGTTATCTGCGTCTGAGCGGAAAACACGTTATGTTTTTGATTTAGCTTTCAGTTTTTTCATTAGGTCAGAAATTTAGGTTGGATTTGTTGAAGTACTGTTTTAACCTTAGCGAAATTTAAAGTTTTACTGAAAACCCCATATCTTTAACAAAAATTGAGCTATTGTTATAGAAGAAGAATGTAATTGTCAAGAGAATATGTGTCTTGATGATGAAATAAGAAATCAGACGGTGGAACAACTGGAAAACACCAGGTGGTTTTAAAGTTGAGGTGAAAAAACAGATTTTGTTGCACCCTGTATAAAACGCTGTACGCCAAGTTTTCTTGAAATTCAAAACTGATTGATTAAAGTTGAATATACCTACAACTGAAAAAAAATTCATTCGAACCGGACTTGAAATAACATATTTATGAATCAACAAACTTCATCGATTTTTTCAGTGGATCGATTATTTTGCCGGTGAGTGTATTTGTTGTGAATAATCTGTACAGTCAAAACCTTGAATTGAATAGTCCGTGTATTTGCCCCAATGAATCGGACTGCTTTCAAATTCCTAACGTTTGAAGGTGGGGATATCTTCATTGGGAAAATCCCAACACTTTCAGCAGTATCCTACCTCCAGATGACCCCGATCGATACCTTTTCTCCCATCGTTTCCGGAAACTTTGTGATGTACGACATAACTTTCCAGATTTTCGATAACCAGCGTATACTGCGGTTCTTATCCATTGAACAAGATCAGCGGACCGATCGGCCGTATTTTTTTGGTGCGGACAGGTCCTAGTTTTTGGGTCACTGAATCGATGATCGCATGCAGTCCGCCTGTTAAGGGTCCCAAAATAGGGGCTGTAGGATTCCGCCTCCGTTTGGGAACAGTGATGTTCCAGGTGTTACAACTGTAACATTTGTGTTACGTTTCAGAGGGGAGTTATTGCACCAAGATACTATGCAACTTTTCAAATGAATTACGTTGCACGAAAAACATTCATTATTTAAAAGTGCTATGTAAAAAGTGAAAAGCACTTTGCAGAAATTACTATGTTGCACCAAAAGTTTAAGGTTTCAAATCAAAAATCAAATAAGAAAAATTTGTTGAATTGAATGAAAAGTGTTCGAAGCTTTTTGCAATTTTTGATATTATATTCGAGCGATGAAAGTTACTCAGAACAGGCTGAGAATGTTTCCAGAAAGCAAAAAGTAAATAAAATATGGAGAAATTTCAAATCAAAAGATGAATTTTCATTCAAAAAATCGTTTCGTATCTACAGATTCACGTGCCTAACTAAACCATTTAAGGGTTGCCTGAAAAAGCATAGTCCAGTAAATCAAGGTTCGATCAGCCTGTTTCAGAAAAAAAGTTTTTTTCTCAACGGTCCTATATGTTCTTTGGGTCGCTGAATCCGAATTTGAGGTTTGTCTCCTCGCCAGAGGTGAGCTAACTTCGGGAAATGCTAAATTTCTCTAAAGTTTTGGATTTTTTCCAGTTTGTTGCTTATAACTCTTTAAAAAAGTATTTTAGCGAAAAGACCATTCAGTACAAAATTTCCTACTGCTATTACTTTTGTTAATATCTGAAATAGGAATGATGAAATTTTTGAAACATAGATAAATTGAAAATAGTTATCATCGAAATGAATTAAATCTTGAATTTATAGGCTCTCAGAACGTTCTTCAGGCGGACTATTTTTATTTCATCTATGTTTCAAAAATTATTAGGTTAGCCTCCTTGAAGGCAAACCATTTTTTGTTTGTAATGTTTTCTTTATTCCTTTTTCAGATATTAACAAAAGTAATGGCACATTCTTGCAGGAAATTTTGTCTACTTTAATTTTGTACTGAATGGTCTTTTCGCTACAATGCTTTGGTTAAGAGTTTAAAGTGAAAAAGTCCCGAATTTTCGCGAATTTTTGCATTTCCTGAAGTAAACTCACCTCTGGCGAGGGGACAAACCTCAATTTTGGATTCAGATAAATTTACTGGACTAGCAGCTAAAATCGTTTTAGCTTGCTGTGTTTTACATTATGTGGGACGTCGATAGAGAAGATGTGAATACTGTTCAGAATTATGAAGAAACCGATTATGATGTAGGTTTAAGTGATAACATTGTCATTACATAAATGCTTTTGACGTATCAATGAAATTTACAGCTTTCTCGTTAATAGCTTGGCAATTGAAAATTACAATACACCGTAAGGAATCTTATTCAGCTCTTTCCTACTCATTTTCTTTCTTAAGAGGTACTAATTTCCTCAATTGAGAATAATTAAACGGAAAAATTACTTCAACGATTTTTTCAGAGAGTTTCAGAGAATAGGGATGTTGACTCATGTTACGAATTCATATGAATTGAGATTTCCCTCATAGAAGGAAGTCTTTGCAATCCTAAAAAACCATTTAAGTGATCTTATTATTCTCGTTAAATTAAATAAAGCTGATTTAAATTATCTTATTTATTATCAACTATCACGTGACTGCGAACGCCAATCAGAGGTAATTGACGTCACTATCCAATATTTTCGTTGCAAATTCGAATGTTCTGTGCTCAGACCAACAAAATAAAATACATTCATAAGGCCGCGTTTCACAAAACTCCAATCACCTTGATTATTGAAATTCCATCATTTCTGTGCAATTTTCAGTTCATTTTTGACATAAAACATCGACATAATTCAAAATCAAATTTGATTCGAACTATGAAGTTGAAAGCTGAAAGAGAACAGAATAGTTCAATTATCAGTTACAAGAACGATAATCTACAATTTCCTTTATAATGGAGGATTCATCAAGGGTAAAACTAATAACTATTGATTCCCTGAAAACAAGGATTTTTGTGCAGCGGAGCTTAGAAACCTGAAATTGTCTTTGTAAGTATCAAACTTTTAACTCATATTCATTATTACAAAGAGAAGAAACATACAGCATTTATAGACCGATGTATTCATTTTCACGGCTTAGATTGAACTTTTTCACAAGGAATCAGGCAAAATCAGTTCACTATGACAGAAGTCAAAGTTTTTTTTTTTTTACGCATCTCTCGGGGAAAGACTGAGCTTATAGCGCCATCTTGTAGGGTATTCCATAGCCTTGCAGTTCGGTAAAGAAAGCTAAAGTCCATTAGTTGGTTTTATTGTTTTATTGTCCATTATTAGTTGGGGTGCGACAGTCGATGCTTTTCTTGTGAGCACAGTAGCCTGGGTCTTAGAGGCATTGAATTCAACCAGATTGTCAGAACCCCATTGTAGAATAACTTCTAGATCTTTGTTGATTGTCACAGCTTGAGCGATTCTTTGGGAACTGGATGTTGACGCTGATACAGGCTTCTTGTTTGTCGTGGACGCTATAAGAGTGCTGTCATCTGCAAAGCTTAAAATCTGATTCTTGGTTGAATTTAAAAGGTCATTAATATGCATTAGGAACAAAGTCGGGGACAAGATTGAGCCCTGAGGTACACCGGCGTTGACGGAATGAAGTGCAGACTCCGCACCATCGACCACAACATAAAGTTGTCTCTCATGGAGGAAACTTCCGAGCCAGCTGCAAAGTCCTTCCGGGAGACCGTAAGATGGAAGCTTAGATAGTAATGCTCTGTGCCATACACGATCGAAGGCCTTGGATATGTCTAGGGCAACTGCAATTGATTCCCCATGCTTTTCTATAGCGTTTGTTCAAAGATGAGTGACATAAGTGAGCAAGTCACCTGTTGAACGACAGCGCCGAAAACCGTATTGATTGTCGCTAATGAGATTGTTTTAATCTAGGTGTTTTACTATCTGCAAATTAATAGCAGTCTCCATTACTTTGGACAAAATGGGTAGTAAAGATATCGGACGATAATTTCGAGGCATGCACTTTTTCCCTTTTTTTGGTATTGAACATTTTCCTGCAAAATATGGAATATTTAGAAAAATTTTATGGTTCTCATTATGCGATCCCCTTGAAATTCTGCATGAGGCAGCACGAGGAGCAGCGGAAGACAGCAGGGAAGTGCAGTGATTACATTCTCGCGCTGCCCACTTCCCTGCTCAATTCCCTGCTTCCTACCGTAGAAGTGAGCTGTGTGTAATCGGGGTGTATGAAGCATCTGACAGCAATGAATAATAACTCATTATTCACTTGTGATTAATGGGTATTATTATGGCCCAGCAAACGGACGAAGAAGGGGTGATTTATACAATGGTGTTGGAACAAATTTGGTTTTCTCCATTAGATTTTGTGAAAGTCGGTGGTTTCACAGCAAAACCATCGGGCTGTATCGTTATCAAGAATAAGGAAGGTAGGTAATTTTTCAAAAAAACCACTAGACTTGAAAAGGTTAAGTAGAACGTTACGCAAAGAGGTCTTCACCATTGTTGGGAATAGAACTCAGTTTCAATATTGAATAAAATTGTTAAGGGGGGAGGATGTTGGGAATAGTTTGTAAAAACTCCCTATACCTTTGTTTTTTAATTGGACAGATTGAAATAATATAATTTTATTCAATATTGAAACTGAGCCAAAACACTCCATTCTCAACAACGGTAAAGACCTCTTTGACAACGTTCTATTTTATGAACTAGGAAATGGACGTTATGAAGAAGCAACGGAAATTAATGAGAGAATATTTTTCAAATGTCTGCAGATAGTTATACCAGATGATACTAGATAAGGCCACGAGTGAGCAACATCTGTTACCAGTATTAGGACATTTGGAAGACATAAGCGACAGATTATTCAGGTCAGATCAAAACATAAGAACGTCCATACTGTTTTCAGAAATCGATGACTAATGAGGAATTCAACCAAGTTGAGTTCTACCGGGGAGAATTAATCGAATATAGGTTTAAGTGCGAATTCTTTCTCAAGAAACAAGAAAAAAGGACATATTATGAAGCATAGTTAAATGGCCAAAATGAAAAATTGAAGCATAAGGAAATTGCATCTTCTACGAAAAGTTTTTGGGCTTATTGAACAATAGATACTTAGATACTGAAAAAAAGACTATATTCCAACATATGATGAAATTGTTCAAGATCTCTCAGAGGATGAAAATGAATATGAAAAACAAGAAGAATTTGAACATAAATACAATTTCAGATTTGAAGAACCTGACCAAGAATTTATTGAAAGATACCCTAGAACTATTGAAGGATCTTCAAGAGGAGAAGATGATAGAAGAGAATTGAAGAGACAAGAGGTGGAAGAGATGAAAACCAGAGAAAAGGCAAAAAATGGAGAATTTTAGGAAATTGCGTAACATGAAAAATAAAGAAATTGAAGAGGAAATTGAGAAACTTAGAGAAATAACAGGAAATCAAGAAATAGCCTTTGATGATGAGGATATTGATGAAGCTCACGACAGACGAATGCAAGGTCTCTTCAATGATGATTACTACAAAAATGGCCCTGAAGAAGATATAAAACCATCCATTGATATATATGATGAGGATGCTGCTGAACTAAAACCCCATTGTGGAGATGACGATTTCAATATGAATGCAGAATATGATCCCAGAGCCACTCAGAAGGAGATTGTGGACAGCATAAGATGGAAGAAGAAACGCAAGAGGAGAGAAGCAAAATGAAATGGAAGAAGGTTGAAATAGGCATGAAGAAAGTGGGGAGAATGTTGGGAATAGAGTGTTTTGGCTCAGTTTCAATATTTAATAAAATTTTTAAGGGGGGAGAATGTTGGGAATAGTTTGTAAAATCTCCCTTCCTTTGTATTTTAATTAGACAGATTGACAAAATATAATTTTTAGATCAGCATTGCCAATTCATTTAATAAGTTATTCCCGTTATTCACCCATTTTCGAGCTTACAAATAACAACCATTGATCCTGTGTCAATTCTATTGATATCGATTGAAATATATTCTGGGAGGATTCTGCATTTCTTAGAAACTTTATAGGTTTTCACTCCCAGTCTCTGAAACATAAATAATTAAAAAATGTTTGATTAAGGTGAAGTGCTCCTGCGAAAATCTTTGCACTTATTTGTCAAGAGCAAATTGGTCTTGAAAAAAATTGTTGCCTAACAGTAAAACTGAAAAGTGAAATAAATTAAAAGGATATTGTAACGTTTCGGTGGCTATATCAGACACCTTCTTCAGACAAACTCTAAAAATCTTCAGAATTGTGTGTTTCTCATTTGTAATCTGATTGACATTTTTAATTATTTATGTTTCAGAGACTGGGAGTGAAAACCTATAAAGTTTCTAAGAAATTCTATTGATGTTACAAAATGTTACTATGTATATTATACAATTTTGGTGTGTTACAATTAATGGAAGGCCAAGAACAACGCTGCACGAGAAACCAAAGGGTAGCGAATGGTTCTAGGGCTGGGGCGAGTTGTCGGGTCCGTTTCCTCTTGTTTGTGCCATTAAGCGTCTCTCCTTGACGACGCGACGTGTGTCGTGAGGTGGAGGAAGGACAAATCAATGCAAATTGGCAACGTAATTCGTGGTAATCATTTACGGCCTGTTTAGGGTGGCGTAAAAGGCCAAAAACCCGAGTTCAACATCGAATCTATCGTTAGGAAAGCATGGCTTAGAGCGCTATTCGGATAGTGACATGAATAACAAGGAAAGTGATTCTATCACTCATTAATGTTGGATATTTTTCTTGTCGTGCAATAACATATCAGAATTTTGCATTGTTTTATGTTAAATCACTTCTGTTCCTTCATCTATTTATTTCCCAATCGACTTTTCAATTCAACCGTATTGTTGAAGTCGTTCGTTAAGCCGGCCATAGACATCGTTATTTTTCATCCGTTCGTACGGCTGCGATAAGAATTGTCCCGGCAAAAGCGCCAAATACCTATAGTCCGAGAGCTGGCACGAATTTTAGGGTAGGTTTTTGAGGCAAGCTGAAAACTTGTCAGATACCTCTCCCATTATATCCCAACTCGGGATTGCAGACCTGGCTGGTGAGTAGCGGGGCTAAATCAACCCCTACATTTTTAAAAAAAAATATTTATTTTTTTTTTCCCAAAAATATATTTGAGGCAATACGCAATTTATATATGTTGCAGTGTAATGCTTTATAAATACTAAAAAAAATAAGCCAGATAATTTAATCGGGGTTTTAACATTGCCAGACGCGTGCAAAAATAAGTGTTATTTATAACTTAAAAATAAGATTTCCAAAAAGACAGATCATTTCGGTAGGGCTTTCTATCTGAAAAAAAAATAATTATTTTTAAAATGTAGGGGTTGATTTAGCCCCGCTACTCACCAGCCAGGTCTGCAATCCCGAGTTGGGATATAATAGGAGAGGTATCTGACAAGTTTTCAGCTTGCCTCAAATACCTACCTTAAAATTCGTGCCAGCTCTCCTACTACGATGTGTGTGTCGAAGAACAGTCGGTACGCTTCGTCGGTAAAATATCTGCCGATGCTTGTCGGTTGTCGTGTCATACCGTCTGTGTGTGGGGATTTCATTGAGAATCTGCAGTTATTTTCCATTAGCGTAGTATAAGTCTTGTTTTTTTTTACTCAGCACCGAAACTACGGCTACCACTGCTAGAGATATTTCATCTTCATGACGTGCTTATTCGCGAATGAGAGCAAATAACTGGTAGAATTTACCGAAGTGTGTGGGCAAAACGGTTTCTCGATATGACTCGGCGGTTCGAACCGAGGCGAGGAAAACGGATAAAAAATGACGATGTCTATGGCCGGCTTTACTTCTGAAAATTTCGAGATAAAAGTGAAAATCCACTAAAGATTGTAACAGTTAGACATAAGAGGGTTTCAAATGTTCAGTTGTATGAAATTACCAGAAGCATAAAATTATTCTTCTAAATCATAGTGAAAATATTGACTCAAAACGAGCTTCCTTCATTTCATTGACGCCAAAAAATTCTCTTCATCTTCAGTTGTGTTCGAATTAGAAAACAAAATAATTCTTAGGTCCACTGCACTGTGGGATGGAAAGACTAAGGTTTTGAAGGCAGGCGTGTGCAGAGCAGCCTTTGCAGTTCTGTACTGTCTCGTCATAGCTACACTCTTGGTCGATTTGCCACAACGTTTTTCCTAGCATCGTTATATGGTTATCTCCGGTTATGGTTTTCTCAATTTATTTGCAACCGTTCAGAATTGTCCTCAACAAAAAGTGAAGCAAACAACTTTTCAGCCGATTAAGACATGGAGATGTCCATTTTTTATGTCACTGCATGAACCCTTGTTTGGGCTTAGGCTAAAAGTCAGGAACCCACGTTTTATCTCCGGTAATAATCTGCTCCAAAATCTGTACAGTTTCGTTTCCACAGAACTACAATAATCGAAGAGTAGAAATTCAAAAGGGTCTAAGTGCCACTTTCACGAAATTTTAGATTTCATTCTACATGGGGTCTATGTGCCAAGGCCAATAGCGTACAAAACGGTCTAGACCGTGCCATCCGCTACAGACAGTCATCATTTCTAATGAACAATTAATTTTCTCGCAAATTTTTTTCATATGTCCTAGATATGCTTTATGGAACATTTCAGTTTAAACTTTTTGGCACTTACATCCTTTTGAATTTCCACTCTTCAATCGTTTCGACACATTGGCTCGCTGCTGTTTCTGAACAATGGTGAGTATTCTCGGTATTCATCTTAAACTCACGCTTGTCATAATATCCTAGTGATCATATAGGATTCACGAAATGGTGGTATGTGATACTCAAACTAATATATACTGATGGACAAAATTAGCGCACCACCTAAAATTTCGTTAAGTTTTAACAATGATATCTTCCCAATCTTTGGTCGGATTTCAATATTTTTTCTTTTCAATTGTAGCCCTATTATTGCCAAATTCTCTCCATTAAACAGAAGTCCAAAAAATGAACCTTCACGTTATACAGGGAGGGCGTTTAAATAATGTCATGTTTTATGGTCAAATTTTAACGTCTTCTGTGGGCAATGCCAGATTGCTGAGGTATATAAAAACAATAAAGCGTTGTAGCCTAGTATCTCTTGAGTATTTTGTTTTTTTAAAAACCAATTTATCTTGAAATCGTCCAGAGATATTCAACATTTTATCAACTCTTGTATTTTATGCATTAGCCATGAATATCTTCGCAACCATTTGTCCGATTTGAATGTTTTTTTTTAGTAGTAGCTCTTTTATTGGCGAGAATATCATACTACAATGAGATGTTCAAAAAAGAAATGCATCATGCTGTACAGGGCGTTTAAATTTTCGGATTTTTTTCATTACAGTTTAACGCCTTCTGTGGGCAATACCAGATATCTGAGGCTTCTCTACTATACTTTACTAACTATACAGTGATGTAGCTTGATGTTTCCTGAGTATTTTGCTTTTTTAAAAAGCAATTTAACTTGTACCCTTCCAGAGATATTCACATTTTTATCTTGCATTTCATACAATATATTGACAATGAATATTTTCAGTCAAGTGATACTGGGGTTTACAGTTGTCATAATTTTTTCTAATTAATAAAATTCATTTGAAATTAATAATTGTGTTAATTTCTAAAGTTTTCTTTACTTTGATATTCTTTTCATTCGTTGAATACGTAGTTTAAGCTGATCCCAAACGTTTTCGATTACGTTCAGGTCAGGACTAAAAGCCGGCCACTGTAGATGTTGAATCCCAACCTCTCTAAGGTATTCAAGATATGGAATTATCGTCTATCAGCAAAAAATTGTCGCCTATGTATCTCGCAGAATTTATTCCCCCTTCCCGGATCGCTACAAGATCCATACGAGTAATCAAGGAAATGCTTTGTCTTCTCCAGATAAATACCCATCCATGGGATGATTTTAAGCTTACTCCGAAATCTTCAGTTCACCTCACTGAAGAGTGAGCCTTTTGCGGGGTGTCTTGCATTCAATCCATATTCATTGAGTCTTCTTCTTGCAGTTTTTGATGACATTGTGACATTTCGGACATCTCGAAGGCGGTTTTTTTTACTTTGATCTGGTATTTTGGGGCGAGAGTTCCGTTTCCATAAGTCTACGGAGACAACGACCAAAGAAAAATAAATAAGAATCAACTTTCAACACAAAAATGAACGAAAACAAATTAAGAAAAACAGAAAAATGCAAGATGTTAAAAAATGTGGATATCTCTGTAATAGAGCAAGTTAAATTGCTTTTAAAAAAGGCAAAATACTCAGGAAACATCAGGCTACATCACTGTATAGTTTTTAGAAGCCTCATTTATCTGGTATTGCCCACAAAAGGCGTTAAACTGTAATGAAAAAACCCCGAAAATTTAAACGCCCTGTACAGCATGATGCATTTCTTTTTTTGGACATCTCATTGTAGTACGATATTCGCCGATGAAAGAGCTACTAACTAAAAAAAACATTCAAGATAAATTGGTTTTAAAAAAAAACAAAATAATCAAGAGATACTAGGCTACTACGCTTTATTGTTTTTATATGCCTCAGCACCTGTCAATCGGTGCGATTCTGTTTGCGCATAGCCATATTGCTAAGATAAAGATATGACTATCATAGCAAGGTCCGCAATATTCTGTATTCTGATCGACCATTCTGTGGCAATATGATCTGTCAATTTAGTCATAACCTTGCTATCCGCATTGCTATCTTAGCAAGGTCGAAAGAGTACTTGCTTACACGGATAACAATCTTGCCCAGGACCAAAACAGTTGGAAATACGATAGAAAAACATTTATTTCATTTGAATTTTTCATAGGGTTTGAAAATAGGTAAGTATGTTGTAATGAAAATGGAACTGACGTATTACAGAACATTTAATTTTAGGAGAATTCTTAGATCGCAAAACCGACATATCAGGGACTGTAGAGAAGTTAATCAAAATATTTCGATAGGACAAATAAGCCGTTTCTGATTTGATTGAAAAGTTGAGAAAAGTTATGGATGAACCAACTTCACATTTTTTGCTTATGGCAGCTATAAGACTACAGTTGGTGAGGACTTCAAACTAGGAATGAGCCTACTAGTTATGTGAAGAGTAATGCATAAAATAAGGACGTCATCTCAACAAATTAAATTTGATTTTTTCCCAGGAAAAATTCGACTCAGAGAAAATTTTGCCCCGAAATAATTTTGATTTTTTTTCCCGGAAAAATTTCGACTCAGAAAAATCTTACCCGAAGAAATTTTGATTTTTTTCCCGGAAAAATTTGACTCAGAAAAATTTTGCCCCGAAAAAATTTTGTTTTTTTCCCCAGAAAAATTTCGACTCAGGTAAATTTTGCCCCGAAAAAATTTTGATTTTTTTTTCCTTGAAAAATTTCGACTAAGAAAAATTTTGCCCCGAAAAAATTTTGATTTTTTTCCCCAGAAAAATTTCGACTCAGGAAAATTTTGCCCCGAAAAAATTTTGATTTTTTCCCCAGAAGAATTTCGACTCGGGAAAATTTTGCCCCGAAAAAATTTTGATTTTTTTTCCTGGAAAAATTTCGACTAAGAAAAATTTTGCCCCGAAAAAATTTTGATTTTTTTTCCCCAGAAAAATTTCGACTCAGGAAAATTTTGCCCCGAAAAAATTTTGATTTTTTTTCCTGGAAAAATTCGACTAAGAAAAATTTTGCCCCGAAAAAATTTTGATTTTTTTCCCCAGAAAAATTTCGACTCAGGAAAATTTTGCCCCGAAAAAATTTTGATTTTTTCCCCAGAAGAATTTCGACTCGGGAAAATTTTGCCCCGAAAAAATTTTGATTTTTTTTCCTGGAAAAATTTCGACTGAGAAAAATTTTGCCCCGAAAAAATTTTGATTTTTTCCCCAGAAGAATTTCGACTCGGGAAAATTTTGCCCCGAAAAAATTTTGATTTTTTCCCCAGAAAAATTTCGACTCAGGAAATATTTTGCCCCGAAAAAAATTTGAATTTTTTCCCCCAAAGTATTTCGACTGAGAAAAATTTTGCCCCGAAAAAACTTTGATTTTTTTCCCTGGAAAAATTTCGACTAAGAAAAATTTTGCCCCGAAAAAATTTTGATTTTTTTCCCCGGAAAAATTTCGAACCAGAAAAATTTTTCCCCGGAAAAATTTTTCCCTGGAAAAATTTCACACTGCATTCACAAAATTTGTTAGTTCAACCCACTTGATTTTCACCTCCTGTATATTTCTAAGGGTGGGTTTTCCTGTCAATTTAATTCTATTATATTCAAGGAAGTTTATCAATACTTCTATTTGAATTTTCTTGCGTTTCCTATTGCGCAACATTTTTGAAAATCTCATTACAAATGTTTGAAAACACAGAAATGTCATAACAAAACCTCAAAAAAGTAGTTCAAATATCATTTATTACAGTGTTGCCGGCTCTTGGATTGCCGATTATCATAGTCATATTGCTAAGGCGAAATTCATAACCAACATGACTATAACAGTCGAAACAGAATACGGAATACCGTAGTCATATTGCTATGAATTTGGGAGATAGCCATATTGCTTGGATAACAAGATTCATAGCAATGTGCGAACAGAATCGCACCGATTGCCCACAGAAGACGTTAAAATTTGACTATAAAACATGACATTATTCAAACGCCCTGTACAGCATGAAGATTTTATTTTTTGGACTTCTGTTTAATGGAGGGAATTTGACAAAAACAGAGCTACTATGGAAAGAAAAAAACGACTAAAGATTGGGAAGATATCAATTGTTAAAATTTAACGAAATTTTAGGTGGTGCGCTAATTTTGTCCATTAGTATAGATAACCGTTTTTCTTCAAACGGGTGTACTTCAGTACATTTTTTCCGATTTTTTGACGATTTCGGATGTGGTAGCTTCAACTGGATTTCCTGTTTCTTAAAACTGCCCAGATGTTTCATTGAGTTGAAGCGTTGACCGATTCTCTAAAACTACTATACCGATTTAGCCCGTTAACGAACTCAACCGCCAAATTAGTGCCTCGAACTTAACTTCAAAATTTCAAACCTCCGGAGAAAAAATAACGTTTGACGTCGGATTCTTCCTCCGTACGTCCAACCAAGTTGTTCGTGACCACTTTAGGCTAAAAATTTTAAAATTATAAACATTCAGACGGAGCAATTTCGCTTCAGGAGGCATCAATTGAGGATGGGATTGTCGGACACTGACGAGTGTAGGTTCTGTGGGGAGCAGGAAGAAACCCCCATTCACCTAGTCACGGAATGCTTTGGCATTGCGAGCCTAAAGAGAGAATGCATTCGGCGAGAAACTTGTAAGAGTGAGCAACTAGCCACGCAGAGCTGTGCCGAGCACTGAAGAAAAATGCTTCGAGCACAAAGCACTAAGCCCTATTGAAAAATGCTCCGGAATCTCGAGCACTAAGCTCTTATTTTTTGAAGAATGCTCGCGATTACTAAGCACTTTCGGAAAGTAATTCATTTACACGAGCACCAAGCACTAAGCACTTTTCAAAATCAAACTTGATATTTTCCATCCAAATATCTCTTAGTTTGGAATTTTGATTTTTTCTCTTTAATTTTATCGTGTTTTGAACTGGACATAATTGAAATTGCCAATTTTTTTTTCTTCGAGTCGTTTAATATATTTTTAATCTAGTAGGTTATTTAAGAGAGCGACTACCTAATGGTCAAGATATTTTAAAGCGTTCGCTCCGCTCATGCATTAATAGTTCGAGACTATTAGTCGATAGATTAATAACTGGGTTGATTACGAGATTTTTCCGACGACATCAATATGAATTGTATATAAATTCTTGATTGAAATAAATCTTATTTTTCACAAGACATACATTGACATAATATAAATTTCTATATTTCCATGTTACTGTTGAGTTCCGACATTATTCTATCGCTTCTGAAAGCTTTATGTTCGTTTGTTCATGGAAATAGCACACTGAAACAGCATCAATTGAACATAAAATTGGTCATTTATATTCAATTTTGTACATATTAAAATTACCTTTTAGGTCGACGAAATAATTATTTTTGATAAATTCCAGATATACAGACAGGTTACCATAACGACATACCAGAAAAGTTATAGAGAAAGAGTGACGTCTTGTCAACAAATTAGATGGAAATGTTTCTTATGGTTTTTTGAGCTCTATATGGCATTCATTCAGTTAACAAACTGTAACTAAAATATTCGCCAATAAATTACTTGAATCATGATAAAAGATACCAGAATCGTACATATGTTGAAAAAAGGTCGCATTGCTCCATAGAGCTTTCCTGAAAAAATTTCACCATAACAACAATCTGTTTTTCTTGTCAAAATAATGAAAACGTTAAAACCACAAAGTCCATAACATACAGCGAGATTGTTTTTTTAACACCAGTGTTTGTAATGCAAGAAAAAATGAACAAATTTTTTATCTATAGAAGTGAAACGAAAAAAAAATATTTTAGTTTTTTATCTATTTGAAGCACTCGAAAGTCTGTCATTTCCATGTTCCAACAAGTCCATGAAGGGCTCAGTGCTTGGTAATTCCTGAAAGTGCTGGGAGCACTTTGGTGCTCGGGAGCACTTTTTCGAATTACTAAGCGCTAAGCCCTTTCGAAAAATTCGCGAAGCACCAAGCACTAAGCACTGGTTCAATTGAGTGCTCGCGAGTACAGTGCTTACGAGCACAAAAGTGCTTCGAGTGCTTTCTCGAGCACTGAGCACAAGGCTTCGGCACAGCTCTGAGCCATAGACAAATAATTTAGTTAGTTTATCTATGGAACAAGCCTCGTTGAAGCTTTCTCAGATATTCAATTTTATCAGATCTCTGAAACTGGAAGGCGACCTGTGCGGGTATGGTCCGAACAGCTCCGTAAGGGAGCACAATAGACTTTGAGGTTGTAGTGAACTGTAACCCCTTTTTAAACTGAACTAAACTAACTAAAAACATTCAGATGAAACGATCACGCCGTTTTCCTTAGAACAAACGCGAAAAAAGGTCCCCTGTGGAAACATTCATGTCTGTCATAACCTACACAACAGTGGAAAAAAGTAGAGAGCTTGGGCGGTATTTCGGAACTACCCTATTCAGGTGAACCTCCCGATAAAGTGGTTTCCAACATCCCTCGGCAATAGGCATTGTTCGAGAGAACCGAAATTAATATCGTCAATCAAGCACTGCGTCCACCAAATCGAGCCCTGTGATTAAGCGCGAACTGCTGTCATCATTTATTGATCTAGTAATCTATCTATGCCGCCCTGGACAATTATCAATTAACACGAAACGGGAACAAACAACGATTTTTTGAATGGAGTTCATACAATATTGAAAAAAACTCGGATGGAACATGTTTTCTATTCGGCACTGTTACGAGAATTTCGATACTTTTTCGCACTATAGACTTTTCTTTCAGCTCTCCCAAACAAATGTACGGGGTCTTTATAAATGATTTATTGAATGGAAAGTATTTACCCTGTTTTATTTATGAAAAGATAGTGGTATTTAATTTTCAGGGTTTAATATTATTTAAAATATGACAGTGATTGGCGACGTTTCGGGCAGTGCCCTTTTTCTAGCCTGTAAAAAACAATATATACAATGTAAAAACGATAAAGACAAACAAACAATTTACAATTATTATAAAATTTCTAAACATTTTGTTGGATAGAGATCTAATTTTTTATTACCTTCGAAATAATTTAATTTAAGTTATTTCCCAGCGTATTTGTTGGATGTCATTGGGGTTATTTTGAATGATTTAAGAGTTGTCACGTCAATATTTTTTTTTCTTGTTTGTTTTCGTTGGTCGGCTTATTTGAGATTGTTCAAAATAGTGGAATAGATGTTGTGAAGATATCTAATGTCTGATCTGTCATTAATGGATTTTTCATTTTGTTTTATGTGAATCATTTCGAGAAATTCTCTAGATTTCTTATTTGATTCTCGGTCTAACACTACAGTCTCGTCATAATTGAATGTATAATAGAACCGTATACGTCGATTCCCGAAAGCGAATTCATTGAAGCAGTACAATTAACGTTAGGAACGTGTTATTTCAAGTTTGAGGAAAATTTCTTTCAACAAATAGATGGAGTTTCGATGGGTAATCCCCTTTCGGGTACGGTTGCTCAATTGGTGATGGAATATTTAGAAGAAAAGGTTTTGTCCGGAAAGAACTATGACATTACAATTTTCAAAAGATATGTGGATGATTGTTTCATTATAACATCAGAAAATGAGATACAAAAAATAATTAATGATTTAAATAGTTTTCACCATAAAATTCAGTTCACACTAGAAACAGAAATGAACAACGCAATAAATTTTTTAGACATGACAATTTTAAGAACGAACAACTCAGTACAAACAAAACTTTATAGAAAGGAAACATGCACGGACAGAATAATAGATTACAACTCAGCACATATCTATAAACAGAAGAAAGCGATTATGATCGGGTACATTGACAGAGCGCTAAAACTAACTTCACCTATATACAGACCCACCATCATACAAGACATTGCCTCACTGTTAATGAAAAACAACTATCCTCTACCACAAATAAAAAAGATAATAAAACAACGCACACACAAATTATACAACACCGAAAATTCAAAAAATAAAAAAGAAGAACCAATCACATTCATACCAATACCATACGTACCTTGTCTATCTGAAAAAATAGAAAACATCCTGAAACCCTACAACAACGTAAAAATTGCACACAAACCACACATCCAAATTAAACAACTATATAGCAAATTAAAATCACCAACACCAGTAACAGAAACATCTCATGTGGTATATAAGATCAATTGCAATAATTGCGAGGGTGTATACATAGGACAGACGGAACAAAAACTGAAGGACAGACTGAAAGGACACAAGTACTCCAAAACACAGACAGCACTTTACAAGCACAAAACTGAGAATGGACATACATTCAATTATGACGAGACTGTAGTGTTAGACCGAGAATCAAATAAGAAATCTAGAGAATTTCTCGAAATGATTCACATAAAACAAAATGAAAAATCCATTAATGACAGATCAGACATTAGATACCTTCACAACATCTATTCCACTATTTTGAACAATCTCAAATGAGCCGACCAACGAAAACAAACAAGAAAAAGAAATATTGACGTGACAACTCTAAAATAATTAAAATCATAACCCCAATGACATCCAACAAATACGTTGGAATTAACTTAAAGTAAATTATTTCGAAGGTAATAAAAAATTAGATCTCTATCCAACAAAATGTTTAGAAATTTTATAATAATTGTAAATTGTTTGTTTGTCCTTATCGTTTTTACATTGTATATATTGTTTTTTACAGGCTAGAAAAAGGGCACTGCCCGAAACGTCGCCAATCACTGTCATATTTTAAATAATATTAAACCCTGAAAATCAAATACCGCTATCTTTTCATTTATAAATGATAGTAACAGCGCAGTTGGCTTTGAATTATTTTCATTTTGCTGCTTCTTATGCAAAATTAGCACATTCATCAAATCTTTTTCTATATTTATTTGTATTTGTAAGTAATATGAATAAATAAATAATCCAAAGCCAACTACGCTGTTACAATCATTTATAGAGACCCTGTATTTTATATGTATAGGGTGATTCACTTATCTTAATGCCCCTACTCATAGATCGATCTCAAACTCGTACTCAAGCAATTCTCGGCCGAGACGAGCTCAAGTATTCTCGAACGCTCAGCAACGCTCGTATCTCATGAACAAACCTTCGGCAATGCTCGGCGGAGAACTTCAATTTCGTCAATATCTTGTAATTTTCACGTTGCTCTGTTGGAGCACTGATGAGTAGCCATGGCGATCAGCCATGTTTATTCAGATTCACAATTTGAAAAGTCAAATGGTAATTATTGTAAGTCTGCTTGTATTGAAAAGTAAAATGGAAAATATCATTGCATACACTGAAAATAAAAGTTCTTGCAAGCAATTTTGTTGACGCGTCATCCTCTAGCTACTTTTCAAGTGAAAAAATTGTGGAGTCATATAATTTGCGAGTGGATATAAGATCCTATGTTAGAAAGGAGTTGCAGAGCTAGATAAACTGGAACTATTCGAAGCATGGTACGTACCATTCAAGCCACCCTTATTCTTATCATATTTGAATTAATTATTCAGATTTTTCCACTCATTTCTAGTGGAAATGTTACAAATATCAAAAGTATGTTTATTTTTTATAGGAAGAGAAAAGAAACGACCACAAAGGAATATAAAATTCGTACCCAGAAAAGAAAATAGGTCAACTTTGTTGCGGAAGGTGTCAGAAGAACAGCAAATAAACAAGCTATTGAAAATGAATGCCATTCAAGAATCCTATAAATGTAAGAACAAATTGAGCAACTATAGAGATTCATTCTCGAGTGTTGGAAACGACTCGTCATGTGCATTTTATTATCAACTTTGTCCCAATTAACCCTATTTTTAGTAATAAATTTATAGAGATGTAGGTATATGTATATACCTAGGCATGTAGCTATACCAAACATGTGCACCTGCGCATGTATGAATTGTACCTAAGTAATATATTAGCTTTTTCCTTCAATATACTGCACAAAAATGACATTTTCTGAAATAAATGGCACAAAATATTTCCTTACATTTATTGCTGGATTGAATGAATAAACTCAATCTGATAAAACGCAGAATCCTAAGAGAGAAGGTGTGAATATTCGGCAGTTCTATAATCAAGAGATGAACGAAAAAGTACTGCAAAAAATATATCTCCAGAATATAATTCCAACAGATTATCCATAGGTATTCCTAATATAATATCGTTTAGGAATTCTCAATATATTTTCGCTTTCCTCTACAAAATCGATGAAGTTATTAATTTTAACGTTCGAATATTGACAATTTGTATGACAGTTCAACATCCGAGCACCCACGAAGTATTGCTTGAGTACCGAGTAACGTCATGAGATGAAAATGAATGCTTGAGATCTGCTTGAGTACGAGAACTGACGGAGCATCGACTATGAGTACGGGCATTAGTAACCTAATTTTCCTCGAAAAAATCTGAATATTTTTTTCTGTTGATGGTATTTGGTACTGGTCAAGGTTGACTTGAGATTTCGAAGAGAAGAATAGACGCTAGGCGTCGCGACGCTATCATTTTTTTCTTCAGGAAAATATATATTATTGTGTTATTCGAAAGATGATTCCGTTCTGAATGTTTCTTCTGAATACCATTGTTTTATATTTCTCACCGTCAGCGGCCTGCAAAGTCTTTTATGTTAATTCTATTCCATTAATTTAATTCTGTATTGTGCCAGTATGCCTTGATTAGGATACATAGATATGATTGTGTTTCTTGAAATCAAAGAGATATTGTAACAAACTATTCCTCCACCATTAAATTAATCAAATATTATTTATGTATTTTATAACAATAAAATTTATTTTAATAACAAACGAAACATGTCCAATCATATATTGTTCTATTAACCGGCCATTATGATCCATAATCTATAAAAAACATCCAATTTCAATAAAATTTATTTTATGAATGAAAATTGATACACTGAATGTTCATGCAAAATTTTGTGGCCATACTAATAACGGAACCATAGAAAATCCAATTGGAATATTTAAAAGAAGAGTTTTTACACTTCCATAAGCTGATTCAGGTGATATTTTTTTGTGAATGATGACTGTTATACTGAATTTGTATGCAAAATTTTGAGGCCATAGTGTCAACAGAACCACAGAAAATTCATTTGGAATATTGAAAAGAAGAATTTCTCCATATCCATAACAGGATATAACCGATTCGAATGAAATTTATTTTGATTCAAGACTGACATATTGAATGTTCATGCAGAATTTCAAGAGGATCGCATCATCAGAACCATAGAATTAAATTTTTGTAATTATATTTCATTCCGATTGTGCTGAGATTCTGCATTCATATATTTGGTATCAATCTCAAATCCCATATTAAATTCGAGGTAATAGTCTTATTGATGCTCCACCAAAGAACGAGCACTCAAAGCTTCCGCTCGGGGCTTTTTTAAAATTTTTATTTGTCAAAAAGAACGAGACGAAATATATCTGTTAACCGATAATTTCAATCTCTATTCATCAACCAATTAAATTTCAAACCCCCTGAGCTATTCACTATCTTAATTACCCGCCTACGGAATATTCGCTTTCCGTATCTAATGTGTACTTTTCCATCTTAATTAGCTATTCATCTATGTGGAATTGAAGCGTTTCCCTGATCCTTCCGATACAGCTCATCATCAAAATGTGGTGTAAGTATTAATTATATTTTCACATGTTGACATTTACAGTTCGGCACGTTCTGGAAATACCCTAAGTTGAT
Source organism: Propylea japonica (assembly GCA_013421045.1). NCBI lineage: Eukaryota > Metazoa > Arthropoda > Insecta > Coleoptera > Coccinellidae > Propylea > Propylea japonica. Next base: position 46,653,378 of record CM024240.1, read on the forward strand.
ATTTTTTACATAATCCCAATATAGGAGATTTTTAGAGGTTGAATTTCGGGGGGGGGGGTTTTGACATTTTGGCAATTGACTTTGTAGGTGCCGGGAATTGTAAAGGTCGCTTTCTGTAGCAAGTATTTGTTGTTTTAAGAATTCAATAACCCTTTTCCTACTTCGGAAACAATATTCAACATAGATATTCCTGGTTAGGTTAGGTAAACCTATTTTTCAAATATTCTTCAGAATTTAATTTTTATTCACTCAAACAAAAACTTAAAAAACAATATTTATTTCCCAAACAATACTTACAGGATGAATCAATATGAAATTAATATGTGCTTTCATTGAAACTAAATAGGGTTTTTTAATGTTTTACTTCAAAATAGTGCCAACAACATATGAATAGGTATTAAAAATGAAACAGTGAGAAAACACAAACAATATTGTTTATGGTGAATTCCTTCAGTTAAAGTCTATCCAGACGGATGGCGAATTGGTCAACCACTTCATTTTCATCAATTTTCACACTATAATGAATATTCATAAGCGCCCACCCATTCAATCTAGTTTCGCTAGAAGAATTGCGCAGGTACTTTTTAATTCTCCTCAAGCTGGAAAAACTTCTTTCTGGAGTAGCAGTAGATACTGGAATCGTAGCTAAAATTTGTAGTAGGATGTAGATGTCCGGATACATATTCTGATTGCACTCATTCTGATTGCACTAATGCCGATTTCGAAATGGAGTTCATTGACATTTTCCATATTTCAAATTCTGCTTTAATTACGTTTTTATTTTTTCTGGGACTAGTGAAGAATACATCGATAATGCGTCTTCTTATTGATATTCTCTGTTGAAATTCTGGGGTAGCAGACCAGATAAGGCTGATGTTAATTTTCGTTGTTTAGAAAATCTATCAGTTAATTGTTGGATAGTATGTTCTAGAAATGGAATGAAACTTTAATATCATCCATCTTGCTGATATGAATTGATAATTTTAACTAGATTTTCGTAGATAAGTTGGTTTAAGTGCAAAATGAAAGATTATTTTTGCAACAAAAAATAACTCTGAAACATTTCGGGGGGGTTTGAACCCCCCAAACCCCCCCCCTGTCTTCTTGATAGAAGAAAGAATTAACCACAGACCCCAACAAGAGAATAAACAGAATGTTCACGAAGTCAGGGCTTTAAACCTTCTAAAGGAAGGAATGAAGAACTAAGTATAGAAATGGGCATTTTTGAGTCGTATTTTGTTGAAACAAAAATTTTTATTCAGAAAAGAATGTTGAATAAAAAAAATTCTTGGGTTGGCTATTTTAACCTTTTCTAAACATACTCCTGCAAGTAATATTCTGTAATTTTTGTGTCTTCAGCTCAGTATATAGGAAAAATAAACAAAATTTCGTTGATTTCCGTAGTGGTGTAACTTTTCCGACAAAAAGATTTTCAAAAATTTCTTTACCAAACCAACCATAATTTTCATCACAGAATCAACCCCTACATTTTCTCATTTTTGGAATACACTATTTTGGCAATTTTTCCAACTGTTTTGAGAATTTGCCAACTCTGATTAATATTGGGCACGTCCTTAGACTAACTGCTTTGAAAAGCTACTAACTGCTTTGAAAAATTGAGAACTTTCAACCTGTATCAACTCCATTGAAAATTTTCCACCTCTTTTGAAATTTTTCCAACTGCTTCGACAATTTTTCCAGCTGTTTCGAAAATCTACCAATTGCTCTGAAAATTTGCCAACTCTGTTCAACATTGGAGGGCGGGGAGGGATAAATCTCGATTTTATGTTATTGTTCATTGGATACCACAACACGATGTCTTGCATATGAGAAGTTAGGTATTGGCGAATCCAATTTACGTTGGTGGCGCTGCGAACTGTAAACAAACTTTGACGTTTGTCAGTACTATTTTCAAGATTAGCATCGCGAGATGGAGGTTTTTGTACGATTTTCTTGAAAATCTATATATTTATTGGACATCTGGAAAGTAAATTAGTGGATTGTGATTAATGTTGTATAAAGTTATAAAAATAAGGTGAAAAATTGGTTCCTTCAGTCTAATCCTTGGCGAAATAGACAATAATTCAACAGAAACAATGGTGCACTATTTGAGCTTGAATATCGTTTTCAATTATTTGGGAGCTGCACCCAATAAAAGATGCATAATAGAAGGTGACTAACACCCTTGTTTATGTAACTCTAGTTGTCCAATGAAGTGTAGTTCGGGGAGTTAGCTCACAGAGGGAGCTTTGGTTTAGATGTGCCCATTCATACATTCAATTTGAATTTTACTACGAATTTCATTGCGCGCGAATTAAGAAAGTCAAATGTTGCTAAATAGTGTAGACGAAGATGGGGATATATAAAAAAGAAGAAGCAAATAGTGAAGTCATTGAACTCAATAAACACATGGAACGGCCTCGCGATGCAGCAGAATCGACTAAACGTGTGTCCAAAAGTGTGGGAGAGAGATGGGGCAATTGAGGAATCATTATCTCTTTCTACTACTTGTAGAACTCTCCATTTGAAATCGGAGGATATTCCCGCTTATGAATCGCGCAAGATTACGATGGAGACCCCCACCATTGTGGGATCATCATTACACTCTGACATTCTATCTCAGTCGGCCTCACTTCATCCGGATCGCGAGGCCGTTCCATGTGTTTATTGAGTTCAATGAGTGAAGTTGACCAAAACTCCCTCTGTGAGCTAACTCCCCGAACTACACCTCATTGGACAACTAGAGTTACATAAACAAGGCTAACACTAAGATGTGACTGAAAATAATGTTTATTATAAAAAATTCTAGATTATTGTAGATTATATTAATGAATTAATGCACAACCCAGTAGTTAAAAACCATGAAATTGCATTTCTGAATCGTGAACTGAAAAATTTAGCTCCAAACAGAATCTTTCAACCTAAACCTCTATATATTCATTTGAAAGCACTAATATAAATACCTTTTCGGATATTTTTCCTGACTCAATATTTCTGCTGCAAAATCCAGTACAATATAACAATAACCACAATATAAATACTCCAAAAAATGATAAAAAACACTTCGTAAGTCGAGACAAACTAAACAGTAAAGCAGTAGGTACTGACAAAGTAGGTTCGGGAATTAGCCACTAGAGGGCGTCTAGATTTTTGGATTTGCCAATAGTAATTTTTATTTTCACCAAATATTTTCACGAAAACTTGGTAATATTATCAATCATCCAGAATTTCCCATTTTCATGTCTTCATACGACAAAATAGTTGATACACCTAATTAATATTCATATAATGTTTAGATGTGAATTTAAAAGTCCTCAACTGAAAATATTTCGGTTCGCTGATCAAAGAACGCAAAGAAATAATGTCTTGAAAGTACTTGTACTGAATGACTTCCTTCAAGTGTTCTTGCCTCAATTGTAGGACAAGGAGAAGAATGGAAATTATTCGAGTGTCAAGAGATCTAAATGGGAGGTGTGAAAATGCTCATTAAACCCAGTGTAGGCGAAATTTTATGCTAAAGCAGTTGAAGTTTCGACAGAAAATTCTCCTTCTATATTCCCCCTTTCATCAATAAATTATGTGTTCATTTAAAAGCTTCAAATGTTTCCTAGATTTAACTTTTGGCTCATAATAATAATAATTATAATATTTATCCATCCTTTTTGATGAAATTGCTCGTTGGGATAATTTAAAGGGAAATTCAATGTTGAAAAAATAATCAGAAGTCAGATGCAATCGACAATATGAAGGAATCTGTAAATAAAATATAGTAATTATAGGTACAACAAGAATAATTTTAATAATAAGTTTATTCCAGAAATCTTCACGAGTGAATAATTAAGTTTAAAATCTGAACAACATTACACAAACGAGGTCGATAATTGATTGAACACTTGTTTCGACAATAAAATTACATACAAAATTATCGCAAAATAAATGACAATATACACAAATGACACATTAATGACAATAATGACAATATAAATGAAAAAAAAACTAAAATAACACAAGCAGCTACAGAGAAACCCAACGGTACAATGATGCAGAGGAGTGAACCTTCGGACTGAACCTCCCGATTACATCAGACAAGAAACGAAAAACAAAAAGCGAAAACAGAGCAATAATGATACAAAGTTCAAGGCTCATTAGATATTATTTATCGTAGCTAAACATAACAGATATTCACTGACTTTTCGACAACTTTTTCACTGAGGCTTTCAATCTAAAAAATAGAACACAAAGAGTTTCTGTTAACACTGGCGACAGCATCCATTTGTCTGACGATGAAATAGTGAATACTGGGGTACCTCAGGGTAGTATTCTCGGTCCTCTTCTTTTTGTCTTGTATGTGAATGATCTGCCCGGATCATTATTATTTCCCATCTTGGAAATGATAAAAATGCTGTTGTTTGTTGATGATGCAAATGCCCTAGTGCGTAATAAAGACTTGAAATCGAGCATCGAACAGACCCAGACAGTTTTCGATTTAATAAGTAACTGGTGTAGTCAAAATGAGCTTTCATTGAATGTCGACAAAACCGAATGTGTTATATTCAGAACTTCCCAATCTAAAGAAAAATTTCCAGCATCTATTGACTTTAACAACACTACAGTCAGTACATCACTATCAACGAAGTTTCTGGGAATTCATGTTGACTGTTCTCTGAACTGGTATCTACATATAGGTGAGCTGGGTAAAAGGCTCAATCGTGTTTTGTTCATGATTAGAGTATTGTCTCGGCGAGTGGATAATGCGCTTTTGAGATCTGTGTATTTTGCCAATTTCGAATCTCTGATGAGATATGGAGTTGTTATTTGGGGCGGTAGTTCTGATGCCAGTAAAGTATTCATACTCCAAAAATCAGCTGTGAAATCTATGCTGGGTCTTAAATTCCGGGAATCCTGTAGAGGCAGATTCAGACAAAATAAAAACTCACGTTTTTTGGTGTATACATCTTAGAATGCGTTATTTTCTTAAAGAAAAATCCACAATATTTCGACGAATTACGCAATAGGAATAGTACACGGCAGATGAATGTTTTTCACTACCCTATACATGGTCTTACATTAACGGAAAAAAAACACACAGTATATGTGCATAATACTCCATAATAAAATACCGAAATCTATCCTGAATATAATTAATTATCAGCAATTGAAACGTAAACTAACTGATTTAATCATTGAAATTGAACCTTATTCTATTTCAGAATATCTAAATTATTCTTTTGAAAGTTCCTGCTTGTAATCTGTATTTTTTTCTCCACGTGTATTTGACGGTTTCTCATTTCTTTGTAAGCAATGATTCTGAGAATAAAGTTTTGTTTATTGTTTATTGTTATTATTATTCTATTACAAAGGAAAGAATACAAATTTTGTGATGCCATTTTGTAACTGTGGTCACTATTTCATAAATACTCATTTCACCTGACATTTGACACTCTGTGTAGGTGCTGTCATGTTGGATATCTGATTTGCTGTACTTTTCTTCTCATCCGAAAAATAACTTCTCGAAAATTTCTTTTTGAGAGCTTTTTACTATGGGAACAACTTGCTTTGCAACTTCAATTCATATATGACTGAAATTAAACTAATGGCTTTTGGGATATTCAAATTTGAAGTATCGTTTCTCCATTAATGAAAAAATAACCGAAAAAATTAATTGTATATTTTTTGAGCCTCGTTCTAATTGAACGAGTGCTAGGTATATCGTTTTGACCACATGTCTGCAATTTTCGAATTTTGAGCCGAAAATGGTCTTAAACGATAAGGTTTGACTGCGTGATGAAGAATCAGTGGTCAAATTCAATTCTGTCCGTGGGGTAAACACGATAGCTTTCGAAGGGATAGAAGAGCCAAATCGTACCGGGTGATCCATAAAATATGGCCATTTAAAATTCGAAATTAAATTTTTCGGCCACATGCAAGATGCTCATAACAAGCCTCATGCTAATTTTGTGGCCATATAAAATTCAATTGGAATATTGAAGGAAGAATCTTTATATTTTTATAACAAGATATACGATTCTATAGTGAATGTAAATTGGTCTACTGAATGTTTATGCAGAATTACAAGAGAATTGCATCATCAAAACCATGTAATTTAAGTTTTTTTAATTATTGATATTTTGAATCTTTCATTTTTTGACTAATTTCCAGAATATAATTACGATTGTGCTGAGATTTTGCATCCATTTCCTCAGCATCAATCTCAAGTGCTATAAAAAAAATGTGAGGTAATAGCATTATTGCTCCACGACTGAACGAGCGTTCAAGAGCACCTTCTCAGGACTTTGCTTAAGGTTTTTTCACATAGTTTCACTAAAAAACCGAAATTGCAATAGGTACAGAATTTTCGATTGAACCTCAACAGGCAAATTTTGTATTTCGTCGAATAATATCCGGCTCTCATAGCAAGTCGTTCCACTTATTTTTTAGTAGCTAGGAGACCAAGCTTCGTAATCCAGGATAAGAGACTCGTTGATCGGTTGAATATTGTTGATCTGGCGAGCGTGTCCACGTCGTTGAGTTAAAGCCGGTCCCAGACAATGCGTGCATTCGACGAATATTCGGCATTGGCGGTGCTTCGCGTAGTGTGTGGGAGCTCAACTTCGTGTATCATTCGGCATTGGCCTTCTATCCGAAGCCTTGTCGGTACGGGCTGCACGAACCAAAGGAAGACGAAGTACATTCGCGCACATTCGTGTTAGCTCCCAGACAATGTGTTTATCTACGCGTACTATACGGCCTATTCTGTCTTCAGTCAGAGTCGTGCGACGTGATTACACGGTGTTTTTAGCTATTATTCGACTGCTCTCCGCTACTGTTCCATACTGAGGCCGTTTGGCGAACGTTTGTCAACAGAATGACGAATGTCGAATATTTCGCGATTGGCGCAGTGTCTGGGAGGGTACCCGAAGGCGAACTACGAAGGCACATTGGCCGAATGCACGCATTGTCTGGGACCGGCTTAAGATGTAAATTTGCGAACTGCAAGAACGCTTCGGTAAACATCTCGCCACTTCGTTCAAGGTTCATGCTGGAAAAAAGCTTTTCGTATGGATCTCCAGAGATGGCATTTTCAGTATATAATACCCGAAAGAAGGTGCCATTTCATATTTTAGGTCCTAGAATGCCTCGTATCATGTAGAGCTATTCTCCATGCTGATGAGTCACAATACGACGAAATAGCTATCCATGGCTTCTCTGTTTGATACCATGTCCTTGTATCCGCTTTAAACGAAGACGAAATTATCTCCGAGGTATATATGAGGTTTGTTCCAACAGCTGACTTTTGTACGGTAATTTGACGGTCACGAAACTGTTAGTAATCGATCTTATGCGCATGTCTAAACTTTGACCGTACAAGAACCGAAGAACCGTCCAAACAGTACTTGCTCCAGACCAGGGATCGAAATGACGATCACAAAACCGTTCCACTCACGGTCCCGAAGCAGGATGGAACAAAAACGAAACCGTTCTCAAAGGATACATTTTCAGTTGGAACACATTTATATCTATTGCGCAGAATCCTGACGATCATTGTACGGTCAATTCTTGAGTTGGAACAAACCTATGATGAGTTTTAGATTGGTTGATTTTAATCAATAATATTATTCTCTTCTCACATTGTATATGATATCTATTATATTCAGTACCCTTTTTACGAAAATAGCTTCACTGGAAATCCATTGCACTTGCAGTATAGTTATTTTCCTAACAAGTGCGGAAAGTGATATTTTCCCGCACGAAACTGCCGTTACCCAAACGACGCGAAGCGGAGTTTGGGTAAGCAGTTGAGTGCGGGAAAACACTTTCCGCACGAGTTAGGAACAATATTTATTTTTTTCTACAAGCGCTTATACGAGATCGATTTCAACACACAGATCAAATGTGAATTGATCATTCTAAATACACATGAATGACAAAAGTCTCTGACAAGTCGTTACCATAGTAACGTCGTCGGTGGCATAGAGATATATCATTATTCAGTTTATTCTTTAGAAAAGCGTGCGAGAAAAACCCTTGCTAATCCATTACCACACGCATTTGCGTGCGGTAATGGAATAGCAGGGGTTTTTCCCACACTGTTTGGCAATGTGACTCTTTACGAATTGAAATACGTGCGGGAAAGAGAATTAAAGTGCACGCTTGTAGAAAAAAGTATTTTCGATAGAACCTCAACAGGCAAAATTTGTATTTCGATGAATAATATCCGGCTCTCATAGCAAACAATCGTTTCAATTATCCGAGGTCTCGCGAAAGCGGATAGCCTTCAAACGAATGAATTCTTCAACGCTTTCAGGCGACGAAAATATGCATAGTTTCGTGTAAATTGACTGGGATTAGCATAGTTATTTCCTTCGTGCCGTATAGTTTGATGGTAAAACCGTTGAGCCAGCTTGATTAACTCAAGGAGCTCGGAAAACGGCTCATCAAGTTATTCCAGACAATAAAATTTGACATGAAAGTGAAATAAAAACAGAAAAATGAATACCGACGATATTGTATGCTCAAAGTCAGAAGGAGCGAAACAAAACTTGAACTACCTAAAACTTACAGGGTCTGAAACTACCTTTTCTAGTACGGTGTTATTAACCTAAAAAAAGGCCTAACCTTGACATCCAAAGTAAAAGTTTTATTCCAACTCCGAATTGTTCTATATAACCCTCTTATTGTTTGGTAAAAAGTTACACCATTTTGAGCGTCGGGTTTGGAGGGGAGGGGGGTGGTAATTTGAAAAATCACTAGTTTTTTTAGTTTTTCGTAAATATTTCAAAAAGTAAGCGGTTTATCCTGAACATTGTTATACACAAAAATGTTCTACGTTAAATTTTAAATAAGAATGTTCCTTTTCAAAATCACTCTAAATTGTACGGTTCAAGAGTTACAGACGGTGTAAATGTTAACTTTTTCGTAATTTTGATAATTTAAAAAAAAAATAAGCTTCGTAAAAAAATGTTGCTATTTCAGTGACCAGTGGTATGTTAGTGATAAGCCCTTGAAGGAACGACAACCTCACCACCTTATCAAGGGGCACTCTTTTTTAAGGGAAAAGAGGCTTCCACAGGCCTAGGCCATATAAACTGTGGTACGGAGAAACCCACCCTGAACTTTCTACGAATATTGCAACATAAATTTACTTCTTAAGCATAAATATCTTTCAAATTTGGAATGTTCAATGTCTTTATTAACTTCACTCATCCTCCAGCACATTATCCTCCTCCTCTAGCTCGTCGTCTAAGATGTTATTATTGTCCATGTTATCACATGCTTGGCCTGACCAATTGCTGCATATGCTAGTGCAGTTTAGACCACTCCTTCTGCATTCACAATTACGAACGCATTCATCTTTGCAAGTACACATTATAAGGGACAGTAATTCCTGGGGGGCTGCAGGACGTGCTGTTGTAATTGGTGTCAGGTGGTCGCCAATCTTCTTCCAACCCCACTCGAGTGGATCCTTGTCTTCATTCAGCCACTGTTGTACTTGGTGGTAGGTCCTAAATGAATGCTGTCTGGACGCTCCTGAAGTGGGTGGTAATGCATGTATAGGCTGCTTTGCAATCGTTTTCAAGTAGGACTGGTAGCGGAGACAATCTAGATCTTCAGTGTTCTTGGCTCCAAACATCGCAAGTAGGAAGTAATTTCCTGCATCAGCCACTGCTGTCTATAAGAAGGGAAAAATTGCACCTTATAGGAAAGTTCAAGCCAACACCGTTCTTCGTGAAAAACTTCTGGTCTTCAACAACCCCAAAGCCGACCCCAGTGCAGTCGCTGATGCAGGAAATTACTTCCTACTTGCAATGTTTGGAGCCAAGAACACTTGAGATCTAGATTGTCTTCGCTACCAGTCCTATTTGAAAACGATTGCAAAGCAGCCTATACATGCATTACTGAAGTTGGATGCACTACCCCCCACTTCAGGAGCGTCCAGACAGCATTCATTTAGGACCTACCACCAGGTACAACAGTGGCTGAATGAAGATAAGGATCCACTAGAGTGGGGTTGGAAGAAGATTGGCGACCACCTGACACCAATTACAACAGCACGTTCTGCAGCCTCCCAGGAATTACTGTCCCTTATAATGTGTACTTGCAAAGATGAATGCGTTCGTAATTGTGAATGCAGAATGAGTGGTCTAAACTGCACTAGCATATGCAGCAATTGCTCAGACCAAGCATGTGATAACATGGACAATAATAACATCTTAGACGACGAGCTAGAGGAGGAGGATAATGTGCTGGAGGATGAGTGAAGTTAATAAAGACATTGAACATTCCAAATTTGAAAGATATTTATGCTTAAGAAGTGAATTCATGTTGCAATGTTCGTAGAAAGTTCAGGGTGGGTTTCTCCGTAACACAGGTTTATATGGCCTAGGCCTGTGGAAGCCTCATTTCCCTTATAAAAGAGTGCCCCTTGATAAGGTGGTGAGGTTGTCGTTCCTTCAAGGGCTTATCACTAACATACCATCGGCCACTGAAATAGCAACATTCTTTTACGAAGCTTATTTTTTTAAAAAATTATCAAAATTACGAAAAAGTTAACATTTACACCGTCTGTAACTCTTGAACCGTACAATTTAGAGTGATTATGAAAAGGACCATTCTTATTTAAAATTTAACGTAGAACATTTTTGTATATAACAATGTTTAGGATAAACCGCTTAGGTTTTGAAATATTTACGAAAAACTAAAAAAACTAATGATTTTTCAAATTACCACCCCCCTCCCCTCCAAACCCGACGCTCAAAATGGTGTAACTTTTACCAAACAATAAGAGGGTTATATAGAACAATTTGGAGTTGGAATAAAACTTTTACTTTGGATGTCAAGGTTAGGCCTTTTTTTAGGTTAATAACACCGTACTAATAGAAGATTCGTAAGTTTTCGTTTATATTTGCATGCGAACGGAATGTGTCGGACGTTTATTGAACAAGTGAAGAGGTATAGTTACTTCCTTCGTGCCGGAGAATTTGATGGCGAAATTTTCGAGCCAGCTTGATTAACTCAAGGAGCTTGGGAAACAGCTCATCAAAACAGTAGCATTAATATAATACATACATATACATATAATTATGTTTTTAGGGAGAAAAACCATGTTTTTAAAAAATCAACTTTATTAAGCTAAGCAAAGCGTTCAATATCTCGATACTTAATCTCCTCGAGTGAGGCATTCACTATCTTTTTACAATGATATTGTCATTAGTCAGCAAAATGATGAGTTGCAATTATGCACGTTACATTATTTATAGGTATATGAATTAGAAATGCTGTAATAATATTGTCTTAAAGTTAAAGGAATCCAGGGTTGGAATTACATAATTATATATATTACATATATTTCATGTTCCTCCTATCATAGTACACAACTCGAATAAATTATAACCTACCTCGTACGGTACCTAAAAATAAAAAATTGTTGTAGTTTATACGTTATTTCTGATTAAAATTTAAAATTTTCGTTTCACTCGATGTAACTTCACTTTTTGTCCAAATGTCAAAATCATTATAACATATAAGTACTCTATGACTGCTTGATTGGTCGTAAGAAAAAAAAGGAAAGCCTTTTGTTTTTTTCTGAACAATTTTCTCGGAAATATTTTGTTGTATAAACCTTGTCCTGGCAATTATGAACACAACAAATATATAATTATCCAATTTGGTGCAGTTGTTTGAAAGATATGGTATTTTAACGGTAACCATAGATCCTGTTTTATTAATTAATTATAATTAAAGATTATAAGTCGTTGAGAAAAATATGTTATTACAACGAATGCAATGATTTGTTGCATGGTCAATTTTCAGTGGTATTAAAATGTTAATATTCATAAGCAATTTAAATTTCTGAAAAAGGCTTTTGTTATTTTTGGGGTCTACATAATGATTCATCTTCATTATCTCAATGAATCTTCTGAAGCAAAATATTCACAATAATCAGATATTAATTTATTTTGAAACAAGAACAATGATGAATTACATTTTTCGATTAATTTTAAAATTTTATACTCACCTACACTGTATAAAAACTTTTAGTTAGTTCGATTTCATTTTTCGTTTTTAAACATTTTCGCTGGTTCTATCGTTTTGTTCATCTCGGTTCTCTATTTTTCGGATTATTTAAAATGAGTTATAGGAGTGAGTTACTATAACTCACGTTGTTTCTTCATAGATACATTACTTAAAAGAAGTTGAATAATTGATATATGATTTAATAGGAGTACATGAACATTATTATTAAAAATAATGATATTTATTGTATTAACACCAACAATGAATTCATCTCTTTCCAAGCAATTTTAACAATTTTAATTCGATTGTGACATTTTTTGATCCGAGCTAGTTTGATACTATAAAAATTTGTCTGCACGATTATGACGAAATACAGGGTCTCTATAAAAGATTGTAACAGTGCGGTTGGCTTTGGAAAATATGTTTATCGAATCTGCATTGACGTTATTCATGGCAAAGCATCCTTAAGTGTCAACAAAATTCTGTGTGCTGGGTTTGATTTCCAATGTAGTCTTCGTTTCAGTGCGGGCATTGTTTAAAAAGCTGTTATGGATGGAAAAGTTATCATCAGTTGCTAAATTTGACATATTATAAATGAAACTCTAATCATACGGGTTATGTTTTGGGTACCTTCATTTTTGCAATATACTGATTTTTTTCAGTGTTCAACAGAACCAACACCACAGCCAGAGAAGTATCTTCAGCTCCAGTTCCAGCTCCAGCATCAACACCATCTATCGTCTTGCCACACGCCGAAATTTCGGATCTGATATCAATCCTGGATTTTCAATCGGCCTTCCATCCCTTTGTTAAAGATACCAACCTCGACGGTTACCAATTCTTTTGTAGGGGTAACTTCGTATTGGCACATCTTAACCTTTCCTGTAAGTAAAAAGAAAAATAGAATGAAGGTACTGCGACCCGTTTTTATATTATATCTACCTTCGGTTGCATCTGAAGCGTTTTTTTCCTACTTTTGATCGCTCGTTCTACTTAAACAAGTGCTATATGGTTTCGATCAAATGTCTATAATTTTAGAATTTTGAGTCGATATTTATTGCTAAAGGTACTTGGGTGAAAATGGTCTCAAACAATAACACTATATATCACTAAAACTTTTGAAGAGATTGTCCTGGAGACTTGAGATTTTCAGGGTGAGTTCGCTTCCCATATGATGCGTTTAAGTTTTAACTATCCAAATCGTTCCATAAAATATGGTAATTCCGAATATTTTTTCTTCAATATCTCAGACAAAACGAAACCAATGGAAATCGAAAGCTCATAATTAGCCCAGTCAAATTAGGATTTCACCTCGGAATGAAAGATAATAAGCTGAAAATTGGTATGAACCTTTGTTTTGTCATTCTAAATTTTGTCTCAAAAGTCACAAATGCTATCGTGCCGGCGTCTTAAGATATTGAAGGTCAAAGGTCATAAAAATCGGTTTTTTGCGAATATCTGCCTTCCTATTGCTTAAATGAGATTTGCAGTTATTATGAAAGTTGTAGACTTAAAATTGTCTACAACTTTTGTTTGAACTTTTTTTTCATACGACCAACCGTTTTTGAGGTAGAACGCGAAGAGTGCGCAGCGTACAGTCATATATGACCTAATGTTGTATGAAGTCAATTATTCACTTAACAATTATAATTATTGAACAATGCCCATTATTTATGTTCTATTTGTTAATTATTCATATTGAATTTAAATAAGTAATTGAATTATTCATATATAATTATTATAATTATTATTTTACTATAGTATATTATTAATTCTGGATTACATATTTCAATTATATTTTATATTGAAAAGTAAGAGAATATATTTCACACATATCTTTATTTATCATTCAATATGGCCTATTGATTTTAATTATAATAAAATTGTAAAAGAAAGCTAATCATCTTCTTCTTCTTCGTCGTCTTCTCCTTGTTGTCGCTCCGAAAAGTTCAGTTCATTGTCATCATCGTCATCATCGGTCATATTCATCTACAAACCTTCCGGAATTTCAGGCTCATATGTGCTTTCTTCATCGGGAATCGGGATTACTTGGATTTAGTGAAGCGTTGAGGCAAGCTTGTCCGTTGCACTGGCCACAAGCTGAAGAACATAGTAGCCCTGACTTTCTGCATCCACAGCGGGAACCACAACCATTTTTGCAATTGCAAAATATAACGTTTAGAAGTTCGGCTGGTGCTTGAGGTAGTAACGTTTTTATGGGCTCCAGGATTTCATTTTCGAGCATCCAGCCCCATTCTTGAGGTTCTATGTCCTTCCCTAAACACGTTTGAATCTTAGTAGTAGAAACGATTGAATATTGACGAGCTGCTACACTTGTTGGTGGAAGTGTTGACAATTGTACAGGTTTATTTAGTTTCGTTAATTTGATGAATTGCGTGTAGCGACAATGGTCAATGTTGTCCTCAGATATAATGCCAACAAGATGCGCACTCCATTTTCAAATAATGTTTGTTCCGGGCAATTTTCTTGTTGAAATACTTCCACCAGTTAATCCAAATTGGAAATTTTCTCTGATGCTCTAGTAACAGTTTTTTTCCTTTTTTAAATAGCTAATTAATAATTAGTACATAATTAGTGGGCATTGTTTAATATTTATAATGGTTGTGTAATAATTGACTTTATACAACGAACTGCTAACCGTAACTCACGCTTGACCTTGCATTAGGTCATATATGACTACGCTGCGCACTCTTCGCGCTCTACCCCAAAAACGGTTGATCGTATGGAAAAAAAGTTCGAACAAAAGTTGTAGACAATTTTATAGTCTATAATTTTCATAATAACTGCAAATCTCATTTAAGCAATAGGAAGGCAGATATTCGCAAAAAACTGATTTTTATGACCTTTGACCTTCAATATCTTAAGACGCCGGCACGATAGCATTTGTGACTTTTGAGACAACATTTAGAATGACAAAACAAAGGTTCATACCAATTTTCAGCTTATTATCTTTCATTCCGAGGTTGGCCCCCTTTTTCATCTAATTTGACTGGGCTAAATAAGCTTCATGCAAAAGTTTGTGTCCAGTGTTAATAGAAGCATAGAAAATCCAATGAGAATATTGAAAAGAAAAATCTTTATATTTCCATAACAAGATATCCGATTCGAGTAGAATTTATTTGGTGAATTAAAATTAATATATGTACTGAATGTTCATGCAAAATTCCAAGAGGATCGCATTATCTGGACCATAGAAAATTCACTTAGAATATTGAAGAGAATAATCTCTATATTTCCATAACAAGATATCTGATTCAAGAGAAATTTGTTTTTGTGATTGAAGATGACATTCTGAATAATCCTTCAAAATTCCAAAAGGATCGCAGTATCTGAACCATAGAAAATTCACTTTGAATATTGAAGGAAGAATCTCTATATTTCCATAACAAGATATCTGGTTCGAGTGTAATTTTTTTAATGAAGATGACATACTGAATGTTCATTCAAAATTTCAGAAGGATCGCATCAGAAAAATCATAGAATTACATTTTTTTAATTGTAGAAATTCACATATTTCAGGTTTTGAATAATTTCCAGAATATTATTCCGATCGTGCTGAAACTTTGTATTGATTCATTTTGTATCCACCTCCATGAGGACAATGAGGAAATAGCCTCATTGCTCCACCAATGAACGAGCGCTCAAAAGATCCTGCTCCGGGATTTCTGAAATTTTATTATGTCTGCCTTCGGGTGCAGCCGAAGCATTCGTTTTTTACAGTTAGTTATCTAGTTCTAGGGTTCAGTTTTACTTGATTGAATTGTTCTATGATGAGAAATTATTTTATCTTTCACAATATCGTGCGATGCACGCTTTAATTTCGTACAAATAACTTTCAGGAGTTAATCAAGTACATTGAACTGAATATTGAATTAATCTTAGACGAATTCAAATTCTGGCATAAGTTTCAGGCAAACGAGAACGAATTGAGTTATTCACTAGTAGAATGGAAGTTATTTTTACAGAGATAGGGTGATTGTTGACACCCTGATAGTGATTGACACTGTGCACATATACCGATGTAATAAACTATTGCTGCTATATAATTGAGGTTCTTTCATTTGTCCCAACCTATTTCAAAATGTTTTATCTCTATTTGGGCCAAGTTCAATTTCCTCAGGACATCATCCTGAAAACCTCATCATTAGATATTTGGCTTGAGATTTTGCTGTAGTGTCAATAAGTTTATATGTTAGAGTTTACTTAAGGATAGCGACTGCATACAGTTGCGTATATTTTCCGATATTTTATGTTTCATATGCGTTAGAAGTTTTTTATTGTTCGGAAGGTTCCAAGGAATATTTAATTGATGTAAGTAAACCTTTCAATGATTAATATATTAACCCATAATAACCTAGTGTTACACATATGTAACGCAAATATCCCTGGCTAATCTATTTAATTTCTCAGTAACTGTAGCTAGTAGCCGATAGATATCTATGCTCACACCATTTGTGTAGTCTACTGTAAAATAAAATTGACAAGTGTCTTTCATTCAGCGCGTTTTTCGTATGCAACAAGGTGTTACTTTCAATTACATAGAAAAATGGAACCACGTTCAGAATAAGTTCTTATAAAAACTACTCAAGATATAATTAGCGAAGCAAGTTCAATGTATTGCTATTGAGTATATAATTGAAATCAATCAAAATTTTGTCTGGAAAAATTTACCACATTTTTGTTAATCGACTGCCAAAATTACTGTTACATATATGTAACGCTAGGATAAAGTGAAGGCATTTTCTGAAGATTTGTTCCGTAGTTTGTTTTTATGACGAAGATTATCGACATAATTTCCTCACTGAAAAATACGTTAATCTTCACGATTGTGGCTCTGAAATATGCCTAAAGTTTAAACCTTATTGTTTTATATACAGGGTGAATCCTGTTGAACTGTACATACTTCACACAGAGATAGAGAACACTTTGCTGGTTTCAAAAAGACCCCACATGAAAGGTCTCAAACGATTCGTTTGAATAATACAGGGTGATTTCCAGTTTTGGGTCATATTTTCAAAATGCTCTATTAGACGAACGAATAATCACAAATTCATCAAATTTGGTACGTAGGAGGACTGTATCAATCTCCATACAGCTGAGTTAACCGATTATCAGTTTCCAGGACGGGACTCTATTTTTCTGATATTATCGGAATTTATGAAAAAAACACCCTGTAGATGAAAAAGTCAATAAACCTGTCATGACAGTTCAAACTACACTAAAAACTCTACAATGAAGAGTAATAAAATCACGTGGCACACCTACAAATTTAGAGAAAAAAAATATTGAATATGCGAACTTGGAGATACATTTTTTGGACGGGCCTAATTCACATGGAAAACCATACCAAATGTATCAAAAGTTGAAGACAGGAGAATATCATCAGTTTAAATCCTCTCGATATCCAATTATTCCAATATTCAGGTAATTTTCGTCAGTTTCCAGGAGCGGACTCTATTTTTCTGATATTATCGGAATTTATAAAGAAAATCACCCTGTAGATGAAAAAGAAAATAAACCTGTCATGGCAGTTCAAACTACACTAAATACTCTTCAATACAGAGTGATAAAATCAAGTGGCACACGTACAGATTCAGAGAAAAAAAAATCGAATATGGGTACTCGGAGATTATTTTTTTTTGTGCGGCCTAATTCACAAAAAAACCATACCTAAATGTATCAAAAGTTGAATATAAATGGTTAAGATCTTCTACGCATTCAAGTATTCGAATATTCAGGGACGGGCTCCCATTTCAGATGGGGTTTTTCAATAGATGATAGGTCGAAAGATTCGCCCTGAATTTGGAACACCCCATAAAACTGTTACGGGAGACCGAACAACATTAAATAACCTACAAGAAATTTTCATGAAATCGCGAGACACATAAATAGATTTAACAAAAAAATTTAATAATCGTACTCAGAGGTAATTTTTTTGGGCGGCTAAAGTTTAGTAGAAGAACTATACCGAATATGCGAACTTGGAGATACATTTTTTGGACGGGCCTAATTCACATGGAAAACCATACCCAAAGGCATCAAAAGTTGAAGACAGGAGAAAATTATCAGTTTAAATCCTCTCGATATTCAAATATTCCAATATTCAGGTAATTTTCGTCAGTTTCCAGGAGCGGACTCTATTTTTCTGATATTATCGGAATTTATAAAGAAAATCACCCTGTAGATGAAAAAGTCAATAAACCTGTCATGGCAGTTCAAACAACACTAAATGCTCTTCAATAAAGAGTAATAAAATCACGTGGCACACCTACAGATTCAGAAAAAAAATTGAATATGGGTACTCGGCGATAATTTTTTTTGTACGGCCTAATTCACAAAAAAAACATACCCAAATGTATCAAAAGTTGAATATAAATGGTTAAGATCTTCTACGCATTCAAGTATTCCAATATTCAGGGACGGACTCCCATTTTAGATTGGATTTTTCAATAGATGATAGGTCGAAAGATTCGCACTGAATATGAAACACCCCAAAAAACTGTTACGGAAGACCGAACAACATTAAATAACCTACAATCCAGGGATTATGGAATACTTTCATGGGGAGTGGATATAACCTGATAATATTCGACTTTTCATGCATTTCGGTATAGTTCTTCTACTAAACTTCAGCCGCCCAACAAAATTATCTCTGAGTAAGATTGTTAAATTTTTTTGTAAAATCTATTTGTGTGTCTCGCGATTTCATGAAAATTTCTTGTAGGTTATTCAATGTTGTTCGGTCTCCCGTAACAGTTTTTTGGGGTGTTCCAAATTCAGGGCGAATCTTTCGACCTATCATCTATTGAAAAGCCCAATCTGAAATGGGAGTCCGTCCCTGAATATTGGAATACTTGAATGCGTAGAAGATCTTAACCATTTATATTCAACTTTTGACACATTTAGGTATGTTTTTTTTGTAAATTCCGAATATGAGAAAAATAGAGTCCGGTCCTGGAAACTGACGAAAATTACCTGAATATTGGAATATTTGAATATCGAGAGGATTTAAACTGATAATATTCTCCTGTCTTCAACTTTTGATACATTTGGGTATGGTTTTCCATGTGAATTAGGCCCGTCCAAAAAAATTATCTCCGAGTACCCATTTTCAATTTTTTTTCTCTGAATCTGTACGTGTGCCACGTGATTTTATTACTCTGTATTGAAGAGTATTTAGTGTAGTTTGAACTGCCATGACAGGTTTATTTACTTTTTCATCTACAGGGTGATTTTCTTTATAAATTCCGATAATATCAGAAAAATAGAGTGTGCTCCTGGAAACTGACGAAAACTACCTGAATATTGGAATATTTGAATATCAAAAGGATTTAAACTGATAATATTCTCCTGTCTTCAACTTTTGACACATTTGGGTATGGTTTTCCATGTGAATTAGGCCCGTCCAAAAAATTATCTCCGAGTACGCATATTCAATTTTTTTTTTCTCTAAAGTTGTAGGTGTGCCACGTGATTTTATTACTCTTCATTGTAGAGTTTTTAGTGTAGTTTGAACTGTCATGACAGGTTTATTGACTTTTTCATCTACAGGGTGTTTTGTTTCATAAATTCCGATAATATCATAAAAATAGAGTCCGGTCCTGAAAACTGATAATCTGTTAACTCAGCTGTATGGAAATTGATACAGTCCTCCTACGTACCAAATTTGATGAATTTGTGATTATTCGTTCGTCCAATAGAGCATTTCGAAAATATGACCCAAAACTGGAAATCACCCTGTATAATTCGAACGAATCGCTTGAGACCTTTCATGTGGGGTCTTTTTGAAACCAGCAAAGTGTCCTCTATCTCTGTGTGAAGTATGTACAGTTCAACAGGATTCACCCTGTATAACAATATGATGAAATATAATGAAAGTTTGTTTTGGGAATGACATAATAATTAACTGTTTATCTATAATTAAAACAATTAATTAATTAATGTCAAAGTGACAATTTCAAGTTAGAACGTTTATTTTTTCTCCAAAATTTTTTCGTATTTTTAATGGGGGTAAAGCTGTTCGCGTCCGTGATATAATATCACACGTGCCTCCGGGGTAATGCTGAATGAACAGCAATAAAGAATACCAGACTGTCTTCGGATCTCCTGGTGAACACACTGCCATTTCAAAAATGTCTAATACGACTAACTCAAGGCTCTTCTAACACAAGAGCCACTTAATAATCGGACCTATGGGTATGCCAGATCAACATTGAAAGTGTATGAGCTGCAGTAAAAGTGAATACAATATTGGAAGACTCCTTATATTATATTATATTATAAATATACTAGCAGACCCAACAGACGTTGTTCTGTATACACAAAAATTCATTCAATTCGATCGAGCCGTTTAGTTGCAGAGTAGATGAATAACCTGAATAACGACTTCAGCGCCATCTGTTGATCTGATGTGTGGTCATAAACATACGGGCATAGGCAATCCAAAATACATTCATACAAAACATCTCTCACACTTCGGTACCTTCTCCTAGCCGCCTTGTGCCTACCTCGGAGACATTTTGATGCGATTTCATCTTCAACCTGCCATATCTTTTGATGTATTCATCATGGCTGATTTTGGTACTCATATTTATTATCATTGAAGTTATAGTAGGTTTCCTCAAATTTCTCGGGTGAAAAGTATAGCCTATGTTACTCAGGGATAGTGTAGCATTCTGAGGGTGAAATAATTATTGAAATCTCTAGTAGCTTATGAGTAAACTCGTATCAAACCCCCAAACGCACAAACATACAAATCTGTCCTCTTTATAATATAGGTATAAGTATAATATTAGTAAAGATATAGATCAATTCTCTACAAACGCCCTATTGACCACTTTTTTCTATAACCTATCGTTCTGAAAATATCTCGAATAAAGTTGGGAGGAGATGAAAAATTACATTTTTCTCCAACCATCAAAAAATGTTGACATTTTTGTACTCTTTTCAGGTGCAAAAGTCATAGATTTTCTTACCGTACAAAAATTCACTCGTTACTTAGCAACACTTTTAATCCTAGGATTAAAAACCATAGACAAACTAAAATATAATAGATGAGCCACTCGTATATGTCGCGCCACCTGTCGGAGGAGGGTACTAATACACGAAAAAATTATTCTCAACTTGATAGTTAGATGTCGTTGATGCATTCATGGAAATCCTATCGAGAAAATAGTAAGTATGTAAAATCGTTATTATCAAAAAACCTTTGAATTGTCAACTGACACAAGGAGTGGTTTGACACGTTCTTTTTGAAATATCATGAATTTCGATATGCCTGCAAGAGTGAAGATGTGTTGTGTTATTGGATGTGAAAACCGAGATGCAAAAAGGTAATTTCAAAATATATACTATATATATTCTGTTACCTATAAGAATTAAGATAGTTTTCAAAAAAGTTTTTCATGTATTGAATAAGTTTAGTAGGTAAATACTCATATGTTGTATTATTGAATTCATTATTGTTAGTTTTTGAGAATGTTTTCAATGCAATTATTAGTTTATTGATTAGATATTTATGAAATGAATCTGTATTTTCAATTGGTGATATCTATTTCAGTTAATAAATTTTTATTCTATCCAGAATTTGATTATTGATCCTCACTTCTCGATTCTAAAAGAAAATCAGATGAAAGTTCGTTGCAGGTATTATTTTCATGAAAATAAATTTCCTCACTCATCGATAACTTGCACGAATCCATTTCTGATTTCCTTTTGGAAATTGAATTTCAAAAAACTTTTTGCACCTTGTATATGGGTGTACCTACCTATTCAAAAGGTGCACTACAGAATTCTTTTTGAGGCATCTTAACGATACAGATTCCTTTTTCAATTGAGCTTTTTTCACGAATTAGTAATGTTGTCCAAAAAAAGATGTCGCTGCAGCTTGTTCTACTAGTGTCTCATCTATTCTCCGTTTAGTTAGTCTATGTTAAAAACGCTACGTTTAATCCTTGTACATGCATTTGAAGTCTACTTGACAATCACTGTCATGATTCTGTGTTCAAATTCATAACCAAATTATGAACGATTTTTCACTAAAACCAATTTTATTGTAATTTTGACTTGGTTGGAGAAAAAATAGTGTATATTATTCGGATTAAAAGTGCCTATTTTAACTCGCAATTTTGCATTCGCTCGGCTGCGCCTCGCAACTGCAAATATTGCTCGTAAAAAAAAGATGCACTTTTAATCCTTATAATATAATATACTATTTTTCATCTTCTAATGAAAATAAATCGGTCTGTGCTCATTCGATCAGGACGATTGATACCTCATTTTATAGGTTAATTAATTCTCTACAAACGCTCTATTGACCACTTTTTTCTAAAACCTACCGTTTTGAGCAGAATCCGTACCAACTTAAGACACCGGGATCTGAATAAGATCAGTTTTCAGAATATGAAGAAAAAAATGAACAAAAAACTTTCCAAATTCACGAATTATAAATGACATTCATAGAAATTTCCTGAATATGATAAAAATATTTTCATTTATTCGAAGTTTTTAAATGAAACTTGAATAATTTATTCTCTATTAACAAATACTCGTAAATACTTAGCACTAACATCCATATTTATACAACTTCATTGATATATTCCAGGATCAACAAACAAAGACATCGAAGAAATTTCATTTAAAATAGTTAGTTGATTGCATTTTCAATGAAACTTGCGATTAATTGCATTATTCCAATCATTCCCTCGAGTTCTAACACTTCAATCCCGCAAATGCAATGGAAATTCTCCGCTGTGACGTCACATCTCGATGGGCGTCGCCATACCAGTGTTTGTGTATATCGTGCTCGGAGACGTAATTCGATTTTGGTGCGATTTCATCTTCAACCTGCCATATCTTTTGATGTATTCATCATAATTGAATGATGTAAAAGGCAATTTCGTTCTATATTAAATACTGGATATGAAGGACGTATTTAATTGGATAAAGATCAATAGCGTATTCATAAAAAAATACTCCCAAAAAATGCATAATTTTGAGAAACATTCGGATACCTTTAAAAGGTGATACCGAGTAAACCTTGAAAGATAGATATATGCTATCGCGGACTTTTTTGTAGAACTATTGAAGAGGTACATTTCCGTCATACATTGTTTCCATGTACGTCTTACGGTTTTCGCAGCGCACCTGAAAATAGCTGATTTTGGTACTCATATTTATTATCATTGAAGTTATAGTAGGTTTCCCCAATTTTCTCGGATGAAAAGTATAGCCTATGTTACTCAAGGATAATGTAGCATTCTAAGGGTGAAAGAATTATTGAAATCGGTCCAGTAGCTTATGAGTGATGTCATATCAACGCCACAAACACACAAACACACAAACACACAAACATACAAATCTTTCCTCTTTATAATATTAGTATAGATGAAACTCACACAGCAGACTCAAGTGGTACAATTAGATCCTTATTGTTAGAATATGGCAATGTGTAAATTCGTACGAATATATATATATATTAAAACAATTGTCTACTTAATCATTGAAAAGCTTATTTATGTTATTATTTATTCATGTTAACAGTTATTCGTTCATTTATATACAATTCATCAATTCATTCATTTATATTTATGAAGCTAGCCTGTTCCTGGATTACCTGCATATAATTGTGATTTAATACCATATAAACCTATTTTTCAAAAGTAAGGGCTATAAAGAATGGATATATGATATATAACTACTGGTACATACCAGTAGTTATGCAGGAGGATGCACATGCAGGAGGATTCTGCATTTCAAGCAAACTTAAAATTTTTTTGGATTTAAAAACCCAGAAAAAGTTTTCTAGAAATGTGCAGATAAGCAATATGTCTGAAACATTAACACTTTTGTGAACTAAAATGTTCTTATCAATTGAAAGAAAATTAGGTGATTGAAAACTTTGATTCAAAATTATCCACCAATATCTACAGAAATATTGACATGAAAAATTAATAAAAGCCCTGAGCAGGAGCTTTTGAGCACTCGTTCTTTGGTGGAGCAATTAAACTATTACCCCAAATTTTATATGCGATTTGAGATTGATTCTAAATATATAAATGCAGAATCTAAGCACAATCAGAATTATATTCTGGAAATTATTCAGAAAATGAAATTATGTAAAAAATAAAATTCAAAAAAATTCTTTGGTTCTTATGATGCGATCCCCTTGAAATTTTGCATGAATATTCAGTAAAGTAGTTTTCATTCTCAAAATAAATTTCATCCGAATCGGATATTCTGTTATGGAAATATAAAGATTTCATATTCATAAGAATATTCCAATTAATTTTTTTATGGTTCTGTTCAAACTATGGCCACGAAATTTTGGATGAACATTCAGAATATTGACCTCCATTTACGAAAAAAAATACTCTCGAATCGGATATGTTTTTATTTTTCAATATTTCAATTGAATTTTCCATGGTTGTGTTCACACTATGGCCACAAAATTTTGCGTGACGCTTGTTATCAGCATCTTGCATTTGGCCGTAACATTCCATTCCGATTGGTGTCGTAATTTCTGAGATATTGAGGAACAAAATTTTTGAATGACCATACTGCTGATTAACGAAGACTCTAGGAAGTCCTTCGAAAGTTATTGTACTAACAGCCGGACGGCCGGACTGACGGCCCCACGGACATAATTTAATTTGACTACGAATTCATCATCAGGGAGTCGAACCCTATCGGTTGAAACCATTTTTGGCTCAAAATTTCAAAAATTACAGACATTTGGGCAAAACGATTTAGCAACTCTTTTAAGAAGAACGAGCCCTCAAAAATTAGTCAAAAGAAGGTTCGCATGTAAAAAGCGGCATATCGAATAGGTGCCTCGTGCTGGCATACGAAGAGTTCTAAGAATTTGTGAAATACAAATATAAATAGAAACGAACCCAGAAAAGTTGATGCTACTTCATCAAGCATCTCCAATAAGCTCAAATATTTGACAAATCAATATTTCTGAACGTTGAGATCGAGCGATAGAAACTTGCGATTCCTTCTTTTGTATTAATCAAGATGTTTTAAATTCGTTTGGTGTACACTCTATGGAAAAGTTTAATCCTATATTAGTTGTGCTTGCTATTGATATACTCATGGGCAAAAATAATCGATTCACTCAATAAATTAATGAATTTTGTTAATGAACAAATATGTTATAAGTCCGATTTGATTGAATTTAAGTTTAAATTGTAGGTTAAGCTCATTAACCAACCAAATCGTACAGGGTGTTCTGTAAAATGGGCCATTCAAAATATTTGTGAATCAATATCTCAGACAAAACGAAACCGATGTGAATGAAATGTTGCGGTCACATGCAAGATGCTCATAATAAGCCTCATGCAAAATTTGGTGGCCCAAATTCGTTGTCTAATGAGAGGATCTCATAAACCCGATGAGCTAAAACAAAATGTAATAGAGAAAAATTGATTACTTCAATGAATTATACTAAAAAAAGTACCTATATAATGTTTCAGTTTCATGTTTATAACTTCAGTAATGAAAAAGTTATGAGAAGTTTTTATTCGACGCCATTTCCCAATTTTCTCTTATAGCTCGAAAACGGTTTGACTTAGAAGGTTGCTGTTTTCACAAAATGAATGCTCTCATATGTCGATCCCGAAAATGTGCCACTCAATTTGTTCTAGCTCATCGGGTTTCGGAGAGATCCCCTCACTAGACAACGAATTTAGGACACTCGGTACACCCGGTAATTATCTGTGTTTTAGGGCACCCAGTACACAGATAATTATCTGTGTACCGGGTGTCCTGAATTCGTTGTCTAGTGAGGGGATCTCTCAGATACCCGATGAGCTAGAAGGAATTCGGTGGCACATTTCCAATTGAATTCAATTGGAATATTGAAAAGAAGTAAATTCAAATTTTCATAAAAAGATATATCTGACTCTAGTAAAATTCGTTTTGTAAATGAAGATTGATATACTGAATGTTCATGCAAAATTTTGTGGCCATAGTGTTAACAGAACCATAGAAAATTCAATGAGAATATTGGAAAAAAGAATCTTTATGTTTCTATACCAAACAAAATACCCGAAATTCATTTTGTGGATGAAGACGGATCTCCTGAATGCTCATGCAAAATTTCAGAAGGGTCGCATCATCAGAACGATATAAGTTAATATTTTTAAATTATTCATTGTTCATAAGAGAACATAATTCTTATTGTATTCATTTGGTATATCAAACACAAAACCCATATAAAAATTCGTGGTAATAGTCCATATGCCACACCAATAATCGAGCACTCAAAATCTCCTGCTCGGGGCTTTTCTTAAATTTTTAATATAAGGATTGCATTCGTGCAAGGAACCTCTCCATGAGGTTTTATTCATAACGTTCCGATCTTTGAATTCAAAAAATGGAAATTTGAATTTCTACTAAGCATATCAATTTCTGACAAACTTGTTATTTCTGTTCAATAGCCAATAAAAAAACTTTTTCGTTTCAGTCAATCTACTAACGACAGATATACTGAAAGAAATACAAGAGGTTCTCAAGTATCAGATCTCTAATGGTTCGAGTGACGAAGGACTCAAGAGCATATCGATTTTCGGCAATGATATGAAATCGGAAGAAACTGAAAACATGCAAAAAGATGTTGGTGACATGTTCACTTTGAAAACAAGTAGAACTGGTTTCCGCATCGTCGAGAGAGCTGACGAAAAGGGGGAGAAAAATGTCGAGATAATTGAATGAATTTTTATATGTATTTATGTATTTATTTTGTTGTACTTCCACAATATCATTAAATTCTTTCATGCATAATATGTTTTCGTACTTCCGGGCCTAAAGTGACAACTTCACTCCTTATGACAGGTACTAAGGTGTCACATTTAATCCCTCCGGGATTAAATATTGACGAAACTCCCGAAACGATTAAATCACAAACAAATTTAAGGGATATTTTATTGAAAAATATAATTAATTAGAATGGTAATTAACGTTGATATTCAAATTAATATTGTGACAGTTCGTCATATTGACCAGTCTTTCTGGGTTAATGCAGCAGGTAACTGACGAGTAACAGATAGGTCCTTTTCATATTGAACTGGTGTTTGTTTCGAAGATCCTGCGGAACAGGAAGCGAGAATGAGGACTGTGGCATAACTATAGTGGACGAATCGGCGACTTGACCAAATATTTTATCTGAAATTTTTTGTTTATTTTAATAGACGATTCAATATATCCCTCGGCCACGTTGGAGGATTTCCATCCTCCATGTCTCTTCAGCACGTCTATTGTTGCTCCCGAATCAGCTAACAAAGACGCAGATGTGCGTCTAAAACAATGTCCCGTATAAGACGTCGCATTTTCTAATTTCAAGAAAGCTGCTATTTGCCGTGGAAATGTACCAAACATGTTTTTTCCTACTACTCGCGTAGTACATTCTTTGTTGATGTATTGAACAAAAAATTTTGAATGAGGTGTCCCTGTCTTTCGCAATGCCACATATTTCCGAAATATCGCCACAAAACTGATGGCACTGTTTTCTGAATTTTTGATCACAAAATTTCGGTCAATTTTATTTTTGGTGTTTCTAATCGCAATTAGGAAGGGATCGCCCAAATCTCTCACATCGTCGATTTCTAAATCAACCAACTCTTTTCCACGACAAGCTCCCGCAACGTCCAAAATAAGTGCAACCTACAAAAAAATTGATTTCTTAAAATTTTTGAATATTAACAAATTTCCAAATTTACCTTAAGCATTAAATATTTATCATCCGGAGCCTCCCGTAAGAACTGATCTACCTGCTCAGACGTGAGAATTCTTGACTTCTTTGGCTTAAATCCCTCATTTCTTCTCTTCAAAAAAGCTAATAATTTTGGAAATTTACTTATATCAATATCTTCTCTAATGTTAATAACCGATTTCAGCATTGAGTAATGTGCCCAGAGAGTTGAGGCACAAACCGCTTTTGATTTATCATTGAAGTAGACTAAAAGCGCATTTTCAGTAGGTTGTCTCACATTTTTTAAGCGGCACCACTTTTTAAAAGCATCGTACTGCTGCTCGTAAGTTTCTAGATTTCGGTGGTAACAATTCTTCACCTACTTCGGCTGCTCTTTTATCAAATCAGATACACCTTCTTCACTCATGATACCAATAATTATCAATAACAATGTTTCTTTACAATGACACTAGTAATGACAATGTTTTTAAATTATAATTGTCACAACGCAATGTTACTATGGTAACTTATTTTAAAGACAGTTTATTAAATGAGTTGAAGAGAGAAAAAACTGATTGAAATTATTGAAATAATTAATAAAATCATACCGGAAGTACGAAAAGTATCGTATATACCTTGCGACTGAAGTACATTTAATCCTTCAGGTAAATTATGGCCCTCCCTGCGGTCGGCCATAAACTTTACCTTCAGGATAAATGTACTACTTCAGTCCCGCGGTATATAATGTACTATTATCTAATATGACAATAATTGAGTAATGTTCAAGATAATTTACTTCAAATCATGCATAACGGTTGGAAAACATAAGAAGAACAACTCGTCCGCAAATATCCGATTTTACTGCAAAAAATTAAATGCTATCTTTCTGCATTATTCAAACTAGCCAATGAAAATAATTTTGAGAATGATATATTCCACTGCTTCGAAATCCGAAAAAAATTCAAAGATCATAATAATATAAAGATCTACCTCAACTTTTTCTGGAAACTAGATCAAAATTTCTAACGAAAAACAATCGAACTCTGAACGTACAGATCAATGAAAATTCGTAAAAAAACAGATTAATTTAGACACAAAATATTTACTTGAAATTATAGCGAATTTCGGAGAAAACAATATCTATTTGAACGGATGGTTTAATGAATTTTATGGATACTGCGAATTATCGAAATAATGAGATTTTTCATTTTGTTCACAATGGGAGGTTCCTGAGAAAATCTCAAAAAGCTCGAAATGGTAGGTTTCTCATACTTGTCACAATGGGAGGTTTATGCAGTTTGAGAACTTCCACAAGGGATATAACTATGTTTCCTAGATTGTATATTCAATTGCATAATTTAAAATTTATATACTATACTAGCGACCCGCCCCGGCTTCGCACGGACATCACATTAGAAACCTCAAAAATTACAGTACTTCTCCACTATTTAATGGATGTTATTATACATATAAACCTTCCTCTTGAATCACTCTATCTGTTGAAAAAAAAACGCATCGAAATTCGTTGCGTAGTTTCAGAGATTCAAGCATACAACGGGACAGAGAAAGCGACTTTGCTTTATACTATGTAGTGATTGTATAGAAATAGAATATGTTCCAACAATGAACATTCAATTAAAACTCCATTTTAGAATGTATTCTGTGTACCCTGTGACAGTCTTTTCCCTCCTGTTGCCACAAATATCATTGTTTTCCAACTTTTTTTTTGCTGTGTAACCTTGAATAATGCTTGTCTAAACTGTAATCAAAATTTGGATACCAGCTGCTCTAGGTTTCATAAAATAGGGCTTGCTTCTCAGAAACAAAATTCAAAATAAACAATTGCCTAGTTTCAAATGACTGTATTGAAAAAAAATGTACTACGCAAGTTTGGCATGTTTTGTCAAAAGTTGGCGCATTTAGTAAGGATTCCAAAATGGTATAATACTTGTTGAACTGTAGGTGCCGTATTTCAAATTTATTTTCGATTGCCTTTGAATACACTTTTTCTTAGACTGCTTCCCAGTAAAAAAGTCCAATGGATTCAAGTCCGGTGAACGGGCCGGCCACCAGATTGGACCAGAACGTCCGATACATCTTCCGGGAAAAAATGTTAACAGAAAAAAAATTTCCAAAGAAATTTCTCAGGAAAATTTTTTTCTGGAAAAATTATTTTCTCTGGAATTTTTTTTTCCGGTAACATTTTTTTCCCGGAAGATGTATCGGACATGCTGGTCCAATCTGGTGGCCCGCCCGTTCACCGGACTTGAATCCATTGGACTTTTATACTGGGAAGCAGTTCAAGAAAAGTGTATTCAAAGGCAATCGAAAATAAATTTGAACTACGGCAGCTACAGTTCAACAAATATTATACCATTTTGGAATCCTTACTAAATGCGCTAACTTTTGACAAAACATGCCAAACTTGCGTAGTACATTTTTTTTCAATACAGTCATTTGAAACTAGGCAATTGTTTATTTTGAATATTGTTTCTGAGAAGCAAGCCCTATTCTTATGAAACCTAGAGCAGTTGGGATCCAAATTTTGATTACAGTTTAGACAAGCATTATTCAAGGTTACACAGCAAAAAAAAGTTGGAAAAAGTTGATATTTGTGGCAACAGGAGCGAAAAGACTGTCACAGGGTGTGGAATTTGGCGGGTTTTTCTTAATGCCTATTATTTTGAAATCATGCAATTTAGATTTTTTTTATATTATTCTGACAACCAGCATTACTTGCCTTTTCATCCGGTTCCTGGTTGACGTCGAGTTTTGGGACACCCTGTATATCTGTTTAATGTATAAAAGATATCTCGCAATGCAAATTTGTCGAGAGTAAAGCATTTTTATCATCACAAAAATTCAGGGTCACGTTTAGCAAAAAAAAAAAACACGGTCATATTCCTCTCTTTCGCAATACTTATCCGTGGCATTTCCCCAATGTTTTCTCTTCTTGATTGATGGAAAGAAACGATGTAAAATTATAATCTGACATATTTCCGGTTTTGCTCTACTCTAGTCGTGACAGTGCTCTACGGTGGGATAATTTCTGCTCAGAATGCAGCTGGTCTTCAGTTGAAAATATGAATGTTTCAGGACCACTGAAGGAGCAGTACAAATTACGATCATTAGTTTTGCTAAAAAGAAGGACTCGATGTTTCCCTAGAAACATCGATTCCTTCTTTTACTCGAATTTGTAATGTCTGTAATTTTTGAATTCGTAGCTAGGATTCTTGAATTCCCTCGAATTTTCTGAGGTCGACCACAATTGTGGACGTGTCATTCAAATGAACTTTCGACGAATAGTTTTTGAAACTATGTATAGTCCGTTCACGAAAGGTTGAGCACATAGTAGGCGTTTTTTTTATTTATCTGAAGTTGCCAGTATTTGCTGTCATAACGTAAAATAAAGTCAACGTTGCCGAATGTAACCGGCCTCGTTCGACGAGAATGCGAGTTATCAGACAACTCTATGCAATATTGACAACATTGCGTATCAATCTGACAAGAACATAACCTAAATTTTAATATACACAGTGGAATATGCCAAATTTCCATGGCCAACCGACGGCTCAACCTTTCGTGAACGGACTATATTTAATCCAGTCGAATTGTGCTTTTAGCAGGAAAGTTTTGAGGTAGTTTAGATTTGTTTCATATTTTATGTTTTTTGGGGTGCTGAATCCGAATTTGAGGTTTGCTAACTTTCTAGACGGAACATAGAAAAAATAAAAAAAAAGAATGAAAATCTCA
Source organism: Propylea japonica (assembly GCA_013421045.1). NCBI lineage: Eukaryota > Metazoa > Arthropoda > Insecta > Coleoptera > Coccinellidae > Propylea > Propylea japonica. Next base: position 46,684,858 of record CM024240.1, read on the forward strand.
TTCTTGGTCAGTTTTTTGCATATAACTCTGACACTATCAACTTTTCCTAAAATACCTTTCCATACAAAATGAAAGTACATAAAATTTCCTACAAATTGTACTACCACAGCTTGTTTTGCGACAACCCGTTCTGGTTCAAATAATAGTTGAAAATGAGGTATTTTCTATGACTCAATAAATGAAAAAAAAATTAATTCTATGGTTCCGATGATGCGATCCTCTTGAAATTGTGCATGAACATTCAGTATATCAGTCGCGATTCACAAAAAAAAATTAATCGAATCGGTTATTTTGTTATGGAAATATAAAGATTCTTTTTTTCAATATTCCAATTGAATTTTCTATGGTTCTGTTCACACTATGGTCACACAATTTTTCATAAGGCTTATTATGAGCATCTTGCATTTGGCCGCAACATTTCATTTCGATTGGTTTCGTTTTGTCTGAGATATTGAGGAACAAAAATTAGAATGGCCTTGTTTTATGAAACAAAATACGGCCATTCAAAATGTTTGTTCTCAATATCTCAAACAAAATGAAACCAGTCGAAATGAAATGTTGCGGCAATAGGTATGCAAGATGGTCATAATAAGCATCATGCAAAATTGTGTGACCATAGTGTGAGCAGAACCATAGAAAATTCAATTGGAATATTGAAAAGAAGCATCTTTATATTTCCATCACAAGATATCTGATTCAGGTGAATTTTTTTTATGAATCGAGACTGATATGCTGAATGTTTATGCAAAATTTCAAGAGAATCGCATCATCGGAACCATAGAATTTAAGTTTTTTTCATTTATTGAGTCATAGAAAATACCTCATTTAAAACTATAATTTGATCCAGAACAGGTGGTCGCAGAACAAGTTGTGGTAGTACAATTTGTAGGAAATTTTATGTACTTTCATTTTGTAGGGAGAGGTTTTTCACGAAAAGTTGATAGTTTCCGAGTTATAAGCAGAAAACTGCCAAAGAATGAGATTTTTTCTCTTTTTTTTTATTTTTTTCAATGTTCCCTCACGAAATTTTGTTAGCAAACCTCAGATTCGGATTCAGCACCCCAAAAAAACATAAAAAATCGAAAAAATCAAAACTACCCCAGAACTTTCCTGCTAGGGGTTCTTTTGAGCACAAATTGACTGGACTAATTCGATAGTGTTCAACTTTTCCATTTAGGTGTTTTATAATGACATCAAAACTTGCGCAGGATTTTTCGAAAATGATTGAAACAGATGGTCGGAAAATTTTATTCTCTCATCAATCTTTTCAGTCGCCTGCGGCTCCTAACCTATAAACTTCACCTTGTGAATAATAGATATTCATCATTGTACGCTAGTTGTACAATATAATATTTTCGTATATTTTCAAAAAGCCAAATGCTTTATTTCATGAGGTTTTTCAAGACAATTATTTCAGAATATACAATGACAAGTTTTCCAAAAATTATTCATATATTATGTCAACTTGACTTTTTCCATACTCGTGATAGCAGGATTCTGCCACGGTCACCAAATGTTGAAAACTTCAAAACATATATTCAGCATTCTTTGTGGATAAAATATAGTATTCTACTCGCGTATAATGGCCAGTATTCACTTGATGGTTTAGGCCATTCGCCTACGTCTCGTATCCTAAACTTCACCCCGTGGATAATCATTATCATCATCATCATTATACGCTCGTTGCATAATATAATAATATCTTTTTTTCATTTTCGTGTACCCAAATGTCTATTTCCTAAAGTCGACTATCCATTTAGCTGAAGCACCCTACACACGATTTATTTTGTTTCCTAGATTTTAAATGCAACTGCATAATTTAAAATTTATATACTACACGTTATGGAAATAAAATATGTTCCAACGATGAACATTCAAAAAAACTCCTTTCTAAAATGTATTCTGTATTTTTCTGTAAAATGTATAAAAGATATCTCGCAATGCAAATCCGTCGAGAGCAAAGCATTTTTATCATCACAAAAATTCAGGGTCACGTTTAGCAAAAAAGAGACTCGGTCATATTCCTCGCTTCCGCAATACTTATCCGTGGCATTTCCCCAATGTTTTCTCTTCTTGATTGATGGAAGAAAAGGATGTAAAATTATAATCTGAATGCAGCTGGTCTTCAGTTGAAAATATAAATGTTTCAGGACCACTGAAGGAACAGTACAAATTACGATAGAGTCATAGTTTTATTCAAATCTATAATGTCTGAATTTGTAGCTGGTATTCTTGAATGCTCTGATGAAATTTCCGAGGTCTACAAAAATTGTGGACGGTCTAACTCAACTTTTAAAGGATAATTTTCAAAACTAAAAATTTGATATTGAATATCTGAATGCAGAATCTGAGCACAATAGGAATTACATATATTCTGAAAATTATTCAGGAAATGCGATATATTTTAAAAATATAAATTAAAAAAAGAATTAAATTCTATGGTTCTGATGATTGGATTCATTTTGCATGAACATTCAGTTATGGAAATATGATGATTCTCCTTTCAATATTTCAATTGAATATTCTATGGTTCTGTATACTACAGCCACGAAATTTTGAATGAACATTCAGTTAGTTAATAGATCTCCATTCATTTCAATCGAATCGGATATCTTTTCAAGGAAATATGAAGTTTCTTCTTTTCAATATTCCAATTAAATTTTCTATAGTTCTTTTGTATGTTGCATGTGGCCGCAACATTTTATTTCGATGGGTTTCATTTCTTCTGAGGTATTGAGGATCAAGAATTTTGAATAGCCATATTTGGATGGAACACCCTGAAAGATTTTGCTGGTTGACAAACTTAAACGAGGCATTTGGGAACCGAACTCATCTTGAACATTTCAAGTCTCTAGGAGAATCCCTTCGAAAGTTATTGTGCTAACGGACAGAAGACTTCGGATGGCCGGCCTCACGGACAGAATTGAGTTTGACTACGGATTCTTCATCAGGGAGTCGAAACCTTTCGTTTGAGACCATTTTCGGCTCAGAATTCGAAAATTACAGACATTTCGTCAAAACGATACTTAAACGAAGCTCGTTTTAAGTAGAACGAATAAAATGTGTAAAAGTTCAGAGAATCCTAAAAAGGAATATATTTCGAATGTTGCTGAAAATGGAACCAATATTTAAAATTATGCTTCTTTATCTTTACAGTCGGAGTTCATAAAGCAAATGTTTCTACCGGAATTAAAGAAGATTTTTGATGTAATGAAGAAAAATTTGAAAAAAACCCTGAGCAGGAGCTTTTGAGCGCTCGTTTATCGGTGGAGCAATAAGACCTTCATCTCAAATTTTTATAAGGGACTTGAGATTGATACTAAATTATGAATGCAGAATCTCAGCACAATCGGAATTATATTCTGGAAAGTATTCAGAAAATGAAATAATTATATAAAATATAAATTGAAAAGAAATTAAACTCTATGCTTCTGATGATGTGATCCTCTTGAATTTTGCTTGAACATTCAGTATATCGATCTCCATTCACGAAATGAATTTGGTTAACGAATTGAATCGAACTCACCCTGAAAATTTCGAGTCTCTAGGACAATGTCTTCGAAAGTCAATGTGCTAACGGACGGACAGAATAAAGTTTGACCACGGATTCTTCATCAGGGAGTCGAACCATACTGTTTGAGACCAAACGATATAGCACTCGTTTAAGTAGAACAAGCGTTCAAAAAGATGCAAAAAATATTGACGAAAAATAGTTATTTTTGTATTAAGTGCGTAAAATGAGTGTTTTTTTCATGGCACATGAGAGTGTCAATTTTGGCCGAGATCGCAGGTCGAGGCCAAAAATTCACTCGAATGTGCCATGAAAACACGAATCTTATAGGGGAGAGGCAGGCAAGATGGCATACAATCTTTTGAAAATCGATATCTCTTATGAGGAAAAAAAAATTAAGCGCAGCATTAGTTGAATCTCTAGCCAATCAAGTTAGCTATCAATTTTTGAAGAAAGATATGAATAAAAAATTATAGACACAAAAAATTGCGATAATCTGTAACATCCGAAAAAACCATTTTGCCCCACAGTGTCGGGCAAGATGGCATATCATATAATATGATATATTTTGTAGTGAAAAAAACAAAATTTCAATAAATAACATATCATAGAAGAAATAGAAATTTATTTATATTCATATAAACAAAAAAAATCATATTCATATAAATAAAAAAGGTACATTGAATGTTTCACTAGCAAGGGCCTATCCCATTTGTTTTTTCTTACTGCTTTCAAAACTCTTAACATATTATTCTCATCCCACTCTCCTCTGTTGGTTTTCCTTCGATAATTGAAGATCATCTGAAAAAAAATTTTATTGTTAATAAAAAGTACCATGCCATTTTACCCAGCCTCTATGTATGTCAACTTGCCCTAACCACGTGTCAAAAAACGAATATTAAATCAACGTTTTTGTGACATCTTTTTGTCAAGGTAAATGCATGAAAAGGTTCACAATAAAAGTACAATTCTACTCGGATATAAAAAAGTTAGAGAAATAATCTGTACTTACAGTAATACAGACGAGAAGAGAGAGCTTACGTCGAAGTTGTACACGCTCATACCACTTTTTCACGACTAAGTCATCAACGTAACGAATCCCTTGAAACAACGTTCGTACACTGTTGTCAACTAATTAGAACATTTGCACCGAGTTCTAGGATTCCACTCGCAGTGGATTCTTCAGTAAATATGGTATGCCATTTGGCCCTACTATGCCATCTTGCCTGCCTTTCCCCTACATATTTCAGTTTTTAAAGAACTTTATTCAGATCATGCTGAGATTTTGCATTTATATATATAGTATTAATCTCAAATTCTAAACAAATTTTGAGGTAAAAGCCTCATTGCTCTACTAATGAACGAGCTCTCAAAAGCACCCGCTCAGAGCTTTCTCAAATTTTTTGTATAAAGAATCTATTAGAAGATTAATATGAATAGGAAATCCGGAGATAGTTCTAATTATGGGCAACATGAAAAATTTTGAATATTATATAAGGTACAAACATAATTTATACAGGAGTCTAATTAGTGATGGTTACACACCAATTAGAGACAAATATTTTAAACGGTTATTTCAGATACCCAACTAATAAGTATGGATGTCGTATCGTTATTTCTCTTCTTTTACTCACGAACCTGCTGGGTGTTCTTCGGTTAGTATCAGTCAATCATTCTCAATGGATGATTATACAAATTTAAGATTATCGAGAAATGGATATAATTCAATAGTCAAATTATACTTAACTGGCATTAAAATGGTTAGAACCCAAGAAAACATATATTTCGGTTCTATAGAATGTCTTAAATAATTTTTATTACCAGAGGAAATTTTCTGTTGAATACTCCGTAGCATTCTCATAGCCAGTGTTGTTTACATATTTTAAGTTTAAAATATTCATCTAGATGAAACATAATCAAATTATGAACATCTTCGCGGAATTCTTTTTCACAAAATTCGTTGCATATTAAGTCTACAACAGTGCCAGTGGCGGCTTGTGACGGAATAAAGTGATGAGGCACATCAAAAAAAAAATATTAATCTTATAACCTCTTTTTTGTCAGCTGCATACTTATCATTATGAAAAAATCCTTCGGTATTAATGCTCCAATGATTCTATAGCGTTTTATTGGGTGGTAATTGCCCTGAGATAAGTTTTTCAACTCGCTTCAACCAGTTTTTCACTAAACCCTATCGGAATATGTATTATTAACACTGCCAGTAGGCCAGTAGTACTCTCATTTTGAAACCTCCGATTCGATTTTCCTACCGCACCGATAGTCAAGATTTGGAATAGGTTGTATAACTTCTTCAATTGTACATATTTTATACTCATAGGAATGACTCAAAAACTGTTTCTGTTTTATTGAAAACTCTGCAATATCACGAGTACTGCACAAACCCAATAAACCCAAACCAGAGTGAAATTTCACTATCTTCCGCTTCACGATCAACCCGAATATGTGCAGTTTGCCGATGAAACGAAACGAAACGATCACGGATCAAGGGTAGATAGTCCGGTCAATCCAGACCAAAAATTAGGGTGAAGTTACATAAAATCCCAACAAGCTGAAAATCGGTAAAATTGTTCAAAACATAATAATAATAATATATAAAAGTTCCAATCATTCCCGTGGATAGACAAAAATTTATTCAAGTATTCAAGTATTTTCAGCAAAACGGTGAGTTTCATCAAAAAAGTATTATAATTCAGACAAAAATGTAGATGTTAAAATTATCTTCAAAAAACGTATCAATACTTTTTTTCCTACGAGGCACCGTTTCTGAGATAAAACGCTTCAAATGTTCTAAAAGTTGTTACTGAGGCTAGCCTCAAATTCACCTTAGAAGCCGCAATAGATAAACTACGAAGGGGAGGTTCATGATCTCGTCACGTCGATGTGAATAACGCGCTAGACAAGGAAGCGCGTCAGGCAAGCCTCACCTCACCGTTTACGCCTTGAAGAGGAAGTGAGATGAATGTACAAAAATCGGACCTTAACGCCTGTAACATGTAACGTTATGGTCCGATTTTTGTGCATTCATCGTAACGTCAGTAACGTGTAATGTTACAGACGTCTGTAGCTGTACCCGGCTTGAGATTGAGCTCGGATATTATGGAAGACGAGTGCAGTATCGTACAAAAAATTGAGACTGAAGAACATAATGGGATGATGAAATTGATTAATAAAATATTGGATTAATTCGCTTGATATTATTTGTGTTTTCCGTAATTTATTTGGCCTCACCTGCCTCATAGGACAAGCCTCCACTGAACAGTGCATTTATGAATTTTATTATATTTTCGGCGATAAATCTCCATCAAGGACTAGTGTTTTTCCATGAATCGATGAACTATCTGCAGTTTTGGTATAACTTCAGGCAATAGTTTTAAGGCGTTTAATGCCGAAAATAATTAGCAGTCTACTTATGAATATTTCGAGATGTGTCAAATCAAATAAAAGTTGGTAGCACACGGAAAACTGGACATTCCGCAACGTTACCCACTAGAACAACGCAGAATATAAAAATTTCAGTGGTTCTCAATCATTTATTCGTCAGTTTTCTTTCAAGAATTGAGAAAAAACCGCAGAAAACAGAAGACCTTGTCAATATCAGACAACGCTTCCTTCACTTCACTAAGAACTAACTCATATTGAAACAGCATTACAAAAAATATTTAAAGGACCCCGCACATTTTGTATGGGAATTGGCTCCCGGTGGATTTGGCTGAAAATTTGATATGATGTTCCTTCTGATCAAATGTCTCCACAGTCACGAAGCTGAAAAATGCATACTCCTAGGAGTTTTTAGCGATTTTTTGTATCCATCATGGCTTACGTATTACCGTTCACACAGAAATGTTTGAAAATATTTCGAATTGACAGAATCTGCTTTCAATAATCACGAAATATTCTCAAACATTTCTGTGTGAACGGTAATACGTAAGCCATAATGGATACAAAAAATCTCTCAAAACTCCTAGAAGTATGCATTTTTCTGCTTCGTGACTGTGGAGAAAATTGATCAGAAGGATTAGTAGAACATCATATCAAATTTTCAGCCAAATCCACCGGGAGCCAATTCCCATACAAAATGTGCGGGGTCCTTTGTTAATTTAATAATCATACCTCTTAAATCCAGAACAGAATGCAGTCCTGCGTCTGAGTATTCTGAGAAAACCCATAATTATAATGTAATAGCAATATTTACGACCAATCTTGATGTCTGCTATAAATTATAAACATAAGTTGAGCAAATAATAAACAAATGGCAAATTACGAGCGACTCGCTCTAGTTGTGTTTATTTTTTCCATATTAATTTCATATAATCAAGACATCAAGAAATAAATTCTGTAGAATGCAACATAGTACGCATACTTCGAATACCTTGAAAAATACATAATACGAAATATGTAAGAATTGAAAGCCTCTAGGGTATAAGGAATGTGTAAAATGTCAACGGAATTCTGTGTTCATAAAAACTAATTGAAAATGTCGGTTTCGACATAGAGCTATTAGTCCAACGTTGATATTCCGAAGAGTCATTAGAAATGGAAGAACTAATGTGGTAATAAAATTTCAATAAAATTTTCTACTCGTCTACTAATCTGATCTCCCAAATGAATCATAATATAAATTTAATATAAAAGCTAATAAAGATAATTGGTCCTATTTTCTACCGCTTTTCCTTACTTGGACATAGAAATGCTTTATAATTCTCTAATTAATACTGATCAACCATTGTCATAAGTAAAGGGGAAAATTTAATCTTAGGTACGCACGAAATACAAACAACATTTTTTGTACAACTGTGAATGTGAATTTACATCGTCTGAAATACGTATAATTATTGAAGAAAATGCTTTCAGTACAATATTTAAATGAATCCAGTGATCTTTCTGTGTCGTAACTATAGAAACAGTTTGTTGAAATTGTTTGAATCTTTGACAGTATTTGCTCGTAGTTGTTTCAATTTCGAATTATTTTAAAGAAGATGAATGTTGAACATGATAGTGGTAGTGATACCCCCGCAGATATGGCTGAAGAAGCAAATACAATTGTATCTTATATGTTACCAGCCAAATCAAAGCTAATAATATGAGAAAACATATAACCAATTTCGAGAATGGCGCAACAAGAACACGTAAAAAAGGTTTCTGAAAATGTGCTCACAAGCTATTTCGAGGAAAATTTAAAAATTTGTAAACCTTCCAAGTTATGGAGCTCAATGTTGAAAAAAACATCGAATGTCAAGGAAAATATTGATATAAGGAATTTTTCAAAATTGGTCCCGCTTATTATAATAAGAACAAAAGCGTCGGATACCGAGGAAAGAAATCTAAAGCGTTATGGAGGGATAATATCAATAAATTTCTCAGAGATGCTGATGACGAAACTAATTTACTTTATAAGGTACAGATACAATCATAATTTTGTGAAATCAGTTGTAATTAAAATATTCATTATTTTTAAGTTGTTCTAATTTTAGTTATCAGCAGTGAAAAAAAAATTTTTTTTAACGGTGAAAAAAAGACTTTTTAACGGTGAAAAAAAGACTTTTTTTAACGTGAAAAAAAGTAATATTTTACGCATCCATATTGATGAAGAAAAGTCAAGTTTTTTTGACAGTTGTACAAAATTAATTTAGGTATTTAGTCCAGTCAATTTGTGCTCAAAAGAACCCCTAACAGGAAAGTTCTGGGGTAGCTTTGATTTTTTCGATTTTTTATGTTTTTTCTTGTGCTGAATCCGAATCTGAGGTTTGCTAACAAAATTACGTGAGGGAACATTGAAAAAAATACAAAAAAAAGGAAAAATCTCATTCTTTGGCAGTTCTGTGCTCATAACTCGGAAACTATCAACTTTTCGTGAAAAACCTTCCATAGAAAATGAAAGTACATGAAATTTCCTACAAATTGTATTACCACAGCTTGTTCTGCGACAACCCGTTTTGGCTCAAATTATAGTTGAAAATGAGGTATTTTCTATGACTCAATAAATGAAAAGAAATTAAATTCCGTAGTTCCGATAATGCGAACGTCTTGAAATTTTGCATGACCATTCAGTATATCAGTCTCGATTTACAAAAAAAAATTCAACTCGAATCGGATATTTTGGAAATATAAAGATTCTTCTTTTCAATATTTCAATTCAATTTTCTATGGTTCTGTTCACACTATGGTCACACAATTTTGCATAAGGCTTATTATGAGCATCTTGCTTTTGGCCGCACCATTTCATTTCGATTGGTTTAGTTTTGTCTGGGATATTGAGGAACAGAAATTTTGAGTGGCCATGTTTTATTAAACATAGAATATGGCCATTCAAAGTTTTTGTTCCCCAATATCTCAGACAAAACGAAACCCATCGAAATTAAATGTTGCGGCCATATGCAAGATGCTCATAAGAAGCTTCATGCAAATTTTGGTGGCCATAGTGTGAACAGAACCATAGAAAATTGAATTGGAATATTGAAAAGAAGAATATTTATATTTCCATAACAAGATATCCGATTCGAGTTAAATTTTTATTGTGAATCGAGACTGATATACTGAATGGTCATGCAAAATTTCAAGACGTTCGCATTATCGGAACTACGGAATTTAATTTCTTTTCATTTATTGAGTCATAGGAAATACCTCATTTTCAACTATAATTTGAGCCAGAACGGGTTGTCGCAGAACAAGCTGTGGTAATACAATTTGTAGGAAATTTCATTTACTTTCATTTTGTATGGAAAGGTTTTTCACGAAAAGTTGATAGTTTCCTAGTTATAAGCAGAAAACTGCCAAAGAATGAGATTTTTTCTCTTTTTTTGTATTTTTTTCAATGTTCCCTCACAAAATTTTGTTAGCAAACCTCAGATTCGGATTCAGCACCCCAAAAAACATAAGAAATCGAAAAATCAAAACTACCCCAAAACTTTCCTGCTAAAAACCCTAAAAATACTAATTGTCAGATGCTCGAATATTTGAATCGTGTAGCTTCTCCACAGGAATTCTATAAAAATAGAATAAAATAAGATATTTCTATTCAGAATGAGAAAATATGAGTCCGTTGTAGTCCCGGTATGGTGTTCGGAGTCCTCCTCGACGATGCGTAGTGGAAGCGCGCTGGGTGGTGCAGTAGCGCAGACTGCGCGACCCGGTTTTCGATATCGAGCGGTTGGGCCGACGAGCCGACTCCAAAGACAGTCTGCGCCCGGCCTCTCACCATTCCCGATGACCCAGCACGGAGAGCAGCTCTTGACGCCATGACCGTGCCGCGCTCTGCAGCGTGCTTGTGGTTCTCGTGGTGCTGGCCGCAGCCTTCGACGACGATGATTCTCCGAACGACAACTTCACCACACCTAGACCAACTAGGAAACATCCCACCCTCTTCATACCGCCTCCCACGACCACCAGGTCTCCTCATCACTCCAAGAACGAATCCAACGAAACTAAAGCTGATCCTCTCTTTCCTCCCGATCTCTTCACCTTGGAGCAGAGACAAAATGGAGCTATCATCTTCACATTATCGGTGTTATTTACATGTTTGTCGCACTGGCGATTGTTTGTGATGAATTCTTCGTGCCAGCTTTGGACGTTATCATAGAAAAGCTGGACATTCAAGATGATGTGGCTGGGGCAACCTTCATGGCTGCTGGAGGCTCAGCTCCTGAACTTTTCACTAGTGTCATCGGAGTCTTCGTATCTTTCGATGATGTTGGTATCGGTACCATTGTCGGGTCCGCCGTGTTCAACATTCTTTTCGTGATTGGCATGTGCGCGATCTTCTCCAAGACAGTCCTCACGCTCACATGGTGGCCACTTTTTAGAGATTGTTTCTTTTACTCCATAAGCCTGGTAGCGCTGATCATTTTCTTTAGAGATAACCATATTCAATGGTACGAGGCGTTGGTGTTGTTTATGTTCTATATTTTGTATGTAAGTTTTATGAAATGGAACCAGCCAATGGAGAGGCTAGTCAAGAGGATAATCTACAAGAACAAGGTCACCAGAGTTAGGAGCACGGATCAGCTGATGCCTACGGTTGGTATACTCATTTATTCATATTGTTATGTCTGAACTACGTGTGCACTCCAACCCTTCCTCACGTTAAGTTTCCTGGTGATTTTCACCACAAAATGTGATATAGTCTTTATTCTCCCACAGACTCCTTATACAGGGTGTCAAGGAGAAAAGTACCATGCATAGTGCCACGCGATAGAGGGCCATAAAATATGAAAAAAGGTCCCATGAATATATGTCCGAAACTGCTTCCTTTGAGGAATACAGGGTGTTAAAATTTATTATTCAAGCACAAGGTCAGCAATTAAGACATCTTCTAAACACTTATGTTTTTTGTTAATTAATCAGTCTTTTGCTGTTGTTATTAAAATTCTAGATTCTAGAAATGTTTTGTTCTTGTTATTGTAAGTAGGTTAGTTTGGCGCTTTTGGAGAATTTGCGTACATCATAACTTTTCGATGCGTTTTTACCGGAAACCGTTGGTCCTAGCGACATCAACAAGGTTTACCTTTTCAAAGGAAAAAAGTTAGAAATGGCTCTTTCTATTGAAAATTGAAATACAGTGTAAGACAAAAAAGTTAGGGTTGATGTGAATATGGACAATTCCTGTATGTGGCGCCCTCTATAATTAATCTGAAAACTTTTTGTTCAATTCTCACCTTTTTGTCCAGAGTTTTTAGAAAAAAACCAATTAAAAAAATGAACTTTAACACTCTGTTTTTCTAAAGGAGGTAGTTTCGGACATATATTCATGGGACCTTTTTTTCATATTTTATGGCCCTCTATCGCGTATCAGTATGCATGGTACTTTTTTCCTTGACTCCTGTAGATAAATGAACGCAAATAACCTATATACTGTGTTCCTATTTAAATACCCTATTCTTATCTCAAATATTTTCCTTCATAATAAAGTATTCGATATCCAAAATAACTATTGAATACATTGCATGAGGTTATTATAACTTTGATATCGTCTTTATTGATTTCCACCCACTAAGGAAGAGTGTTGTACGGACATCCGCCCAGATAATGTTAGTGTGATACTACATTTATTCGATAAAATCAACATTATGGGCTGAAAATGAAGGTATGAGAAGAAAGTTTTGTGATACGTATATACTGAAAAGATATATAATTTTGACCTCCAATAATGTTGTAAGTTACTTCAGTTTTCATTTAATGGAAAGAGTCGAACCCTATCAGAAATCTACATGCATCAAGGTGTGCCGTGAAAAACTCTCAGATATTGTTTAATTTCTATTACAAACTCCTTAATTTTCAAAATATCAGTAGTGATGCAGTTGAAGTGTGCTTTTAGCAGGAAAGTTTTGGGGTAGTTTAGATTTCTTTCATTTTTTATGTTTTTTGGGGTGCTGAATCCGAATTTGAGGTTTGCTAACAAAATTTCCAGACGGAACATAGAAAAAAATACAAAAAAAGAATGAAAATCTCATTCTTGGTCAGTTTTTTGCATATAACTCTGACACTATCAACTTTTCCTAAAATACCTTTCCATACAAAATGAAAGTACAGAAAATTTCCTACAAATTGTACTACCACAGCTTGTTTTGCGACAAACCGTTCTGGTTCAAATAATAGTTGAAAATGAGGTATTTTCTATGACTCAATAAATGAAAAAAAAAATTAATTCTATGGTTCCGATGATGCGATCCTCTTGAAATTGTGCATGAACATTCAGTATATCAGTTGCGATTCACAAAAAAAAAATTAATCGAATCGGACATTTTGTTATGGAAATATAAAGATTCTTCTTTTCAATATTCCAATTGAATTTTCTATGGTTCTGTTCACACTATGGTCACACAATTATGCATAAGGCTTATTATGAGCATCTTGCATTTGGCCGCAACATTTCATTTCGATTGGTCTCGTTTTGTCTGAGATATTGAGGAACAAAAATTTAGAATGGCCTTGTTTTATGAAACAAAATACGGCCATTCAAAATGTTTGTTTCTCAATATCTCAGACAAAATGAAACCAGTCGAAATGAAATGTAGCGGCAATATGCAAGATGGTCATAATAAGCTTCATGCAAAATTGTGTGACCATAGTGTGAGCAGAACCATAGAAAATTCAATTGGAATATTGAAAAGAAGAATCTTATATTTGCATAACAAGATATCTGATTCAAGTGAATTTTTTTTTATGAATCGAGACTGATATGCTGAATGTTCATGCAAAATTTCAAGAGAATCGCATCATCGGAACCATAGAATTTAAGATTGTTGAAGAGTAACGTCCATGATGATAAATATTGAATGAATTGTTGACAGGAATTTTTCTTACCGATAACATTCAGCATATTTGTTTTCACCACACCAGAATTGACTTTCAACGAGAAATGAACGAAATAAATATTATGACGATATTTTGATTGAAACGATATCGAGGTGAGTGGCAGATCCGTCCCTACAATTTTGCATTTTATATTTATGTCATTGTACCATTTTAGCCTTGAAAAAGAATCACAAAAGATTCGAAACGTCGGCAAGTATTTAATAAATCAAAATAAAATCTAGTACAAATTCCTGTCAACAATTCATTCAACATAGAATTAAGTTTTTTTCATTTATTGAGTCATAGAAAATACCTCATTTAAAACTATAATTTGAGCCAGAACAGGTGGTCGCAGAACAAGCTGTGGTAGTACAATTTGTAGGAAATTTTATGTACTTTCATTTTGTATGAGAGGTTTTTCACGAAAAGTTGACAGTTTCCGAGTTATAAGCAGAAAACTGCCAAAGAATGAGATTTTTTCTCTTTTTTCGTATTTTTTTCAATGTTCCCTCACGAAATTTTGTTAGCAAACCTCAGATTCGGATTCAGCACCCCAAAAAACATAAAAAATCGAAAAAATCAAAACTACCCCAGAACTTTCCTGCTAGGGGTTCTTTTGAGCACAAATTGACTGGACTATAGGTCGTCTGGATGAGCATCATGCTATAATAGCAATTTAATAATGCTCACAATGTCAACCTAGTCACTTAGGAAAATTGTTGAATAGCAATTTTGATGATATGTGAATTCAATTAATCAGAAAATATATCAAAATTTCAGAGTGCTCACCACCTAGTCAATATATTCAATTATATGAGGAACTGCGATATTCATTTATTACATCAATTTTTGGATCTAACATTTGAGGAAAATCTCAGTCATACTATTCACTTATACTCTCCTTTATCTACATGAAAGACCATGGAGGTCAACTATTTCAAATTAAAATACAACGATACGTTTTATCACTCAACATTGGTGAAATTTTTCCAATACTTCCTGCCCTCCTGATTATAATAGGTATTATCAGTAAGATAAGACTCAAATAATTTTAAATACATTAGTATTGGTAACCAATGATGAACTAAATCAATGAATTCGAATACATTTCATTTCAACTCCTGAAACAAAACATAGAAACAAATATTGCAAATGCTCCTCAGTCATTTCATCAAGGCTAATTATTCATTTTTTATACAGGCTGTTCCTTATTGAACGTACAAACGAAAAGGGGAGATTTCTTAAGTGAGTTTAAGAAGAAAAAGCCCCATAAACATGGGGTCGCAAACGTTTCGTTTTCGAGATACAGCGTGTTAAAGTTTAATCAAAAACATGTGTTGATTATACGAGTTTATCGAATCTTTATGAATCATCGTTAAATATCAGGAAAATTTCCATAAAAACTGACACTGAATTCATTCACCAAAGCTCACAAAGTGGCCTTCCCATCATAATTTGGATTTTCACTAGGATTTCGAGAGAATCGTTCAAAATTTTTTTCTCGAAATCGTTGGTAGATACGACAAAACTACAAGATACCGAAAAGTTTAGTATATGAACAAAGCTTCTTTTTACATTTTTTCAAATTAACAGTTGCTCACCAAAAAAAAGTTCTGCAGAAGAACAGGTGGCAGTGTTCCAGAAAAAATATCACCCTGTAGATCTTCTATCGAAATTGCCATGTCACGTGGTGAGAACTCTCAAATGTAATTTCTATGCCAAATTTCAGTTGAATATCTGTGAAGTGTAGATACTATGGGAAAAAAACTTGAAAAAAATTCAAACTTCAACACTCTGTATCTCGAAAACGAAACGTTTGCGACCCCATGTTTATGGGACTTTTTTTCTTGAACTCACTTAAGGAATCTCCCTTTTCGTTTGTACGTTCAGTTTAGGAACACCCTGCATATAGGGCAGGGCGTCCCAAAATTTTCCATACAGCCAATCTCTCGGTTTATTTTTTAAATCACACCTTTATATTTCTTCTTTTGATCTAAACGATTCCCAATGAAAAGAAAAAATATGTGAAAACAATTTTTGGTCATTTTTCGTAAATTCAACCCTGGATATATAAAAATTATCAGTTATGACAATTTCACCATTTCTACTATTTAGGTGATATATTTTGCGTCCCTAAGATATTCAATACCTATGGGTAATACACGAAACATCAACACACACAACATCTGAAGCACGAGAAAATCAATATTTTGAATTGAAATAAATGAAACCTTCCTCCGGGTGTCTAAATTCGTTGTCTAGTGGGAGGATCTCAGAAAACCTGATGAGCTAGAAGAAAATGTGATAAAAAAATATTACTTCAATGAATTCTACTGAAAAAAGTGCCTATATTAGTTCAACTTTTTATTCTACGCCATTTTCCACTTTTTTTCAATAGCTCGAAAACGGTTTGACTTAGAAGGTTGCGTTTTCACCAAATGAATTCTCTCTAAAATCGAAGCTGAAATTGGGACACTCATTTTATTCTACTTTATCGGGTTTCTGAGATCCCCTCACTAGACAATGAATTCAGGACACCCGGTACAGCTGGCGTATACATTCTGGTGCGACATTACGACAAATATCACAGATTCTGATCATGAGGTTGGATCAAGGTGATCCCAGAGGAAAAATACATTTTTTATTATTATCAAAAGTTGAATTTATATAATATAGTAAAATATTGAATTAACATATTTTTCTTGTCACCATGGAATCTTTTTGAGTGAAAAAAAAGCCAAGGGTGCTATTCAAAAGAATATATCGGGGGAAGGGTCTTAATTTTTTTAAAGAAGTTAATTGCAAATAAAACTTCAAAGACGAATTATGATGAAATTTTTTTTGCCATTCAAGATTTTGTTTAACTTTTCTACCTTGTCTGAGAGTAGAGATATTGGCTGTAACATGTTGGGACACTCTGTATATACAGCGTGTCCCAAGAGGTTACATCCTCGCCTATCCATATGGACAGGCGAGGATGTTTCGTTGAAAATATTCAAAAAGTTATAATAGTATATCAATATCGATATCGTCTGGCATGAAAAAGTACACCACATCAAGCACTGAAAATTATAAAAAACTACGAAAACCTTCATTGGTAACAGCCACTAAACTTAATTCATATATTCTGATTTTTTCTTATAGAAGTGAGTTTTTTTGAATGAGATAAAATAAGCAATCTATGAAGTTCTGACGGAATTCTTTTTTAAATAAAGATTCCATATTCAGAGTGAACGATTTGAGGGTATGTTTATTTTCAGTAAAAAGAAGTCAATGGGCAATTTTACGTCCTAGTACTTTTTTCTATAGAAGCTCCTAATATTAAGATTCATTCAAATGTATCAGAAATAAATGGCTCATATTAGCATCTGAAAGAAAGATGTTCAATACCCCATTAATGGCTTGAATCATTTCATTTCAAAATCTCCAGATTGAAATACGATTACAAGAGGATAAGTATGTATCTTCTATTTATTCGGAGGAATATATTTATGAGATTGGTATTCTAACAAAATATTTCAACAGTAGACTTTTGTTTCGTTTTGGGTATTGTTATTATGAAACATGAAAAATTCTGGAAAATCGCTGAACGGAAAGAATATTATAAAGACCATTTTTGTAGGTCAATGGCCATTAATAATTACATGAGCCCATGCCTGCTGTTTTTCTGTTGATCAGAAGCTTAATGACATCTGCTTGGTTGTGTAGTGTCTATTTAAAATTGTACAAACTGAATTTTTTCCATATGAACGATGAATGTTTTCTGTATTTTCTTCTGATTAGAATACTATATGTATAGATATTCCAGTATACAACTGGCGCATTCGCCATTCTGTAACAACGGAATCTTTTCGCCCAATGTGAATGCGCGATGATTTCTTCAGATCTTCGAATTATCATATTCCATTAATGGTTTTATCTTTCTATTTCCAAATTAACTGAAACTAATAAATGAGAGGTATATGAATTCGAATTCTTAGACATTCCTGTAATTTGAGAACAGAAAATTTAAGTAGTTCCAGTAATTTCGAATCTGTCCTGATACTTTCATTTTGGGCTCAAAATTTTTATGAGTTTTCAAGTGGAACTGGATCAACTACAACATAGGTACTTACCCATAATTATACAAGGTGTCTACAAGTGGCCAAACTGCAAGGGGGGATTATACAAGTGATTTGCAACAAAAATGTTATATAATACACGGTCGAGATGTTGAAGGTTATTTGTCAATTTAACATTTTTGATTTCACGAAATACATATTTCTACTTTTTCCTCGAAAATGATCATTATTCAGTTTTCCTTATAGTCTCATCAAATTTGACCAAATATTCGGAAATAGCAATAAATTTTCTATAAGCTAAGAGAGTCTGTGTGCCTCTTATTGGAGGCGTGGTAAGGAAATGAATAACACGATTCTGAAGTTAACAAAATGAGTCCTATTTTTCCAATGCTTTTTTCAATTAAATATTACTAATTATCCACACGTTTTCGTGTCACAAAAAAAAATCCTCATTTAGTGTACCGGGTTTTTTACTATAATTTGACCCCCCTTTAAATTTGTTACTAAAGGAGATACAAAAAAATTTTTCGTATAAAAGTTTCACGAAATCAACTCAGGTTTTTTGATATGAGTCCAGAAACTGAAATATATAGGTACAGGGTGACCAACATATTGATGACAACTTCATTTTTTCAAATATATAAATATTTTCCATATTTGGTTAGCTCTATTTCCCCTGATTTCGAATATGTAACATGTTGGTCTATCTCTTTTATTCTGAGCACCATAGAGTTTCAAAATTCAATAACCATCTGGCATAGCGTTTTGGAAGTTCGTGAATATTCAAGTGGACAATTTGATCTTTGAATTGGTAATGGCGCACCCATTTTATGTCCACCAAATAGTCTTTTAGTTAGTTCAGTTTTTATAGCCATTCCCGAGAAAAAAAATTTACTTCAGCAATAATGACAATCAATGAAAGCGGAGAATAATATTAATGATATAAAATCAACCAATATTAAACCCATAATTCGGAACTAATCCCGTCAACGCACAAAGAATAATGATATTGTAATGATTAGAAACAAATTTTGAAGCTCTAATTTCTGACTTGAATCAGAGCCATAATAATGCTATCAAAAATAGCCAAAACAACTTGAGTTGAGACTACTATGAACTATGTGTATTAAATGAAAGTGGTCATTTCATTTGGATCAATTTCTTTAGTTGATGTTATTCTTACCATACTACCATAGTTAATCATTTTTCATTGGTTGAATAATCGTTAAGTATTCATTCTAAAATTATACTTTTAAGTAGATTGTTTGGATATAAAGAATTTCGTAGGTATTTCACATATTTTTTTATTCGGTGTCATCATTTCAAAACTTTCAAACTCTGAAAATTGAAGAGATCCACATACCTCACAAACCTCAGTTGATTTCGTGAAACTTTTATACGAAACATGTTTTGGTATCTTCTTTAGGAACAAAGTTAAAGGGGGGGTCAAATTATAGTGAAAAACCCGGTACATTCGAATGACATATCAACTTTTGTGGTGGTTGCTCATCCTCAGTCATAAAATCATGTCTTACAG
The DNA here is from genome assembly GCA_013421045.1 of Propylea japonica. NCBI lineage: Eukaryota > Metazoa > Arthropoda > Insecta > Coleoptera > Coccinellidae > Propylea > Propylea japonica. The sequence goes on from CM024240.1 coordinate 46,704,278, forward strand.
CAAAAAAGTCAAAAAATTCCGAACCTGACTTTGCTCTTTTTTAAGCCCTTCGTAACTAAATCTTAATGTAATTTTATGGAAATCATCAATACATCTTGAATCAAAATGATAACGAAAAATGAACATCCTTTTTCAATACGAAACATCGTTTTCGTACTGAATGTACAACTCTGCAAAGTTCATAGCGTTTTTGACTCAGTTCTGCAAAACACAATTTTATTCTGTCGATGAGATTAGAATCGAAAGGCGTAAGGTCGGAGTTTCTCGGTGGCCATCTAACCGTATTTTCCAATCCATTGTATCCCAAAATATTCATTCAATAGATCTCGACATTACGACTATTATGTGCTGGACAGCCATTCATTTGAAACCAGACATTTTATCGGTTAAACAGGTGCATTTCATCTAATATGTCTGTCAAGTTGCTCTGGATTAATCTAATGAATTCTTCAGCATTAAAGTGATCCGTTAGTATAACTGATGGTTTGAAAAAATCTCCTCTCATGACTGCCAACCTCACGTTGATACTTAACTCATAATGGAAATGAGAAACAATAGGCGCATGAGGGTTTTCTCTCTGCCATACGTGGTTATTGCGTGAATTAATCACACCTGATTTCGTGAAAGTGGCCTCATCAGTCCATAATATCCTATGGCGCCCCACTCTCCAAAATATTCTGTTACAACTTACACAATGTAAATCTAATCTCAGCATCTACAGACAATTGAATTTATGATTTTCATAAAAGTACATTAAGATTCAATCACGACAGGCTTCAATATAGAGCAAATTTAGGTTCGGAATTTTTAAACTTTTTCGTTGTTATCATCTTAGCCATGATATGAGCAGCTAGCACAAAAGTTGATATGTCATTCGAAAGTGCACTTAATGAGGTATTTTTTTCTGAAAGAAAAACGTGTTCAAAATTATTAATTTAATAAAATTGGAATATAAGACTGATTTTTAATTTATAGCCAATTTATTACATTTTCCTAATATGTGGTCAAATTTGATGAGACTACAAGATAAAATGAATAATGATCATTTTAGAGGTTGAAATCGTAATATTTCGTGAAATCAAGAAATATCAAACTGAAGAATAACCGTCGACATTCAGACCATGTGTTATATGACATTTTTATTGCAAATCATTCGTATAATCCCTCCTTGAAATTTATCACTTTTAAATTAAACACCCTATATACAGGGTGAGTCTTTGACTATGTGAAATATTTCAACTGAAAATTCCTGAGGCAAAAAAAACATTTCTTTTCGTTCACCGATTTTTCCGATTCGGCTCCGTCGAAAAGAAAACGCATACAATGTTCATCATTGGCTTCTGCGATAAAAACCAAATAAAAAAACAATATGTCACTTCTTTCAAGATACATTCACGGACTAGATGCCTATACATATATCAAATGGGTAAAATAGAAAAGCAGTTTCACGAATTCGGGCATTTAAGGTGAAATGAAAAAACAGCTGCAGATAATAATAATAACCTAGTGCAAACAGTTCACTTCTTTTTCTGTGAATAAAAATAACTTCATTGAATTAAGATTTTCTACACTTTATAGAAAAATAAATATTCCTCATGAGTTGCCACATAGATTTTCTAAAACCCAAAGCAAATTATGATTTTCCTTCAATGCCAACTTTGAGTCCAGTCACGCACATCTTCCATTTCAGCTTACTATGCTGATCATACCTGTGGCTTTTAGCGGTGTCATTATCAACATCAAGAACTGAAGGTCGATTCTTTACGATGCCCATCGACGGATCGATTTTCTCGGGGAAAACTAGAGCGCCCGTAATTTTCATGGAAAATTGAAAATGTCCCACATTGTCGCAGTTAACCTTAATCACTTTTATATTCAAGTTTATAGGTTCGAAACTGGAATACAAATATTGACGAATTGTGTCATCAATTATTGAAGGTGGTTTGTTGATGAAAACTGTTGTAGTTTACCTTTGAATGAAACCTTTTTTATTTAGCCTTTGATTTCTTTTTCGTTGTAGGAATAATGTTGTGTTTTATATCATGGTGATCATCTTGGATTTTAATCAAGTAATATACGGGGTGTTTTCTAATTGAATGTCAATATTTATGGGGGTGATTTTTGGGCCCATTTTAAGAAGAAGCTTCATATGAACATATGTCCTAGACGTCTCAACTTCTAAGTTACAAGGTGTTGACGTTTTCAAACATAAATAAATCTTCATTAATATCTACAATACCACAGATATTTTAATGAAATTTGTCGCACACGTTCTATGAATCGAGAGGCATTTTTTAAAGTATCACTTGTTTTTTTAATTGCACCAGTGGCAATCTCACTTAATTTGACCTATTTTGACAGACTTTGATGGTAGGCCATAGATTCCTCCTGAAATAAAAATAATTTTTGAAATTCCCAATCATTTCTCGCCAGAGTTGATCTCTTGATTTTTTTCACTTCGATGCAAGTTTCTCGCTTAAAAAACTAAACACCATTTTTCTGTATGATCATAACAATAACGTTTATATATACATATGCCAATATTACCATGCAGAATATAGAGTTCATATTTTTTTATTTCAAGAAAAGTCAGTGGCGTGCCACTGACTGTCTAACTAATATTTGGGGGTATGTTAATTGGGTTGTCACTGGGTTAACTTTTACCACCCTGTTGCTCAAAAGGTAAGACATTCAGGAAATATGTTCATATGAAGTTTTTCTCTTGAAATGGGGGAAAAATGACCCCCATAAATATTGACATTCAGTTAGGAAACATCCAGTATTCTGTGATCAATTTCATTAATTCGAACGATGATGATTGATATCTCTACATAATTTCGGAAACCTGAATCGAAAATAATAAGTGTCCAAATAATTATGGAAAAACAAGTATTTCTGAGTAGTTCAATTTGAAAATGATTCGAATGAGAGAAAGAATAATAATTCATTATGAAAACTGAAATGAGATATGAATAATTGAATGCATATAGTAATAAGGAATCGAATTTGAAACTGAAATGGTGAGGAAGTAACAAAATGAAAATATAATGAAACATAACAACGATTGTGTCTGAGCTTCGTTCAAGTCCCATAGAAGATATTCAGCTTGTGCGAATGGGGATAATTAGTTGTCTTCTGCTTAGGCTTTTTTACAGTATCCTTACGCCACCTCAGGCTTAGAAAGACCGATTTTTGGTCCAGCAGTGAATGGCGGCTAAAATATTTTTTCCATCTTCGATCTATCCTGACACTTTCACCCATTGTATATTCTTAAATGAGCAGAATATTTTGTTTAATTGAATATTCAATAGAATCATTTATGATTACAAATTACGATTCGGCAAATCGATAAAAATATCTAGAGATAGACAGTATACTCAATGCATACAAGATAAGTCTTTGTTATGTATTTCACGAAGATTCTTCAGGCCAAAAGAAACAACATTTATTAATCTACGAATTTTTCCGAGTCGGTCTAAATAAAAAAAAGAAGCCATTACTAGAATTCATAATGAGCTATGCCACCCCTGTAAACCTGAACACTGAAGTTTTAAAAGGCAAAAGAAGAACTCTTAACTATCATCCATGTCATTCAATTCTCGAAATTCCATGTTCGATCCATGATGTGTACCACGAATCAACAATGTCGATCATATTAACATGCCATTTACATTTCTCATTAAATCATTAGGCCAAGCAATAGAGACATTTCCTTGACAAAATACTACCTGGAAGCCATCTGTGCCATTCCGAGCAGGACAGTCCGTAGTTTATTGCCACATGTTTTCAACACGAAAATGCCATTTTTTTTATTTGTTATTACCAAAAAACAACAAAAATACGCGTTCTTTTTAGTTTTTCGTTGCAAAATGAAAACTGTTGATGCAGTGATAACGTTGCAATGGGATGAATTGTAGAGAATTACATTGTGAAGAGAATGATGGGTCAAACGATCCGATCGAATAATTAAAACTGGAGAAAAGCGGAAAAAACCGAAAAATTGCGTGTTTTTTCTTTTAACTCATAACTCTGCCATTTTGCAATATTAAGAACTGAAACTTCACACGATAGTAGCTATTGACGTGCAATTCATGTGTCAAAATTGGATTCGGTCGGATAAATAGTTTTCACATAATTCCCATTTGAATTTTTTTTGGACATATTTCGCGGAGAGCTGGATGCGTTTGAGGTCACCGATTGAAATTAAAAAAAATGATTTGGAAAGAAGACGTGATCAGTAACAAAACGTCTATTCTGATTTTTCAATAAAACGCGTTTAAGTGTGTTAAAAACTAGTGAGAACATGAGGGAAAACGGCCGACCGAGCGAGAGCGGTCGAGTGGAGAGGAATAAGCGAATCGAGGGAACGAAACTATACTATGTGTACAAAATTTGGTGCGTTCTCCGCGCAACAATTCTTATACTCGGCGACCGTTGGCTTCCGCGGCGTTTCCCCTCGATTCGCTCATTCCCTCACCACTCGACCACTCTCGCTTGGTCGGTCGTTTTCCCTCATGTTCTCACTAGTTTTTAACACACTTAAACGCGTTTTATTGAAAAATCAGAATAGACGTTTTGTTACTGATCACGTCTTCTTTCCAAATCAATTTTTTTAATTTCAATCGGACGACCTCAAACGCATCCAGCTCTCCGCGAAAATATGTCCAAAAAAAATTCAAATGGGAATTATGTGAAACTATTTATCCGACCGAATCCAATTTTGGCACACATGAATTGCACGTCAATAGCTACTATCGTGTGAAGTTTCAGTTCTTAATATTGCAAAATGGCAGAGTTATGAGTGAAAAAAAAAAACACGCAATTTTCCGGTTTTTCCGCTTTTCTCCAGTTTTAATTATTCGATCGGATCGTTTGACCCACCATTCTCTTCACAATGTAATTCTCTACAATTCATCCCATTGCAAAGTTATCACTGCATCAATAGTTTCCATTTTGCAACGAAAAAACTAAAAAGCACGCGTATTTTTGTTATTAACAAATAAAAAAATGGCATTTTCGTGTTGAAAACATGGTGGGAATAAACTACGGACTGTCCTGCACGGAATGGCACAGGTGGCGTCCAGGTAGTATTTTTGTCAAAAAACTAATCATTTGTAGCTCTGTTGCTTGGCGTATTGAATACTTGATCGTTAAATAGCCCAGCTCGGATTTAAACTATGAAAGCAGAAAGCGTGATACTCATTAAGCAAAACTACAATCTCTCGACAGCGTGACATATTGATTTACTTGAAAATAATGGGCTGACATTCGTTGTCATTCCTCACAAAACTCGAGTAATAATTTGATAAATCATCATCATCAATGATTGAAGTTTTGAAGACATAAAAACAGAGAATTAAAACCGAGGGGTCTATCACTGGCAGTTTTTGTACACTAAAATTCCAATTTGATAAATAATTCCACTAAATTCACAAAAATCTTTTCAATCCGCCATAATTCCATTCAGTTCCTCACAATTCCGTAAAATTCCCCATAATTCCATTAAATTCCCCATAATTCCGTTAAATTCATCTTAATTCCGTTAAATTCTCTACAATTCCGTGCAATCCTCACAATTCGGTTCAATCTGCGCATTTTCAATTCCATTCAATGCTAACAGAATACCGTTCAATTCCATTGAAATTCCATTCAATTATTCTCAATTCCAAACAATTCCGTTATAATGCCGTCAAATTCCATGCATTCCATCAAATTCCATGCAATTCCATCTGATTCCGTGTAATTCATTCTCAATTCCAGCATTTTGTACACTAAAATTCCGCAGTGATAGACCCCTCGGGGTCTATCACTGGCAGTTTTATGTACACTAAAATTCCAATTTGATAAATAATCCACTAAATTCACAAAAATTCTATTCAATTCCGCATAATTCCATTCAGTTCCTCACAATTCCGTAAAATTCCCCATAATTCCATTAAATTCCCCATAATTCCGTTAAATTCATCTTAATTCCGTTAAATTCTCTACAATTCCGTGCAATCCTCACAATTCGGTTCAATCTGCGCATTTTCAATTCCATTCAATGCTAACAGAATACCGTTCAATTCCATTGAAATTCCATTCAATTATTCTCAATTCCAAACAATTCCGTTATAATGCCGTCAAATTCCATGCATTCCATCAAATTCCATGCAATTCCATCTGATTCCGTGTAATTCATTCTCAATTCCAGCATTTTGTACACTAAAATTCCGCAGTGATAGACCCCTCGGGGTCTATCACTGGCAGTTTTATGTACACTAAAATTCCAATTTGATAAATAATCCACTAAATTCACAAAAATTCTATTCAATTCCGCATAATTCCATTCAGTTCCTCACAATTCGTAAAATTTCCCATAATTCCATTAAATTCCCCATAATCCCGTTAAATTCATCATCATTCCGTCAAATTCTCTACAATTCCATCAAATTCCATGCAATTCCATCAAATTCCATGCAATTCCATCAAATTCCATGCAATTCCATCAAATTCCATACAATTCCATCTAATTCCGTGTAATTCATTCCCAATTCCAGCATTTTGTACACTTAAATTTCACAGTGATAGACCCCTCGATTAAAACTCAACATTTTGTCCATTTACCAACTCAATCGAATTACCTCTGAAATTTACAAGTCTCTAGCATCTCAACATTGAAAAAACATACCTTCAGCCTCAATTACCTCAGTCACTTCCACTGCCGCTCGCGCTGCCTGAAATAATTTCTAGAATACTTCTGCGGCAGTATCAAAGGCAGTGAGCATTCACACTCTGTTGCAACATTTCTCTCGCGACCAAGTTTCGAAAATGACGGACAAATAAATTCCACAGAACCTAGTATAATGTAATAACTTACTCGTGAAGCAGGTCCTTTGTACAGAAATCGCCAGAGCAGGAGAAGTGTATTGATTACATTCTCTTGCTGCCTACTTCCCTTATCACTTACCTGCTTCCTGTCGTGGAAGGGAGCTAAGCGTAATCGGGGTGTTTGGGTTGAATAAATGTACGCTGTCCCTCTAAATAGTGTGCGTGGAAAAAACATAGGCTTACTAACTGCCCAAAACACTTGGATCATACCAATCAATGATGGGAATTCACAGGTACCTACTTCACTAATTAACTATCACTTATGTCACTTATATTCTCGCCATTCCATGCTCGATCCATGCCGTGTACCACAGAGAATCAACAATGTCAATCATATTAACATGCCATTTAGAATTTCTAATTAAATCATTGATTAAGTTGATCGTTAAACTAGCACAGCTCAGATTCAACCATGAAATGCAGACAGCGTGATACTCATTAATGCAAAAGTTCAATCTCTAGACAGCGTGAAATATTGATTCTACTTGAAAATAATGGGCTAACATTCCTATATCGAATTCATTTCCGCTGGAGGAAAACAGTTTGCAGGCCGTCGATTGTCTTCGCTTTGAATGGAAATGCTGGAATAAGCTTAGGGGTACTTAATTGAGGATTGGTATGAAGTGAAGCCTAATAGTTTGTATAGTGTGAAATATAAGGTTGATCCGGGTTTTCAGTTATATAATCTAGTTTGAATTGAATGATTATGAAGATAACTCTATTTTACTTGTATAAGTTGATTTCCCGTTGGGCTTACAATTGATATATTGTGAGAAGAACTCATAGTTTCCATTTGCAGTTCGAATCATATTTATTATCTTTTTTATTAATCTTCGCAAATTTCGCATGATACTTCATGCTTCTGTAACAAATAAAAATAGATATCTATATTGTTTTACCTGCAGTTGGACAAACTCCACCGGTTTGGCCAGCTAACGAACACAAATGAGACAGGCGCGGATCCAGGCCCAACTTTTGGGGAGGGGGAACTTTTAAATATTGAAAAACCAAAAGTTACTGGTATTGTAGGCAATGTTAAATTGACTGAATTGAGTAGCCCCCAATCAAAACCCTATTCAGAAATTGGGTCAAATTAAATTTATGCCGTCCTGTTATTATTTTACCCTAAGTATGTAAGCAGAATTTAGGTCGTCGAGGGCAATTTGGAGGAGAAAAGTTCCTTCAGTTCCCCTCCTGGATTCGCGCATGAAATGAGATATTTAGGTTTCAACAACTAAAAAAGTTTTTTAATTGTTCCGTTAGGAGATTCAGTTCAGAACAACAGTACATACTGGCCAAATTTTCATTTTTTCGACAATTTTTCAATGATACGGAATTGGGAACATTTTTGAAAATATTTGGACATACGGGTGTCACAAATCTACTGTGAAAATTTCATTTCTGTTCAAGAGTTACAGCAACTGTAAATTTGGAGGTTTGCATTGCACAAACGAAATTTCTTCTCGAACATTTTTTGAGTCATTATTTTTCTTGAAAATACCGAATTTCGAATTTATTTCCTCAGTTTGCAGGCCCTCGATGGTCTTCACTTTCAACGGGAACGCTGGAATAAGCTTAGGGGTACTTAATTGAGGATTGGTATGAAGTGAAGCCTAATAGTTTCTATAGTGTTAAATATGATGTTGATCCGGGTTTCCAGTTAGATGATCGAGTTGATGTTGATACTACATGTCTTATAATGAGAAAAACTTTATTTTACTTGAATTTCCATTGAGCTTACAGTGAAAAGGGCGTTAGGATGATCCCTAGACAAAGGACTAGGAGGATGATCTCATTGTTCGAATAGAGGAAAGTCGCCCAATTTTTGATATTTTTTGATTGGCACTTTTCTGCTAGTGATATTGATTTTTTGATTATTTTTTCTTGCTGTAAATATGGCATAACCTTAATGATAATAATTATATTAAACAACTGAACTATTTATTTCTACCCCTACTGATAAAAAATTTAGATTAACTGAAAAATACCAATTTTCGTCATTTCAAAAATAGGTTAATAATATTGGATACTCTTTCTAAAATAAGGAACCTATATTGTCCTTGCAAAAATTACAAACAAAAATTTTTTTTTCGAGTGGCGTTGATGGGATTTTTCCTGTTTTCCATATCCAATTTTGAAAAAACAGTCCTTTCCTAGGCATTAAAAAAAAAGAAAATTAACACCAGAGGCCTATTGCACCAAATACTTTGCAACTTTTCACTTTGCACTTTTCGAATGAATATTGTTACGCGAAACGCATTCATAGATTCATATAACTGAAAAGTGCAATGTGGAAACGCAAGTGCAAAGTGAAGAACACTTCGCAGAAATAAAATCTTGGGAGAAATGTCGTGTTACATAATTAATTTGCTTTAATGCAAAGTGCAAAGTGAAAAGTTGCAAATTATCTTAGTGCAATAGGCCCTGCAGGTTCCAAATTTTGGATATCCAATTATGGGCTACCTACCCTATCCAAATTAGGCAATTTTTATGTTTTAGGTTATGTGGTTGAATTAGAATAGATCCTGGGCACAAATGTTTAAATCAAATGGTTGAGCTCATTGTAGAGGAATTCAACTTATGATATAACAAATTTCAATATTTCACATCCACTACTTACCTATTTTTCAAAGTTTACAGTTGGAGCAATAAAACACTAGGTACCACATGATGCGAACGTTAAATATTAAATTGCCATCTAGTGATAACAGATTGAAATACGTAGTTTACGGGGGATGAATTAAGATCAAAAACAAATAGTTTTCTGCATACAATGCCATAAAATTCCTGGTAGAATTCGGGGTGATGCAGTATCCAAAATTGGGCAACTGTCCAAAATAAGGCGACTTTCCTCTAATCTTTTCTATCTCTTTTATTCAATCCAGGATGTTCATTGGTTTGAAAATCTTTCGATGAAACCAAATTTTGAACAATTATCCGCGTCGCTGTCTTTGTCCCACATATCATATTCGAAATTGATCGGATCTGTAATTTCGTTAATATTGAGAGTGACACTAAAACCAATCTACTGATTTTGTCTTCTCATGAAAGCATATAGACATGAGGATGTCCCAAATACACTGTGAAAATTTCAAGTCCGCAACTCTTTCCGTTTTAGAGTTGATTTGGATGTAGAGGAATCCTGTAAAGCGCGCCCTCTATTAGTGAAACTGATAGCTTTTGGATTCTGCACCATACAAAACCACCGCATATAAAATTTTGTTCAATTCCTACCTCTTTGTTCGAAGTTAAAGAAAAAATGAACTCTAACACCCTCTATTTCATAAAGGAAACAGTTTCGGACATATATTATTTTCATAATTTAAGGCCCTAAGGCAGTATGCATGCTACATTTTTCCTTGACACCCTGTAGATAGAGACCTATATCGTCTTATCTATAGTTGGAAAAACTGACCGGTTTGGCAAGCTTATATTGAAAATATAAATGATAAAATCATTTTCGCAGGAGGAACACAGTTTGCAGGCCCTCGATTGTCTTAACTTCGAATGAGAATGCTGGAATAAACTTAGGGGTACTTAATTGAGGATTGGTATGAAGTGAAGCTCAATAGTTTGTATAGTGTTAAATATGAGGTCGATCCGGCTTTCCTCTTAGATAATCGAGTTCGAACTGATATTACTGTCCTATCATGAAGATAACTTTATTTTACTTGAATTTCCATTGACCTTACAGTGAATACGGTGTTAGAATAAACGTATAGTTTCCTTTTGCGGTTTGAATCATATTTATTATCTCTATTATTCAACCCTCGCAATTCACGCATTCATGACGATACTTCATGATTTTCCAATAATCTAGATGCATCATAAACTGAACATACACTTTTTTTCGGTTGTGCAATAGAATTTTATTTTCTGAATGAACAAATTTTATTATAATAGCTCTGAAATTTTTTTTTTTAATCGAACATCGATTTTTTTCACATGTCTTTTTTTATTATCAATCACGTATATCAAAACAGAACCATGAAATATCAAACGGTTGCGTTACTACAGCCATTAAAATATTTCATTCAGTTCTCTGAAATAATTTGAATTCCACTGAATATAATTTAGCCAGTAGACAAACTCTATGAACTACGAACGACCGTTGCCTGACAACGAATAGTAATATCCTTAGAACAGTCTTAATTCCCTATTTAATACCTACGTCGTTTCGAGTCCCAACTTAGTTTTACTGAATTTTTTTTCAAAGTACATCTAGAATGTTTGGACATACCACTAATTTCATTATAGAGACATGTAAAATTGAATTTGTGTTCGATTTATGAAAAAAGATTTTCGCAGAAATTCTTAGACAATTGTGTTCATTCAGAAAATCAAATTAAATTTGTCAATTGAAAAACAAATCAGGAACATTGCAGGTTTTCCATCATTCTGTTATTTTTTTTCGGAGTTCGTGAACTTTTCTGAATAGATTACCCAAAAATACCGAGTTCGACCAAAAACCGTTACTTTGTATTATACATAACTGACCACACTCATTAAACCTGAAGTATGAAGAATGCAAGGAAAATTTCTTGGAGATAGGCTATTTAAACATTAGGTACCCACATGATTAAATGCATTCGGAGAATTTACACTCTGTAGAAAAAATAAACAATACACAACACGTAGGTATACAAGTTTTCGTCCTGAGATTAAATTTTTCGTAGACTGTTTCTGAAAGATGAAGTTGGATATTTTCCACACACACACATTAAAAAATTCTGATTGAATGATAGCACCTAATGGGTCGATTACATTGAGATACTTTACAAGCTGCTACTGAGCGAATTTAGTAGCTGATTGTGAATTCGCTCAGTGTAATCGTGTTCACAAGCCAACATCTGATTGTAAAAAAACTGCGACTTAAGTTAAAAGCTACTTTACACGCTGAATCGCTGGCGTTTTAGCTTATTGGCATGTGAACAAGCCGTGTGTGAACACAGTTGCTACTAAACAATCTGTGAGTTCTCATCTACGGTGGTTCCTAGTTCTTGAATTTGAAAACGTATTTGACATTTATCTTACATCCCCGACAACGATATAATCATAAACCTCACGAGGATCGCTAGATTGTTGGCTACTAAACGAGTAGACAGTTTTGTGTGTAATAATCACAATCTCACAAGCTAATTCACTCGCTTCTAAATTCGCTCAGTAGCAGCATGTAAAGTATCTCAATGTAATCGACCCATAAGATATTTGGCATTTGAATAAATATTTAAGCAGCCACCACGATGTGGAAATCATTCAATCATTCATTAATACCCTCCGTGTGGTCTACCTGGCACCAAAAATGTGTGTGAGTAAGCCGAAATCCGCTTCATTAATCCTTCATCAAACACTTTGCGAGTTCGTGTAGAGTTCACGATATATATTTATTCAAGCTTTCATGGAAGCCTCCTCTTTGAGGCAATTTCACCTCGAAATTATTTTCATCACGCAGAAGTTGAGCGCTCGCTAATATAACGTTTGTTGTTTTGAAGTCACACATGTGATTAAGGATAATAATTAATTGAAACTTGTAGTCTTCAAGTGCATGAAACAGTAGAGGAAGTTTCGGTCACGAAAATCAGAGTTGTGGTTTCGTTTCTATGTTTTCAGTATGAATAGATGGTGGCAGCACTGGAATAGGTCAACTGAAGATCTTTATCGTGGAATTTATGCAATTGAGCTTCTCCAAGTGAGGACATGAAACTATTTTTTACTAGCACGAGGATCAAGTTGGCTATCATAAAGATCTGATCACACTTTTAAAGGAGTTTTTTGAATAGGAGCGGGTCTGATTCTGAAATGGTAGAGGTACAACCAAATTCTGAAACAATCTGGCCGGTAAATGTTGTTTTTGCTATTAATGTACATTATTTGTACTTTTCTGGTTTGATGTCTCCGTTTGTCGACTACCGGACTACGAATATGTGCCGCTTTGTTCGAATTTCTTCGTTGACTCCTTTCATTTCTTGACTCTTGCCGTTGCCATTCTGAAACAGGTCTGTTTTCAAGATGGCATTGCTCTGTGAATGGGTAACGCGCCATATTATCACGTACATCTGCATTTTCCTGTTGGATTCGTTTGCCTGATCTAGGGATTGCAAACCGGTTTACCGATTTACCGGTTAACCGATTTACCGCCTTAAAAGTTCTTCAAATTACCGACGAAGAAATCGGCATCTTTTACCGGTAATTTCGGTAAAAAAATGCCATGCTGACAACATACAAATCGGCTATGCTGCATTTTCCATTAAAGAAAAGCTCGAATTAGCGATCAGATACAAAATTGAAATTAACAGTACCTTCCAATCAGAAGACATTAGGCTACCTTTAACAATGTTCAGCAGTGTGTGAAACCGAAATGCAATATTTTCGGAAAAAGGGCATTCAGAGGAAATACTTGAAAATGGTTATCGCAGCACTAATGACAACTCGGCCTACTAGTGTGGAGTCCGAAAGAGTCTTTTCTGCGGCAGAAACATTTTGCACTAAGATTAGGTCGCGGCTAAGTGATAACACCTCAGAGTAAGAAATAAACATAGAGATACCCCTACGCTTGAAAAGTACTGCCTTGTAATCAACCAAAAGCATAACAGTGAGATGGAAAGCATTTCACTGCCACACTGGGGTGACATAAACAATTGGTTGGATTTGCATTTCTCCTTTTCCTGAATATAACATTTTTGTAATTTTGCCCTAGCCTAGCTATAATTAACGGAATAGCCCTAAGCAACAATAAACTGCCACCAAATCATTGAAATAATTCAGTTTATCAATGTCAAATCGAAATGAAAATGTACACATCGCATCAAGAAACTCAACACTTACAGACAATGTTGCCAAACTGACAGAATTATCTATAACAGACGCAAGCCGTTAGTATCAGATTGGGAGAGCGGTAAAGCAATTATCCCAATACGGAATAAACATACGCACGATTTCGCAACGCCGGAAGTTTGTTCGCGTGTATAAACAGATTTCACTTGGTGCTAAAAAATGCGTGAAGGCAACTCTAGGTTAGGTTTCCTTTTCACTCTGAGGATAACAGTCTTGATAAACTGCGTTTTCTTAGGGCCTTTTTTATAAAAAAAAAAAAATCGAAAGATTAAGTAACAAACGACTGATATTTTTTTATTTTTTTTTATTTTATTATAGACTATTTCGAGTTTTAGTGTCATATTATTTTTTTTTAGTTTACCTAGAGTTTCACTTTCCTGTGTTCATATAGATTAAGAATTAAATAAAGTTTGTTGTTCATTTTGCGGGTTGATTCTTTATTTCGGGAAGAAAAAACCGGTAAATACCGGTAAATCGGTAATGTTTCAAATAATTTACCGAATTACCGGTAAATTAAAATTCGGTAAATTTGCAATCCCTTGCCTGATCTATCTCGCAAGACTCTAGAATGGTTTATTTTACGACTGAAATTTGTCCCTTTGCGTCGTGCAGGCATTTGACTGTACTTACTCATAAATCAATACAAAACTTCATTTACGATTGCTTCTATACTTTACTTTATCTACGGTTTAGTCAGTAGAAGCTTTAATTAAAATAGTTTTTTAAACCGTCAAAATTATTCAATTGACATTCATCGTAGTGCACTCTATTATGTCCGAAGATAATACATCATCGTTCCGAGGAAATAGGCACAGCCTAGAATCTTCCTTGCAGATTATTCATAATGGCGCTCACGGTGTGTCATGTAGCGCCATCCTAGGGTATTCAGTTATGGTGCACGTTCATTTTATTCAATTTGGGCAAGGAGAAATCAGTTTCCTTTTTTTATAATGCTAATAATTGACTGTGCTGCCCCACTATCGTCGTTTCCAATGCAGTAAGGCACAATGATTTCGTAACTCGACACTCGATACTCCGCACAAAATATAGTAACTTTTTATGGAGGCCCAGAGCTGTGCCGAAGCCTTGTGCTTAGTGCTCGTAAAAGCACTCGAAGCACTTTTGCTCGTAAGCACTGTGCTCGCGAGCACTTGATTGAACCATGCTTAGTGCTTGGTGCTTCGCGAATTTTTCGAAAGGGCTTAGGCTCGTATTCATAGTTCGCCTTGAGGGTGAGTGTGAGTTTTTATCGATCCCTTATGAATACTAGCCTTAAAAGTGACATCAACTGTCACTCATCCTCAAGTACGAACTATGATAATACGGACCTTAGTGCTTAGTAATTCGAAAAAGTGCTCCCAAGCACTTTCAGGAATTACCAAGCACTAAGCCCTTCATGGACTTGTTGAACATGGAAATTACAGACTTTCGCGTGCTTC
Organism: Propylea japonica; assembly: GCA_013421045.1. NCBI lineage: Eukaryota > Metazoa > Arthropoda > Insecta > Coleoptera > Coccinellidae > Propylea > Propylea japonica. Next base: position 46,719,421 of record CM024240.1, read on the forward strand.
AAATAGACAAAGAACTAAATATTATTTTCGTTTCACTTCAATAGATAAAATTTGTTCATATTTTCTTGCGTTACAAACACTGGTGTTAAAATCTCGCTGTATGTTATGGACTTTGTGGTTTTTACGTTTTCATTGTTTTGACAAGAAAAACAGATTGTTATGATGTAATGGCGGAATTTTTTCGGGAAAGCCCAATGGAGCAATGCGACCTTTTTTCAACATACGATTCAGGTGTCTTTTATCATGAGATCAAATAATTTATTGGTGAATATTTTAGTTACAGTTTAACCTAATGAGCCATATAGAGCTCAGAAAACCATAAGAAACATTTCCATATAATTTGTTGACAAGACGTCACTCTTTCTCTATAACTTTTTTTGGTATGTCGTTATGGTAACCTGTCTGTATATCCGGAATTTATCAAAAATAATTTTCGTCGTCGACCTAAAGATGATTTTGATATGTACAAATTGAATATAAATGTGTAAATGGTGTTCAGTGTGCTATTTCCATGAACAACCGAACATAAAGCATTCAGAAGCGATAAAGTAATGTCAGAACTCAACAGTAACATAGAAATATAGAATTTATATTATGTCAAATGTATGTCTTGTGAAAAATAAGAGTTTATTCTAATCAATAATTTATAAAACAATCATATTGATGTCGTCGGAAAAATCTTGTTATCAACCCAGTTTAATCTAGCGACTAATGATCTCGAACTATAACGCGTGAGCGGAGCGAACGCTTTAAATATTTGACCACTATCGCTTTCTCAAATAAGCTAGTTGATTAAATTCTATTAAACGACTCGCTGAAAAAAAACCTATTGTCAATTTCAATTATGTCCAGTTCAAACACGATAATACTAGAAAGAAAAAATCAAGACATCGAAATTCCAACTAAGAGATATTTGGATGGAAAATATAAGTTATTTTTGAAAAGTGCTTAGTGCTCGGTGCTCGTGTAAACGAATTACTTTCCAGAAGTGCTTAGTAATCGCGAGCATTCTTAAAAAAATAAGGCTTAGTGCTCGAGATTCCGGAGCACTTTCAATAGGGCTTAGTGCTTTGTGCTCGAAGCACTTTTTTCTTCAGTGCTCGGCACAGCTGAATTGGAGGCATCATCACTTGACACCTGGCTTCCTTTGGTTTGGCTTCATCACATATAGTTGATAGTTTAAAGAGGGGTTATACAGTTCACTGCGACCTTAAGGTCTATTGTACCCCCTTACAGAGCTGTTCTGGCCAAAAAAAGCCTTCACAGCTCGCCTTCCAGTTCCAGAGATCTAATGAAATCTAATAACTGTGAAGGCTTCAACGAGGCTAGTTCCTCACTCTTACAAGTTTCTCGTCCAAGGCATTCCTTCCTTTGGCTTCATCACATATGCCGCAAATTTGTATATTTATGTAGACAAACAACAAGAAATGTGTTTTGTCACCAAAAATGATTTTCCGAGCCAAATGAGGGTCTGCTTAAATGTTCCAAAACCCAGTTGGCAAACAAGCGGCGTTGTAGTCGGTCGTTAGCTTTGAGTTCTGAGTCAGTTCCAACTTGAAACTGCAATCAAATATCATCGATTTGCGGAACCGTATCACATAAATTTCGGCAGTTCTGAAAAGTCCACGAAATCAATTTCATAATTTTTCAATATTCATGTAAACAGTAATATTTATTTATTTATATATGTATACGTCTGTTCGGTCATAATAATACTCATCACTAGTGAATAAGAATCTATTCACTGCTGTCAGATGCTTCATGTATTTAGCTATAATACTAACTAACAAAAATGGTAGGTATAACTTTTTCAGTCGAGGGCAAAATATACTTTCACTATAATCAAGTTTTATTGAAAAATACACAATGGCAAGTTCATAAAAAAATGACTTATATGTCAACTTGATTATTTCCATAGGTACTTGTAATAGAAGGGCCATATAACGGCCGACCAATGTTGAAAACTTCAAGGCAAATATTCAGTAGGTACCTTCAACAGAAAAAACGAATATTGAAAGTCAAAGATTTTTATTTCATACAGCAACTTATTTATTTTAAATTTTTTTTATTTCTACTCAGTTTGACTTTTCCAAAGATGTATCACACTTTGTATTTTTACGTTTGATTCGATGGAGAAAACAATAAGAATTGCAATAGGTTACGATATTTTGTGTAAGCTTTATTTGGCTTTCTTTAATATGAGATGATTTATAAATTACATTACTTTTATAAATAGTTGTCTGTAATGATTACAGAACGCCATGGTGAAATCACAGATGAGTTCAATTCAGCCTTGCAATATTCTTGACTTATAATCGTCATCAATTAGAAAAATCTTGTTCAAGTTGAAATCGACCATGAAAATAATATTTGACCCGTACCTGGTATGGTACGTTTCCTGGTACGTATTTGGTAAAGTGGGTCAGTCAGACCTCAAACTTTTTCCACGAATTCTATGTATTAGCTTTTTTTAGATACGGTATGGATGTTTAGGTATTCCTGAGAGTACAGGGTGGGCATATTTCGATGTTTTAGCACTACAACTTTCAAACCAGAGGAGATAGACAAAATCTGATACCCACTTCTCGATCTCTTTTTCTGAGAAACTAACGAGAGTAGTAGTCATTTTTTGTTTTCGAGGGAATAAGCGAAAATTGGAAAAGTGGCAATATCGAAAAAAATTCATATCTCCGCTAATACTGATGATAGAGCTCTGAAATTAAAACATTATACAGGCACTTTTTTTACGTAGAATCCAGTGGCGTACTCGCCTTTTTTGCACCATTTCTAATTACGGAGCTATGACCCAAAGTTATCTTTTTTAAATGGAAATAATAGATTTTTGTGGCATTTTCTGAAAGCTTAATTTTTTCTGATTTCAAAAATATATAACATTGTATGATTTGTATCAATATGAGTATAGAAAATGGTCAAAAACCTATTTTCATCTGAGTCTCAATATTTTCTATGGTTTCAACTGTTGATGAGCACAGAAAAACTTAGCATCGTATAATTACCACAATATCTTTCCAGTATTCTTTTCATTTCTATGCTCTTTACTCAATTTCTCCAAGATGAACTGCTGTGAAACTTGATCCTCATTCTAAGTTATAACTAAGATGTCTAAAATAAGACATCTTAGTTATAACCTACTGACCTTTTATTGTAATCACTAAGTATTAGGTATTGAAAAATATTTTTCCTTATTACTTTTCTGATTGAATTGATAACTTCAATCATATCTATATATGCGTTATTTCATAATGCGATTTGAAATAGACTACTAAGCACTTGTGCGTATTCGTATTTATTCTGGAGTGCAATAAAAATATTCTCTTGCATCCATCTCATTATAACTAAGTATATCGATTGAAACGGAGGATCATGTGGATCTTTTTGTTATTTCCAAATCCATTTCAAGATATAAGTTTTTATGAAATATATCCATGTTCGAATTCTGGAGAAATTAGTTGAAAGCATAGAAATAATGAGATTGACGGAAGGAGACTGCTCTGTTATAGGGAGCTCCATTTTTCTGTGCTCGTCGACCATAGAAAATATTGAGACTCAGATGAAAATAGGTTTTTGATCATTTTCTATGCTCATATTGATACAAACCATACAATGTTATATATTCAGGAAAAAATAAGCTTAAAGAAAATGCCACAAAAATCTAGTATTTCCATTTAAAAAAACATAACTTTGAGTCATAGCTCCGTAATTAGAAATGTTACAAAAAAGGCGAGTACGCCACTGGATTCTACGTAAAAAAGTGCCTGTATAATGTTTTAATTTTAGAGCTCTATCATCAGTATTAGCGGAGATATGAATTTTTTTCGATATTGCCACTTTTCCAATTTTCGCTAATAATTCGAAAAAAAAAGAAGGTAGCCAAAAATGAATACTACTGTTGTTAGTTCTAAGAAAAAGAGATCGAGAAGTGGGTATCAGATTTTGTCCATCTCCTCTGGTTTAAAAGTTGTAGTGCTAAAACATCGAAATATGCCCACCCTGTACAGTGTGGATGATATGAATTGAGCACTCAAAAAATAATTATTTTATTCGAAATGAATGAATCCGGATGCGGAAAAAGCTGAATAAAGTGTCGATTTCACATAATTCGGAAAAATTCAAATGAAATGTGTTCTGAAAATTCTAAACATAAATACGAATTTAAATCTCAAGAAACAACTGAATATAACAACATTTCTGTGATATTTAATGAAAACACACAAGTGTCATACTAGAAAATGGAAAACGGCACATGTAACCAAGTCTTTTCGTCTTGATCGATGGGAACATTTTGCACATCTGAATCTCTTTTCTAATGTATTCAATCTAATCCTTTAGCTTCTGGTAATTGAAAGAATGTTCTGTTTCAGAATCTTAGAAAGATACTTATTATCTATTCTTCTTTTCATATGGGGGGAAACATTTTTCACATTTTTTTTCCACGTTTTGATATGACCATCCTTCAAACCGTGGATCATTCCATAGACTAACTAAACGGAGAATAGATGAGACACTAGTAAAACAAGCTTCAACGCCATCTTTTTTTGTACAACATTACTAATCCGTGGAAAAAGCTCAATGAAAAAGGAACCTGTATCGTAAAGCTTCCTCAAAAAGAATTCTGTAGTGCACCTTTTGAATAGGTAGGTACACCCATATACAAGAGGCAAAAAGTTTTTGAAATTCAATTTCCAAAAGGAAATCAGAAATGGATTCGTGCAAGTTATCGATGAGTGAGGAAATTTATTTTCATGAAAATAATACCTGCAACGATCAAATTCTGGATAGAATAAAAATTTATTAAGTGAAATCTCGTCCTGGATGAGCTCCTGGTGGAGTTAAGGAAGGCTGGGTTCGTTGTGGTGGCCTATGCGGACGACCTTGTTATATTAATCAGGGTAAGGTGATCAGTGTCATTGGGATCTGATGCAGAATGCTCTGCGACGGGTCGAACGATGGTGCTTGAAAAACGAGCTCTCGGTAAATCCTAGTAAGACAGAGATGGTTCTCTTTACTAGAAAGAGGGTGCCTAGCAACTTACGACTTCCCAGTCTGTTTGGAGTTGGGCTCACTCTATCCGAACAAGTTCGTTATCTCGGGGTGATATTGGACCGCAAACTTTTGTGGAACAAACACGTTGAGACTCAAACGAATAAAGCCAATGTAATATTCTGGTCCACTCGGAACGTGCTGGGTAATGGATGGGGCTTCAAACCGCACATTATGCACTGGTTGTATACTGCCGTGGTGAGGCCTATCCTGACCTATGCCTCTGTGGTGTGGTGGCCTTCTATGGAGAGGGCCGTCAACCAGAACATTATGACTAAATGCCAGAGGAAAGCTTGTTTAAGTATTACAGGCGCTCTGAGGTCTGCCCCTACAGCAGCGATGGAATGTCTGCTGGGTCTCCCTCCTTTGCACTTAGTTGTGAAGGAGGTGGCTATGAAGACAGCTCTAGGAATCTGGGAACGGGGACAATGGCGCGATGTAGGACTCTTCACTGGGCACGCGAGGGGCCTCAAAATGGTCAAGGATGCTCACGCTCCCCTCTCCAGAGAGGTGACCGCGCGGGCACTAGGTTCTGCTTCGACGAACCCTACAGGGTAATTGTTCCCGACAGAGACCTATGTCTTCATCAAACAGGCTTCTTAGTCCAGAAGGTCCCACCTGGTTCACTGATGGCTCTGTCACAGCAACAGGGTCTGGGGCCGGAATCGTGGGTCCTCACTTTAATCAGGCTATCCCTCTGGGGAAGGACTGTTCCATTGTGCAGGCTGAGCTATTTGCGGTTCTTGCATGCGCACTGGAAAACATTCGCAGGGGATACTCTGGCCAGCACATTTATATATGTTGCGACAGCCAGGGACTCTTGAAATCTCTATCTGATGTTAGAGTTGATTCTCTTCTGGTAGAAGAATGCAGGAAAGCTCTGCGTGGGCTGGGCTCTGATAACTTTTGAAAGTGATCTGGTGTCCGGCTCATGCGGATATACCTGGTAACGTCAAGGCAGATGAACTGGCTAGGCGGGGAGCCGGATTAGCATTTGTTGGTCCGGAGCCTTCGCTGCCAATCTGTCGCACATCTGTCAGAAGTTTCTTCAGGAACTGGCTGAACAGGGAATTTTCCTCGGAATGGAGCGCAGGGGTGGGCCTGAGGTGGTCGAGGATTCTCATTGAGAGACCGTCCTCGCGATCTGAGGTCAATAGACTTCTGCTGCTGGAGAGGAAAAACAACTCAGTCTGGTGACTGGTGCATTGACTGGTCACCTGTTTAACAAGCATTTGAAGAGAATGGATTGACGAGCTGCTCCCTATGCCGGTGGTGCAGGAGTACTGATGAAACGGTTGAGCATTTTTGTTCAACTGTGAAAACTTACTGAGTTAAGGTCAACACACCTAGGAAATCCACACACTTCTATTCCTATGGTGAGAGGGACCACTCCTGGCAGGCTCGCGACATTTCTGTCTTCGTGTCTGAGGAGCTGAGTCTCTGTAGAATGATGCGGGTGAACAATGGGCCACTAGGCCTCAGTTCGGCCGTAAGGCACCGCACAGAGAAGAAGTGAAATAGGTATCACCAATTGAAAATACAGATTTATTTCATAAATATCTAATCAAAAACTAATAATTGCATTGGAAACATTCTCAAAAACTAAAAAAACTACTGAATTCAATAATACAAAATATGAGTATTTACCGACTAAACTTATTCAATACATGAAAAACTTTTTTGAAACTATGAGTATCTTAATTCTTATAGTTAACAGAATATACATGTTAAATTTTATAATTACCTTTTGCATCTCGATTTTCACATCCAATAACACAGCACGTCTCCACTCCTGCAGGCATATCGAAATTTATTATATTTTCAAAAAGAACGTGTCAAACTACTCCTTGTGTCAGTTGACAATTCAAAGGTTTTTTGATAATAATGATTTTACATACTTACTATTTTCTCGATAGGATTTCCATGAATGAAACGACATCTAACTATCAAATTGAAAATAATTTTTTCGTGTATTAGTCTCCTTCTCCGACAGATGTCGCGGAGTAGTATACGAGTGGCTCATCTATTTTATTAGTTTGTCTATGGATCATTCGTTCGCATTCGCTTTCGTGCAAAACTTGATATCGCAACATCCAAAGCGACATGACTTCGATTACAGAATAATAACACTATTGGTCAGGTGGGGTCTAGTATACCCCAACCCAACAAAAATTTCCAGCAGAATCTTGCTGAATCGTAATATGAGTATATTCGTAACACTGAACTACGCAAGAAACATTAAATGAAAGGTACTGTAATGGATGGCATCATAAACTGAAAACTACTTGAACTATCTAGGAAAATAAAATCTTGGGGGTCTGGTATACCTCACCATACCAGTTACGGGTTAAGGAAGATTATCAAGAAAAATAATGTATTCACATGTTTTCATGGATTATCAATTATTATTGAAATCGCAATCGAGAATACTCAAAACATCGTGATCGATTAATATTACAATTCTTCATTTGATATTTCAATTGACGTTTTTTCCATCAAAAGTCATCAAAAGTAATTCAAAGCGTGATACTTCGTTGAAAAGGTAATTTTGAGTAGAATCAACAATTGAAAAAAACGTCCTGTTAGTCCAGTCAATTTGTGCTCAAAGAACCCCCAGCAGGAAAGTTCTGGGGTAGTTTTGATTTTTTCGATTTTATGTTTTTTGGGGTGCTGAATCCGAATCTGAGGTTTGCTAACAAAATTTCGTGAGGGAACATTGAAAAAAATACAAAAAAAGAGAAAAAATCTATTCTTGGCAGTTTCTGCTTATTAACTCGGAAACTATCAACTTTGAAAAACCTCTCAATACAAAATTATAGTACATAAAATTCCTACAATTGTACCATCACAGCTTGTTTTGCGACAACCCGTTCTGGTTCAAATAATAGTTGAAAATGAGGTATTTTTATGACTCAATAAATGAAAAAAACTTAAATTCTATGGTTCCGATGATGCGATTCTCTCGAAATTTGCATGAACATTCAGCATATCAGTCTCGATTCATAAAAAAAAATTCACTTGAATCAGATATATTGTTATGAAATATAAAGATTATTCTTTTCAATATTCCAATTGAATTTTCTATGGTTCTGCTCACACTATGGTCACACAATTTTGCATGAAGCTTATTATGACCATCTTGCATATTGCCGCAACATTTCATTTCGACTGGTTTCATTTTGTCTGATATATTGAGAAACAAACATTTTGAATGGCAATATTTGTTTCATAAAACACGGCCATTCTAAATTTTTGTTCCTCAATATCTCAGACGAAACGAAACCAATCGAAATGAAATGTTGCGGCCAAATGCAAGATGCTCATAATAAGCCTTATGCAAAATTGTATGACCATAGTGTGAACAGAACCATAGAAAATTCAATTGGAATATTGAAAAGAAGAATCTCATATTTCCATAACAAATGTCCGATTCGATTAAATACTGATATACTGAATGTTCATGCACAATTTCAAGAGGATCGCATCATCGGAACATAGAATTAATTTTTTTCATTTATTGAGTCATAGAAAATACCTCATTTTCAACTATTTTTTGAACCAGAACGGGTTGTCGTAAAACAAGCTGTGGTAGTACAATTTGTAGGAAGTTAGATGTACTTTCATTTGTATGGAAGATATTTTAGGAAAAGTTGATAGTGTCAGAGTTATATGCAAAAAACTGACCAAGAATGAGATTTTCATTCTTTTTTTGTATTTTTTTCTATGTTCGCCCAAGAAATTTTGTTAGCAACCTCAAATTCGGATTCAGCACCCAAAAAACATGAAAAATGAAAGAAATCTAAACTACCCGAAACTTTCCTGCTAAAAGCACAATTCGACTGGATTATGTATGAAGTGAAAAAATCAGTGTCACATTCGGTCCAACCTGAAATCACTTTCAATTGTCGTTTTTCTCAGATGAAGGTTCCTTAAACGAATTGCAAAAGCATAAAAACTTTCAAATTCTCACTGAGACATCGGTATAAGATTCTATGTATATTTCAAATAACCTCATTTTTTTATAACTGATTATTCGTTTTCATGTCAATGTCGTTTTTGCCATTCAACCCCTAAATGCGAAATATCTGATCGAATTGATCTGACGCTTGAATTTATAACACTATTCGAGTCATTATGGGGGTGATAGATTGTCTAGATAAGTGTTCATAAACATCGGAATGGAGCAGAGTTGCATGCATAGTTAGATTACAAATTCCACACTATGCTTGTGAGAATTGAATTGTGGGGGGCAAAGCTTACGCACTGGAATTAGGGGATTAAACTGGGGTTTGAATAGTGCATATTCCCACTATGAACTAGACCAGCTGGATCCCAGGGTTTGATGATATTGTTCGAATACGTTGGATTCTGTGTAGAGTTCATCGAAACTCATATTGTCTAAGTATTCAGATAATAAGGGAATTGTCAAATTGAATCAGCGGTTGTATTCAAATTAACATTTTATTTGTTTCTCATTTGTAAACGTCAGTTTCCAAAAACACAGTATTAATCAAGAAAGTTTATTTTATCAAGTCACTAACTTGAAAAACTGACAGTTAACTTGTAAAATTTTTACAAGTTAGTAGTATTTTCACATTGAGATTTGTCAAGTACTTGCTTCTAATTTCATTCATCCTTGTAATTTCAGAGTTCCTGGAACAAATGTATTTCTCAATAAACGTTCTCGAACTATTCGAAAACGATATTCGTACTTGTTTTATTCGTATCTATATGTTTTCCTTCTCAGAATTGCAAATATCCTAGAGGTTTCTTGACCTGTAAAACTCACTAACATTTTCACGTACTCGCTTCTAATTTCATTTATTCGTCTAATTTCATCGTTCCTGGACCAAATATTTTTAGTAATAAACGTTATAAAAGTATTTAAAACGATATTCATGCCTTGTTTCATTTGGATCTGGCCTTTTTCATCAGAAATGAGTAAATATTCTCGAAGGACTTCCCTCTCATAAGCCACTGACAGTTGTCCTAATTTTCCGATGTCATAAATACTCATAAATAATGCAACTTACGACATTTGCGACAATTTTGAGATTATTTTGGAATTTATCTAACCTTTTTACAAATGAGAAACAAATAAAATATAAAACAATACACGCAAGGTAACGGGTTTACTGGCTCAGGAGGTAACTGATTCGCCTGCGGCTCGTCAGTTATATCCTTCATTCGCCAGTAAAAACCTCTTACCTTGCTAGTAAGGTTATATACTATGTGTCAGTTGCAGGAACGTCCATTAAAATTTAAAGGTCCATTAAACTCTTAATCCTCCATTATAAAAAGAACTATGGAGGATTAAGGTTTATGGACCTTTAAATTTTAATGGACGTTCCTGCAACTGAGCATATATTGCGTTTTTTCTCCTTTTCTACGACGGCGTATTATTACCAAAGCGATTAAATAAAAATCTGATAATTGACGGTTTATGTCAACTGACAAACTTAATCTGTCAATTCATATTCATATTAGCAAAGATTTATTAGAGAAAGTTTTGAAATGCCCCTACACTCTAGTACTAAAATCTGACTACGGTTTGCGGTTAGTTGACAAATTCTGACACATAGATGGCGCTGAAAGGATACATTTTTCAATACAGAAAACTGTTATAATGGGCGCCAATGCGAATTAATTATTCCTACGTAATACATTGCATTTAGACGTCGGGCACAAAAAAATCCTGATCGATAAAACAAAGGTAGTGCTTTGCTTCGTGATCAGAATGTTTTTTCATCCCAACATTGTATGAAATGAATTGATATTATCGAAATGCGATATTGTATTGCTATAGTTTTATAAGAAATCATTACTCACAAAAAACAAAATAATGATATTGAATACAAATCAATAATTTCACCAAATCAATAAATCACCGAAAAATCAAAAAAAATTAAAAATAAACCACAATTTGAAGATGGAATGAAAAGTATTGGAAATTTCAACATAATAGTGCGTCTCCATTTGTTTTCATTTGATCTGTAGAAAAATTCTTTTACAGATGCTGAGATCAATATCTCTTCGTCCAGAAAATTGTATCCATTTGATAGCACTGAAATTAAAAAGTATCTAATGAGGAACATAGATACCCATGAGACGAGTTTCAATATCTACATTCCATCTTCTCCTGTTCAGGATTGGCCTTTTATTACTTTGCAGTTCATTAGGTACCATATTATGTGCTCCGTAAACCATTTTGAATTTCAAAAGATGCACACAAAAACAGTTAAACACAAACACAATACGAAACGTAACTAAAATGAAGAGGTAACCCACGTGCAATGTTTTCAAATGTCTTGTTTTGCTCAAAATGGCCGCTACAATCTTTGATTTCACTCATTCTCCTGAATTTTAGTACTAAATCCTGACACATAGATGGCGCTAACATCATCGTAGTCGTTCCGTTTCCTATCTTTCTTTCTTTAATCTTTGCATTTTTAATTGAAGCAGTGGTTGTTTTCAACTTAACATTTATCGTGTATATTCTTATGATTTTCAAATCATTTGCGCGAGTTTTCGTGATTCTACATTTCAATGTGAGTTCATTTTCTTAAGAATGATGCCTAAAAACTGTGTAATTTGTTGTTTAAAACATGATTGAATACAAACAGTAACATTTATAAGTCGAAGTTCGACATAAAAACCCCAAGACGTCCATTTCTGTACACCATAGAGACTTTAAGATCGGGATTTGAAAACGGCCTTTCCAAGACCTTCATTATGAACATTCTTTCGATTTTGGAAATAAGACGTCCGGAAACGTCCATTTTATGCATTTCGACGTTCAGACATCTTATGAACATTGGACGTCTTCTGAAAGCTCAGTGCAGTTAGGATATCAGTTCCTATGAACGCCTAGATTTTATCCGTTTTATCTCCCTACACACATTGCATATAAGCACTTAAATCAATATTTATTTAACTTTCTACAACAATACTTAGTGAATGCCGAAAATGAATTCTCCAAATACGAATTCTGAGGGTATGTTCTCAAACTTACTCTAAGAGTAGAGTAAGAGTATGGCGGCATTGTTTAAACAATGATGGCGGAGTATGACAAAGTAAATGCAGTTTGTTTGTCGTTCAGAAACTACTCTGACTAATGTCATTCGCGAGATATATGTTAGGTTAAGACGAACTTTATATAATCGGTTCCTTTCACCTTTTTACTAGCTTTTGGTTTATTGTAGACATTTAATATTAGTAGTGTTCTTTCGTACTGATTGAACTGATGGAACTTATTCCGCGATTAGAATAATCACTTGCAATCACTTTAGAGTTGTGGAAGGGGGAACTGATTGAAAACGAAAGAACGATCGCTTCAACTGATCTTTCTGATTGAAGTTATATAAATCACTTCGTTCAGTTCGAAAGAACATCACTATTATATATCACATCATTCAGGGCTCTTCAGAGATTGCTAATTATTCAATCAGTAGATTCTTAGATACCGTTTGTAACACCTTCACTCGCAACTGTATGACAGAATTTCAACGAATGTAAAAATAATAATATTCTTAATGAAAATATAATACATGCCTCATTTTCAAGTATCAAAGTGTTGATTCAGTAAGTTGAGAGAGATTATCCCGAAATTCTTGGTTTTTCATGTGAAATCTGAAATATTCAGCCAGAATGAATAATAACGATGAATATATTTTTAAAATTCGAACAACATTTTCACATTACAGTTTCAAGAGTTATGGATATAAGGTAAACCTTTATTTTTGAGTATTACGGGCATTACTGCCAATCCATAAAACTTCGAAATTTTCAGTTTACCGAAAGAAAATTGAGATATTTACTCGAAACGTTTAAAAATGAAAAAAAGCTTTAAACTCAAACCAGAAATATTTTTCTCGAATGAATGACATAGAATGCATAACGCTTTAAATTCAAATAACTGTCAGAGTACCGAAAACTCTGCAAAGAAGCAGGGTTCATGGAGCTTACTCAGAGAATTTTCTGAACGATGAACGATCGGAAGAACATACTGACAGGCTAAAGTGAGTTTCTGAATGCTTTGGCGTAAGCAAATGCTCGGAGTAAGTTTGTGGACGCAACTTTAGGTGTGTTAAAGCTGGTGACGATTTATCCACTAGGTACAGATTTTACATGAAACCAAATCGGATGCAATAGCACCTTATCTGTAATACGAAACACGAAAAAATGTAACATAAATGATAACTGATCAATTTTTGTGATCTAGTCATGAAGTTACGAGGACTGATCTTGTGTATGTGTACAGGTGAAAAACATCAATCCTGACAATTTTACCCAAGTGAATTACTGATTCTCGAATATTTACTCTAACTTTCAAACAATGTAGTGGAAACAATTTATTCGTTGAAAAAATTCCAAGAATCTAAGAAACGTAAGTCTTTCAAATATGATTTCCAACTTTGAAAGGAAAAGTTTTTGAAAATTCTCGTAAGATTCGATACGATTGGAATCATTTATTTTCCACAAATAAACAAAATTTTGAAGAGGGGCGCAGGGGCATTTTCAGCCAATTGGTTTCGGGATAGTTTCAAAAAAAGATAAAATTTAAATATAAATATAAAACATAAATTCTGGTTCCAAAGAAAAAAAAAATAATGACCGATTGCAATACGCTCCAAAAGATGCAAATCAAATTTCCACAGATCAAATAATTGCCAACATCGAAGCGAATATAACGAAAATTAAACCAAGGAAACCAAAACGAAATAAGAATAAACCTAAATAATACTTCAATTAAACATCACAATAAGTTAAAATGAAAAACTAATTTTAAAGGGAGGAAAAATATAACAGCATTCAATAAAACGAAAAAAATTTGCGATATAATCCACAGATTATAGTAACGAGGGCAGATAAAGGCAATTCAACTGTTATAACGAATAAATCTACCTACGAAACAAAGATTAGAGGACTACTAAATGATACGACAACATACAAACGCATAAAAAAATACCTGACAAATTTTTTACGAAAACATACTAACGAAATAATTAAAAGATGGGAAAAATACGGATTTATATCACCAACCCTTGCTAGATCTCTCATTATGCATAATAGTATTCCCCCCAAAATATATGGCTTACCAAAACTCCACAAGCCAAACATTCCACTCAAACCTATCATCTCTCACACGCAAACACCACTTTAATCTGTCCAAATATTTAGCATCATCTCTATCAAATATATAAACACAAAATCCATTGCACACAAAAAAATCTTTTGAACTAAAAAAGGAATTAGATACACTATACGTTCCGGATGATCAAAAGTTATTTTCTATAGATGCTGTTTCATTATATACAAATATCCCCACACAACTGGTGTCACAGATGCTGGAGGAAAAATGGCACCTCATAGAAGATATACAGATCTACCAAAAACAGAGTTCATAGAGGCAGTGCAACTAACATTGGGTACTTGCTACTTTCAATACGAAGACGAATTTCACCAACAAATAGACGGCGTAGCTATGGGTAGTCCGGTTGCTGGTGCGGTGGCCCAATTAGTGCTGGAATATCTTGAAGAAAAAGTTTTGCTAAATTAATCATATAGAATAACAATTTTCAAGAGGTATGTAGATGATTGTTTGATAATAACAACTAAAGATCAATTTGAGAAATTAATGGAAGATTTGAACAATTTTAACAATAAACTAAAGTTTACTCTAGAAACAGAACTACACAATGAAATCAACTTTTTGGATATGACCATCATTAGAGAAAGTAAAAAATAGAAACTAAAATGCTGAGCAAATCCATTAACTCAAACCGGATACTTGATTATAACTCAGCTCATAACACCAAACAAAAAAGCAATAGTAACCAATTACATAGATCGAGCAATAAAATTAACCTCACCACGCTATAGACCAGAGATACTAAATCAGATCACCTCCATACTGACACAAACAACTACCCCAAAAAATGATAAACAAAAACAATAAAACAGCGCACCTATAAATTTTACAACTCACTGAGTTTCCAAAATCCAAAATCCGAGCCAATAGTTACATACCCCTACCATACATCCCAACACTGTCTGAGAAAATAAAAAACATAATGAAACCATACCCCAACATAAAGATTGCACACAAACCATTCATACAATCAAACAGTTATTTTCAAAATTAAAAGCAAAAGTCGCAAAAAATCAAAAATCACATATCGTCTATGAGATCCCATGCAACCAATGTAACGGAGTGTACATAGGGCAAACGGAACAAAAATTAAACGACAGGATAAAAGGACACAAATATTCAAAAACCCAAACAGCCCTATACAAGCACACAGTAGAAAACAACCATACATTCAACTTCGAGGATACAAGGATATTTGATAGGGAAAAATAAAAAACCAGAGAATTTTTAGAATGATTTGCATAAAACGAAATCCCAACTCTATCAACGACAAAACAGATATAAATTGTCTAAACAAGATATATTCAACACTTATAAAGAAGACAGCAGAGAACAACAACAGAAAAAGAAAAAGAAGAGTGACAGTAACGCCGATATGAAAATTCAATGACTCAGCGCCATTTATATTATAAAATGAGGACACTTGTAACAGGTGCAGAAGAATTGGAAAATACTGAACAAGTCTCTATCTCAGGAAAAAAAATTTGTATATGTAACTATGTTTTTTAAGATTGTTTTAGATTGAAAAAGGGCCCGAACCCGAAACGTATCTTATATGTATTGACCTTTCATTGAATAAATTAGGTTATAGAAACATTCCGTACAATTATCAATTAATTCGACACAACAATAAATAGATATTCTTATAGTATATGCATAATGCATATTGGTATCATCGCAGTTTAGATTAGAGTATAAAAATATACAGCTCCATTTTCTATGTAAAGCTAAAAATAATATTGAAATTATGTTTTTCTTTACAGTCAGCATCAGTCAGTGTGATTTTAGACTCTAGCCAAAGTCAGGTCAGTTAACAGCATCTATCTCTGTAACCTTCTTCCTTCATTTATTATGACCAATCAAAAATGGCGTACCTATGACCTACGAAAGGGAAAAAACTGATGGGAATGAGATTGAGGGAAACCCTCAAAAGTTTCGAAAATCAACATAAGTACGCCATTAATGCCTGACAATTTCTGTGATTGTAACTGTTCATTGCTCTGCAAACTTCCTGTATTTAGGAGATGAATCTTTTGGAAGATGTTGTTACGTGCCTGCTCAGTGTTTAGATGTTTTCGTATAACATATCCTAACTCTGTTCTGTATACACGTTATCTTATGCATCCCAATCGATGTACATAATGAATCTAAAATATCTGTTCCTGTTCCCTTTCTTTGATAGTGAAGAATATATTCAAAGGATGGCCTTCTGATTCTTCTGAATTTACTTCTAAGTAGTTTATGATGCAGATGGCTCTGAGGATTGAGGATAACACTCAGCCCTCCAATATGAAAAAAAATATGATCATATATTTAGGATATGGCGATGGCGTATCTTCAGATTTAGATGAAATTAAATCAGATGATATATGTCAGAGGACTAAAAAGCGATTAATTACAAGAAGAAATATGTATATGAGCATTATATTAAATAATGTTTTCACATATACAGGGTGTTCACTAATCGGCTGTCAATATTTATGGGGGTGATTTTTGGGCCCATTTCAAGAAAAAAACTTCATATGAACATATGTACTAAACGTCTTACCTTTTGTACAAGGTATTACGATTTGCACAGAAAAAATGGCAGCTGAAGGATAATATCTTGGTAATATTGCAGTTTTTGAATGAATGGATAATGAAGGAAGATGATTTTGATGTTTGTTCAACAGAGAGATGCTGTAACAGTCCTATGTTCGATTGTTCTCGATTTTCATTATTTCGGAAGCATGCTCTACAACATGAGTTACTCTATAGGGTGTCTACTTTTAAAGTAAACAAACTTCGGGGAGTGATTATACAAGGGATTTGCAACAAAAAATGTTTATATAACAAATGGGCGAAATGTTGACGTTTATTCTTCAATTTAACATTTTTTTCACGAAAAATTTCGAGTTTTTTCTCTGAAATGATCATTTTTCAGTTTTCCTTGTAATCTCAACAAATTTGCCAATATATTTGAAAAGTAAAATAAATTTGCTACAAAATGAGAGAGTCTGTGTGCAGAAAACACTCTTATTACAGGCGTGGTAAGGAGAAGAATATCACGATTCTAAAGTTCACAAAATCGATGAAATATTGACAATTACGCACACGCTTTCTCTTCAGTTGAAATACCTCATTTAGTGTTCTTTCGAATGACATATCAACTTTGTGCTATCTCCTTATTCTCCGCTATAATATCATGGCTAACCTGATAACAACTAAAAAGTCTAAAAAGTCCGAATCTAAATTTTCTCTACGTTGAAGCTCTTCGTGATTGAATCTTAGTGTTATTTCATGGAAATCATCAATTCATCTGTTATCTGAAACTAGACTCACATTTTCACATCTAGTTGGTACCAGAATAACTCAGGAGAGTGGGGACCATAGGATTAAGGATTAATGTAGTCACTTTCACGAAATCAGGTGTAATTAGCTCATGAAACAACCTTGTATGGCAGAGAAAAAAATCCTCATGAAACTATTGTTTCTCATTTCCAACATGAGTTAACATGAGGTTGGCTGTCATGAGAGGAAAACTTTTCGGACCAGTTATACTTAGCGATAACTTTGATGCTGAAGAATTCATCTGAAAAATCCAAAGCAACTTGTCAGACATATTCGATGAAATGCACCTGTCTGACGGACAAAATGTCTGGAATTTCCATAAAATTACACTAAGATTTGATTACGAAGAGCTTCAACAACGAGAAAATTTAGGTTCGGAATTTTTAGACTTTTTCGTTGTTATCAGGTTACCAATGATATAAAGGATAATGAAAATTGATATGTCATTCGAAAGAACACTAAATGAGGTATTTTTCACTGAAGAGATAGCGTGTGAGTAATTATCAATATTTCATGGAAAAAACCATTGCAAAAATAGGACTGATTTTTTAAACTTCAGAATCGTGATATTCTTCTCCTTACCACGCCTGCAATGAGAAAACTTCAAATTTTTCGTGAAATCAAGAAATGTTAAATTGAAAAATAACCGTCAACAGTTCGACAATGTCTCATATGACATTTTTTTTTGTAAATCACTTGTATAATCAGCCCTCGAAGTTTGTCCACTTTAAAAGTAGACACCCTGTATATTATTTTTAAATGGCAGTTGCCGATATGAATATTTCATTATAGTGCTGATTATCCTTAGTCTAAATGGAAACTACATTGAATTTCATCTTGTATATAGTAGAAATTTTGTGTTTAGTGAGTGTTATGTTCAAAATTTTCTTGCTGGATTTATAATTGTAGATAAATATTCAGATTTGGTGTATTCACAAGAAAAATAACACTGTTAATTCTGCTGTATGTAAGCTGTATTACAGTTAATTCTTCAAAACTACGATATGGCTGGATCTATTAGTTTTGCCTCTGTTTTCTTTGCTCAGTAATGACAGTTTACAGTTTACTTTCCAATTAGCTCAAGTCTGATGAAGATACGTTCTCTGCAAGAGAAGGATATATTTTTTTTGTGACTTCTGAAATTCATTTGTGGAATTTATTTGTGGACGTTGCTCACAATATAAATTCATTCGGATATTGCAACGATGTAGAAGTCACAGATATTCCTAGTCGAATAAGGAAACGACCGAATAATAAATTGGTTATTTTTGATCGAGTGTAGCATTTCCTAATCAATGAATTCAAATATTCTTTAATGTATATCAAACACGAATTGTTTTAACATAGAACAGTTTTCAGTAAATTTCACTCAAAATTTTGTAGGTATATAGGTATATGAATGCAAAATCTCAGCACGATCGGAATTACAATATTCGAAGAATGAAATATGTTAAAAATCAATAGGTGAAAAAAATTAAATTCCATGGTACAGATGATGCAATCCTCTTGAAATTCTGCGAGAGCATTCAGTATATCAATATTTATTCACAAAATAAATTCCTTCTGAATCGGATATCTTGTTATCGAAATAAATTTATATATTTCAGTCGAAATTTCTATGGTTCTGTTAACAATATGTCCACACAATTTTAAATGAGGCACATAATAGGCATCTTGCAAGTGGTCGCAAAATTTAATTTCAATCGTTTTTATTTTGTCTGAGATATTGAGGAACAAAAATTTTGTATGGCCATATTTTATTTAGCACCCTTTACGATGTGGCTGGTTAACGAACTTAACCACTGCATTTGGAGAACCGAACACACTCTAAAAATCTTGTGTATTTAGTACAATCCTTCCGAAAGTTATCGTGTTTACGGCCGGAAGGACTGCTGGCCCAACGTACAGAATGGAATTTGACCATGGTTTCGTCATCAGGGAGTAGAAAATTATCGTTTTAAACCATTTTCGGCGCAAATTTCGGGAATTCCAAACATTTCGGCAAAACGAAATAGGACTCGTTTAAGTAGAACGAGCGCTCAAAAAAATTGAGTTGAGATTAATGTGGACGTTGAAAGCTCAATTTTCAAACCACATCTAGAGTATGTGCTTTTGCAAGTTTCAAATTTGCAATTACAAGGGATGCTTGTTTCAAAATACGCGAACGTATTCCATGAATTTTATTTCCATTTTCAAATAGAATAAAGCACGTTATAATCACTCATTCTCGTATTCTGAAGGTGTATTTGTCCCATGTATATTAGTTCCGCCTCTTCGTAACGTATATTTGCTCAAACCCTCATGGAATACAATGAGTTGGCAGAAACTTGTGTTACCTGAGGCATTCTACAGTAATATCCTGTTTCATGAACTGAAGTGAACAACTCCTTATGATATTCACCTACGCGAATTGTATGATGGTGAAGGTGAAGATTGGTGGTTCCTGAAAATCACGCCGTGACATCGAAGAGGGTTTATTAATGCATAAAACACATGAAAACCAGAATATTCAAGAAAAATAGTATATTATATTATAAGGATTATAAGTGCATATTTTTTAAATATAGACATTTTCAGTCTATGTAATATATACTATTTTTCTCAAACCAAGTCAAAATCAAAAATATACTTGGTTTTATTGATGAAAAATCGTAATAATCTATAATATAAAAATGAATCGCAAAATGTGTTGGTAAGCGCATAACTCAACAACGCCTGGACCAATTTGGTCAAATCTTTTTTTAAAATGTTCGTTGAAGTTCAAGGATGGTTTTTACGGCGAGAGAAAATTAGAATTATTGCTGGAAAAAACCCTAAAAATAGCCCTTCTTTTTCCCATCACAGAGTATGTTCATAGAAATGTTGGGTTGTTTTAGGGATGTTTTTGTTGATTTATGGTGGGTTTTACGAGAAGATTTGACCGAGCCCGAAGGGCGAGGCTTGAAGAGGAAGGACGGAAGTTTCTTTAGAGACGTCCGACGCCACGAAGCGGCGTCGGGAACATTTTTAAAAAAAATTTCGAAAACGGTCAATTCGTCGATTTTTTTCGAAAAAGCGTTCCCGTAGACTCCAATAAAGTCCGAAGGAATTGCCTCTCGAAGGTCGCTGTCGCTGTCGACCCGATGCGAATAACGTAGGGGGTGCCCACTCAAGAAATCGTTTCTCTAGACCGTCTGCAAGATATCGAAAAGAACGAAAGAAAATTGGAGAATTTTTTGACGTTTCTCAAAATCGATTTTTTTTCCGATGTCATTCACATCGGAAAATTAGACAACTGTCAGATCTATTAACGTGAGGGAAGTGCTCGAGAATATTGGTTCATTGTGAACGAAATGGGGCAGATCCAAATGAAAAAAGGTATGAATATCATTCAGTTTCCAGTGCGGCTTGCTTTTGCTATGACTATAAACAAGTCCCAGGGGCAATCATTAAGTGTTTGTGGTATTAATCTAGAAAACCCATGTTTCTCACATTATCCTGTGTTGGAAAACATCAGATTTGTTTATCTATGCGCCAGTTCATCAAACAAAAAACATCGTATACCACAAAGCACTACAATGATAATAATTATGAATAATAAAAAGAAGATAAAAAAACACTTGACAAGTTTCACAATTTTTATTAAAATATTCGTTGACACGCGTGTTTCGGGTTTTATCCCATTTTCAAAACAAAAGTTTTGAAAACAAAAGTTTTGAAACGCGTGTTTCGGGTTTTATCCCATTTTCAAAACTTTTGTTTTGAAAATGGGATAAAACCCGAAACACGCGTGTCAACGAATATTTTAATAAAAATTGTGAAACTTTGTCAAGTGTTTTTTTTATCTTCTTTTTATTATTCAATTTATCATGTTTCACCAAGGGTTATGTGAGGAATCAATTTCGAATAATAATTATGATTCACATGATTAACAATAAAGCGATTACTTACTTTTAAATCCTTATATATGTACAAATCTTTTGACAGGACGAAGTCTGTCGGGTCAGCTAGTTTGATAATAAATTTGAACACCTATACTGATTATAACATCGAAAGCAAGTCGGTAGTCAGGAATATCTGTTATTGTTGGTGATTATTGGTTGTCAAGTAGACGTCAACAATTACTTTTACTCCTAGGATTAAAACAAGCGTTTTTAATCCTATAGGATTGAAAGTGTTGCTAAGTAACGAGCAAAATTTTGTACGGTAAGGGAATTTATGGCCTTTGCCCTTGAAAATAATACAAAAATGTCTACATTTTTTGATAGTTGGAGAAAAAAGAATATATAATAAGAAATGGTGTTTATTGAATAAGGTTCTAAAAATGTCTGGGGAATAAAATATTTATAAGAAAATACGGGATGTACCCACTTCCCGGATACCCCTCGGCCTAGTCCGGAAAGTACGTACTTCACTTTCAGAAGCGAAAAGAAAAATAAAACAAAAATTTTCTAGTACCTTCAGGCAATTGACACGTGAATTTTTCAAACGTTGTTGTTTCTGTTTTTAAGTTGGGAGAAAGAGATTCTGAAAATTGATTGTAGTGTATACCTAGTAATTCTTCAGTATTATGTGCAAATGTTAACATTATCCATCAGTGGTGAAAACAGAATTATTGTAGAAGTTACAAGCGCTAAAATTATTTCACTGGCATTTCAATGATAATAAATTCAATTTTTAAGGTTAATTCACCATGAAAATGCTGAAAAGAAAAAACCTTTCATCGGCCTTCAATAATGTTAAGGCTATCCCCTTCGAAAGCCGATTACAACAAAAAACTCCGATGAAGTACTTTTTTTTCTCTTACTTTTGTAGCTAAAGAGTTCGCTTAGCTTCCAAATTCAGCTAAAAGCTAAAAAACTCCTTTTCTATTCCTAAATCGAAAATGTATGTTTCAGTGCATCCTACTTAAAACTGATGTTCTAGCTTTCAAGCCTTTTTGAGTAACTTGAAGTTATATAAGGAAACTGAATATTTTCTTTAATGAAACAATATTCAGTAGGATCATGTTGAAAAAATAAAAACGGCTAAACATTTACTGCATAAAATTATGTGAGTTTTTCAAACCGGGCTGGCAAAGTACAATAAAAAAATTTAAAAAAGCCCTGAGCAGGAGCTTTTGAGCACTCGTTCATTGGTGGAGCAATAAGATAATTACCTCAAAATTTATTATGGGTCTTGGGATTTATTCCAAATATATAAATGCAGCATCTCAGCACAATCGGAATTATTTTCTGGAAATTATTCAAAAAATTAAATTAGGTGAACAAAAATAATTTAAAAAAATATATTCTATGGTTTTGATGATGCAATTCTCTTGAAAACTCAGATAAAATATCACTAAAACAGTCCTCATTCACAAAATAAATTTCACTCGAATCGGATATCTTTTTATGGAAATATGAAGTTTTTTCTTTTCAATATTTCAATCAAATTTTCTATGGTTCTGTTTACACTATGGCCACGAAATTTTGTATGAGGCTTATTATGAGCATCTTGCATGAGGATGCTACATTTTATTTCTATTGGTTTCGTTTTGTTTGAGTTATTGAGGAACAAAGATTTGGAATACCATATTTTATTGAACGCCCTGTACGATTTGGCTGGTTAACGAACTGAACCGAGATATTTGTGAACCGAACTAACCCTGAAAATCTCAAGTCTCTAGGACAATCCCTTCGAAAGTTATCGTGCTAATGGGCGGCCGTACAGAGGGCCCCATGGACAGAATTGAGTTTGACGGACATTTGGGCCAATCGATATAGCACTCGCTTAAGTAGAACGAGCGCTCAAAAACACTAAAAAAATCTTAACTCTAGAACTACGAAAAATCTCATTACATACATGGCATATTAAGAAGAAATTTATTGACGTCAATCTCCCGGACACCCTGTATAGTAGAACGAAAAACTACAAACAAAAAGATGGGAGAAGAAAATAAAAGCTATTCCACACAAATTTCTGTTTCCAGCCTTGAAAAAGACCAGAAATAAGGGTCTAAACATCGGCATCTCATCAAGGATTTTTATTTCCCCAGTCCTCTCGGCCACTACATATTTGAATATTCCATACCATTCTGTTGGGGTTCGATACAATGAATCCCAACTGCTTTTTACCTATTTTAATGAATATGAGGTAAGCGTAATGGCTAAAAAAAAGAAAATGTTTATACGTATTCCTCTTCCTTCAACTCAAAACCTTATACTTCTACCTTTCATTTACAAGGATATAATTAACTTCGATCAACAAACCACCATTCGGTTAATTTCAATTCCTAATCCAATAAACGCTCAGAATACCGAATAAAACGCTCTCAGATCAACAGCTTGAAAAAACTTCTATCCAGCTGGTGGTTGCGAATGCAAAACATCCACAGTCCCGTGATAAGCTCAACTACAAAGTGTATCTATCCCGTGGGACTATAAAACCGCAGTCAGGATAATAGCTAGAACACTAATTTGAACAACGACCGAGACCTGAATTCGCTAATTACATAGTGCGGTCAACATTAATTAGTCCACGTGTTTTTAATCGCATGACCATGCTAAATAACCCAGAGTTTACTCTATTCTGGCAATTTGTCCTTATAGCGAATGCGCTCGTAATATACAAGATAACGAGGAAGTTCCAATGAAGTAATTATACACAAAATTATTCATTAGATGATCGAATGAGAGAAAACGAAGTCCACTATTATGAAATTATCAACCAAAAATGGAATATCGCCATACGTTATTTCACAGTGCATCTTGTGAAAAGTTACCAATATAGTGTCTACTTTTAAAGTGGACAAACTTTTAAGGGTGATTATACAAGTGATTTGCAACACAAAATGTCATATAACAAATGGTCGAAATGTTGACGGTTATTTTTCAATTTAACATTTCTTAATTTCACGAAATATTTCGAGTTTTTTCTCTAAAATGATCATTATTCAGTTTTCCTTATAGTATCATCAAATTTGACGACATATTCGGAAACGGCAATAAATCTGCTACAAGAAGAGAAAGTAGGTATGCAGGAAACACTCCTATTGCAGGCGTGGTAAGAAGAAAAATATCACGATTCTTAAGTTAACAAAATCGGTCGGTTTTTTCCAATGGTTTTTTCGAAGAAAAATTATTAATTATGCACACGTTTTTTTTTCAGTAAAATTTGTGTTAGCTGCAAATTGCGCCCTAATATCATGGCTATCACGATAACAACGATGAAGTCTAAAAATTTCGGACCTAAATGTGCTTTAAATTTTCCTTTTCCGTGTCTGAAAGCGAATTAGATTAGATATACTTTCTCTTTCAACGTATTATAGACATAAACATCCAAAGGCGTGAGATCAGGGCTCTTCGGTGGCCATCTAACCGTATCTTCCAATCCATTGTTTCGCAATATATTCATTTTTTTCCACTCCTGAAACCTTCATACTCTTTACTACAGGCAGCTTTAGATTTGGCCGGAATCAAAAATTCACTGGCTTTCGCCGCTAGTTTCGACGTAGTTCGACATCATTTCAATAATTTTATTTCTGACAAGACGTCAAAATAAAACCAGTCTACCATGATACTCACCAACACCCATTGCCCATTGCAACGTTAAAAATCCAATTAATTCAAAAATTTACAGTCTCTTATTAATTTAGCATTTTAAGAACGATATTGTTTTGATCAGAAAAAAACTATTGATTACATGAGAAATATGAATACATTTCCCACATTTCCCGTCAAAATAAAACCATTCAACCATGATTCTCACAACACAGCCCATAGCAAGGTGAAAAACCTTATTAATTCAAAAATTTACAATCTAATACCTTTTAATTTTTCCATTTATAGAACAATATGGTTTCAATCAGATACAAGTATATTATATTATAAGGATTAAAAGTGCATATTTTTTACGAGCAATATTTGCAGTTGCGAGGCGCAGCCGAGCGAATGCAGAATTGCGAGTTAAAATAGGCACTTTCAATCCGAATAATATATACTATTTTTTCTCCAACCAGTCAAAATTACAATAAAATTGGTTTCAGAGAAAAATCGTTCAGAATTTGGTTATGAATTTGAACACAGAATCATGACAGTGATTGTCAAGTAGACTTCAAATGCATTTACTTTTAATCCAAGGATTAAAAGTAGCGTTTTTAATCCTAGGATTAAAAGTGTTGCTAAGCAACAAGCAATTTTTTGAACGGTAAGGGAATTTATGACTTTTGCACCTGAAAATGGTACAAAAAGTCAACATTTTTTGATGGTTGGAGAAATAAACTATTGATTACAACACACGAAAAATATGAATACACTTGTTGTCCTAGTTAAATTCCGAGGGTGAAGCCCGAGGATGTAACCGAGGGATGTAACCGAGGAAGTGTATTCATATTTCTCTAGTTGTACTAATAACTATAATTTTCTTCGGCATTTCGGTATTTCTATATTGAAATGATTGATTTATCTATTCAACTGAATCTTGTGGTTTTAATTTCATTGCTAACGACATAAATGATCATTATGCAAGAACGACATTGGGGAAAACATAGGTTGATTTAATTCATCGTCAAGTATATTTTTATTCATTTTCCTCTTCCATAACACCCCTCGGCCTGTAGAAATCACTGGTGGCGTGCTGTCTTCGGTAGTTCTCTTGAAGATCGTAAATCTGTCGACATGGCCGACCGTAGACCATACTGGACAATACCGGTACTGGTTTATCCTTCTCCTGAAATGATAAATTATTAGTATCATCATGATGATATCGCAGCGTTATTAACGGGAAAATCTGTGAAATTATAGATTTGATTATTTTGTCATTCAATATAGGTACCGGGTTTTTCACTATAATTTGACCCCCCCCCTTTAACTTTGTTACTAAAGGAGATACTTACAAAAAAATGTTTCGTATAAAATTTTCACGGAATCAACCGAGGTTTTTTGATATGAGTCCAGAAACTGAAATATATATAGGGTGGCCAATATATGATGGCACTTCATTTTTTCAAATGGAACACCCTGTATATTTTCCATGTTTGGCTAGCTCTTTTTCTCCTGATTTCGAATATGTACATATGTTGGTCCTATCTCTTTTATTCTGAAAACCAGAGTTTCAAATTTTAAGAACCACCTGCCAAGATCTGTAATAATTTTACAAGTGGCAGAGTGCGTTTACTGAAATGCTCATTTTTGGAGTTATAGTAACGTCAATGGGAAGATATACAGGGTGAACAACATTGAATACAACTAATTTTTCAAATGGGACACCCTGTCCTGTATATTCTTCCTTTTTTTGAAAGGCTATTTCCTCCTGATCTCGAATATAAATGCGTATGTGGATGTGTCTCTTCAATTTTCAGAGTTTCAAAGTTTTGAAATGATGACACCGAATAAAAAAATATTTGAAATACCTACGAAATTCTTTATATACAAACAATCTATTTAAAAGGATTTTTTTAAATAAATACTTAACAATCACTTAACCAATGCAAAATGATAAACTATGGTAGTATGGTAAGAATAATATCAACTAAAGAAATTGCCCAAAATGACCCCTTCATTCAATACACATAGTTCATATAGTTGTCTCAAGTTGTTTAGACTATTTTTGATAGCATTTTTATGGCTCTGATTCAAGTCAGAAATTAAAGCTTCAAAATTTGTTTCTAAGTGCTGATTCACAATGGACGTAACCATAACGAACACGTAAACGTACTTTGTCCGTAAACGTAATGGTGTTCACAATGGACTTTGGGCGCAGTAGCAAATTATAGACGTTTTTGTAGAGTAAGAAATGTTCTTACTAATATAATAAGTGTTCTATGAATTTTTTGACAATTGATTATTGTGAAGTGTTGTCATTAATTAAAAATGTAAAAGTATTAAGTCTGTTTTTATTGAGACATGTTTGAAAAAAAGAAAAGAAATTGAAGAGCAAAATTCTAAAAAGAGAAAAACGACGTGTGAGTCTCAAAGACAAAATATATTATAAGTTGGTTTGACTCACAGAATGTGAACAATTTCTATAATTTACGTTAGAATTACGGACTACCATAAGCTCAACGTAAACGTAAAAATTACAGAGCCTATTGTGAACAGTTCCATATGATTTGCATTGGTTCAACTTTGCGTTTTTCGTTCACGTTACGGGAGTTTTATGGTTACGTCCATTGTGAATCCAGTATCATCATTTCAATATTATCATTATTCTTTGTGCGTTGACGGGATTTGTTCCGAATTATGGGTTTATATTGGTTGATTTTATATCATTAATATTATTCTCATTATTGCTGAAGTGAATTTTTTTCTCCAGGAACTGCTATAAAAACGTGTCCAACGGTGTTAAATCGGGACTATTTGGTGGCCATAAAATGGGTGCGCTATTACCAATCCAAAGATCAAATTGGCCACTTAAATATTAACGAACTTCCAAAACCCTATGCCAGATGGTTATTGAAATTTGAAACTCTGTGGTGCTCGGAATAATAAAGATAGACCAACATATGTTACATATTCGAAATAAGAGGAAAAAGAGCTAGCCAAATATGCAAAAATATACAGGGTGTTCCATTTGAAAAAATGAAGTTGTCATGAATATGTTGGCCACCCTGTATATATTTCAGTTTCTGGACTCATATCAAAAAACCTCAGTTGATTTCGTGAAACTTTTATACGAAACATTTTTTGTATCTCCTTCAGTAACAAAGTTAAAGGGGGGGTCAAATTATAGTGAAAAACCCGGTACCTATAGTGCGCCTCAAAATTATGGAACAAATTCATTTTCTCAGAGGAAAATGAAACAAATCAAATTTTGTTTCCTTTTACCAAATTTTATGCATTAGTACGTTACCTTCAATTTATCAATATTAATTCATAAAATACTTGTCACTCGACTCGAATATCTTGTTATGGAAATATAAAAATCTACTATACACTATAGCCACAAAATTTTGCATGAGGCATTCTGCATCTTTGATGTGGCCATAAAAATAAATATTTTGGTATCGTTTCGTCTGTAATATCATTGTTTAAGGAGAAGAGCCTATCTATCCTCAACGTGTAAGTGTTTAGTGCAGTTTATGATCTGGCGCAGTCTTTGGGACCTTACCGAATTACTTGACTTGACGCTATCGAGAGATGATTCACGATTTTTTGATGACCGGATTTAATTGTATTGATCTGAACTAGGTTTACTTCAACAAGACAGCGCTACGTGCCAACAACCAACTAAACCTTTCATAGAGCTTTCACGGAAAAAGCTTCGTGAAAGAGGACTCCGCCAACAGCCCAGTGTCGATTCAATACCTCAAAGACGGAATTCGTGAGGCTATCGAGTACATAGAGCAGCCACTTTACGATTATTAATGGAAATTTTCATTAAAAAGATATTGTCCTGTGAGCGTGGTCGTTGTGGTCATTTGCATGATGTTATTTTCCATTATAAATTAACGCATGAAATGAACATCCGATCATTTATTTCAACAACTGTCATTTTTCTTGGCATATCAAAATACAAACACTTTTGAGTTGAAAACCCTGTATATGCACAGCTAAGTAATTTTAAGCTCATAAGCGCTTGTTCATACTGGGAAAATTCATACCTGAATATCATAGAAGCTGTTGGTTTCATTCCATTTCTTTATGAATTCTACTTCTCTTTTCAAATCCTGAACGTTCTTTGAAAAATACAAGTTTTGAAATGTTCCTTTTGGGATATATCGTAAATACGATGGATTCAAAGACTTGAAAATTTTCATTACGTGGCTTTAATTATTGATACCCCAATTATGTCATTCATTTATTTAAATTCAAGAGACTACCTAGGTACAGACAGGTCGATAGGATGCCCAAATATCTTTAGCATGAATATATCAGAGTATAAAAAATTTCTCAAATCATTAACTCCTTTTAATTAAATAATATTTCTTTTCTACTGAGTTAAAAATGCCTTTTCGCTATATCACGCCAAAATCGTAAATAATTCTCAAATCCCAATCCTAATATAATCAAATTTTTATTACTCTGGACCCTCGGATATTACATACAGGCATACAAGGGAGAAGTTGTGGAGCAAGATGAAACTACTTTTTGTAAGACACGTTGACGCGAAGAAAAATTGCATGCCACTAGAGACATTTGTTGTTCACCGTACGCAAAAAAATACTCGTATATTCAACCTTGTATATGGGCAACCCATCATGTTGGGCCTCTTCCGGGGTGGCGCCCTATAGCGATATTGCTCAATATCCTCCATTAAAAATTGAACCGGAGTAACCAACTATCTTTTCCTCAAACAATTGTGATATTGAGGATCAAAATTTTGAAAGGCCATATTTTATGGAACACCCTGTACGATTTGGCTGGTTAAAGAACTTAACCGAGGCATTTGGGAACCGAAAATTTCAAGTCTCTAGAACAAACTTTTCGAAAGTTATCCTGCGGCCGAACAGACGGCCTCACGGAAAGAATTGAACTTGACCACGGATTTGCCATCAGCGAATCGAACCATTTCGTTTGAGACCATTTTTTTCAGCTCAAAATACGAAAATTCAAGACCTTTGGGAAAAACAAAAGAGCGCTCGTTGAAGTAGAACTAGGGCTCAGAAAGCGCATAATCAAAAATTGACGGGTCTCAGCGATTTTCCACACTTTCCGTCACACCACCCTCACCCTTTTTGAGGACATGAGAAGGTATTAGTTACAATTTTTTTTGGACCAAAAATAGTGTTTTAATACAAAAAAAAGCTCAATTTTCTCTCTCTTTATAGTAATATACGAAAAAAAGGCTGACATCATTCATCCTTCGCATACACATATCATTTACGAAAGAATTTTCAATATCTCAATTCCCACCCTGAAAACAACTCACACGTAACAAACCGGAGCAAATGGCACCGCCCTGTGATGAAACCCCAGGTAAAAGGAAACGATTTTTCCTCTTCACTCCACTCTGCCCGAAAAGCGGAAGAGGAAGGTGAAGCGATCGTCGCTCCCCTAGCGGTACAAAGCTGAACGTCACCGGCAAATTCGGCAGTAAGGACCTTAAATTATTATTTTAAAACAAACACTAGTTTCGCATTAATGTCAGTAAGCGATATATAAATGAAATGGGTCGGTTCCAGCCTCGAGTACCGCGGAAATCTGCATGAATACAACTCTTTAAAGGGGTCTACAGACGATCAACCTAGTTGAAGACTAAGTTGTAAACACGGCATGTTGACGACCAAGTTGAACGTCTGTAGGCTGGTTGGTGGTTGATATTCCAGGTTGAAGACTAAGTTATGCGAGATCAAATCGGTTTGATATTTGGTGGCGGAGCCCGATGTTGACGACTATTTTGGAGCGTCTGTATGGTAGTCATCAACTAGGTTGACACAACACAGTTGGAATTCTACCTGTAGAGTGAACATCTCATAGCGTATTCAAAATCCGTCGTAAATATTCGAGGAAAGGTAGTAATTTAACTAGAAAATATGAACAAATCCAAACATTCAAGTTGGGTAGATTTCTTTGATTGGGTGAAAGCTTCCTGAATTATGGAGAGTAAAATCCGAGAGATATAGAAAAACCTTAAGCAGATGCTTTGAGCGAACATTCATTGGTGGAGAAATAATGCTATTACCTCAAAATTTTGTATAGTACTTGAGATTCATGCTTAGTAAATGAATGCAAAATCTCAGGATGATCAGACTTATATTATGGAAATTATTAAAAAATGAAATATGTAAAAATCAATAATTAAAAAAAAATTGCTTCAGATGATGCGATTCTTGGATATCTTGTTATGACATATAATGATTCTTTCTTTCAATATTTCGCATGGGGCTTACTGTGAGCATTTTGCATGTGGTCGAGAAATATCTATTCCGATTGGTTTCGTTTTGTCTGAAATATTAAGGAACAAAAATTCGGAATGGTCATATTTTATGGGACACCTTGTATGTTTTGGCTGATTAACGAACTTAATTGTGGCATTTGGAAACCAAACTCGCCCTGAAAATCTCAAGTCTCAAGGACAATTCCTTAGAAAGTTATCGTGTTTATGGCCGGCCGGATTGAATTTGACCACGGATTCGTCGTCAGGGAACAGAACCCTATCGTTGGAGACCAATTTCGGCCCAAAATTCGAAAAGTTCTTTCATTAAACCGAAATGGGAAAAATGAGACCGATTGTGGTACCGATCCTTGGTCCAAATTCTTTCATTCAAGAACTGTGCTGCACCACATTGTCGCATATATCGTTTATAATAACATATAACGAAAGATCTCTCTCCATGTTTTCGATAATTTCTCCTAATCAGCCGACTAGTTCACTCGACGAGGAAACCACCGCTGAAATGATGTTTCAACTTGGTTGACAACCGCTATTTTCACTTTCATTTGGTTTACAACCTAGTTGACAACCTGTCTTCAACTAAGTTGATCGTCTGTAGGCCGCTTTAGTTGAATATTCCCATGCGAGAACGTAGTGGAACTCGAGGTTGGATGGAGCGCTGTTGCCAGTGGAATTGAAAACAGCCCTGTTAGATTCATTTTTCGAAGGAAACATAGCGTCAGGTGCTTTTCAGTTTTTTTGGTTGTCAACATCAACAACTGCCGGTGTAAAATATATTCATCATCACAGTGTCAATTGAACACTGCACCTATGGTGTTAAATAGACACGAAAAAGGGTGTTATTTTGTTGTCGAATATCGTGTCGATTTTCTACTGTGTAAAGAGTTTTGTTAGCCTTGGTACATGGCAGAGCTGTGCCGAAGTCTTGTGCTTAGTGCTCGTGAAAGCACTCGAAGCACTTCTGTGCTCGTAAGCACAGTGACTGCGAGCACTAGAGTGAACCAGTGTTTAAAGGGCTTAGTGCTTAGTAATTCGAAAAATTGCTCCTAAGCCCCGCAGTGCTCCCGAGCACTTTCAGAAATTACCAAGCACTAAGCCCTTTATGGACTTGTCGGAACATGAAAATGACAGCCTGATAGGAATAGACTAAGTTGTTAAGTTTTTTTCTTCATTATAACTCTGGTGTTAAAAAAAACGATCTCGCTGTATAATTAGGGAATGGAACAAGTCTTTGTGTTTCCATTATATTGACATGTAGAACAAATTGTTATGTTGTATGGAGAAATTTTTTTGGGAAATCCTATGGAGCAATAAGAACTTTTTTGATATACTTTGCAAGTTTCTATAATCATGCTTTCAAGTTATTTATTGGCGAATATTCAAGTTACAGTCTGTTCACTTAATGAATGACATAAAGAGCTCAGAAAACGTTTTTTCATTGCAGACAGCATTTTTTAGCTTTGTCCAAAAAAAATTTGATCCTACTTGTTGCCAAGACGTCATTGTCTTTCTAAAACTTTTCGATTTTTTTTTTCTGTTTCGAGATCACATGCTATTCTTCCAATTTTTTTATATGACGTCATGGTAACTTTATGTTTGTTTGTGAACGACAATGTTGGACTTGCTAAGGAAAACCATTGTCAATTTCGATAACGCCCAGTTCAAAACCGATAACACTCGAAAGAAAACATCAAGACATCAAAATCAAAATTTCAAATTAAGAGACATTTGATGGAAATACAAAGGTTCATTTTGAATAGTGCTTAGTGCTCGGTGCTCGTGTAAACAAAATACTTTACAAAAGTGCTCAGTATTTGCGAGCATTCCTCGAAAAATAAGGGCTTACTGCTCGAGATTCCGGAGCACTTTTCAATAGGGCTTAGTGCTTTGTGCTCGAATCACTTTTCTGCAGTGCTCGGCACAGCTCTGGTACATGGTACTAAAAAATGACATTAATTTGCCTCTAATAAACAGCGCCTGGAATTGTTGAAATTATGCAAATGTAACATGTACTCATGTAGCAAAAGCTTACTTTGGTCGACAATTTATAAGAAACTTCTATAACAATTAGTTCTGGGCTATTCTGAAAAATCCTCATAGAATCTTTGACGCTCATTTACAGCATCTGTTTTCAGTGTATGTATGGCTTGGGATAATTTTATTGATCATTTATTCGGTCCATCAGGGACGGGCCGAAGCAAAACTTTTGGGGGGGGACAAAGTTACTCAAATGTGCTAACTGTGCATTGAAGCCTTGGAAAAAAGATGGTGAAAAGGGGTGGTATTTGGGTTTGTAATTCAATATTTTTTCCATTGAAAATAATTGAAAATTCCGAGGTGATATTCTATACATTACCACATCGACACACTCTTCGTCTTCAGGATTACACGGCATCTGTTATTATTTGTGTATGATGTGCTCATATCTGCAAAATTTAATGAAAATCGAATTATCACCCGATTTTTTAAAAAATATACTCATAATTATTGAAGATTTTGAAAAAATTATTATGGTTCTTTCGATACTAATAATAGTGAAAGAGCTTTTGACTCTTACGATGATTACAACAGAAATCCATTCAGAGATGTATGTCATCGCCATGGAACATTGTCATTGTAAGTTTTCGATTTATTATAAGTTTGGATATGTGTTCTGCTAACGAATTGTTTTTTTTAAATCGTAAAATTATTCCATTCACATGAAATTTAGCAGACATGAGCACCTCATGAAATCGCATTCAAATTCTGAATCATATCGACCGGATAAGCAGTTATTGAAGACCATAAATGAGATATTGAGGTTCCATTCCTTTCCTTAAAATTTGATCTTTCAAACTTTTTCCTTCCGAAAGTTATGTTTGATTGATTCCAAACCAGCAATACCAGCCAGAGTTTTTTGATGATTCGATTCTGACGATATGTAACCTATCCCCGTCGCTGACCTAGTCTGACATTTTTTTTTGAAACATAGATAAATTGAAAATAGTAATCATCGAAATGAATACAATCTTCAATTTATAGGCTCACAGAACCTTCTTCATGCGGACTAGGATGATTTATTCAAGATGTTGTCAATGAGGGAAGAGACATACCGGTTTCGGTCTTATTAGGCCTCGTCAATGTCCCATATCCCTCAGAGACAACATCCTATTGAAAAACTTCTACATTTAAAACCACTTGTAAGACTCTATCGAGTATTATCCTACAGATGGTGACATCTAGTAGTGAGTAGTGTCAAAATGAGAAGTTCAATCATCACAGATCGCATTCTGAAAGCACTGATTACTTCCTCTTCACTCTTTGAGATGTTAGCAGTGGTCCTAGATCAGGGCCTTCATGCAAGTTTCTCCGAGCGATGGAACACCCAATTTTTGGCGGCTGTGAAGCCAAGTGATTTTAAGATAAAGAAAAAATGACAAACAAAAAATTCTTTGCCTTTAAGGAGACTAACCTAACAAATTTTGAAACATAGATAAATTGAAAATAGTAATCATCGAAATGAATACAATCTTCAATTTATAGGCTCACAGAACCTTCTTCATATGGACTGGGATGATTTAATCAAGATGTTGTCAATGAGGGAAGAGACATACCGGTTTCGGTCTTATAGGCCTCGTCAATGTCCCATATCCCTCAGAGACAACATCCTATTGAAAAACTTCTACATTTAAGACCACTTGTAAGACTCTATCGAGTATTATCCTACAGATGGTGACATCTAGTAGTGAGTAGTGTCAAAATGAGAAGTTCAATCATCACAGATCGCATGCTGAAAGCACTGATAACTTCCTCTTCATTCTTTGAGATGTTAGCAGTGGTCCTACATCAGGGCCTTCATGCAAGTTTCTCCGAACGATGGAAACACCCAATTTTTGACAACATCTTGAATAAATCCCAGTCCGCATGAAGAAGGTTCTGTGAGCCTATAAATTGAAGATTGTATTCATTTCGATGATTACTATTTTCAATTTATCTATGTTTCAAAAATTTGTTAGGTTAGCCTCCTTAAAGGCAAAGAATTTTTTGTTTGTCATTTTTTCTTTATCTTATAGTCTGACATTGATTGGATTGCATTATTGGCGGAAGGTACCTACATTTGTGCGAAACGACCGCACCGCTGTTTCCCTAGGAACAAGCGCGCAAAGAATACTGCGCGATATTTTCAAATTTTTTAGAGAAGTCAAATTCGTTCATATTATAAGACAATTTTTTGGAAAAATGTAAGTATTTCAATTTAATTGAAAATCTCCAAGTGTTCTGAAGTTTCTCCAACTCCTTGCGAAATTTTTCCGACTGCTCCGAAGTTTTCTCCACTGTTTTGAAAATTCACCAACTGTTTCAAGAATGTGGCAACTCTGATCAATATTGGGCACGCCCCTAGAACAGGTACTCCATTGACACTTGTCAAACGGCTTCAAAATTTTACCTTTTGTTTTGAAATTTTTCCAAGTGCTCTGAAATTTTTCCAACTGCAGCGAAATGTTGTCAACTGCTCTGAAAATTGCCAACTCTGATCAACATTAAGCCCGTACCTGTTTATCAACTTTTTTTTCAAACTGTTTTCAAATGTTTTCAACTTCATTTCAATTTTTCGAAACGTTTCGAGAATTCACCAACTCTGATCAATACTAGGCATGGCCCTAGACCAACTCCTTTGACATTTGTCGAACTGCTTCAAAATTTTACCAATTGTTTTGAAATTGTGCAACTGCTTCGAAAAATTTTCCAACTGCCTCGAAGTTTTGTCAACTGCTTCGAAAAACTGCCAACTCTGATCAACATTAGGCCCGTTCCTGCATCAACTCAAATGAAATTTATCAAACTGCTTTGACAATTTTTCCAACCGTTTCGAAAATTTACCAACTACTTTTAAAATTTGCCAACTCTGTTCAAAATTGGGGGGGACTTGTCCTACCACCATGCCTCCCCCACTTGAGCTTGTTCCTACAGTCAATTGGCGAATCCAATTTACGTTGATGGCGCTGCGAACTGTAAACA
This sequence comes from Propylea japonica, assembly GCA_013421045.1. Lineage (NCBI taxonomy): Eukaryota > Metazoa > Arthropoda > Insecta > Coleoptera > Coccinellidae > Propylea > Propylea japonica. Next base: position 46,755,755 of record CM024240.1, read on the forward strand.
AACTTTGACGTTTGTCAGTACTATTTTCAAGATTAGTATAGCGAGATGGAGATTTTTGTACGATTTTCTTCAAAATCTATATATTTACTGGACATTATTGAAAGTAAATTAGCGGATTGTGGTTAATGTTGTATAAAGTTATAAAATTAAGGTGAAAAATTGGTTCCTTCAATTTAATCCTTGGCGAAATAGACAATAATTCAACAGGAACAATGGTGCACTATTTGAGCATGAATACTGTTTTCAATTATTTGGGGGTTGCACCCAATAAAAGATGCATAATAGAAGGTGAACAAGTCCTCAATTGTAAGCACCTAATATTGGTCCTTTATCAAACGGAGAATACCCTTAGACTAAGACTTTGTCTAAGAGAATACCTCTTCGTTATAGTCAATTACTAAAGCCGCTAAAAAGAAATTCACATAATGCGATAAATAACTGCTGCTAATACCATAATGATACTCAAAGTAGTTTGGGAAACCCTCTGATTATTGAAAGGAAGAGATGTAGTGTATGGATTGCTAAAACGTATTCAGATCCCGATGTAGTTGAACGAGGTATAGACTCTTGAAGTTGAGAGATGACTATAATAATATAATAACTGGATCGGAAAGTGAATACAGGTATTGACAAAATGTAACAGATGTATCATTCGTATATATAGTATGACTGGGAAAGTAAATACAAGGAGTTGAGTTAAATAGTATTTTATTTCAACCCTATCAAATGTAGTGTATAAAAAGTGTAATTCTACAGGCATAATGGATGAAAAAATTAATAATGGTGTTTTTTGCTCCATAATAATAATGGCACCTTGCCTTCCAACTAGTGCTTTACTAACTGGGAAACCCCATGATATTTGTCGTTGGTCAACAATTTGGTTATCCAGGCCTTTCTTGTATCAAGTTATTCCAGTACATCAGAGGCATTGGTGATATATCAGTTCATATCACCAATGCCTCTGCATTTTTCTTAAGAAACCTGTGAAAATATATAGTCCTATTCTTGCTTTTTGTCGATAAACAATTGAAAACACAACAGTTACAGTTATGCACTGTTCTTTTACGATTAGAAGAACTTTGTTCCATTTGTTCACTCATGATGCACTAAGATGTAACTGAAAATAATGTTTATTATGAAGAATTCTAGATAATTGTTGATTATATTAATCAATTAATGCACAACCCAGTAGTTAAAAACTATGAAATTGCATTTCTGAATCGTGAACTGAAAAACTTAGCTCCAAACAGAATCTTTCAACCTAAATCTATATATTCATTTGAAAGCACTAATATAAATACCTTTTCGGATATTTTTCCTGAATCAATATTTCTGCTGCAAAATCTAGTACAATATAACAATAACCACAATATAAATACTCCAAATAATGATAAAAAACACTTCGTAAGTCGAGACAATCAAACTAAACAGTACTGACAAAGTAGGTTTGGGAATTAGCCACCAGAGGGCGTTTAGATTTTTGGATTCGCCAAATTTCCTCCCACAACGACTAACAGGCGACTCTCACCTTAATTTCCTTCAGGACCCTGAATTATTATTTTGAACGCAACACTAGTTTCGCATTAATGGCAGTAAGCGATCCATAAATGAAATTTGCCAGTTACAGCCTCGAGTACCGCGGGAAATCGACATGAATACAACTCGTTAACTTTAATTGTCCCATTGGAGAACGAAGTGGAACCCGCACTCGAGGTTGGCTGGAGCGCTGTTGCCAGTGGAATTTCAAACAGCCCTCTGTTTGATTTATTTTTCAATGAAAACTTTGCGAAATATATCAAGAAAGTGTCAGATGCTTTTCAGATTGTTTGGCGGATTTAGCAATATGAACAGGGTGTCGATTGAAATATATTCTGGGAGGATTCTGCATTTCTTAGAAACATTATCTAGTGGGAACTCTTTAATGAAAGAAATTTCATTATTTCTAATTTCAGGTGTAGATGAAATTAAAAAGGCCCTATCATAAAGTGTTTTTATAATACCTGTTTTTACATTTAAGTGATGATTGGAATAAAAATTTAGGCAGAGAGGAATTGAATAAGTTTTTTTGATTATATCAATAATAAAGAACCAACCATTAAATTTACGATGGAATTAGAACACAATAATCAAATTTCTTTTCTAGATGTTCTAATAAGAAAATTTATAGATCATTATGAAACAAGTGTATTTCGGAACAAACACACACTAATAGATACCTAAATTTTATTCCAATCATCAATTAAATGTAAAAACAGTTTTATTATAAAAACACTTTATGATAGGGCCTTTTTAATTTCATCTACGCCTGAAATTAGAAATAATGAAATTTCTTTCATTAAAGAGTTCCTACTAGATAATCAATACCCCCCAAATTTTATAGAAAGAACAATTTCAAATTTAGGACGAAAAATATCTAATCGAAATTCTAATGAATGAGACACAAAAATCAAAAAATTGTGTTTACAATATTCCCTGTATATGTGGAAAATCTTATACAGGGGAGACATCAAGACCTTTAGAAATAAGAAAACGGGAACATAAGAATAACATCAGGAATAGAGACATCACAAGATCACAAATTGCTGATCATACATATGTTCAAATAGCGGAGATCAATTATGATGAACTGGAACCACACAAAGATCCTCATGACGGAACCTGATAATTATAAAAGGAAAATTAAGGAATCTACATGTATTTTGTTGGATGAAGTGAATAATTTGGCCAATTGTTCTGTTGGAATAGATCATATTTGGTTCGATTTATTGAGGAAGGAAGTGACATCAGGAAATTTCAAAATCAAATAAATCAACATGTCAATCAGATTACAAATGAAAATACACAATTCTGAAGAATTTTAGAGTTTGTCTGAAGAAGGTGTCTGATATAGCCACCGAAACGTTACAATATCCTTTAATTTTTTTCATTTTTCAGTTTTACTGTTAGGCAACAATTTTTTTTCAAGACCAATTTGCTCCTGACTAATAAGTGCAAAGATTTTCGCAGGAGCACTTCACCTTAATCAACATTTTTTAATTATTTATGTTTCAGAGACTGGGAGTGAAAACCTATAGAGTTTCTAAGAAATGAACAGGGTGGTTAACTGTTTTTTCCTCCAGAAAGGATCGATATTTTTTTTATTCTGCTAACGGTATGATGTACAAGTCAATGTTGACTTGAGATGTGCAAAAAAGTCATTGTGTCATTCGAAAGATAATTCAATTCTGAATGTTTCTTCTGAATACCATTTACTTTTATTGCTTACCTTCAGCGGGTTTTATATTAATTCTATTCCATTAATTTTTTCTGTATTATGAGAGTGTGTCTCGATTTAGAGACATAGATATGATTGTATTTCTCAGAATCAAAGAGACTTCGTAGCAATCTGTTTCTCAATAATTTTTCCATCAAATATTATATTTTATAAACCTAATATTTTTGCCAAAGTAATCCGTGTATGAAAATCTGTTCTTATATTTCTGTATAATATTCAAATATCATAGAATATAGTATCAGAGTATTCCAGAACTAGTATAAACTAGTAGTTTCGAAACTGTAGTAAAATGTTTTGTTCAAAAATAATTTTTCAGGAAATCTTCTCATGATACGATTCTGATGAAATTCGAGACAACTATGCACGTTATTGGTATCAGAGTCCTTAATGTCAAGCTTGACATTAATAATAATTTCGTTAATATCGAAAAATCAATGAGCGAAATTAAGTGGGAGTAAGATATAGACACGTGGATAGCCGAAATCTACCTTCAGAATTTTTAATTCCTTCATGCAATAAAAAAATATGGCCGGAAAACCAAGCAGACAACAGACTTTTTCGAGTCACTTTGATATCCCATTCTCCCCTATTTCACTCAAACCATGGCCCGCTTTGAACCACAGCTGAAATAGAAGATATCTGAATGACTCGAAAAACTTGTCTGCTTGGTTTTCCGGCCATATTTTTTAATCGAATGAAGGAATTATTTACCTACATATGTAACTTTTTCGAAAGCTGACGAAACAGGAAAGTTTTACTTCACATTTGTACACCATGTTCATAATACTTTTTTCGAGTAATTCTCAATTCATTCATCAAGATTTTATGAGGAAAACAGGTGCAGCCATTTATGACTCGAGTAGATTTCACAAAATTAATTGTTTTCGATAACGAAGCAGAGAATTCCGAAAAAGTCGAACAATCGCCATATTTTCGTAACCATAGATTTTCGGACCATGCTTCACTCGATACAATTCACTGCAAATGACTTCAAGTATATCCCCTTAAAAGGTTCAAGTCAAATTATCAAACAACCTGTATACCACAACACTAACTTCATCCGCTCGAGAGTTATCGTGTTCAAGGCCCGAACGTATAGTTTTTGACCTCGGATTCCTCATCAGTGAATCCAACCGTTTGAGACCACTCCCGGCCCGAAATTCGGAAAGCACAGACATATATGCAAAACGAAAGCATGTTACCTAGGAACAAGTGCTCAAAAAGCGACGAAATCAGAAGGTTTTGTGTACTTTTTCATATTGGGAAAAAGGTACTTCGAATTTTAATATCCTTGGTGGAAAAATTCGAGTTTCGCTGTTGATAAAAGTAAGTGAGGTGCAGAACAAACCTGTGCACATCGCTCAAGAATAACCGAGAATATTGCTGCTGTAGCCGAAAGTGTTGAAGAAAACCCAGGTTTCTCCATTTTTCGTCGTTCCTTGAAATTAGGCATTCCACAAACGTCGTTACATCGTATTTGTCATAAAGATTTAGGTCTTAAGGCTTATAAAGTTCAGTTAACACAAGAACTCAAGCCGGCAGATCATCAACAACGTCGTGTCATTGATCTTTTGTGGAAAAGTTTCCGGACCGTGTTATCTCTCGAGAGGTGATCACAATTGGCCCCGAGATCTTGTGATTTAACACCTTGCAACTTCTTCCTTTGGGGCCACATGAAAGAGAAGGTCTAAGCCAATAGCCCAGCGTCGATTCAAGACCTCAGAGATGGAATTCGTGAGGCTATCGAGGACATAGGGCTGCCACTTTGCGATTTGGTCATGTGAAATTTTATTGAAACTATATGCTCCTATAAGCGTGGTCGTGGTGGGATTTCGCCTGATATTATTTTCCACTATTAACGGCATAGCTTCTTCTTTATAATGAAATAAAATTCCGATCACTTATATTGAAAAATGGTACTTTTCTCTAAATATCAAAATAACACCTCTTACTAGAAAACCCTTTATAATGAAACCGATAGCTATGAAAACTCTCAAGATCTTCAAATAGTATAAAAAATCGTGCCAAAGCTTTTTACAGTTATGATATTGTTTCGAATAAGAATGATTTGGTTTATGTCAACGATATTAGCGTCGGAATTTAAACTCTCTACTAAATATCGTCGCAGAAAAACTCGATAAATCAAACTTTCACATCAAAATCCAACAGTTGAAAACTTGCAATTTTCAGGATAGGTGTAGGGGGGCCTGAATATCTTATTCGAGTTTGTAAGCGAGTCAAATTGGCTGAGTAATCCCGAAGTTATTGCCACTGAAATATATATTTCTTGTTCCTCAATCTCACTAAAGTGATCATCCAGTAAACTTGAACTTAATTATTTCAACGTGAATTAGTGAGTTGCTCATGTCTGCAAAATTTCAGAAAACATGAACATCCTGATCTTCAGTCAAAATAAACCGAACACTTCATGTAAACTGCCTCACGTCGAATATTCCACATAGTAGATTTGGCAACACTGTAATGTAACGAGGAGAATTGATTTCAGACTTTCATTTGGGTGTTTTTCAGTCGCCCTGTCCTCCTAGGACGAATTATAACGTCGTTGATCTCGTGAATAGCGACGGGATGGAGCAGGCATTCTGAATGGGCATGAAGAGCCGATTGTCATGCAGTTTTTGAGGATTGTTTCGAGTGTTTACGAGTTGATGGCTTTTGTGGATCATTGCACTTCTTCTTTTCGGTTGCGATTTGCGATTTTCAACTTCTATTTTTCACGGTGTGGAATATCCGAAATGAATTGAACTATTAGTCATACTTTTGTTCATATTATGAATTATGAATTCGGTGTAGATGAAACCAAATTAGTAAATAATAATTGCTCAGGTATTTACATTCATAGGCACAATAAACCACCCACATTGAATTTTTGCAGTTTGCGAAAATCGTAACATTCAGATTAGCATTGGTTTAAGGAACATATAAAGCTTGAAAAATACTTTTTTCTTGGATTTTTACTTAAAAACATTTCAATAAAAAATCAATGACGAAACTACATTTTTGTACAATTGTCAAAAAAACTTGAGTTTTCTTCATCACTATGGAATCGTAAATGGTTACTTTTTTCACCGCTAAAAAAGTTCTTTTTGTACAACTGTCAAAAAAACTTGACTTTTCTTCATCACTATGGATGCGTAAAATATTACTTTTTTCACCGTTAAAAAAATCTTTTTTTCACCGTTAAAAAAAGTCTTTTTTTCACTGCTGATAACTAAAATTAGAACAACTCAAAAATAATGAATATTTTAATTACAACTAATTTCACAATTTGATTGTATCTGTACCTTATAAAGTAAATTAGTTTCGTCATCAGCATCTCTGAGAAATTTATTGATATTTTCCCTCCATAACACTTTAGATTTCTTTCCTTGGTATCCGACGCTTTTGTTCTTAATAAGCGGGACCAATTTTGAAAAATTCCTTATATCAATATTTTTCTTGACATTCGATGTTTTTTTCAACATTGAGCTCCATAATTTGGAAGGTTTAAAAATTTTTAATTTTTCCTCGAAATAGCATGTGAGCACATTTTCAGAAACCTTTTTTACGTTGTTCTTGTTGCGCCATTCTCGAAATTGGTTATATGTTTTCTCATATTATTTGCTTTGATTTGGCTGGTAACATATAAGATACAATTGTATTTGCTTCTTCAGCCATATCTGCGGGGGTATCACTACCACTATCTGTTCAACATTCATCTTCTTTAAAATAATTCGAAATTGAAACAACTACGAGCAAATACTGTCAAAGATTCAAACAATTTCAACAAACTGTTTCTATAGTTACGACACAGAAAGATCACTGGATTCATTTAAATATTGTACTGAATGCATTATCTTCAATAATTATACGTATTTCAGACGATGTAAATTCACATTCACAGTTGTACAAAAAATGTTGTTTGTATTTCGTGCGTATAAAATTCGTGTTTTCATGGCACATTCGAGTGAATTTTTGGCCTCGACCTGCGGTCTCGGCCAAAATTGACACTCTCATGTGCCATGAAAAAACACTCATTTTACGCACTTAATACAAAAATAACTATTTTCCACCGTTAAAAAAAGTCTTTACTTTTTATCACCGTTTAAGAAAGAATTTACTTTTTTTCACTGTTGAAAAAAGTTTTTATAGTAACGACTCAGGAAGATCACTGGATCTGGATGCATAGAAATATTGTATTGAAAGCATTATCTTTAATAATTACGTCTCGAACGATGTAAATTTACATCAACAGTTGTACGGAAAATTTTGTTTGTATTTCGTGCGAATAAAATTCGTGTTTTCATGGCACTTTTTACGCACTTAATACAAGAATAAGTATTTCAGTCTTGAAGAAAAGTAGTGCAATTTATTGTTCATTCAAATATCAGTGCAAAGCTTTACCGTTTCTAACCATAATGTCAGACTGAGGAATATCGTTTCACTTCTTAGTAATGGACCTCTCGATCCATACTTGCAGGAATTCATAGTTTTATATTCGAAAATAATGGAAAATTAGAAAATACTATTGAAATCAGTCTAAACCATCAACCCTTTCAGACATTTCAACAGCTTGCATTTTTTCATATATGTACTATAATGAATATTTGAATGTGGAAAGTACAGGTTACAGGATGAGAGGGATTTACGATAATAATTTATGTATAACCTGAACCTCCTCAGAGTTAATGACAATAATAAGAAATGAAATATTCTCCTTTCTTATGGAGATACATTACCGACACCATATGTATGCCACCTTGGAAACATAGTGACTGACAATTGTAAATGTACTTGGACGAAATGATACTAGGTAGAACTCTTGTAAATTGGGTGTTCCTAAATCTCTGAATTGGTTTCTGTAGTTGAGATAATTTTTTCGTCAGAGCGAGAGTGAACGCCGCAGTCTATGGTTGTCGTTTTCAACCACGCGTCTGCATGAGATTATATGAAAGCAGGGGATGTAAAATTTCCGTCATTATGTGTTACTAGTTATCAACATAAGACTACAAATTTCTGTTGCGCTGTGATCTTTCCCATGATATAAATGCATGATTCAATGGCCATTGAATACATGAAATTGTTATCATTGGATGTCAACAGGAGCGTTACAGAAGGAGCAATTACGGATAACATTAATCTTTTCAGTACCGGCGCCTTCGCCATTCTGTCAAACACGATAATTTCACATTACAGGTATTTGATGAATATGCGGTAAAACAAACTATGATTCTTTGAATTATTTAGTTTTTATTCTTTGATGATTCCAAAACACCTACAGGAAAAAAAAGTTAGCGAGCACCATCTACGATATTCCTCGAAATGATAAATTGATGTCGATAAAAAGCATAGATTATAGAGTATAGAAGATAGGAAACGACCCTGCATTAGTAGTACTAAAAAACGACTACATTTTTAGTTCACATTTGACCCAGAGATGGCACTGAAGATCAATTTTTATATAAAATCTGTAATTTTGATTAGAAATTATATAAAGAAAACTGTAATGAGAATTGATGCGAAATTCGTATTCCCTTCAGGAGGTTTAATTTTTATATTTTAAGTCCATAATTTTCAATAAAATTCAGTATTTCATGTGTAATATTTTATTATGCATTTATAGAAGACATTGCAGAAATATCAGGGTATTATTGTAAGATTCATACATGGATTGAATATGAATATGATATACTTAGTGCGTCTGTGGAATTCCAGTTTCTGGCTCAGTTCAATTGCAGCTTCCTTGTCCACCATCACTGTTTGAATTGACGGAAAACTTTTTCTGAATAGTCACTTAACCACATCATTTTCCGTGCAGCTTCACTATCAGCCACTATTTCTGCCTCTATCGTGGAATAGCAACAGATGTTTGACGTTGATCAAGCCAAGATATAGCTTTACCTGCATACATCCATAAAACACCAGTTGATCATCCAGTTTCACTATTTCGTTCGTAATCTGCATAACTGAAGGGTACCTTAGACAAAGGAAGAGTCTTGTCTAAGAAGGGTACAAACTCATCTTTTTTCCACTTTTTTCGAGACGACACTAACGGTAAAAGCCGTTCGAAGTAAAATAATATTTTTCTACAAGCGTGCACTTTCATTCTCTTTCCGCACGATTTCAATTCGTAAAGAGTCACATTGCCAAACAGTGTGGGAAAAACCCTGTTATTCCATTACCGCACGCAAATGCGTGTGGTAATGGATTAGCAAGGGTTTTTCTCGCACGCTTTTTCTAAAGAATAAACTGAATAATGATATATCTCTATGCCACCGACGACGTTACTATGGAAACGGCATGTGAACGACTTGTCAGAGGACTTTTGTCATTCATGTGTATTTAGAATGATCAATTCACATTTGATCTGTGTGTTGAAATCGATCTCGTATAAGCGCTTGTAGAAAAAATATTGTTCCTAACTCGTGCGGAAAGTGTTTTTCCCGCACTCAACTGCTTACCAAACTCCACTTCGCGTCGTTTGGGTAACGGCAGTTTCGTGCGGGAAAATATCACTTTCCGCACTTGTTAGGAAAATAACTATTTTCTACAAGCGTGCACTTTCATTCTCTTTCCCGCACGTATTTCAATTCGTTAAGAGTCACATTGCCAAACAGTGTGGGAAAAACTGCTATTCCATTACCGCACGCAAATGCGTGTGGTAATGGATAGCAAGGGTTTTTCTCGCACGCTTTTTCAGGAGAATAAACTGAATAATGATATATTCTCTGCCACCGACGACGTTACTATGGAAACGAAGAGAGTACAATGGTAACGACTTGTCAGAGACTTTGTCATTCATGTGTATTAGAATGATCAATTCACATTTGATCTGTGTGTTGAAATCGATCTCGTATAAGCGCTTGTAGAAAAAATATTGTTCCTAACTCGTGCGGAAAGTGTTTTTCCCGCACTCAACTGCTTACCCAAACTCCGCTTCGCGTCGTTTGGGTAACGGCAGTTTCGTGCGGGAAAAAAATCACTTTCCGCACTTGTTAGGAAAATAACTATTTGCAAACGAATGATTGGCACTTTTTTATATCAATGACATTCTCCATGTATATTGATTTAGAAACTTATAATCATAGAACCAGAAAATTTAACCCTTCTATAGTGCCATTAGTTCACATTTGACCCAGGGATGGCGCTAATACACTGTAGTCGTGTCGTTTCCGATCTTTATACTATTAATCTTTGGATAAAAGCATAGCGTTCAGCAATGGGTTTAAATTCGTTGAAATGTTGACGAATCCTTTTGAGACGTATAGACAAAAATCATTTGAATATTGTTTCTGTGTACCTCAAAATGAAAGAAGGGTATTTTAATATATACAAAATTGAACATTAATGACCCATTTTTTAGTTCAAGTTTTGCTGTTTTAATGTACAGTTCTCATGGACAACCGATCACGCTTTTTTCCGGGATAAGCTGTATATGGATTTTTCACCGGTTCGCTCAAGTTTCAACATTGTGATATCTAGTAAAGGAGAGCCATACTTCGTTGTTTTATGGAATAAAATTGTTTGAATTTCTTATTCTCTAGTATGTTTAGTGTGAATATCTCATTCACCCATATAATGAATATGTATGATTGAAAGAAAGAAGGATGATATCATACCCAAAATTGATGCGACAGTGAGATGAAAAAAAATTTTTATAAAACTGGAACCATATAGTCCAGACGATTATTTTAATTCTGACAATATGTACTGAATTGTAAGTGTTCATTTTGGACGTCATTCATCTTTCTGTAATTTTGTATGAAAAACTTGAAAAAAAAAGGTTAAAAATTTTTTTCTTGATGTTCATATGAATGAAATTCATCTACTTAAGACTCCCACCGGTAAAATAAATACCTGAGCTAACCATTAAATCATGTTGTGAGTTCACCTAACTAACTCTCATAAAAATTGGAATACCACCTGTTGGAATATATTCTCGTGGATATCCGGCAGGTAAACTCCATTACATTTAGCTTTTCTCATGTCCCACAGCGGAAATATTTTTGTGTAGGCAAAAAAATGATCATACTCCGCCTTCCATTTGTACGTTGGTTTATTGTTGAAGAAGGTCATCTGCGGGTCTGGTGGGATTGGTTGGGGGGTGCTGCGAAAAAAAACTTTTTGGTAATAGGCCTATTTCATATAGATATAATAACCCATGCTTGGGCGAATGTGTTTTGAAGTATTTTTTATCTGGCATCTCACTTTTAAGTTCATTCAAGTTCGAAAGTCAGATCGTAAAAAATTATAAATGAAAATGACTACACTCCGTTCACATATTATCGAGCGGAAAGTAGGCGTTTGTTTATTTATCTGAGATTGGCAGTGTTTGCTGTCATAACAATGAAGTCAACGTTGCCGAATTTACCCGACCCCGTCCAACGAGCTTTCGAGTTTAGATCAGAGAACTCCGCGATCTATGCAATTTTTAAGTGATATTGTCAACATTGCATATCAATCTGACAAAAAAATAAACAACATAACCAAAAATTTTATATACACATAGATATGAAAAAGCCAAATCGTCATGGACAACTGACAGCTCTAAGTTTCGTGAACGGACTATAGGTACTCCACATGCATAGGGTGGCTAGAATTGGTAATCTCTGAACTACAACTTATTAACCCTATGAGATAAAGAAAAAAACATGGCACATTATGGTGTTTTTTTGTAAGAATTTGGCCGCCAATCGCATTGCTTTATCGTCTTTCGTTTTCGAGATATAAGCCAAGATTGAAATTTGGGAAATTTCTAATTTATCATAATCTTCGTTCCTATTTGTGCTATAAACTTGAAACAAAAACATCCAGTGGCTTAATCATATTCTGGCTGAGGGTTTCATACCTGACTCATCAAATGAAAGTTTGTTCTTTTATGGAAACAAAAAAAATTAACACCGGGCAATGTTTTAGTTCCTTCATGTGAGAGTAAAAACGAACGATGAAATCAAATCTGAACTGGATTATATTTATGGTAATTGTTCGCATTCAATTGCAATAATTAAATGGTGGACAGCTGAATTTAGACGTGGCCTTACATGCATTTTTGATGAAAACTGTCCAGGTCGTAAAAAAAAGGTTACTACAGAGGAAGTGATCGAAAAAATATACGATATTGTATTGGACGGTCCGAAAGTAAAAGCGCTTGAGATAGCAATTCCGTAAACTTATCAACTGGATCGGTGATTTCAATTTTGCATAATGCTTTGGATATAAGAAATCCAACTGGAAGATGGTCGCCACGTTTGCTAACAATTGATCGAAAACGTGAACGTGTTCGCACTTCTCAGCATTGTTCGGACCTTTCAAATCGTAATCGGACTGAAATTTTGCGTCGATTGTAACTACTGATGTATGAATCCACCACTACACTTCAGAATCAAAAGCATCGACAAAAGAATGAGTAAGTAGGACAGGGTAGAATCGCACCAAAGCGAACGAAGACTCATCCATCGGCAGGAAAGGTTATGGCGTCTGTTTTTTTCGGATTCCAGCAGAATATTGTTCAAAAACAATTTGAAAAAAGGAGAAACAAACAATAGCCACTATTACTCTGCATTATTGGACCAATTTAAATTCGAAATCGCAAAAAATGTTAACATTCATTGAAAGAAAATGCAACGTCTCACAAATCAAGAAAAACGATGGCAAAAATCAATTAACTACTCTTCGAGTTGTTTTCTCACCTCTTTATTCTCCAGATTCAGCCCCAATCGATTACTACGTATTTCCAAAATTGAAGAAACGGCTGCAGGGAAAAAAATTGAGACGGATGAAGAGGTCGAATGGAAAACTGAAGATTATTTTGAGATCTTCGACAAATATTACTATTCAGAAGCTATTGGAATGTTAAAAAATCGTTCGACCTAATAAATCCAAGGAGAATATACTGAAGAATAAATGAAGATTTCGACAAAAATCGTTTATTCTCTTCGTTCAACTCACTACTAATTAAACGCCCTAGTATTTGGGTATATTCCGAATGCTTCATATCACCTGCATGATCGTATTGGTCGAACTGTAATGCCGGATCTTTGGCAATTAATTACAGGATTTCGGGTTTATGAATCAAACGCAATGAGATAGACAGTAACCGTCGAGAATACAATGAGTAAAATGTGTAGATTTTAGGGGATAACTGCATTAAGAACCTCGGAATCTGGACCTGGAATCCTGTGAACTTGCTCAGAATAACTGTCACATTATCGGCAAGTCTGAAGAAGTTTTCGGTGTAAATATTAAATATACCAAATTCGTTGGAGAAGTTCAATAACCGGTTGACTAATTTTTGAAATGCAGTCAACAAGCTGATGGGATAATGATTGCGGACGTCATTTGAATATCCCGTTTTATGCAGAGGTTTGATAACAGCTAATTTGAGGTCAGATGAAAATAATCCCTCTGTAAAAGCTCGATTGAAAATTTGTGATAGAGGTTTAGCAATTATGTGATTTCAGATTATGATAAGTCTTATGTAAATATTATAATAACCACAATCTATCAGCTATCGAATCTGGTAGCCCATATAAACGCAAATTGTATTTATTTTCTGCCAATTATTCATTTTGCTCTGCTCAATTGAAAAACAATCATCCGACCTGCTTTACCCAGCCGTTCAATATACATGGTATCTATTTTCAAAGTGGACAAACTTCAAGGGGAGATTATACGACTTGCAACAAAAAATATCATGTAACATATGGTTGAAATGTTGACGGTTATTCTTCAATTTAACATCTCTTGATTTCCCGAAATATTTCGAGTTATTTCTCAAAAATGATTATTATTTCATATTTCATATTTCATTTATTGCCCTCAAGAACATACAGGTATTGTCACGCATACATAAATATAAATATAATTTTTCTAGATAGCTTCAATAAATCACATCACATAATACTGTCGGACGAACAACTAAAAGATAAATTATTTGACTAGAACTGATAGGTCAACAACTCGTCCATTGTGTAGGCATTGTGTTCGATGATAAGGGACTTCATCTTTTTCTTAAAAGTTGCACCATCTAGGAGGTAATTAGCTGAGGTAGCTTATTGTAAATTCTCATTCCATTAAACACGTGGGTATTTTGAGTTATCTTCAGTCTATGCTTTGGGGTTATGTACTTGTTTTTGAATCTGGTGTTGTGGTTGTGAACTTCTGAGTGTTTTGGAAACTGTTCTTATTATTGTGTATATACACAAGACATTCTAAAATATAACAACTTGGTGCTGTCAATATGTTATATTTTTTGAACAGTGGCCTGCAGCTGGTTAACTGACCGACTTCCGCTAATGCCCGTAGTGGTTTCTTCTATTTTACTAGCACTTTCTCCGCCTCCGTTGATGCACCCCATAAGATTATGCCGTAGGTCATTTTACTATGAAAGTGGGCATGGTATGTGAATAAAGCTTCTTTTTCAGTTAAAATATTTCTGGTTCTTCTAATTGCGAATATTGCCGAAGATAGTTTTCCGCACAGTACGTCAATATGTTTTGCCCACGACATATTCCACTAATTAACACCCCTAGCAGGCAGATGTTACTCTGGTTGTTCTCCTTGGTGCTAACTATAAGTTCCTGTGTTTTATCCGTGTTCACTTTCAAGTTGTTTGCCGTGAACCAATCCACAGCGTTTTGTACTGAGTTCTGGGACTTATCTTCGAGTAAATGGGCATCTTTGGATTTGTTAAGGAAAGACACATCATCGGCAAATAGCAGTTCGTCGTCTGCTTCCACGTTACTCACCAGGTCGTCAATATACACTAAAAATAGAATTGGTCCGAGCATTGAGCCCTGAGGCACACCTGAGGTCATTATTAGGTATTCTCACCACATTCGACCACATATTCGGAAAGGTCAATAAATTTGCTACAAGAGTATCTGTGTGCAAAAAATCTCTTATTGCGGGAATGGTAAGGAGATGAATATCACGGTTCTGAATTCGACAAAATTAGCCCTAATCTTCCAAAGATTTTTTCGATGAAGCATTAATAATTATGCACACGTTTTCCTCTGAGTTGAACCTCATTCAGTGTACTTTCGAATGACTTATCAACTTTCGTTTTAGCTGCTCATCCTCTGCCATAATATCATGGCATAACAACGAAAAAGTCTAAAAACTCGGAACCTAAATTTCCCTTTCCGTGATTGAATCTTAATTAATTTTATGGAAATCATTAATTCATCTGTTACCTGTAGATGCTGTGATTAGACATTTTTTAGGTGGTACCAGAATAATTTAGGAGAGTGGGGGGGGGCATAGGATATTATGGACTGATAAAGCTACTTTCACTATATCAGGTTGATTAATTTACGTAAAAACCATGTATGGCAATGATAAAACCGTCATGCGACCACTGTTTCATTTTTCTAACATTAGTTAAGTCTCAACGTGAGGTTGGCAGTCATGAGGGACGAATTTTTCGGACCAATTATACTCACCGATCACTTTAATGATGAAGAATTCATTGGATTAATTCAAAGCAACTTGATAGACATATTGGATGAAGTGCACCTGTCTAACAGATAAAATAAAATGTCTGGTTTCAAATAAATGGCTGCCCAGCACATTATAGTCGTAATGTCGAGATATATTTAATGAATCTATTGCTCAACAACGGATTGGAAGATACGGTCAGATGGCCACCGAGGAAATCGGACCTGACGCCTTTGGATTTTGATGTGTAGAACGCTTTGAAAGAGGAAGTATACTTAAATCGCTTTCAGACTTCAGAAATGCTTTGAACTTTGCAGAGTTGTAGATTTTTTCGTTAATATTTTGATGAAATACCTGCATGTTCGTATTGACCTGTAATGCCGTATCTTCGACAATGAATTTCGGGTTTATGAATCCAACGCAATGAGATAGAGAGTTACCGTCGAGACTACAATGAGGAAATGTGTAGATTTTAGGGGATAACTGTCGCATTAAGGACCTCGGAATCTGGACCTGGATTCCTGCAAACTTGCTTGGAATAACTGTCACATTCTCGGAAAGTCCGAAGAAACTTTTGGTGTAATTATTTGAGTTCAGGGTTGCTTTGTCGGTCGACAGATTCCAGCCACCACTGGCTTGATTTTATGTACGGGCAGTTACCGCGTTATTCTAGCCGGATGTCCAACAACCGTTGGTTTTAACATTAAATGAACCGATTGTGCTTTGGCTTTCTTATACGTTTATTGAGTTTCCGAAACTGAGGTGCTCGTTACTCTTTTTGAGTTCGAGAAGGTTATCAGATATAACTGATATTACATACATTGATTTTTTGTTGAAACTTACACAGGATTGGTATCCTTAATCACAAACTACATTTTTAGGAAAGAATAAATATAATATATAATATAATGAGCCATTTTCAGAAACCTCAGTGGTCTCTTCACATTTATTATATCATTGTCTGTTGGATTTTCCATAACTCTAGTTTCATACCCAACTTATGCCTTGTTTTTGTCGAGAAAAAAAACTCTTTATACCTACCCGGTGCGGGTAGGTAGGTGTGTCTAAAGTTCTGTAATTTGCCGTTCCACAGTGTTTCAATATCCTTTTGCAATATTCAAATTGATCTAAATGAATTCCATCGGATTTTTGAGTAACATCCATCCCTTAAATTGTTTTTTCAGCGTATTGACTTTCATCATGAATTCTACATTGAATAATATCAACATTTCTTCATACTACCAAATAAAATTCCATCGTCAACATAAATAGCCACATAAATAAGACTTTCATCATTCTTCCGATATTGTTATATTTGTATTCTATTGAACATCATTTTAAATTTCATGAAATATCAATATATCCATAATTATTTCTTAGGTTACTTGAAACATTGATGAATTGATGAATAATATGTCTAACTCGCGCATTCGCCATTTTGCAACATCATTCTGGTTGTGCTTTAAGAAATCAATAGAATGTTGAATGAAAAAAAACAATGCGCGTTGTTTGTGGAAACTCACAGTTATGTTAGCACGAAGTGTTTCAAACTATCCAAATTTGGAATATCTGCGAAGAGTGAAAGGATACAAAGTTTGATCTCGTGCATTCGCCATTTTGCAACACATAATTTGGTCTTGTTGTAAGTAATGAATTGAATGAAAAATAAACAAGAACGCCCATATTGAATAAAACAATGCAATTTGACTATGCTTTTATTGAAGGTTCTGCAATGTCGAAGGACACATGCGAACAACCTATTTTCATCCCCAAGAAGATTTTCGATATGCTGATTGCATAAAAGCTTTCTGTCAATATGATATATCTGCAAAAGAGATCGATTCGCAATCGCTTAATTCTTCTGTTAAATTTGAGTTCGTCGGTATACAGCAGAAAAATGCAATTTTTGGAACATTTTGTTATTCCTTCTCATATCACAGCCATATCTGGTGATCTATCACTTTTTTCCAAACTTCTCGTTTACGCTGTTACAATATACCTATAAGTCTCATCTTTTTCCATTGTGGATTTCAGAAATCTGTAGCCTGATTTCTATACGCCCTTGAATTTATGAGCCTTCTCGTTTCTAAAGAGTTCTCTTCATTAATTCTTTTGGATTAGAGGCTTTGCACTGCAAGGTTTCGTACGTACTTCGAGAGTCGAAAATGTCCACGACAACCATTATTATTATTACATAATATTAGGAAAACAGAGATATACAAATTCTTAATTACAATTTTCTATTTCTGAAATAAATATTCCTATTCTGAAATTCAAATGACCGTTTCTGATTATAAACTTCTCATTCTGAATTTCCAATTTCTTTTTCTAAATATCAAGTGACTATTCTGAATTACACTTTCCATCCTCTTTCCAGACTTTCTGTTTCCGCTGTCACAATATACCCATAAGTCTCATCTTTCTCCATTGTGGATTTCAGAAATCTGCAGGCTGGTTTCTATGCGCCCTTGAATTTATGCGCCTTCTCGTTTCTAAAGAGTTCTCTTCATTAATGCCTCTGGATGAGAGTCTTTGCGCTGCAAGGTTTCGCATCAGGAACGCTCTTATATCGCTGTACATGCCGAGCTTTTCTGTGCTGTACAAACGCTCCGGATTCTTTAGTTAGAGGATGCGGGGTATTTTCCGCATTTTTAACCTATTCTTTGTTAGCCAAGAAATTTTCTGCGACGCCTACTACATATATAATTTCTTATTTGCTATATATGACAATAGTTCCAATGTTTTGAAATATTTAATATTTTTTCCTCCATGGCAGAACTTGCACTTTTCAACTTTTCAACTTGAGCAATTCACTCTCGAACAAAAGTTAATGGATCTTTTACAGTTGTAATTGTAATACAGATTAGGAAGTTGGAATTCAGAAAAAAAAGTTGCAATTCCGAAACGGCATATTGAATTTCAGTAAAGGAAAATTGGTTTTCAGAAGTTACCAATTCAATTTCAAAAAACTAATTTCATAGGTAGTGATCAGAGGACATATTTTGAAGTCCTACTTCGAGAGTCGATAATGCCCACATTATTATTATTTGGATTTTGAATGATTTCTTGTGGTAATTTGAATTACATACATAAGTAGCTGCCCGGTAGGGGAAGTATGCCTATGATGGCATCCTGCTTATGATGACACACTTCAAAGAAGTCTGTTAACATCAACTGAAACAAACTTATATTTACTGAGTTTGTAAGCCAGATGGCATTTACGCTTGATATACGTAGTTACACCTTGAATACGTGGCAATTTGTGACTTTTATAAGAGTTCAATCATTTCGGTAGGTGTTGATGTATGATAGTTATTTCATTCTTTTTTGTTTTATTTGGATATTCAAAAAATCTGTTTAAAAAATGATTTTACTCTCCATTAATCACTCTATAACAATTCTTTAAGTGTGAAAGTTTTAGGTTTTTTCGTCTTTTTAGTACCTTTTCCGCTTTGTTGAAAAATATATGCTACTTATGCTTATGATGGCATAGCCAGAGTGTTCCTATGATAGCATAGGGTGCCATCGTAGAAAAAAAATCAAGATCAAGAGACGATTCCTCCAAAGCGTGGTACTTCGCAAGAAATATTAGAGGTATCCGAAAATAATGAAAATGGTTTCGAGTGAAGTATCGAGATCATTGAAAATCATACAAGAACGCTCACCACTGCCAACTGCGTATAAAAATTTTATTTTTATATTTTGACGATGCCAAAGAATGTAAATTTAGTTACTCTACACTTATATTTTCATTTTCATGAAAAAGGACTGCTATTTTCTTCAATAAAACATTTCAATAGATAATATCATTTTATTTTCAGTTATATGCCATCAAAGGACATACGTGATCTTATGATGGCAACTGTGACCAAATTTTAAAAAGTGCTATAATCCAAATTTTTGAAAATTTATATCGATACTATGTATAAAAATGCATACTACATACGAGTAGCAGTAAATCTGTACAATCTATGACATAGAAAAATATTTCTTTAATGAAATATGTGAATAATTCGTTGAGGGTGCCAACATGGGCACACTTCCCCTACGTGCTTCGCTACGTATAAGGCATAGCTATGAACTTCGAAATTAAACAGAAAATAAAATTCATTACTTTCTCTAATTTCGAATGTATGAAACAAGAGATACTACAAAAATATAATGTAAATGTTTATAATATTTCACTAACTATTTCAATTCGTTGAAAATTGACACCTCTCAAAAATTTTGCAGGTTCGCCATCTATGACAATTTAATCAAAGATTATAGAGTATAGAAAGACTGCCCGGTACGTGCTTCGTTACGTATGAGCATACGAAATAAAACAAAAAAATAAAATTAACTACTTTCTCTAATTTCGAATCTATGATACTGCTCAACAAAAGCCACTACAAAAACATAATGTTAATGTTTATATTATTCTACTAACTATTTCAATCCGTAGAAAATTGACACCTCTCAAATCTAGGTTCGCCATCTGTGACTATTTAATCAAAGATTATAATATAGTGTAGAAAACTAGGTAACTGCCTTGCATTCGTAGTACTGAAAAACGACTACATTTGTTAGATTATATTCGACCTACAGATGGCACTGAAAATGAATTTGTATATAAAATCTGTAATGTTGATTTTACAGTTTTCCAAGATTTCTTTTGAATTTTCCCTACTAAAAAACCTTCCTTTGACTTTCACGAATAATTCAAGACTAAAATTAGCCAAATCGATAAAGGCGTTGTTGAGTTATAAATGCACAACGAAAAGTGGCATGGATTTATATATATTAGATTTAAGGAAAACAGAGATACACCTCTTCATACATATTTGTTGATTCTGATATACCAATTCTTAATTACAATTTTCTATTTCTGAAATACATATTCCTATTCTGAAATTCAAATGACCGTTTCTGATCATAAAAATCTCATTCTGAATTTCAAATTCTCCTTTTTATTTTCTGATTATCAAGCGATTCTCAGAAACTCAATTTGCTTTCCTGAATTACATATAACGTTTTCTGAATTACTGAATTGACAAAGGTGTAGTCTCTCTCCAACAATCTCTTCTCGTATCTTAATAAACATAGCCATATCTAGCAATTAATTATTTCTTTCCAGACTTTCCGTTTCCGCTGTCACAATATACCCATAAGTCTCATCTTTCTCCATTGTGGATTCCAGAAATCTGCAGGCTGGTTTCTATGCGCCCTTGAATTCATGCGCCTTCTCGTTTCTAAAGAGTTCTCTTCATTAATGCCTCTGGATGAGAGGCTTTGCGCTGCAAGGTTTCGCATCAGGAACGCTCTTATATCGCTGTACATGCCGAGCTTTTCTGTGCTGTACAAACGCTCCGGATTCTTTAGTTAGAGGATGCGGGGTATTTTCCGCATTTATAACCTATTCATTGCAGGCCAGGGAGTTTTCTGCGACGCTCACGTATTATGTTGTTGGATCGTTCATTTCCGGGTAAGGAAATTGGGATCCGTGCGGTTGAGAGAAGGTTCAGGATAGTCTATATCGAATGAATTATTCGGCGGAATTTATCTGTTGGAAGATACATCAACGTTGGTTTTGATTCAGTATTTATAGTTATATTAATGTGAAGAGAAGACTAACGGGTTTCATCGACGATTGTTCATGATGAGGATTATACTGATTACTTCTGAATATATAATTATACACGATAAATAAGTAAAATTATATCTTGGATATTATTCAAAAACTGAAATATGTAGAAACTTGACAATTAAAAAAATTAAGAAAAACCCTGAGTAGCAGCTTTCGAGTGCTTGTTCTTTGGGAGTGCAATGAGACTATTACCTCAAAATTTTATATGGAATTTGAGATGAATACCAAATATACAAATGCAGAAACTCAGCACAATCGGAATTATATTCTGGAAATTATTAAAAATTTTAATATGTAAAACATAAATAATTACAAAAACCATATTCCATGGTTCTGATGATGAGATCCTTTCGAAATTTTGCATGAACATTCAGTATATCAGGTTTGATTCACAAATAAATTTCACTTGAATCGGTTATTCTGTCATGAAAATATAGAGGTTTCTCGTTTCATAATTTCAATTCAATTTTCTGTGGTTCTGTTGACACTATGAACACAAAATTTTCCATGAAATTTCAGTATAACAGTCTTCATTCACAAGAAAAATTTCACTTGAATCTTGAATCGGATATCTTGTTATGGAAATATAAGTATTCTTTTTTCAATTATTTCAATTGAATTTTTATGGTTCTGTTAACACCATAGCCACAAAATTCAGCATGAACATTCAGTGTAATAATCTTTATTCATGAAATAAATTTCAACCGAATCGGATATTTTTTTATGAAAATATAAAGTTTTTCTATTCAATATTCCAATTCAATTTTCTATAGTTCTGTTCACACTATGGCCACCAAATTTTGCATGAAGCTCTTGCATATGGCCGCAACATTTCATTTCGATGGGTTTCGTTCTGTTTGAGATACTGAGGAATTAAAATTTCGAATGGCCATATTTTATGGAACACCCTGTACGATTTGGCTGGTTAACGAACTCAACCGCCATTTGGGAACCGAACTCTCCATGAAAATTTCAAGTCTCTAGGACAATCCCTTCCAAAGTTATTGAGCTAACGGCCGGACGGCTACACGAACAGAATTGAATTTCACGCACGATGATGCGATCTTCGTGAAATCTCGTTCGAACATTTAGTATATCAATTCCCATAAACAAAATAAATTTCACTCGAATCGGATATTTTTTCATGGAAATATGAAGTTTCTTCTTTAAATATTCTAATTGAATTTTCTATGGTTCTGTTAACAGTATGGCCTCAACATTTTGCATGATGCTTACTATGAGCATCTTACACGTGGCCGCATAATTTCAATTCGATTGGTTTTGTTCTTTCTGTGATATCGAGGAACAACAATTTTGAATCGCTATATTTTATGGAACACATTGTTCGATATGGTTAACGAACTTAACCGAGGTATTTGGGTAACGAACTCAACCTGAAAGTCTCCATTCTCTAGGTCAATCCCTTCTAAAGTTATCGTGCTAACGCCGGACGGACAGCCCCGCGGACAGAATTGAATTTGAACACGTATTTGTCATCAGGTAATGGAACTCTGTCGCTTGGAACCATTTTCGGTTTAAAATTTGAAAATTACATACATTTGGGCAAAACGATATAGCATTCGTTTAAGTAGAACGATCGCTCAAAAATAAGTTCTTCATCTAACTATAATTATGTATCTCATACTAACATACCCATGATCCTTTCTCGATTTTCTGGAATTGTTTTTCCATGCCTTTCATGATGCACACAGGCGTACGATATTCAGTTTCTCCCTTCACCATTTTTATTTGTAGAATTTTGTTTGGCTATTATTTCAGAAAATATTTCGAGATTTATCGATATACTGAATTGAACTACGCAAATTGTCAATGTGAAATTCATTAGAAATTGTCAAACGGACCATAGAAATTGCACCCGATAAAAACATGATTTTCACAGAATTGTATTGAAACGATCAACAATGCCATCGTCGGAGATGAAACACTGACAGAAGTAAGGAATCCATTTACAATAACTGGAATACAGGGTGTCTGTAATCAAATGCGAAGGACTAAAGGAGATGATTCCTCGATGAAAATAAGCAGGATTAGTTCATATAAATTATTATAAATTAAATATTACTCACACATTTTTTTTGATGCCATAACTTTATCATTACGATCCGCTACAATTTTTCTCAAACATGGTTTTCGTGGGATAGATTTTCGAAAAGTAAAGTTCTCATATTGTTTCCCATTCAATTCTGTAGAAAAAAGGTCTCTGGAAAAATTTCGATACAGTCGATACTTTTCTCGGAAAAAATAAAAACTTACAAGGAGTTATGATTACTGTTCATTTCATTTCGTCGTATGTTTCATACAATGAATATTCTTATATATTGTTCGAAATTGGTTTTTATCAATTATGCTTATTTATCGCCAGAATATTTTATTTGTTTTTTTAATTTTTCTGAATCGAAATTTTGCAGAAGACTTTTTTTCTTCAGAATTGAAAAGGAGAAGAGAATTTTATTTTTTGAAAATCTATCCCTCGAAAACAATTTTTGAGCTAATCATAGGGGGTTGTTATTTTCAACCCCTAATAATAAAGATAATATAGTGGAAAGTCAATAGTTCGTGACAAAAATTGATTGAAATTTGTATGGAAAGAAATACATATTAATAGTCAACGTAATCGGGGTTTGGTAAAACCCAATTTATCTGAGTGAAATGGATTTATTGAAATAAAATTTCAATTTCAAAATTCAATTCCAGTAGGTTATATTGTGGGATTGTTTCGAATCATTTCCTTTTATCAAAAATTCATTACTCATGGGTCGATTACATTGAGATACTTTACAAGCTGCTACTGAGCGAATTTAGTAGCTGATTGTAAATTTGCACAGTAAAATCGTGTTCACCATCCAACAATCTGATTGTAAAAAAGCTGCGACTAGGGTTTAAAGCTGGGCTACTTTACACGCTAAATCGCTGGCGTTTTGGCTTGTTGGCATGAAAACAAGCTGTGTGTACTTACAGTTGCTACTGAACAATCTGTGAGTTCTCATCTACTCGGTGGTTCCTGGTTCTTAAATTTGAAAACGTATCTGACATTTATCTTAGATCCTTGATAACGATACAAACATAAACCTCACCTGGATAGCTAGATTGTTGGCTGCTCAGAGTGTAGACAGTTTCGTGTGTAATCATCACAATCTCATAAGCTAATTTACTCGCTTCTATGTACACTCAGTAGCAGCTCGTAAAGTATCTCGATGTAATCGACCCATTACGAATTAGATAGTGGTCGATCGGCACGTTGATTACCCTTCTGCACTGCGACCAATAAGGTCTTTTGTGCGTACCCATTACGAATGGAAACTAGAATACAATCTGCAATACCGATTGTAGAGATCATGCAAACATTATTGCCAACACAAAATAGCCGAAACTCGCTCAATACCCACGTAATTGGAATAAATTTATAACAAAAGGGTGAGTGGCGCTTAAATAAAACATGAATCTGGGCCCTGGGGGAATTGAGCGTGCAGCGATATAATATTTAGGTGGATTCAGATTTGTCGAAAAGTTATGGAATCATACCCCACATTCAACAACAAGAAGTTTATGAAATATTGGAATTTAATCGAAATATACTAAATGATACCTTTATCATTGTAATAATAGTTTTCTCAGTTCATTCGTCGAAATGCATCTGATCCAAGATGTTCAAAAGTAATGGTGGGTTCAATGTTTCGCTTTTGATTTATACATTATGACGACAAAAGTTTTGATCCGGAAAACTTCATTTTCCTGCGATTAGAGTGCACTGTGCAAAGGATTTTTTCTAATTTAAGTCAATAACAACCCTAATATATCATTCGACATAACAATGATGTGTATGACATAGATATAGTCCGTTAACGAAAGTATGAGCCATCGGTTGGTCATCACAATTTGGCATATTTCACTGTGTATATTGAAATTTTAGGTTATGTTGTTTAATTTCTTGTCAGATTGATACGCAATGTTGTCAATATTGCATAGAGTTCTCTGATAACTCGCAAGCTCGTCGGACGAGGCCGGGTACATTCGACAACGTTGACTTTATTTACGTTATGGCAGCAAATACTGCCAACTTCAGATAAATAAACAAACGCCTACTATGCGCTCAAACTTTCGTGAACGGACTATACGAAATGTATAGTGCTGATGATATGAATTTTTCCGGATTATGGATTCAGAATGGGCTATTTCTTATTGCCGACTTGTCCCCAGGTAGATCTTACAATTTTTCGCGTATAAGTGATTCAACATCGATATCATATTTTCAATTGGAATCCAAGTTAATAGTTTGTGACAGAAATTTATTGAAATTTGTATTGAAAGAAATATATAATATTATTAGTCAACGTATTCAGGGTTTGGTAAAATCCAATTTATCTGAGTAGAATAGAATAGATTTACTGAAATAAAATTTGAATTTTAAAATTCAATTGCAGTAGGTTAGGTTGTGTTATATTCTGGGATTATTTAGAATTATCTCCTCTTGTCAAAAATTCATAACTTACAAATGGAAACTAGAATACAATACCCCCACTGTAGAGATCATGCAAACATTATTGCCAACACAAAATAGCCGAAACTCGCTCAGAACCCACGTAATTGGAATAAATTTATAAGAAAAGGTTGAGTGGCGCTTAAATAAAATATGAATCTGGGCCTTGGGGGAACTGAGCGTGCAGCTATATAATATTGAGGTGGATTCAGATTTGTCGAAGAACACTATAGAAAAGTTATGGAATCATACTGTACAGGGTGGGCATATTTCGATGTTTTAGCACTACAACTTTTAAACCAGAGGAGATAGACAAAATCTGATACCCACTTCTCGATCTCTTTTTCTGAGAAACTAACAAGAGTAATATTCATTTTTGGCTACCTTCTCTTATTTTCGAATTATAAGCGAAAATTGGAAAAGTGGCGATATCGAAAAAAATCATATCTCGGCTAATACTGATGATGGAGCTCTGAAATTAAAACATTATACAGGCCTTTTTTTACGAAGATTCCAGTGGCGTGCTCGTTTTCTTTGCACCATTTCTAATTACGAAGCTATGACCCAATGTTATGTTTTTTTAAATGTGAACACTAGATTTTTGTGCCATTTTCTGAAAGCTTATTTTTGTCTGATATAACATAGTATGGTTTCTATCAATATGAGTATTGAAAATGGTCAAAAACCTATTTTTATCTGTGTCTCAATATTTTCTATGGTTCCAACTGTTGACGAGCACAGAAAAAGCTTCCTATAATTATCACAATCTCTTTTCATAAGTCTTTTCATTTCTATGCTCTCTACTCAATTTCTCCAAGATCGAAGAGTAATGAACTGCTGGGAAACTTGATCCTCATTCTAAGTTATTACCTACTGACCTATTATTGTTATCACTATTTCAAATCGCATATGAAATAACGAATATATGATGAAAGTTATCAATTTAATTGAAAAAGAAACGAGGGAAAATTTTTTTTCAATACCTAATAGTAATTACAGTAATAGGTCAGTAGGTAATAACTTTGAATGAGGATCAAGTTTCCCAGCAGTCCATTAATCTTCGATATTGTAGAAATTGAGTTGGAGCATAGAAATAAAAAGACTTCTCAAAAGAGATTGTGGTAATTATACAAAGCTCCATTTTTCTGTGCTCGTTAACAGTTGAAACCATAGAAAATATTGAGAATCAGATAAAAATAGGTTTTTGACCATTTTCAATACTCATATTGATACAAACCATACAATGTTATATATTTTTGAAATCAGAAAAAATTAAGCTTTCAGAAAATGGCACAAAAATCTAGTATTCCCATTTAAAAAAACATAACTTCGGGTCATAGCTTCGTAATTAGAAATGGTGCAAAAAAGGCGAGCACGCCACTGGATTCAACGTAAAAAAGTGCCTGTATAATGTTTTAATTTCAGAGCTCTATCATCAGTATTAGCCGAGATATGATTTTTTTTCGATATCGCCACTTTTCCAATTTTCGCTTATAACTCGAAAACAAAAGAAGTTAGCCAAAAAGAATACTACTCTTGTTAGTTTCTCAGAAAAAGAGATCGAGAAGTGGGTATCAGATTTTGTCTATCTCCTCTGGTTCAAAAGTTGTAGTGCTAAAACATCGAAATATGCCCACCCTGTACATTCCGTTCAAAAACAAGAAGTTTATGAAATATTGGTATTTAATCGAAATATACTGAATGATACCTTTATCATTTTAATAATAGTTTTTTGTAGAGTTCATTGGTCGAAATGCATCTGATCCAAGATGTTCAAAAGTAATGGTGGGTTCAATGTTTCGCTATTGATTTATACATCATGACGACAAAAGTTTTGATCCGAAAAACTTCATTTTCCTGCGATTAGAGTGCACTGTGCAAACGATTTTTTCTAATTTAAGTCAATGACCACCCTAATCTATCATTTGACATAACAATGATGTGTATAGGCCACCTTACACGGTCAATAATATTGAAGCAATAACGAATATTGATCAATATACTGAACGTATAAGGAGTGCATTGAAACAATAAATAGAATAAAATGTATTGCCGTCAATAATATTGCTTCAATAATATTGACCGTGTAAGCCAGGTTTATGACATAGATATAGTCCGTTCACGAAAGTATGAGCCATCGGTTGGTCATCACAATTTGGCATATTTCACTGTGTATATTGAAATTTTAGGTTATGTTGTTTAATTTCTTGTCAGATTGATAAGAAATGTTGTCAATATTGCATAGAGTTCTCTGATTACTCGCAAGCTTGTCGGACGAGGCCGGGTACATTCGGCAACGTTGACTTTATTTTACATTATAACAGCAAATACTGCCAACTTCAGAAAAATAAAAAAACGCCTACTATGCGCTCAAACTTTCGTGAACGGACTATACGAAATGTATAGTGCTGATGATATGAATTTTTCCGGATTATGGATTCAAAATGAGCGATTTTTTATTGCCGTCTTGTCGCTAGTTAGATCTTACAGGTTTTCGCGTATAAGTGATTCAACATCGCTATCATATCCTTAATTGGAATCCAAGTCAATAGTTTGTGACAGAAATTTATTGAAATTTGTAAAGAAAGAAATACATATTATTATTAGTCAACGTATTAGGGCTTGGTAAAACCCAATTTATCTGAGTAGAATAGATTTATTGAAATAAAATTTAAATTTTAAAATTCAATTGCAGTAGGTTAGGTTAGGTAAGGTTAGGTTATAGTCTGGGATTATTTCGAATTATTACACGAGAGGCAGTGGAAGTGGCTCTGAGTGATTGAGGCTTTAGTGAATTTTGTTGAATATGTTCTCGTATATTCAATTTGCTTTATTTGAAAGAATTTCTAATTCAAGTGATGCAACGATCCATCCCTATTTTCGAGAGGATTTCAAGTCTGTATCTCCATCATGATGATTATAATAATGGAGATAGAGACTAGAAATTTTAAGGTTAGGTTTACAGTCGAACGAGTTCGTTAATCGGTCATATCGTTCGAATATCGTTGAATTTTAAAATTCAATTGCAGTAGGTTAGGTGAGGTTAGGTTATATTCTGGGATTATTTCGAATTATTTCCTCTAGTAAAAAATTCATTTCTTACAAATGGAAACTAGAATACAATACCCACTGTAGAGATCATGCAAACATTATTGCCAACACAAAATAGCCGAAACCCGCTCAGAACCCACGTAATTGGAATAAATTTATAAGAAAAGGGTGAGTGGCGCTTAAATAAAACATGAATCTGGGCCCTGGGGGAACTGAGCGTGCAGCGATATAATATTTAGGTGGATTCAGATTTGTCGAAAACAATAATGCCCGCCGGTGGAGCAGCTGCCGGTATCGATTATATCGCCAGGCGCACAGTTGTAGGTCACAAACTTGGAATTCTACGAGGTAAGGAAACGAGCCGGACGGTTTCCACGAGGATTTTCCCGACCCTCCAAGCTGGCTTATCTCCTCTTCCTGTTTGTAGGAGGTTAACGGGAGAACGGAAAATCGCTTATTTAAATTCGTTTTTCGCATACAAATTTGGAGGATATCAAGGTGCTTCGAGTGGTTTCAACTGTTTTGATGGAAAAGTATGGTTTTATTAGGTATGGGCTGAAGATCTCTTGCTATAGTTTTCTTGCATTTTTAAAATAAAGATTTATTTATTGGACAGACGGAACAAAAACTGAAGGACAGACTGAAAGGACACAAGTACTCCAAAACACAGACAGCACTTTACAAGCACAAAACTGAGAATGGACATACATTCAATTATGACGAGACTGTAGTGTTAGACCGAGAATCAAATAAGAAATCTAGAGAATTCTCGAAATGATTCACATAAAACAAAATGAAAAATCCATTAATGACAGATCAGACATTAGATACCTTCACAACATCTATTCCACTATTTTGAACAATCTCAAATAAACCGACCAACAAAAACAAACAAGAAAAAAGAATATTGACGTGACAACTCTAAAATCATTCAAAATCATACCCCAATGACATCCAACAAATACGTTGGGAAATAACTTAAAATAAATTATTTCGAAGGTAATAAAAATTAGATCTCTATCCAACAAAATGTTTAGAAATTTTTTACAATAGTTGTAAATTGTTTGTTTGTCCTTATCGTTTTTTTCAGTGTTTATATTGTTTTTTACAGGCTAGAAAAAGGGCACTGCCCGAAACGTCGCCAATCACTGTTATATTGTTAAATAATATTAAACCTGAAAATCAAATACCGCTATCTTTTCATAAAATAAAGAGGTTAGCAGTTTGATATATCTCAGGTAAAATTCATTTGGTACTACAAAAGCTGCATTCCAGTCAGGTGCTTGAAACCACGGGATGAACTTGATTACAAGAGAATAAAAGTGATGATTACTGATTGAGCAAGAAATATTCGAAAATTTATAAGTGTGAGCAGTTGAAGGTCACGAACTTGGAATTCTACGAGTAAGGAAACGAGCCGGACGTTTCCACGAGGATTTTCCCGATCCTCCAAGCTGGCTTATCTCCCCTTCCTGTTTGTTGGAGGTTAACGGGAGAACGGAAAATCGCTCATTTAAATTCGTTTTTCGCATACAAATTTGGAGGATATCAAGGTGTCTCGAGTGGTTTCAACTGTTTTGATGGAAAAGTATGGTTTTTATTGGGAAATGGGCTGAAGATCTCTTGCTATAGTTTTCATGCGTATTTAAAATAAAGAGTTCAGCAGTTTGATATATCCCATAGGTAAAATACATTTGGTAATACAAAAGCTGCATTCCAGTCAGGTGCTTGAAACCTCGAGGATGAACGTGATTACAAGAGAATAAAAATTGATTATTAATGAGTTGAGACCTTCTTCCTCCTTTTCAGCAGTTTCTTCAGTGTCTATAAGAAATGAAAACTAGCTAGAAATATTTGAAAATTTTTTCGTGAGTGCAATTGAAGGTCACAAACTTGGAAAATTTACGAGATAAGGAAACGAGCCGGACGGTTTCCACGAGGATTTTCCCGATCCTCCAAGCTGGCTTATCTTCCCTTCCTGTTGTAGGAGGTTAAGGGAGAACGGAAAATCGCTTATTTAAATTCGTTTTTTCGCATCAAATTTGGGGATATCAGGGTGCTTCGAGTGGTTTCAACTGTTTCGATGGAAAAGTATAGTTTATTAGGAAATGGACTAAGGATCTCTTGCTATAGTTTTCATGCATATCTTACTAATATTATAAAGGGAAGATTTGTATGTTTGTGTGTTTGTGGCGTTGATATGACATCACTCATAAACTACTGGACCGATTTCAATAATTCTTTCACCCTAGAATGCTACATTATCCTTGAGTAACATAGGCTATACTTTTCATCCGAGAAAATTGGGGAAACCTACTATAACTTCAATGATAATAAATATGAGTACCAAAATCAGCTATTTTCAGGTGCGCTGCGAAAACCGTAAGACGTACATGGAAACAATGTATGACGGAAATGTACCTCTTCAATAGTTCTACAAAAAAGTCCGCGATAGCATATATCTATCTTTCAAGGTTTACTCGGTATCACCTTTTAAAGGTATCCGAATGTTTCTCAAAATTATGCATTTTTGGGAGTATTTTTTATGAATATGCTATTGATCTTTATCCAATTAAATACGTCCTTCATATCCAGTATTTAATATAGAACGAAATTGCCTTTTACATCATTCAATTATGATGAATACATCAAAAGATATGGCAGGTTGAAGATGAAATCGCACCAAATCGAATTGCGTCTCCGAGCACGATATACACAAACACTGGTATGCCGACGCCCACCGAGATGTGACGTCACAGCGGAGAATTTCCATTGCATTTGCGGGATGAAGTGTAAACTCGAGAACTCGAGGGAATGATTGGAATAATGCAATTAATCGCAAGTTTCATTGAAAATGCAATCAACTAACTATTTTAAATGAAATTTCTTCGATGTCTTTGTTTGTTGATCCTGGAATATATCAATGAAGTTGTTTAAATATAGATGGTAGTGCTAAGTATTTACGAGTATTTGTTAATAGAGAATAAATTATTCAAGTGTCATTTAAAAACTTCGAATGAATGAAAATATTTTTATCATATTCAGGAAATTTCTATGAATGTCATTTATAATTCGTGAATTTGGAAAGTTTTTTGTTCATTTTTTTCTTCATATTCTGAAAACTGATCTCATTCAGATCCCGGTGTCTTAAGTTGGTACGGATTCTGCTCAAAACGGTAGGTTTTAGAAAAAAGTGCTCAAAAGAGCGTTTGTAGAGAATTAATTAACCTATAAAATGAGGTATCAATCGTCCTGATCGAATGAGCACAGACCGATTTATTTTCATTAGAAGATGAAAAATAGTATATTATATTATAAGGATTAAAAGTGCATCTTTTTTTTTACGAGCAATATTTGCAGTTGCGAGGCGCAGCCGAGCGAATGCAAAATTGCGAGTTAAAATAGGCACTTTTAATCCGAATAATATATACTATTTTTTCTCCAACCAAGTCATAATTACAATAAAATTGGTTTTAGTGAAAAATCGTTCATAATTTGTTATGAATTTGAAACAGAATCATGACAGTGATTGTCAAGTAGACTTCAAATGCATTTACAAGGATTAAAAGTACCGTTTTTAATCCTAGGATTAAAAGTGTTGCTAAGTAACGAGTGAATTTTTGTACGGTAAGAAAATCTATGACTTTTGCACCTGAAAAGAGTACAAAAATGTCAACATTTTTTGATGGTTGGAGAAAAATAGAATTTTTCATCTCCTCCCAACTTTATTCGAGATATTTTCAAAACGATAGGTTATAGAAAAAAGTGTTCAATAGGGCGTTTGTAGAGAATTGATCTCTATCTTTACTAATATTATACTTATACCTATATTATAAAGAGGACAGATTTGTATGTTTGTGCGTTTGAGGGTTTGATACGAGTTTACTCATAAGCTACTAGAGATTTCAATAATTATTTCACCCTCAGAATGCTACACTATCCCTGAGTAACATAGGCTATACTTTTCACCCGAGAAATTTGAGGAAACCTACTATAACTTCAATGATAATAAATATGAGTACAAAAAACCAGGTTGAAGATGAAATCGCATCAAAATGTCTCCGAGGTAGGCACAAGGCGGCTAGGAGATGGTACGAAGTGTGAGGGATGTTTTGTATGAATGTATTTTGGATTGCCTATGACCGTATGTTTATGACCACAAATTAGATCAACAGATGGCGCTGAAGTCGTTATTCAGGTTATTCATCTACTCTGCAACTAAACGGCTCGATCGAATTGAATGAATTTTTGTGTATACAGAACAACGTCTGGTGGGTCTGCTAGTTTAAAATAAAGAGGTCAACAGTTTGATATATCTCAGGTAAAATACATTTGGTACTACAAAAGCTGCATTCCAGTCAGGTGCTTGAAACCACGGGGATGAACGTGATTACAAGAGAATAAAAGTGATGATTACTGAGTTGAGCAAGAAATATTTGAAAATTTTATAGTGAGTGCAGTTGAAGGTCACGAACTTGGAATTCTACGAGGTAAGGAAACGAGCCGGACGGTTTCCACGAGGATTTTCCCGACCCTCCAAGCTGGCTTATCTCCTCTTCCTGTTTGTAGGAGGTTAACGGGGGAACGGAAAATCGCTTATTTTAATTCGTTTTTCGCATACAAATTCGGAGGATATCAAGGCGCTTCGAGTGGTTTCAACTGTTTTTTTGATGGAAAAGTATGTTTTTATTGGGAAATGGGCTGAAGATCTCTTGCTATAGTTTTCATGCGTATTTAAAATAAAGAGTTCAGCAGTTTGATATATCCCATAGGTAAAATACATTTGGTAATACAAAAGCTGCATTCCAGTCAGTTGCTTGAAACCTCGAGGATGAACGTGGTTACAAGAGAATAAAAATTGATTATAATGAGTTGAGACCTTCTTCCTCCTTTTCAGCAGTTTCTTCAGTATCTATAAAAAATGAAAACTAACTAGAAATATTCGAAAATTTTTTCGTGTGTGCAATTGAAGGTCATAAACTTGGAAAATTTACGAGATAAGGAAACGAGCCGGACGGTTTCCACGAGGATTTTCCCGACCCTCCAAGCTGGCTTATCTCCTCTTCCTGTTTGTAGGAGGTTAACGGGAGAACGGAAAATCGCTTATTTAAATTCGTTTTTCGCATACAAATTTGGAGGATATCAAGGTGCTTCGAGTGGTTTCAACTGTTTTTGATGGAAAAGTATGGTTTTATTAGGAAATGGGCTGAAGATCTCTTGCTATAGTTTTCATGCGTATTTAAAATAAAGAGTTCAGCAGTTTGATATATCCCATAGGTAAAATACATTTGGTAATACAAAAGCTGCATTCCAGTCAGGTGCTTGAAACCACGGGGATGAACGTGATTACAAGAGAATAAAAGTGATGATTACTGAGTTGAGCAAGAAATATTTGAAAATTTTATAGTGAGTGCAGTTGAAGGTCACGAACTTGGAATTCTACGAGGTAAGGAAACGAGCCGGACGGTTTCCACGAGGATTTTCCCGACCCTCCAAGCTGGCTTATCTCCTCTTCCTGTTTGTAGGAGGTTAACGGGAGAACGGAAAATCGCTTATTTAAATTCGTTTTTCGCATACAAATTTGGAGGATATCAAGGTGCTTCGAGTGGTTTCAACTGTTTTTGATGGAAAAGTATGTTTTTATTGGGAAATGGGCTGAAGATCTCTTGCTATAGTTTTCATGCGTATTTAAAATAAAGAGTTCAGCAGTTTGATATATCCCATAGGTAAAATACATTTGGGTAAAAGCCTACAAAACTGCATTCCAGTCAGGTGCTTGAAACTTCGGGAATGAACGTGATTACAAGAGAATAAAAGTGCTGATTACTGAGTTGAGCAAGAAATATTGAAAATTTTATAGTAAGTGCATTGAAGGTCACGAACTTGGAATTCTACGAGGTTAGGAAACGAGCCGGACGGTTTCCACGAGGATTTTCCCGACCCTCCAAGCTGGCTTATCTTCTCTTCCTGTTTGTAGGAGGTTAACGGGAGAACGGAAAATCGCTTATTTAAATTCGTTTTTCGCATACAAATTTGGAGGATATCAAGGTGCTTCGAGTGGTTTCAACTGTTTTTGATGGAAAAGTATGTTTTTTTATGGGAAATGGGCTGAAGATCTCTGCTATAGTTTTCATGCGTATTTAAAATAAAGAGTTCAGCAGTTTGATATATCCCATAGGTAAAATACATTTGGTAATACAAAAGCTGCATTCCAGTCAGTGCTTGAAACCTCGAGGATGAACGTGGTTACAAGAGAATAAAAATTGATTATTAATGAGTTGAGACCTTCTTCCTCCTTTTCAGCAGTTTCTTCAGTATCTATAAAAAATGAAAACTAACTAGAAATATTCGAAAATTTTTTCGTGTGTGCAATTGAAGGTCATAAACTTGAAAATTTACGAGATAAGGAAACGAGCCGGACGGTTTCCACGAGGATTTTCCCGACCCTCCAAGCTGGCTTATCTTCTCTTCCTGTTTGTAGGAGGTTAACGGGAGAACGGAGAAATCGCTTATTTAAATTCGTTTTTCGCATACAAATTCGGAGGATATCAAGGTGCTTCGAGTGGTTTCAACTGTTTTTGATGGAAAAGTATGGTTTTATTAGGAAATGGGCTGAAGATCTTTTGCTATAGTTTTCATGCGTATTTAAAATAAGGGTTCAGCAGTTTGATATATCCCATAGGTAAAATACATTTGGTAATAAAAAGCTGCATTCCAGTCAGGTGATTGAAACCTCGAGGCAGTGGCGCAGCCAGAATTTTCGTTCGGGAGGGGCCCGATGCAAATATTCAGGGAGAAAAAAAACAAAAAAAGAATACTTTTTATTTATATCTTTTTCTTTCTGGTTGATAATAAATGTCAAATTTACAATATCTTTTATGAAATCTGGTGATCATTTATTTTCTGAAACGCCTTTACAATATACAGGGTGTCAAGGAAAAAAGTACCATGCATAGTCCCATGAATATATGCTGGAAACTGCTTCCTTTAGAAAATACAAGGTGTTAAAGTTTTTTTTTATTTGCTTTTTTTTTACCTTTGGACATAGAGGTAAGAATTGAACAAAATGTGGTATGTGGGGGTTTTGTATGATCCAAATATCCTACTAGTTTTTAGATTACTTATAGAGGACGCCACATACAGGATTCCACATTTAAATCAACCCTCATTCTTTTGCCTCACACTGTATGCCATTCTGGAGTAGAAAAAAAGCGATTCCTCTATTTTTTTTCCTTCAAAAAGGTATACTTAATGAAGTTGCTAGGACCAACGGTTTCCGGTTAAATGCATCGAAAAGTTATGATGACAACCTACTTACAATAACAACCACAGCAAGGAATTAAATCAAAATCTTAATCAAAACACAAAATAATGAAAATGACAGGTAAAAAAGTTAGGGCTGACGAGTGTAGGTTCTGTAGGGAGGAGGAGGAAGAAACTCCCATTCACCTAGTCACGGAATGCTTAGGCATTACGAGCCTAATGAGAGAATACCTTGGGCGAGAAACTTGTAAGAGTGAGGAACTAGCTTCGTTGAAGCCTTCACACATATTGGATTCCATTAGATCTCTAGAATTGAAAAGCGAGCTTTGAAGGGTGTGGCCAGAACAGCTCTGTAGGGGCCACAATAGACCTTAAAGTCTCTGAACTCTAACCCCTTTTTAAACTAAACTAAACTAGGGTTAATACAAATGTGGAGGAATTATTATGTGGCGCTCCCTATTAGTTATCTAAAACCTAATAGGATATTTGGATTCTGCATCATACAAAAACCCCCGCATATCACATTTGTTCAATTCTTACCTCTTTGTCCAAAGTTATTCAAGAAAACACCAAATATATAAATTAGACTTTAACACCCTGTATTTCTTAAAGGAAGCAGTTAGGACATATATTACTGGGACCTTTTTTCATATTTTATGGTCTTCTATCGCCTGGCACAATGCATGGTACTTTTTTTTTGACATCTTGTATATGTATGTGTAGCTAGTCTCATTTTTCAAAAGGTTAATCATTATGTTTTGCTGGAAAGCAGAATCAATTAGGTTCTGAAAATGACTGTATGCATCAATACCATTCAGCTATTTTAAATAAAATATTGAAGATGCGCCTTAATTCAACCGTATCTACGGAGATACAGGTAGAAAAGTTTACATGCAGAAAAATCTCGGGGGGGCCTGGGCCCCTCTGGGCCCCCCTGGCTGCGCCATTGCCTCGAGGATGAACGTGATTACAAGAGAAAAAAATTGATTATTAATGAGTTGAGATCTTCTTCCTCCTTTTCAGCAGTGTTCTTCAATGTCTATAAGAAATGAAAACTAGCTAGAAATATTTGAAAATTTTTTCGTGAGTGCAATTGAAGGTCACAAACTTGGAAAATTTACGAGATAATGAAACGAGCCGGACGGTTTCCAAGAGGATTTTCCCGACCCTCCAAGCTGGCTTATCTCCTCTTGTTAACGGGAGAACGGAAAATCGCTTATTTAAATTCGTTTTTCGCATACAAATTCGGAGTATATCAAGGTGCTTCGAGTGGTTTCAACTGTTTTTGATGGGAAAGTATGGTTTTATTAGGAAATGAGCTAAAGCTCTCTTGCTATAGTTTTCATGCATATTTAAAATAAAGAGGTAAGCAGTTTGATATATCAGGTAAAATACATTTGGTAATACAAAAGCTGCATTCCAGTCAGGTGCTTGAAACCACGGGATGAACGTGATTACAAGAGAATAAAAATTGATGATTACTGAGTTGACCTAGAAATATTTGAAAATTTTATAGTGAGTGCAGTTGAAGGTCACAAACTTGGAATTCTACGAGGTGAGGAAACGAGCTGGACGGTTTCCACTAGAATTTACACGACCCTGTGTTGGCTTATCTCCTTTTCCTGTTTGTAAGAGGTTAACAGAGAAAGGAAACGGAAACGGAAAATCTGTCAATCAAATTCGTGTTTCGAATACAAATTCGGAGGATATCTAGGTGTTTTCAACTGTTTCAGATGGAAAGTTATGATTTTATTAGGAAACGGGCTTATTAACTCTTCAATTCGTTGCTAAACATATATACACAAATATTTCTGAAATTTATTAGCAACTCAATATAAAGGTTTGGAAATTCGCATCGAAAAGATACTATACAGAATGTTTCATTAAAATCTGGACAAACACATAGGACACCAGGATAATAATTTTTGCCTTATACAGGGTCTCTATAAATAGTTGTAACAGCGTACTTGGCTTTGGATTATTCTCATTTTGCCGCTTCCTATGCAAACCCCAGAATTCTGTGATTATGCTATGCTCTGATTGGTTAGAAATTGGTATTCTCTAGCAGCAAAGTAATCGAAGCCAACTGCGCTGTTACAATCATTTATAAAGACTCTGTACAATATATTCCTTTTTCGAAGCATAAGCGCGATACAGGGTGTTAAAAGTCATTTTTTCAGCAAGATTTATAAGTGTGGTCAGTTATGTATAACACTTAAAGTAACGGTTTTTAGTCGAATCTCAGTATTTTTGGGTCCTCTATTCAGAAACGTTGACGAACTCCGAAAAAATGGAGAAAAAAACCTGCAATGTTCCTAATTTTTTTTTCGGTTGTCCAATTGAATTTTATCTTCTGAATGAACACAATTTTCTAAGAATCTGTGAAAATTTTTTTTTAAAATCGAACACAATTTTTTTTGCATGTCTACAGCTATAAGAAAATTTCACCCGAAATGGATAAAATTTTGTAAAATTGTACTTTTTCAATTATCAATTACGAATATGAAAACAGAATTGTAAAATATCAAAAGGTTTCGTTACTACAGTCATTCAAATGTTTCGTTCAGACCTCTGAAAAAATTTAAAAATTTAATTTAAAAAAAAGTTCTCATTTTTTTTCCGGCTACATAGAGAATCATATTTTTGACAGGGAAAAAAGGAATTTCGTGAAAAGTTTTATTTCGTGACCTGTCAAGAGATATAAAATGTCAAATTTTCTTCCCGGCCCAAAAAAAATTGTTTTGAGTTCTAGAGCCAGAACAATTGAATTATTGGTTTGTTCAAACATTCTAGATGAATTTAAAAAAATTCAGTGACACTTAGTTGGGACTAGAAACAAGGTTTGTATTAAATAGGGAATTGAAACTGTTCTAAGGCTATTAATATTCGTTTCCTGCAACGGTAGTTTGTAGTTCATAGAGTTTGACTAGTATTTGAATTTAACTGAATATAATTTAGCTAGTAGTCGAACTTTATGAACTACGAACTACCGTTGCCTGGCAAAGAATATTAATAACCTCCTACGAACCTACGTCGGTTCGAGTCCCAACTAAGTTTCATTGAATTTTTGTTTATAAATTCATCTAGAATGTTTGGACATACCAATTATTTAATTATTGACTCTAGAACTCAAAATATTTTTCTATTATTCCAAATATCTGATCGAAACATTTGAATGACTGTAGTAACGAAACCGTTTGATATTTTACAATTCTGTTTCATATTCGTGATAATTAATTGAATGAGAACAATTGATTTCATCCATTTTGATTTTTGAAAAAAAATTCAAAGAAAATTACAGTCTAAGCAATAAAATGTCCAAAGCAGATTGGGACCCCATAATGTAAGCGAAAGAATAGCTCCTGAGGATGCCTGGCACTCGGACCCGCGAAACGTCGAACTCCAAAACCCAACGACTGCCTAAACACCTTTTTGTAGATTGTAGAGGATGTACCATTAAAGTGCGACCTTTTGATCTATTGTGACCCTCATCAGAGCTGTTTTCGCTAGAGCCCCGCCACAAAACATATTGAATATACGAAAACGTGATTTTTCAATCGAGTGATAAATACCAGTGATTATTTCCATAAACTGCTCGATAATAATAACAATTCAATTTAATCTACATTCTGCCATTGATCCGTCAACACGATAAAATATCGTGAAAGCAAACGTCAAATTCTCGGATCACAATAAATCCAATATGTGCTGATATTGTTCGAGAACCTTATCTCAAAACAGCATCTTTTCTCACCCAAGGTCAACAAAAAACGCTGTCATGTCCTCTTCACTCCGTTATAGGTTTTCTTCCCCCAAGCCCAAGTTGGCGCAAAGTAGCCGGAGAATGGGGCATTGTTTAGCGAATTGAGCGTCCAACGTCAATACCTTTTAACGACAAGATATCACGTTTTTTATTTATTTTCCCATCTCTGCTTAGATACAGCTTCGTGTATGTTCCACGGACACTTGAATGGCAGAAAATGAGTTATTTGTGTCCAACTTGAAACTTTGTATTCAATTACTTTTTAAATTAATCAATACTCTTCGTTTTACTATGAACTGTTGAAAGAAAGATTCTTTAGATACTTTTTGAATTTTTGACTGTATTCTTGTGAAACTGATTCTGTCGGTGCTCTTTATGTACAGCCCAATTATATTATATTATATTAAGAGATTTGAGAAAAGCCCTGAGTAGGAGTTTTTGATCACCTGTTTATTGGTGGAATAATAAGACTATTACCTTAAAATTTGATATGGGACTTGAGATTGATATTAAATATACAGGGTGTTTCATCATAAACTGGACAAACATATATTTTCGTGTAGAGGACATCGGGAGAATCATTTTTGCCTTATACAATATATCCCGTTTTCGAAGCATAAGCGAGATACAGGGTGTCAAACGTCATTTTTGAGCAAGATTCTTATGAGTGTGGTCAGTTATGTATAACACTTAAAGTAACGGTTTTTGGTCAAATCTCAGTATTTTTGGGTCCTCTATTCAGAAAAGTTGACAAACTCCGAAAAAAATTTACAAAATGGCGGAAGACCATGAACACAATTTTATAAGAATTTCTGTGAAAAATTTTTCAAAAATCGAACACAATTTTTTTTTACATGTCTACAGCGATGAAAAAAATTCACTCGAAATGGATGAAATTTTGTACAATTGTACTTCTTGAATTATCAATCACGAATATGAAAACAGAATTGTAAAATATCGAACGGTTTCGTTACTACAGTCATTCAAATGTTCGTTCAGACCTCCGAAATAATGAAAAAAAAATTGTATTGAGTTCTAGAGTCAAAATAATTAAATTATTGGCTGTTCAAACATTCTAGATGGTTTTATACAAAAAAATCAGTGAAACTTAGTTGGGACTCGAACCGACGTAGGTATTAAATAGGGAAATGGCACTGTTCTAAGGATAATCATATTCGTTGCCAGTCAACGGTAGTTCGTAGTTCATAGAGTTTGACTACTGGCTAAATTATATTCACTGAATTCAAATAAATGTCCAACTCTATGAACTACGAACTACCGTTGCCTGGCAACGAATATTAATATCCTTAGAACAGTGCCATTTCTTTATTTGATACCTACGTCGGTTCGAGTCCCAACTAAGTTTCACTGATTTTTTTTGTATAAAATCATCTAGAATGTTTGAACATGCCAATAATTTAATTATTTGGACTCTAGAACTCAATACAATTTTTTTTCATTATTTCGGAGGTCTGAACGAAACATTTGAATGACTGTAGTAACGAAACGTTCGATATTTTACAATCTGTTTTCAATTCGTGATTGATAATCAAGAAGTACAATTGTACAAAATTTTCATCCATTTCGAGTGAATTTTTTTCATCGCTTGACATGTAAAAAAAATTTGTGTTTGATTTTTGAAAAAATTTTTCACAGAAATTCTTAAAAATTGTGTTCATTCAAAAATAAAAGTCAATTTGAACAACCGCTAAAAAAATTTGGACATGGCAGGTCTTCCGCCATTTTGTAATTTTTTTCGAGTTTTGTCAACTTTTTCTGAATAGAGGACCCAAAAATACTGAGATTTGACCAAAAACCGTTACTTTAAGTTGTTGCGGTAACTCTTTAAGTGGAGAGAATTTAGTGGACTGTATTAATCAAAAATCATAGGTGTTGTAAAAATAAAGTGAAAGAAAATAAAGTAAAATGCACCAGACTCACCAAACAGTATTCTTCGACCAATCTTCTGGAGAGTACTCTCGGACGGGGTCGGTGATCTTCAATTCTTCAATAATAGTGTCTCTTTCACAAAATAATAGCGTAGTTCACTTAAAATAGCGGAACACAAGGTTCTATCTCAAAATAAGAGAAAATATATAATAGCGGAAAATACAATTTAGAAAATTAGCGGTAGCGATAAGAAACAGTCGGAGGTTGTTCTTAGACTCTGACATATTGTTCAAATTTCTTGAATTGCGCAGGCACACAGATATCAGTTCCAGGTAACTGATATAATATACAGGCTGTCCAGTGCATATACTGTTGAAATGGAATTGAAATGAAAACTATTGAATTTAGAAACAAAAAATAGATATTACTACAACATTTCCTGCCCCCCAAAAATGCCATAGCATTTTTCAAAAGAGCTTGAAATAAAAATAGAAAAAATAATGAATATTATGAAATTGCGCAAACTATCATGCAGAAAAACTTATAATAACAAATAACATGAGCAAAATAAAAAAAGATTATTCCTCATCGCTACTTATTGGCAAAGGGCACAGTTTCACTAACGGTCTAGTGAGAATTCCATCCCTAGTTTTCACCTTAGCGACTCGTGAAACTCCGTCGCTCCCATTGTAGAGGGTAGTTATACGTCCCAAGCGCCACTGATTTGGGGGGACATTATCTGTCTTAATCAGTACTAGGGTACCAATGGCTACTGGTTCGGTTACGTCTAACCATTTAACTCTTTGTTGCAGAGTATGGAGATATTCGTTTTTCCACCTGATCCAAAAAT
Organism: Propylea japonica; assembly: GCA_013421045.1. Taxonomy (NCBI): domain Eukaryota; kingdom Metazoa; phylum Arthropoda; class Insecta; order Coleoptera; family Coccinellidae; genus Propylea; species Propylea japonica. Next base: position 46,798,405 of record CM024240.1, read on the forward strand.
GTTGATGGAAATTTTGTAATAACTGCCAACGAGATAGGCGGTTTATTGGTTGATCTGTCATATCAGGGACAGGTAGAGCATTTAGAGGCTCCAATGTCAAAAAATGACCGGGGGTTAGACAATTTAAGTCGTCTGGATCGGAACTTAAGGCGCATAAAGGTCGGGAATTCAAGAGAGATTCAATCAAAGTTAAAAGAGTGTAAAACTCTTCGTACGTAAGAATCTGAGCGCCAACAACACGCAGCAGATGGGTTTTCACCGATTTCACGGCAGCTTCGAATAAACCACCAAAGTGGCTACCAGCGGGAGGATTAAAATGAAATTTTATAACTTCCTTCTCAGCAGAAATTTTCATTAATTTGATGAGCTCGCGATTAGCCCCGACAAAATTAGTGCCATTATCGCAATATATATCTGTACAGCGACCTCTACGTGCAACAAATCTCTGCAAAGCCGCCAAAAAAGATTCCGCAGAAAGATCATTGGCAAGTTCTAAGTGAACTGCCTTTGTTGAATGGCATACAAATATGCAAATATATGCCTTAGATGTTTTTTGTCCACGATATTTTCTCATTGGCGCAATTGTAAATGGACCAGCGTAATCGCACCACTACTGTAAAAAGGCCTTTATCGTGGAAAACCTTGATTTGGGCAAGTTGCCCATAGGGGGTTGATAGTTTTTTGGTTTCCTTTTGAAACATTGGACACATTTGGACAATACGGAATTTATAGCTCGTCTTGGGGATAGTATCCAAAATTGTTGAATGAGCAAAAAATGTAACTGGCGTGGACCAACATGAAAATATTTTCGATGATAATATTCGATAAGATGATTTGTCAATAAGCTTTTGCGAGGTAGAAGTATAGGGTGTTTCGTTTCATACCGCAAATCAGAGTGACTCAAACGACCACCTACACGAAGAGATCATTTTCGCCTTTAAAAACATTGAGTTTTCTCAAAGGTTTGGAAAATTTATTACCATCAATTTCATTCGGGAATGAAACAAATTGGGTATACTTCGCCAGCATTATCAATGCTTGACGATACTCAAGAGAACTTAGAGAACCACACATTTTCTGATCCTGATTATGAGTGATGTTATGAACAAATCTCATAACATATGCGCAAACACGCAATACTGTTGAAAATTGGAAAACTTTTTCAAAAGGAATTCACAAAAGTGTGGAATTTCAGGTGTTGCGAGTAAAGTTACCCTTTTCTCTTCGCACATTATATCGTCTGAAACAAAATTTTCAGAGGATTCATCTATTTTAAATTGAAATTGATCACTAAACAGAAACCTGGGACCACTCAACCAAAACGAATTATCCACTATATCCAGGGGAAAAGACCTCTACTGCCGAGATCTGCGGGATTGTCTTCCGAACGGACGTAATTCCATTGAACGAAAGGAATTTTTTCTTGAACATAGGCGACCCTATTAGCCACAAAATTTTTCCACCTATAGGAGGGTGATCGAAGCCATGCCAGAACCACTTGTGAATCTGACCAAGCTTGAATGGTAGCGAAAGAATAATCATTAGAGAAAAGTTTTAGCACAAATGAAAGGAGTTTTGCGAGCAGCACTGCTGCACATAATTCTAATCGCGGTATACAAATTTTTTTGAGAGGTGCAACTTTACTTTTAGCGATAACAAAATTGATTGAAATTTCACCATCAAAATGCACAGTTTTTAAATACAAAACAGCGCAATACCCCTTTTCAGAGCTATCACAAAACCCGTGTAACTCCAATCTGGATTTGATTGAGCATTTCAAATGCCTTGGTATTTCAACTTGAGAAACAGATTGAATCTGTGAAACGAAGCGATTCCAAATACGTAAAATCTCTTCCGGTGGTTGATCATCCCAAGCGAGACCCATCATCCAGAATCTCTGAATTAAATATTTAATTAAGAATGTGACTGGCGCTAAGAACCCAGAGGATCGTATATTCGGGCTAGTTGTGACAAGACTTGTCTTTTAGTACATCTTGTATCGTTCGGAGGTACAACGGAAAAAGAAAAACTATCTGAAATTGGATTCCATAATAATCCTAAAATTTTTAGAGAAGATGAGTCACCATCAGAACAGAAATCAAGATGTTCTATGCTACGCATGGAAGTAGGAATAGTTTCCAAAAGTGTTTGATTGTTACTTGACCATTTTCTCAATTGAAAACCTCCCTTTTCGAATAAACTAATCAATTGGTCTTGTAATACTTTAGCTTCTTCAAGTGAGGAAGCACCAGTGACAACATCGTCAATATAAGTGTCTTCAAGCAACACTTTCGTAGCCAAAGGAAATTTGTCACCTTCATCTCTCGCTAACTGTTTTAAAGAACGCAGAGCTAAAAAAGGGGCCGATGAAATTCCATATGTAACGGTTTTCAATCGGTACATTTTCAAAGGTTCGTCTCGAGAAAATCTCCAGAATATTCGTTGATATTCGCGATGATCAGGATGAAGCCAAATCATTCTATACATTTGCTTAATGTCAGCACATAATACGAAAGGATGGAGACGAAACTTTAAAAGAATAGACACAATGTCTGTTTGTAGTTTAGGACCAGTTAATAAATTATCATTCAGAGAAAAACCTGATGGAGCTTTAGCACTCGCGTTGAAAACTACACGCAATTTCGTATGCGTACTTGAAGGTTTCAAAACACAATGGTGAATGAGGTAATAGGGATTTTCATGTATTGAATCTTCGGGAACAATTTCCATATGTCCGCAGTCAAGATATTCACGCATAAAAGTAGAGTATTCTTTATAGAGAAGAGGATCTTTCATCAGTCGACGCTCTAATGAAAAGAATCGCTTGGAAGCAAGTTCTTCCATGCCGCTAAAATCGGGCATATTATTCGAAAACGGTAAAGAGACTATATATTTACCATCAGAATCGCGGTCATGTGTATCAACAAATATTTTTTCACATAATTGATCACTGGGGGAGTCCAAACTTATCGAGGGAACAGATTCGATTTCCCAAAAACGTTTGACAATCTCAGGCAGCGAAATATCGCTATTTTGGCAATTGATGTCACAAAAAAGTGACGTGGTACAATTTTGAGAGGGGTCTGATCCACCTCCCATAAGTATATATCCAAAAATAGAATTGAAGGCGTTAATACCATTGCTACCAGTGACGTGACCACTGAGCAAAATTCTTGAAAACATATCCGCTCCAAACAAAATATCCACATGTCCAGGAATATGGAAAGTGGCGTCGGCTAATTTCAAATTTCTAAATTCATTACCAATGCAAGCGGGCACATTCGTAGTCGGTAATTTTTCTGTAATCTGATTGATTATAGATGCGTTTGTATATAAAATTGGAGTTGATTGACCCACTGGTTTAATAGTGAGAGAAACTAAACCTTTACTTGTACACGATTTAGAAGTTTAATCCTGTAACTTCAAGAAAAACATTTTCAGATTTTAAACCCAAACGTGACGCTGATTTCCTTGTTATAAACGAAGTCATACTACCAGAATCAATTAGACAACGTAATTTATGGAAAGTCCCATTTGAATCGGACACTTCAACTAAAGCAGTGGCTAAAAGAACAAAAGAAGTTTTTTCAGAATTGAGAACTCCAGCTCCTGCAAAGTTCACAACAGATTGCGATTCTGAACTAGTTGTGGTAGCGTTTTGCGCACCTGACTTTTCATCTTTCTCTACTTTAAAATGTAAGAAGGTATGATGTTTCATTGAACATTGACGGCAGGTAGACTTAGAAGAACAAGAACGTATATCATGAACATTTGATAGGCAATTGAAACATAAATGCAGTTTTTTAGCCAAATTATAGCGTTCAAACGGTTTCATATCAAGAAAAGTTTTGCATTTAAATATGGAATGGTCGTTCTTGCAAACGACGCATTTTGAGGAACTAGAACTGTTCGAGTTTGCCGAGTTTTCAACAAAAAGTTTTTCATTTTATCTTTGGTATAAGGTTTTCTACCAACTGAATTTATACCACTAGTAGAAGGTTGATCACTATTAATCATTTCGGAAGCAATACATTCACGTTCCAAAAATGTCGTGAGATCTTTATATTCGGGAATCTCAGATGAACCATAAGAATGTTCGAATCGGGAGATTGTATCGTCATCTAACCGATCACAACATCATAAGTAAAATGAAATCCCATTCGTCAGTGGGAATTGTAAGTTTCTCAAGGCAGATAATATTTTCTTGAAAAGTATCTAATAAATTTCTCAGGGCGTTTGGTACCTTTGATTTAATTTTAACTGTACCTTCAATGCGACGCCAATGACATTTAGCGAGCCAACGCTTATTGTGTAACGCTGATATAAGGTATCATAAGCCGTTTGTAATTTCTACCACAGAATTCATAATTTTGAATTAGTTTTAAAGGCGGTCCATCGAGGGTTGAAACCAGATAACTAATTTTTTCATCATTACTCAACGACGTATTATTGTGTACAAGTGAATTGAATAAACCTATAAATGAAGGAAATTGCGTACAGTCACCTGTAAAACGTTTCAATTCTAATTTAGGCAACTTCACATTTGCATTATATTTCGAACAAGAGGGTGAAGAATTCGAATTTTCTGATTTCTTAAAATCATCGAGAATTAAAGTTCATAATAGCTTTAATTTCGTAATAATCTGCCAAAAAACCATCTCTTATGGTTTCTTCTCAAACTCAAATCAGAATCTTCCTCTTGAAGAACTGAATCTACAACAATAATTGTTGTTTTTCAAATTCGTCCTAATTCTTTCAATGTCCGAAAATCTAGCTTTAAAAATTTTGAATTTATTCATATCATCAGCCTCTGCTTGTTTGGCGAAATTACTCAAAGTTGAATTTCGAAACAGCAGTATTGCGATACGCACGGGCTCGTTTTATTTTAGTAGCCATAATTCTACAGGAAACGAAAGAAATTCAATAAATTAATCGAACGTTGTAAACTCGAATATCGACCGTATCAACACTCTATAGAATGCAGTCAGTAAACGAGTTTATTGGGGATTGTAGCGTACTAACAAAAAATTATCGCTTGCAACAAAAACTGAAACGATATATTAATTATCGGAGATAAGAGGAATAATCGAAAGGTGAATAAAACTCACTATAATTAATAATTAACAATTCTGCATGTAATTTGCGAAACTTCAATTATTAAGCAATAAAACCAAATATGAAAAAAAAAAACAATTCAATATTCGGCTCCTGAAGGTCCAAAATGTTGCGGTAACTCTTTAAGTGGAGAGAATTTAGTGGACTGTATTAATCAAAAATCATAGGTGTTGTAAAAATAAAGTGAAAGAAAATAAAGTAAAATGCACCAGACTCACCAAACAGTATTCTTCGACCAATCTTCTGGAGAGTACTCTCGGACGGGGTCGGTGATCTTCAATTCTTCAATAATAGTGTCTCTTTCACAAAATAATAGCGTAGTTCACTTAAAATAGCGGAACACAAGGTTCTATCTCAAAATAAGAGAAAATATATAATAGCGGAAAAATAATTAAGAAAATTAGCGATAGCGATAAGAAACAGTCGGAGGTTGTTCTTAGACTCTGACATATTGTTCAAATTTCTTGAATTGCGCAGGCACACAGATATCAGTTCCAGGTAACTGATATAATATACAGGCTGTCCAGTGCATATACTGTTGAAATGGAATTGAAATGAAAACTATTGAATTTAGAAACAAAAAATAGATATTACTACAACATAAGTGTTATACATAACTGACCACACTCATAAGAATCTTGCTCACAATGACGTTTGACACCCTGTATCTCGCTTTGCTTCGAAAACGGATATATTGTAATAGAGCAAATATGATTTCTCTCCCCGATGTCCTCTACACGAAAATATATGTTTGTCCATTTATGATGACACCTTGTATAATGCATAATTATCAGCACTATAGAAAGTATGTTCTGGAAATTTTTCCGAAAATTAAGTATGTAAAAATAAACAATTAAAAAAATTAAATTCTATGCAGATGATGCGATCCTGTCGAAATCTTGCATGAACATTCAGTATATCAGTCTTGATTCACGAGTTAGTTTCACTCGAATCGGAAATCCTGTTATGGAAATAGAGGGATTCTTCTTTTCAATTTTGCAATTGAATTTTCTATGGTTCTGTTTACACTATGACCACAAAATTTTGCGTGAGGCTTATTATAAGCATATTGCATGTTGAAGCAACTTTTCATTTCGATTGTTTTTGTATTGTCTGAGATATTGTGGAACAAAAATTTTGAATGGCCATATTTTATTGAACACCTTGTACGATTTAGCTGGTTAACGAACTCAACCTAGGCTTTTAAGAACCGAACTTACCCTGAAAATTGCAAAACCCTAGAACAATCCGTTCGAAAGTTATTGTGCTAACGGCCGGACGATCCCACGGACAATATTGAATTTGACCACGAATTCGGCATCAGGGAGTAGAACCCTATCGTTTGAGACCATTTTCTGCCTAAAACTCGAAATTTACAGACATTTGGGCAAAACGATGTAGCACTCGTTTAAGTAGAACCAGTGATCAAAAATGTATGAAGCTTTTGGAAAAATATTGTTTTCAAAACTTTTTTTATGAATCTTCACGAAAATTATGGAGCAGTTCTACGTGAAATTTCGAAACATTCATTGTATTCTTTTCGAATTTTTGAATCAATGTAGACCGAATATTTTTGTTAAATTCGATTCGATCGGATCCCTTGTTCGAAGCTAGAATTAACAGTATAAATCTTCATAACTGAAAATCCACTAGACTGATTTGATTCATGAATAAATTTTCCGATCGCACATGAACCCCAAAAATTTCAATCACCTAACCATAAAATTCCTAGTCTCTATCTCCATCATTATTATCATCATCATGATGGAGATAGAGGCTTGAAATCTTCTCGAAAATAGGGATGGATATTGCACCATTTCTATTAGAAATTCTTTCAAATGAAGCAAATTAAATATACGAGAACATATTCAACAAAATTCACTAAAGCCTCAATTACACTGAGCCACTTTCACTGCCTATCGTGCTGCCTGAAATAATTCCCGAAATACTTCTGAGGCAGTATGGAAGGCAGTGAGCATTTACACTCTGCTGAAACATTTCTCTCGCGAACAAGTTTCGGCAATAACGAACAAAGACATTCCACAGCAACCTTATCAAATGTAATCACGAAAAACCGCCAATTTAGGGAGAGTAGGGCAGCGCGAGTGGCTGCGGCAGCAGCAGGAGAGAAGTGTAGTGATTATACATTCGCGTGCTGCCACTTCCCTGTTCACTTACCTGCTGCTGCCATCGAAGTGAGCTACATGATTCAAAAAACTTATCTATACATGGTCCTCCATAATAATTCTTACCACGAACTCCTTGTTGATGTTTACGATAAAATCTACATTTTTTGTTGAAAAGTCAACACGATAATGCTCCCCAAGACCAGGTTGACTCAAAATAGCCGGAGAATGGAGTATTGTTTAGCGAATTGAGCGTCCAACATAAATACCTTTTAACGACAAGATATCACGTTTTTTATTTTCACGTCTTTGCCTAGATACAGCTTCGCGTATGTTCAACGGACACTTGATAGAGAATAAGGTATTTGTGTCCAACTTGAAACTTTGTATTCAACCACTTTATTCGTTACGTATCCTAGGGCGATAAAGAAAATGCATTCGTGGTTGTGGAATGGGCGGGTACGTTTTACTGAATATATCCCGACGTGGTTACGAGCACTTCGAAAGGATTTATGATAGTTTTATCTTTTGATTTACGTAAAGCAGGAACAATCGCTTGATCTTGTTGTTTTTGCGACGTTTTCGGCTGGTGAACTGTGAAATGGTTAGGTACAAAATGGAAAGGCTTATTCAGAAACGAATGATTTTGTTTCTATCAGAGATTATATAGTCTAAATATTGTTTAAGGAAACTTAAACAATGGTCTAAATATAGGAAACGACACGGCTACAGTGCATGAGCGCCATCTCTGGGTCAAATGTGAACTAATGTTACTATAGAATGGTTCTGGTACTTGATAATTAGTTTTGAAATCAATATACATGGAAAATATCATTTTTCAAAGAAAGGTCGATCAATTCGACAATTGCACAATTATTTTTTCACTTCGAATAAAACAACAAGACCAGATATAGATTCGGCCGTTAGTGTCACTTCAAGAAAAGTGGAAAATCGAACGAACGCAGATTGTGTGATCCGTAAAAGCTTCGTTACGGAGCTACAGGGTGTTGAAATTCCTCCAAAAAATTTTATTTTCTTCATAACTCCTACAGTTTTTGAGATATTCAGTCCAACTCCGAAATGCGATCTATTTTCAACAATCTCCATCAGTGCACGTCCTGAATCTTAACTAGAATCTACAGGGTGTTTTCTTTTTCGGAGCCATGCCTCTTTTTTTCATCTCGAACTTTTTTCGCGGTACGCGACTGATGAGCGTTAAGTCAATTTTTGAATCTTCGTTCAATTTAAAAACTTTTTCTACAAACGTCAAAAAATGACAAGGTTCGCGCATTGGCAAGAATATGCGAAGTGACCCTTTTTTTCATTTTCCTTTGTTACTATGACACCGTGCGCGAAGTAGTGTGCGAAATACTTACTTCGCACACTTCATGTAAACTATATGGATTTTTATATTTTAACTTGGTGAATTTCTTGAAATCCACGTTTTCTTTAACATTGAGTGTTGCTTTCAACATAGAATATATTGCCCATAGTTATAATACCTAATTACTTGATTGGAAAAACAGTTCAAACCAGTTCAATATTTTTTTTCATATTAAGCTAAGCGTTTGTAGAAAAAATTTTGTTTGCATCTCATGCGCGAAATACTTTGGTGATCTCGACTATTTTTTTAACTCGCTGCGCCTCGTTAAATCAGTTCTCGATCACCAAGTAGCATTTCGCACACTAGATACAAAAATAATTATTTTGACACTTGTATTATAATTTTTTCGTATCTCTAACCGTTTTCTAGTCATCTGAGACACACCTTAAGCTTATCCAATATCAAATACAATTGTTCAATAATTTTTTAAAACGGTTAGAAATACGAAAAAATGATTTTACGTTAACCAGTGGCATACCGCAAAAAAGTTTGAGAGGAAAAAAGGAGACATGGCTCCGGAAAAGAAAACACACTGTAGATTCTAGTTAAGATTCCGGACGTGCAATGATGGAGACTGAAAATAGCTCGCATTCCAAATTTGGACTGAATATTTCAAAAAAATGCAGAAGTTATGAAGAAGAAACCAATTTTTTTGGAAATTTCAACACCGTATAGCTCCGTTACGAAGATTTTGCGGATCCATGTTTATATGGACTTTTTTTCTTGAAATTATACGTAGACTCATCCCCTCAAGTTGTAACATACTATTATGTAACACCTGCATATGTCCCTGTGTGAGCCGAGCTATTCTTCAAGATCTTCTTGTCCTCAAATTTGAGGAATGTTACCGTCTCCTTATGGAACTGATTGAGAGTACGCGCCCATAGGTCCTCAAAAAATTACTTCAAATACCGTTCGATTCCTTCGAGTAAAATTGGCGATATAATGGTCTTTATTCGCAGATGTTACTCTGAGTTTTGTGATGATGAAAGTTGAACTATATCTCTTCGAATATAAAATTCTCCTTATGTAGGCATGAAGTTTCTCTGAAAGATAAACCTTTAATCTGTTAAAGGCAGTGCTATTACTTTTTTGCAAACATCCCCCGCATCAACAAAAAGTCCGAAAGAACTTTCTAACAATAGTTTATTTTTTCGTAACATCTTCCTGGCTCTAATTGAGGAACGTTATTAAAAGTATAAAGAGGAGCACAAAGTCACTTCCGCAGCGGCTGCGAGATCTGAAAAAATCGCTGTAAAATTGCTGTCGGCTGAAGTTGGGGACGCAATTGAGCGTTTGACCTCGTTAGGGCTTGTTAGGCGCAGGCTTCGTAGGCAGAGGAATAATAAAAACAGAAAGTTTTTCATTATAAAGCGATAATCTATGCGGAGCACGCTCCCTGGTTGACAGCAATCCGATGATTTACGGGAGGGGTGGTGAACAGTCTGATTTATTTTTTTCATTTCTTTTCCTTCACGTCAATTAATAGTGAAGATTGGCTCATTATGAATGTCATAACAGTTCATCAAATGCAATGACTTTTGATCACAAATTTGTGGTTCAGCCTATTTAAATTTATAATTCAAAGAACACACGGGTACAGCTCGTCCTAGAATTTAGTCTTCTCGTCCAAAACTATTTTTCAGACTAGTTACGTAAACTACTATTTCTGGAAATCATTTATACCTGAAAGTGAGAAGAAACAAAATAACTCTATACACACGACAATAAATATATTCAATCACAAAAAAGGGTATGATAACTATGATATCAATAGTTATTTCAAGTAACCATTTGTTCTCCACTCGTGAATTGAATAAGTCTCTTTAGGTCCACTACAACACCACTACTCGTTTCCTAAGCCAGTATTCTCCCCAACTAACATTTTCCGGAACCAAAAGTTTTATTAAACGGTTACGGATATTTATGAGAGGTTTATAAGAACCTTAACTTTTATAATAGTTTGAAAAGTTTTATAAGAAAACTATTGGTATTACAAGTTTTTCAAGACGTCCAGAATACACTGAAATTCTTACAGTTTTATGACATTGCATTCAGAACGTTTCCGTTACTTTATCTATAAAACTATGGGATGGGTGTTGATTACTTAAAGGGTTTTATACTAAGAGTTCTTGAAAAACTCATCATCATTAAACTTATAGTCTTGGGGTATTATATCTTACTTCGTAAAACCCTTATGTATCTAAAGGTAACTAATGAATCCACAGCTACGACACAACCTGAAGGATTTTATAAAATTTATAGAACCAGTAACATATCTTTCCCATAAAAGAAGGCGGCTGAATTTTCAGGTTAAGATGTTCAATAACTGTTTTCCGTGCATGTTTTCTTATTGTTTAATTTGTAATCGGTATTTAGAAGTGAGGTTATGCATTTGGTAACCTATAAAACTTAGTATCACAAAGGCACCTGAAGTTTTATTGCAAGAGTAGGTAATGATCTCATAAGCGAAACGACGATCATGGCGTCCTTTCATATGGCAGACCTTTTTATGTTTGTGTTCGAACTGACATACATGACCCCATAGAAAAGAAAAATATTGCAATTTGAGCAAAATTAAAAACATGGGTTTATGTTGGGCAGCGTATGCGCAATAAAGCAAATAATGAGACATCATTTCAATTTTCAGGTTTTTATGAAAATGAATTGTTAGATTGACCAAAACGAGGGCGCTTTAGTTTCAGCATTGTCGTATAATCCTCACATACAATGGGTTTAGTAAGGGTAAAATGTGAAATCAATCGATAAATCTTTCTTGTCAAAATGAAATTAAGTCCTCATACAAAATTGACAAAATATTTAAGTAGTTATGTCTAAAGGTAAGCGTCCACCTATCGGCAGCGAACGCAGCGGACGGAGCGGACGCAGCGGATTTTAGAATCCTTTGTATAGAAACTAATGCAAGCGCGTCCACCTACCCGCGCCGAACGAATCGGATTCTAAAATCCGCTTCGCCCGCTGCTTTCGCTGCCGATAGGTGGACGCTCTCCTTAATACGCCATTTTCATATCAAAGTGGAAATACATTGCTGTCAACTTCATAGTGGGAGAAGAATAATAGTGACAAGGACTCGAAATAGAACATAAAGCAATAACCAATGAAAAGGAGATGAAGCTTAAAGGGGTGGTTTTGTTTTTGGTGTTTATAAATAATATAAGCAATATTGACAACGGCGACGAAAATGTATTTCTTGCCGCTATGAAACCTTTGTGTGGTAAAGGTAACGAAAACCTCTTAGTTACAAACAAATGTAGGTAAAAGGTTTATATGGCACTTAAGTGTTATATGGGTTTTATAAGAGTAACGAAAACGTTTCGCGAACAATTGATAGGTTCCTAGGTTTTATTGAAAAGATAACCAAAATGTAATCGTTACCATTATAAAACAAAAAATGTTAGTTGGGTCCGATACCGTTTCTCACTAAGATCATTTAAGTAAGCTTTTTGTACTCTCGGTCTTTCAGGACTCGCCTACGACTCGTCCAAGAATTAGGTATGTCTACTAGTCCAAAAAAACTCCATTTTCTGGACTTGTTACGTGAATTACTATTACAGCTGTTTCTTTTGGTAGTTGTAGATCGATCGTACAAACGACTCCAATATTCAAATATACAGGGTGTCTGTAAACAAATGCGAGGGACACTAAGTAGATGTCACTCACACAAATTTTATAGATCTTTTAACTTTATTATAAAGGTTTGGAAATAACATTCCCTTGTGATTTTCGTTCAAAAATTGTTTTTTTGGTATAGATTTTCGAAAAGTGAATGTCTCTTATGGTTTCTCATTCAGTTCTAGAGAATTTTTTTGCAAAATTTCGTTACGGTCGATAATTTTCTCGGAAAAAATAAAAATTTGCAAGCAGTCATGATCTTTGTTCATTTCATTGTATTTTCCGTAGAATGAATATTCTAAGATATTGTATGTATATGACAGAAGATAAATATGTTCAATAAATCTTTCACAAATAGAACTTCCTTTCGATTAATGAACATAATTGAAAAAAACAATTTCGAGCATAAACAATATCTTAGAATATTCATTCTATGGAACATGCAATGAAATGGAATGAACAGTGATCAAAACTACTCGTAAGTTTTTATTTTTTCCGAGAGTAAGTATCGACTATATCGAAATTTTGCAGGAGAGGAAATAGTCTATCAAAAGATGGAAAAATATACAGGACAGGGTGTCCCATTTGAAAAAATGTAATCGCATTCAATATGTTATTCACCCTGTATATATTCCAATTGACGTTATCATAACTTCAAAAATTGGCATAATCAGTAAACGCAGTCTGTTACTTGAAAAATGATTACAGAGCTTGCCATGTGGTTTTTAAAATTTGAAACTCTGTGGTACTCAGAATAAAAGAGATAGATCAACATAATATGTTACATATTCGAAATAAGGGGAAAAAGAGCTAGCCAAATATAGAAAAATATACAGGGTGTTTCATTTGAAAAATGAAGTTGCCATCAATATGTTGGCCAGCCTGTATATATTCCATTAAGTGAATTCATATTGTAAAGGGCCCCACTCACTTTTACCCGACGGTTAAAAACGTCAAGAGAACGGACGAAAATCAGGCCTCGTCTGAAATTTGCAACGTCGGGTAAGTGCGCCGTTTTTAGCCCATACACTTCGTTTTTGCGGCAGTTTTACCCGACCGTTATTAAACCGTCGGGTAAAAACGGCGCAGAAGAACGAAGTGAGTGGGGCCCATAAAACCTCAGTCGATTGCGTGAATTTTGGTATAAAACATTTTTCTGTTATAGTGAAAAATCGTGTACATTCTTTGGTTACCTCAGATATTCAGGAAATATTCATTTATTTTTCGAAGCGATATATCTACTCATAATTTTATGAATTCATCATCATAATTAGAAGTAGTACCTCAACCTAATACATACTGAACTGTCCGCAGATATAAACTTGCACAAATTAGTGCATCTCCCTTCAAGGTAAAATTCAGCGACAGTTTGTTAGGACGAAACAAGCACTACTTCCTGCATGAATTTATTGCTATATGCAGAAAGGATGAATACTGAAAAATAACCGAGTCTGATACGAGCCATGTTCAGGATGAAACAACTCAACATAAAGAGATAGTGAACTCAGAGGCTCTGGCATCAATAACGATGTTTCACAAAAGAGTTCAATTTCAGTATTCAGTACATAAATCATTCACATACGGCCTTTTGTTCCCTCAAATGTCAGCACATTTTTCGTGGCCCCATTCATCAAAAACTCTACACTGATTTGAAAATTTTGCTAGGGAATGAAATTGAGGTATCTATAGAATGAATTCTTCGGTTCTTCTTTTTGAATCGCAAATGAACTTACCTGTCAACCCCAGGGGTATATTTTTTCAATTTGTATGGGCATTTTTTTTCAGGGAGCATCGTGCGATATTTTTGTCCAATAATTGAGTTCAAATTTTGAGCAGGAAGCTGCCTTGAATGATATGATTGGAGTCGTTGATTTGGGGTCAGGGGAAAAAAGTTCTGTATTTGGATAATCTAATGTGTTCAGGGTCAAAATAACTTGGCCAGATCGGTTGAACAGTTTCCTTTTTATTATGATTTTATGTTTTTCGAATTCTTCAAAACTTAAAAACCAATTCCTATTCCAAAACTTATAATTGATTGCCCAATAGTGACTTGAAGACTTGTATCAAATTTCGTGAGGATTATTCGAATAAAAAATTTAAAACCTTCAACTTTGTGACATATAGACCTGTGGCAGCTGTGATTGAAATATCTAATTTTATCTATCGGATCCTGATTTCATATTTGAATGATATTTATAATGATGCCATATTTATGAAATTGTTTCCAGAGAAATAAGAAATTTTTATCTAACATAAAATTTCCGTGTCACAATGTAAGTGTCCGTACTCCTCTGAAACGGCTTTGCCGATTTTCACCAGATTTTATTTGCGTATTCAATAGGTCTGAGAATCGGTTACTATCTATTTTTCATACCCCTAAGTGATAAGGGTTGTTCACTCTCGTTTTTTTTTAATAAATTGTTCATTTTTATTTTTTTATAATGTGGCATTAAAAAATACATACAGACCTCTATTTTTATTTTTTCTTCACCAACCCTTATTTTTTTATAGCCATTTCAGTAATTGAATCATTTTTCATCCCGATCGATAACTGATCAATTATACAGGGTGCCCTAATATTTTCTGATTTAGATTCATTTGAAATTTACAAATTTTTTCTAAAACCCGCCGTACATCAGTAAACATGAACCTCAGATGATTTCAAATGGCCGTTTCTCACTAATTGAGACATCCCTCATCACCACCTAAACGTTGTCCCATTCCTCACCAGACACCCTGTAGTGTTTTCAACCGTATTTCGATTAAAATCTAAAATTTTTTTTTCAAATAAACATTTATTTTCATCATTAAAATGTAATCCTGATCAGTGCTTAGTGTTACCAATCTTAGATTCTTAAAATTTGCCGCGCCTTTACGGGTGAGTGAAATGTCACACTATATTACCATTGACTGAAGCCGGTCTTCTGTTTCACACAAACTTCTCTGACTCTCTACATAGTTGTCGGCATAGAATTGTCGGCCATCATAATTGTTTATGTATCAAGTGTAGTAGTGTAGTAGTCACTAATTCTTGCTGAAATACGATCAAATAATGGCATCGCATTGGTTGTTGCATCATCGGGCATAGCGGCAACTTTATTGGATGGAGGCAGAACAGTATTTAAGCTGCCACTAAATATTCAAAATAACCTATTTCACGCATATACCACTTACTTACACACTTATAATAAGTAGGAAACTTTTTGTCTACACTAGAATTTATTTAGTTACAAGAAATAATTTATTAGACAAAACAACGTTTGCCGGGTCAGCTTTATGTAGGTATATAAAAATCAATTGCTCTTCGTTAGTCTCGCTAAGACTCGAGAACGACTGAAAGGATTTATCTTATTTTGGTGTTAAAAGGTTCGTGGAGGTCTAGGGAAGGTTTAAAAGGTGAGAAAAATTCATTCTCATAACGTTGCCCATAATAGAGTGCGCAACGATGAATGTCACTTTTGACGGTGTGAATTAATAACTATTGTTAATTTTGAAATTTAGAATTCTCCTGAATAAACCAAAAATGAAAAAAGTATAGGATAGATAAAGTTAAGTATCGATATATTAGTATAGTCAGAATGCCAGCAAGATGCAGAGAGGCAAATTTGAGTCTTGAACAAATAATTCTTGGGTCTTGCTAGATAGAAGACCAGAAAGATCAGGAGAACAAATCCAACAGGAAAATGCAGGTGTGCGTGTCAACATGGCGCAGTTACGAGCAACACAATCGCAAGAGACAATTTATGATTGATTTATGATTAGGGCGCAGATTCGTAGTATTTCTATTCAATTCTTAATTTGCCAATTCCTGTGCATTCATCTTCCAAAACCTATGACTATAGAAACATTAATAATTTGAACAACTTATTTGTTGTTTCTTTGTTTGAAACAACACTTGCTTTGAAAGTTTAGGCAACTGAACGACCAGACTCAGAAGTTCAAGGGATGTCTTAACTCCACAGTTGCCGAAGAGGTGTATTGATCAGACTGAAGACGAATGATGCTTTATTGATTACAATCTAAACTTATATATTAAATTGATTAATGACGATATAAAAATAACATTTCCATATTTGGTATCAAAACACTAGCGGAGTCCCCTGTTGCATAAATTGTTTCTAGCAATTCAGCAGATTTCGGTCGATCGGCGGCTCGCTCGGCGTGATCCACTTTTGATCGCTTTATAATTTAAATGGAATTTTCCATATTATCGAAGATGGATATTTTTAAGAATAATGTTCGAATTTCGAACATATTCGTTGAGACAACTGCATGTACTCCTGATAAAAAGTAAGCTATGATCCTTACAATCGAGAAATTCATATCAATTTTAATTTACAGCATGGCACAGTGGCAACCTCAAGCGAAACAAGCGTCGGTACTCAACCTGGAGGCAGCGTGACATCGAGGACAGCGTCGGATTGCAACCAACCAGTATCCTCAGCTTCAGGACAACACACAGGTGCCAAGTTCCGCCACGGGCTACTACAACTTATGATACATACCATCGATCCACTTCATGATGGTCAGTATGCAGGTAGAACCAAAACATTTTTTATATCGATGTCGGTTCTGTCGTTGAAGGTTGGAGTTCGTTAGTCCAGTAGAATTAGCTGTTAGAGCCTCATCTTCACGGATGGGCAAAGTACGTAGAAGGTTCATGAATCAGAAGTAATTCGCATGAAGTTTGTGAGTTTTCATGTATGTTGAGGGTCAAGTGTAGATTCTTGTAAATTTCGTTCTCATTTTTCATATTTATGTTTGAGTAAAATTTTTCTTTGAGACTGTTTTCTAAAACAATACAAATATCTGAGTATGAGTAAAGTATTATAACACAGAATCTTCGAAAAATGTAGGCGACCTCCGAAGAGTACGATTCCACGAATTTCAAACATTTCTTCGGAGGCTCCACAACTGGCCGAAACTTTTTGTTCTCCTTGGCTGCGTTCACAAACTTAAGCCTTGTTCGTAGTTCGATAGTAGTTTAGTCCAGTAGTGAGAAATTAAGAAGCTTCTGTCCATCCAATCGTTCGCACTTTAGTCGAGTACCTACAGTTCACAAGTGAGTAGCGCTTCGTAGGATGGCCTAGCGAAACGACATCACCGCGGCAAATTGAGGTTGACGCTCACTTGGACGAGACGAGACGAGACGAAGCGACGCGTTAGTTCGCCTGGGACCGCGCACTTGGACGAAGCGATGCGACGATCAGCCATCGGAAGGAATTCCCCCTATTTTTGGGCCGCAATAAATTTTTATTACCCATGCTGCATGCCGACTACCCGAATGAACAAGGGTAGAGCTATTGTTCGAATCGTGTTTTTGGTCATAATCTTGTTTTAATAGCTTCGTCGTCCCACCTTCATATAGGAATGAAAAAAAAAAATGTGACGTGGAAAAAATTCGACATTTTATCTCTGTTGGCAAGTTACAAAATATAACTTTTCTTCTCGAAATTACTTTTTTCCCCGGGAAAAAAGTGAGTGTATATATGTATCCGGAAAAAAAGTACTCACTTTTCTGTCGGATTAATTTCGTGAAAAGTTATATTTCTTTCCATCGTCATTTTTCTAGTCACAGAAAAAAATTATGTATTATACAAGGAAAAAAAGTACTAGATTTTAGATCGAGGTTATGTTGTCTTCCAACGAGAAGCGGAGGGTGACAAAAACCGAGAGTTATTTTTTTTAAAACTATACCTACCTTTCTCTTTAACCGATTGAAAAAATTAAGTATTAATCTAATTCTTTCATTCTGGTGATTTCAGAAAAGAATACTTTTCCTACGACAATATCGAAAAATTTCCAGTAATAAGTTCTGGGAAATTGCATTTTTTATTACCTTGCTGCATACCGCTTACCTGTATAAGCTTCAAATCAGACTAATTTATATTCAATTTATTCTGAATATTGTTTTGCCAGGGCGGTAAAATCTCTGGCGCTGTCCCTGGTTATTTTTGGGTATGGTCAGCCACAAGGCCGTAGCTAGAAAAAAATTCAGGGGTCCACCGAATGACAGAATGACAATTTTAAAAGGAAAAAGTTCTAGTCCTGTACTTCAGAAAAATTTCGGGTCCGCCCCCCCCCCTCGCTACGGCCTTGGTCAGCCATAAAACATTTGTAAGAATCGTGTTTTGGTCATGATCATGTTTTGATTGGGAATTTTCCAATGAAATCCTCGTAGTTCTTCATCCAGGAATACAATTAATATAAATAATTGATACGAAATGCTTATTTTCTCTTTAACCGATTAAAAAAACAAGCAAGAAGTAATCGAAAGTTCAATGTATGCATATCATATATCCCTCAAAGGAATTATTCCACAGTTTTCCAATTCTATCAGATATTTTAATTTCTCCGGAAGAAGGGTGTTCTTCATTATTTTGTTGTATTTATATAATAAAATACCTATCCTTCAGACGATTTGAATTCACATTCACAGTTGTACAAAATACATGAATGTTGTTCGTTTTGTATATAAATTTCGTTTTTCCAGATCTCAATCGAGAAAATTCTAATCAACACTCATGAGCCATTTAAAACAAACTCATTTCACACAAATTCAAAAATAACTGTGTATTTCCCCATTGACAAAATTCGAGTACAAAATTGGAAATACAGCGCGCCGAACTTCCCGGCCGTCGGATACCTACTTGCCGCCTCGAGAATTTCGCTCACATGCCCCAAAGATCTTCCTGGCGACCAACGACTCGCCGCCTCGCTGATCCTCGCTTCGCGTCTCCTAGGTGCGTGTCTACCCATTTTTTTCAATGCAAAAGATCCCAGCGGAAAACGACGCGTTCCTTCCGACCGCTTCGCTTCGTCCAAGTGCTAATCTGCCTCGCGCCTAACGATTCTGATCTTCGCTTCGCGCCTCCCAAGTGAGCGTCTACCCATTTGATTCAGTGCAAATCGTGCCTGCGGAAAACAACTCTAAGCTTCGTCTCGTCTCGTCTCGTCCAAGTGAGCGTCAACCTTTATATTACCAATGCTCTCGGCTAAGCTGATTGGTTCGCACCTGCTAGTCTGTGAGCGAGTGAAGAGTATCGCGTGGCGGGGTACTCTACTCGCTCGATCCAATAGAACCAAATGTATTGACTCAACTTAATTATTCACTAATATACTCGACTAAATTCTTGGTGTTCACAACAAGTGGTTGAAAGCCTGCATGCTGGGCTAGAGGGGTTCTGATCCACCTCGGCGTGTGAGTTGCGTATACAACTCGGGAACTAGCCTCCATAGCTAGTAGAGATTGGATAGTGTCTCCTTCTATCAGTAAGGGCGTAGGACTTGAGAAATCCGAAACCACACTGAAAGCTGAGTACTTAGCGTACGAAGCGCGCTAATTGGGCGTATCCAATTCCGCACCCATGGGGGTCGTGGCCATAAGCCTACGGGTAGGTGGGTCACGTTAAACTTATAAATGTTGTTGTTCACAACAAGTTTAGTTACTAAGTTTCTCGCTACTTGACTAAACTACTAACATAGTGCGAACAAGGCTTTTCTCCGAGCATGCTCTGCTTACTCCAAAGCGTTCAGAAACTCACTTAAGCATGTCAGAATATGTACTCGTTGTGCTCCCGATCGTTCAGAAACATTCTCGGAGTAAGCTCCATGTACCCTGCTTTTTGCAGAATATTCGGTACTCTGACTGTTCTTTGAATTTAAAGCGTTTTGCATCCTTCGTTATTCATTCGAGAAAAATATTTCTGGTTTGAGTTCAAAGCTTTTTCGTCGTTTGTTAACCGTTTTGAGTTAATATCTCTATTTTTTACTATAAACTGAAAATTTAGAAGTTTTCTGGATTGTCAGTAATACCCGTAAATACTCAAAAATAAATAAAGGTATACATTATATCCATTACTCTTGAAACTGTAATGTCATTTTGGGTGAATATTTAATTTTTAGATAATCACAACTAACTAAATCGAATACTTTTATACTTAAACATGAGAGTATGACATGAATTATAATTTCATTTAGAATATTATTTTAACATTTGTTGAAATTCTGTGGATATTCCCAGTTAGGGATTTTTAGAAATGATAAAAGAAACACTTGAATGTGTGGGTACCAGGTAGCCATTTGGTATCCTCGAATGGGCGATAAAAAATTCCATGTGTGGCTGTCTATATAAATACAACAGCAATGTTTTGATCTTGATTTAATTTTTTCCCTCTCCAATTCTGTTAATAATGGTTTGCAATCAATATACAGACTTAATCATGTTTTTGCTGGTGTACGTGTTACGAACGTTATCTGAGAATTTACTGATTTGATTATTAGCAATCTCTGAAGACCCCTGAATGAAAAAATAGATAATATTAATTGTCTACCAAAACTATAGTAAACAAAAAGCAAAAGTCAAAACGGTGAAAGTAACCGATTATAAAAAGTTCATCTTAATCTAACTTAACCTAACATATGTCTCGCGAATGACATTTGTCAGAGTAGAGTTTCTGAACTACGACAAAATTGCACTTACTCCGCCATACTTTGCCATACTCTACTCTCAGAGTGAGTTTGTGAGCGCACCCCTTGATTTATTGGTCTATGTGAAAAATTCGGAAGGATTCCATGGCAACTGCCAAAGATGTATGAATATTCGTCAATAAAATCAACGATATTAAACTCAGACTCCTGAGTTATTCATGCATATCGCCTTAAGAACCTTTCTGGAGGTTATGTTACCCAGAGAATCTAAAGATAGCTGTTACTTGCTTTTTAGTCGTCATCATTGCACCAAAATCTGAATGACGCAAGATACTCTAGGTTCACCATCCTTCTATCTGCTGATGGAAAAACTTCATGATTGTTATCCAAGGTTTCTGCATTATCGAGGTGGGTAGTCTCAAGTATTGGTTCGGGATGGCACTAGTAAGATTCAATGCTTCTCAGTTGACTGCGGAAATATCTTGGAGTGGAAGTCAGAAGTTGAATACCTAGGAATAACACTGGACAGTAAACTTCTGTGGAATAAGCATGGCGATACTCCTACTGGCAGAGCTAAAAGGACTCTGATGGCATGCTGACGTCTATGCGGAAAACATTGGGGTTGCTACCCAAAAATACTGCGATGGTGATTGTTATACCTTTTATCACATATGGAGCAGTAAACTGGTTTGCCATGGCAAGTCAGGTAAATACGAGGAAAAGGCTCGCCTGTTTGTGCATAACTGGAGCTATGAGAACGTGCCCAACTAGGGTACTTGAGGTCATTACGGATCTCACACCTCTACATCTAGTGATTGATAAGGTAGCCTATGAG
Organism: Propylea japonica; assembly: GCA_013421045.1. NCBI lineage: Eukaryota > Metazoa > Arthropoda > Insecta > Coleoptera > Coccinellidae > Propylea > Propylea japonica. Next base: position 46,819,928 of record CM024240.1, read on the forward strand.
GCTATCCTCAGAATATCTGAGAAAGGTACAGGTAATGAGAGAATAAAGAATCAGAGAGTCTGATCCTCTCTACACAACTACATCTCATCTGCGAACCTAATAATAATGAAAGTAAGCACTACTAAGTAAAGAGAGGAATGAGAACGGGAATACACCGACTAAAACCTCGACGAAATACCGTAAAATAGTATACAGATAGTTTCAAAACCTCTCTACAGGAGCTGGCTCTGGCATATACGGGCCAAGTACCAAGTGTGCACTGTCGCTAGGCTCCTGTATGAGCGTCTTTCAAGCGGAAATCTTAGTGATTGAAGGATGTGTAGATACAAATCTAGAAAAGAGCCATCAGAAGTGCGATATAACTATACACCCAGATAGTAAAGCTGCTATTAAAGCATTAAGCTCCTATTTCATCGACTCAAAGATGATCTGGGAATGCCGGAGCAAACTCAATGAGGTAGGCAAAAAAATAAGGTCTTTTAATCTGGGTTCCTGGCTATTCGGGAATCCAAGGAAACCAAGAGGCCAATACACTTGCCAAAGAAGGCGCAGGAATGTCACTCATTGGCACAGAACCCTTCTGTGGTATAGGTGAATGTAGCCATAAAAAGGAGTTTCTGGAGAAGGAGAAAGCTGAGAGGGAAAAACTATGGCGAAATCTCCCTGGGATGCATCATTCCACTAAGTTCCTTCGGAACTTTGAAACAGCAAGATCCAAAAGATATCTGGATCTCGGTAAGACACAATTACACCTCCTCACTCTCTTTCTGACAGGACACAGTCTACGTTGGAAACACCTGTTGAGGATAGGATTATCGGATACTGAGAGTAGGTTCTGTGGGGAGGAGGAACAAACCCCCATTCACCTAGTCACGGAATGCTTTGGCATTGCGATGCTAAGGAGAGAATGCTATGGGCAAGAAACTTGTAAGAGTGAAGAACTAGCCTTTGTAAGAGTGAAGAATTAGCCTCGTTGAAGCCTTCATAGATATTGGATTTCATCATATATCTGGAACTGGAAGGCGAGCTGGGAAGGGTGTGGTAAGAACAGTTTTGTAAGTGGGCACAATAGACCTTGAGGTCACAGTGAACTGTAGCTCCTTTTCAAACTATACTAGTTGACTGCTGAAATTCATACACTGATCCTAGAGTATCTTGGGTTATTCAGAGCTCGCTGGACTGATGACGGCGAAGAAGCCAGAAACAGCTATCTGCAGATTCTATGGGTGACAGATTCTTCGGACGAGATGTGTGAATAGCTCAGGAGTCTGGATTTAGTATTTGTTGGTTTAACCGACAAATATTACTCTCTGCTCAATTATTATTACTATCGGTCTACATTCTAGAGTGAAGTCAAATTCCTTTTTTTGTTGTTTGATACCGAAACCTGATTTTTTCTGGTAATCTTATAACTACCAATATATTTCCTCATATTTCACATTCCTGTGAAATCGCTCGTAGGCCTCTAGAGGTCCATTGGTTGATTTATGTTGAAAGTCAAATCAATTTTTTGTTTTACATTTCTGAAATATCGTTCATTCAAACAACTTTCGAAAAAACATACATTTGAAAATAAAAATAATTCTTTAGTATTATGAACGTCTTCATTCGACAGTGAAGAAGATAAACTACAACTAATGATGTATACCATCGATCCATTCATGATGGTCAGTATGCAGGTAGAACCAAAACATCTTTTATATCGATGTCGGTTCTGTCGTTGAAGGTTGGAGTTCATTAGTCTAGTAAAATGAGCTGTTAGAGCCTCATATTCACGCATGGACAAAGTACGTAGAAAGTTCATGAATCAGGAGTAATTCGCATGAAGTTTGTGGGTTTCATGAATGTTGCGGGTCAGTCTTAGATTCTTGTAATTTGTGTAGATGCTCCTCATGGTTTCCGCGTAAGCTTAGTTTTGATTATTTCGATGTAGGGCTTCCAAGCACCACAGAGTTTTCTATAGCAGGTACGCTACTACATAATGGTGTAGAGAATCAAAGTCCTCCGAAGCACCCCAAGCTTTATATGAACATCAAAACATCGAAAGGTCGCTCTGAATCTACCTTATCAATTATACAAAACGAAATGAAAAATTATAGAAAACAAACATCGGACATAGAAAATTTTAAAATAGCAAATCAATAACAAAGACAAAACGCACATATTTTTCTGATGTTATTGTACAAAAACCTTCAAAATCCAATAGAATAACGTTTGTCAAACACCCACTAGAAGGAAACTTCGAAAGAATTAATAGAATGCATGCAGAATACATAGTTTCAAAAATTTTTCAGTTGAGTGATTTCAATGTGCCGAAAAACATACGAACGTATAACTCTGCACTACTATGTACAGTTTATTTATGCCCGTACTCATAGTCGATGCTCCGTCAGTTCTCGTACTCAAGCAGTTCTCAAGCATTCCTTTTCATCTCATAGTACTCAAGCAATACTTCGTCGATGCTCGGATGTCGAACTGTCATACAAATTGTCAATATTCAAATTTCAAGATGTAAATGGCGGATCTCCATGGCAACTCAGCATCGACTATGAGTACGGGCATTACACACCAACTCTAAATATACGGTACCTAACACCTTTACCGTGTATTCCAGCTCTGATGAACTTCCCGTATCTTTCAAAGGATTTCTATGTCATTGATTTACATTACTCAAATCTCTTGATACTATCTCTTCATTTCGACTGATTTCTATCTCTTGACTGACTCTCCTCAAGGTTTATCTCGTCAAACTTTTTTGAATTTACTAGAACACTCACGTTTTCTTACTCTAAGCGGTTTTCGCAATCTACTTTAGACTCTTCTCTGAGCTCTACCGTTTTCTGACTTATTCTTTATCGATGTTCTTTGCGCGATTTTACCCTCTTTCCAGGAGGAGCCTTGAGGGTGAAGGAACTCTTCGCCTAAAATATTTTCAAGTCGACAGTGTTGCCACGTCTATCTCAAACGCATATCTACTTTCTTATTTCAAATGGAACTACCTATATTTTCATTTATGTATCGATTCAATATTAAATTCGCAGTATTAACCACTAAAAAAAATTCTCTGCTATGCACTGTTGCCAAGTTATTCACAAATTCCTGTAATTTTTGACATTTGCATTGCCAGTTTGGAAATGCAATATCTCGATTATTTTTTATGCGAACGGAACCAAACTCCGCAGTCTCATAGTAAAGACTCCATGCATTCATGTGGTATATTCAGTATTTTGATACATCGTAAGGTTTTTCGAAGATATTGCTCCGAAAATGTGAAACTCAAAATTGAAATATTTCGAGATTTTCAAATGGCAACCCCATATTTATTTTACAGCATTCGATTCGAAATAAAAAATGAATGGCAGTCTCCTCTTACACTAACTATTTATTTTGGATAGTTTTCGAATGAGATGAAAAATACTGAAATTTTTCAGTATTTATAGTTCACGATCTATGGTTTTGTTTACGATGAAATGGTTCTATGATTATGGCGTGAATTGTTAAAGTAGATTCTATGGTTCAAATCATAAAAAGTATTCGATGATCATGGATGTCATAGAAAAAAGTTTACCCGTACTATTCAAACACGATTCGGGTTGTTTCACAATTCACGGGAAATGCCTTTAAAAATCGTTATTCACATTTAGCAAGAATGACTTGATAGAAATTCCGAAAATTGTTTAGGCTTTCTGTAATCCTGGCCTTATGTTCACTAATTATTTATTTTTGACACAGTTTTCAAATGAGATGAAAATAGCTGAAATTTTTCAGTTTTTATAGTCATGTTCAATAGACATAATGCTGTGTGATTATTAAGTGAATTATCGAAATGAATCATATTGTTGAGGTCATGAACATAGGGCCAGGATTACAGAAAGTCTAAACGATTTTTGGAATTTCTTTCCGATCATTCGTGCTAAATGTGAATAACGATTGTTAAAGGTCCAACAGGTCCTTTCAATAATTTTTTGGCATTCCCCGTGAATTGTGAAACAACCCGAATCGTGTTTGAATAAAATGGGTAAACTTTTTTCTACGACATCCATGATCATCGAATACTTTTTATGATTTCAACCATAGAATCTACTTCAACAATTCACGCCATAATCATAGAAACATTTCATCGTAACAGAACCATAGATCATGAACTATAAATACTGAAAAATTTCGTTATTTTTCATCTCATTCGAAAACTATCCAAAATAAATAATTAGTGTAAAATGAGACTGCCATTCATTTTTCATTTCGAATCGAATGCTGTAAAATAAATATGGGGTTGCCATTTGAAAATCTCGAAATATTTCAATTTTGAGTTTCACATTTTCGGAGCAATATCTTCGAAAAACCTTACGATGTATCAAAATACTGAATATACCACATGAATGCATGGAGTTTTTCAGTGGCGCAGCAAGGATTTTGTTTTGGGGGGGGGCTGAACTGAACAATTTTTGATGATACCACAACTAACGAAAGTTGCAAAAAAATAAAGAAGATAGAAATAACGAAGAAATTAATCTTTGGGGGGGGGCTGCAGCCTCAAAGCCCCCCCCCCTGGCTGCGCCAGTGGAGTTTTTACTAGGGGACTGCTGATTTTGGTTCCGTTCGCATAAAAAATAATCGAGATATTGCATTTCCAAACTGGCAATGCAAATGCCAAAAGTTTCAGGAATTTGTGAATAACTTGGCAACAGTGCATAGCAGAGAAATTTTTTTTAATGGGTTATACTGCAAATTTGGTATTGAATCGATACATAAATGAAAATATAGGTAGTTCCATTTGAAATAAGAAAGTAGATATGCGTTTGAGATAGACGTGGCAACACTGTCGACTTGAAAATATTTTAGGCGAAGAGTTCCTTCACCCTCAGGGCTGCACCAAAAATTTCAGAACGAAATATTCACTAGTTCTCCTAAAACGTCTAATAGGCCAACTTAAAAGGAAAACCCTGTATGTTTCTTATATCATGCTACTACCCCTGCCTAACCTGATCTCATTGGTCCACTCTCCCGACGACTCTAGTTCGGTAGTATGAACTTGCACTCATGGGAATCGCCTTGTGAAAAAACGTCTTCCTTGCAAGACACGCGGTTATCAGATTCAGTTGAATTCACTTTCTAGGAGCCAATAGTCCTCACAAAAATGTCAACCCAGCGACGACGCTTCAATCTCTTATCACGAAACCCATATATCGTATTACAGCTGGTACAAAAATTGAATGCCTACAAATATTTGAGGAAGCAAAGTTATCTGCAGGGCCAAATTGTGACGACCTTCTTCCACAACTTATTTCATAAAATTCAGAATAAATACATTATCAACAATAAGTGCGATAAACCAACAAAATCTCAACGAAAAGTACATCAACTTTCAGCACACAAAGTATAAAGCTTTAAAAGTTAGCCTTCATATTTCATTATCCACCCTTGTTTTGTTCTTCAAAGACAACGTTTAACCTCCCCTAGACGGAAATCGAAGAGTGGAAGTTCTCGCTCCGAATAAAAATTGAAATATCTCAACGTTTGTCGGAAAATCTCAGTACTTAGCTTTGGAATATAATCTGCCAGATTATTCTAGTGTTTTCATTTTCACGAATTGAATGGACATCTTATTTCTTGTATTCCACGAAAATATTTCTGTGAAAGTATGTCACATTCATTTTCATTGTTATATTTTTATTAATCATAATGCTATTAGGCTAATGATCCATTCTATTATCGATTCAATACCGAAAAGGCATTTCATTGGATAGAAACCAGTAATGGTAGATATTTACTTTATTTGACCAGATTAAGGCTAGATTAAAAAAAGATCGAAATTAGTATAGTATATCATATTCGAATGTCGTAGTAAGTAATTTAGTTACAAACATTGCATTATCATCATGAGCATGTATGTAGCAAAGGTATTATGGAAAGTTGGTTTGCACGAGCAGTAGATTTGTGTCAATCATAGAGAGTTATCTTGATATAGACCTTTGATAGCCATAAAAAATTATATATACCGCTTAATCGAATCTATTGTTCTGATCAATGTTTCACTTTGTCCAAGTTAAATAGAGTGAAATATTTCTTATATTTTTCATTCGGTTTTTATTGATCCAATAAAATATTTTGGATATAAATTGAGATTTGATCTAAACCAAAAATGAAAATTTCCGTGTTTAAATTTTCTATGAGTTTCACCATGTTGTAATGAAAAGTAAAAATAAAAAAAATAAATAATAAATATATAATAATTAAATAAGCCTGAACAATTATCGACCTGGAAATAACATTTTGTTGAGGGCTTCGTTTTTCCTAACCATTCGTATAATTACCTAACATTATCTAAATACACTGATTAAGTACTGAAAAAAATTAGGAAAATAATGCGAGGGTGTTTTCCAGCCAATTGTCTCAGTGGAAGTATTAAAAAAATGAAATTTGAACTGAATACGAAAAATTGATTAATTTCCATTTCAAGAAAACAAATGAACGATTCATCGAAATGCTTAGGGAGGGGTGGTTATTACATCGATTTTCCAAAGTGCTCAAACTATTCCCATCTGTGTACTGAATGTCTACCTGATGTAGATCTGTCACTAGATTAGTCGTATCTCTTTCTCAGTATCAATTAGGAAAGCGCCTCACAACAAATCACCACGAGATTAGGTACTGAACACCTGTTAATAATTGTGTGTCTTGCGATCGGTTACAGATATTAGGAGTGTGTAAGTGGAAAAGATTCCATCCTTGAAGCTGTCACAGTTGCTGAGGTTAATCAGAGCTCTGGAGCCAGATAGCGAGTTGTAGGAATATCCCAAACAACTGGGAGGAAGGTGGCACAAAAGTCCTAAAGGTGACAGTGCACGATCAAACAGTTATCAATCTCAAGCTTTAATAATGAAAAATAAATCTACGTCAAGAAATACGCTGGGAAAATATTAGAATATCGGTATCCAGAACTTCAGGTCAAAAGGCAGGGGGAATGTCTAGCACCAGAAGCACTCCTAGTTTCTATCGACCACAGGAATTATTCCAAGAGTCTTAAGTCAAAAAACAAGATTTAGATATGAAAGCCTTTGGAGATAATGAAAAAACATACTTCTCAGTTCTGCTAGAACGGGAATAAAGTGCAATCTTTCATGACGTTGATGTAAGAACGAAATTTCGAATTTAGACGTTCTGATAATCATGGGTTTCATTTTATTGATTTAGGAAGTTTCATCCTCCTGTTTGAATCAACACTGATGATGAATGAAAATGTATTCGAAGTGGATAACATCAAATTGATACGAAGCCTTAGTGCCAAGCCTTATCAAGTTTGCCTTCCATGCTTGGGGTGACGTGTACGAATCTCGCCAAAGAATGTTATTTTTTTGAGTTACAACTTCTGCGTGCATGTTTGTTTAATTGTACGATATGAAATACAAACACATTTTTGAGCTCATGTTCATATTAGAAAACGATAAATCAAATTTAAATATCCTGAGACCTATTGGTATAATTTTATGAATATAAAAAACAATATTTGTTTCCTACCTTTTTTTACCTTTCTAGGTTTTTCATGTGCTCCCATATAAGGTAGAATCAGAAGTTTTAAAGCTCGTGTAGGGAAATGTGTATAAGAGTACCATGTGCATAAGAGTACGCACCACTGTTTTTTTCAATAGACCGCCACCTGTTTTTGATTCTGAAAAGCCTATTTCAATCCGAATGCTATATAATGATACTGACAAGATCGGAATCTGCAATTGCGATCGTCGATTGAAAGAAAAATAGGTTAGAAGTTTTCGTTGCCGCGCACTTAATTTTCACCGTTCAAAGTTTTGGTGTTTCTACAAGTAAAAACTAGCGCTTTGATCTTGTAAATATTAAATTATGTCACAATATATTTCACTTCATTTCAATTCTATGAAAACAGTAGCAAAATATATTTTGTCATAATTGAAGCGGAAAGTATCGAAATTTATGGATGTGGATAAGAGTACGCAAAATTATCTGTATAAGAGTACGCAGTAGAAGACTATTTGTGTTCCCAGTGTGAACAGTGGTGGCATTAGGCGTGCACATTAGTATTTTATGCAAAGAGCGATAATGCTGTTACTATTCACAAGGTGAGTTTAGGCTAGGAGGCGGCAGCGAGTGGCATAAATATCATCGAGTATATAATAGCGATTATACACGAGTAGAATGTTATTATTATACTACTTGCGTATGTTTTCTTCTATTACTAGTGTGGCAAAAGTCGAGTTGACATGATTGATCTTTTATTAACTTTTCAGTGTTCATTTTGTAATAAAAGTTGATTATATTCAAAGATTTGGCCCTCGATGGGAAAACCACTGTAGAAATATCAGTTTTAACAATATAATATCATAGCTCAATCCAAGAAGCATCTGACAGCAGCGAATAAGACACATTATCTACTAGTAATTAATGGGTATTATTATGGCCGGTAAATAGACATATGTTTAGATTATAAATAGTCGTGAATAAATTATGTTATAGGAAAAGTCATATGCTCCAACGAAGAATAGTATTGTTTTCATCAGGTTTTCCGCTAATACTTCGTTGAGTCATATAGGTGAAGAAGTTTTCATTTATTAATTATTAAGTTGTCATAATAACTTCCCTAGTCCACTTAGTACGTATAAGATGTTATGTTTTAAACGAAAAAGTTGAATAAAGGGAAATGTTTTGGTTCGCTTCTAATAATTTTCATCCAGAAATCAGTGTTATATTGAATTATAATAATATGCGTACTCTTAAGTATGAGCGTCGTACTCTATGCATAAGAGTACGCACTCGAATAGGTCCAGGAAAAGTTGAATAATTTATTTGTATATTTTTTTCAGATGTAAAATGCCATTGAAATATATCTTCAATGTTCAAAGAAGTCGGAAAAACATAAAAGAGTCCTTGCATTGAAATCGCGAAAGATATTGAACTTAAATCACTAAGTGCGTTACTCTTATACACATTCACCCTACACATAGAAAAAAATGATAGGGAAAAGGTTTTCTCATCAAAAACCAACTCAATGAAAAATTTAAAGAAGCACTGATGTGAAATCAAATCGATAGCTTCCAGAAGGAAAAATATTCAGGCAGGTTCAAGATTTCATAGTGGAAGATGATTCATGAATGATAGAATGAACCATAGACCCACGAATACCGAGTTGGACGTAGCGTTTTACCAATATGACAAGAGCGCTAAAGCTTCAGACTTCACGTCAGTGCTTTTTGAAATTTAGAAACTCGGTGTTGAGGTACTATAGAAAAATTCAATTGAATATTGCGAAAAAAAATCTCTACTTTCCATAAAAGGATAAACGATTCGAGTGGAATTCATGTTGTATATCAAGACTGTTCATGCAAAATTTCAATAGGATCGCATCATCAGAACCATAGAATTTAATTTTGTAATTATTTATTTTTAAATATTTTTTGACATATGATTCCAATGTGCTGAGATTTAAATATTTGGTATTATCTCAAATCCCATATAAAATTTCGACGTAATAGTCTTATTGTCCAATAAAGAAACGTGCGCTCAAAAGCTAACTGCTCAGGGCTTTTCTTATATTTTTCATAACTGTAGTATTGTTGATTATTTTATTTAATGAAAAAAATATCCAAAATTTATTAGTTATAATACATTGGCTTTTGAAACAGCCTAGAGCTTTCAAATTTTTGGAAAATGTTTGACCTGAAAAAACAACTCATTACAGTCTGATATCTTAGAAGCTCTGAATTTTTGTCAATCAAAAATTGATGTTAGTGTGATTTCTTTTCTTACAACTTAGGTAGTGTGTCTGTTATTCGACCAATGAAGAATATTCATTTGCAATTCTCATCAATCTGATTAGATTGACTCATATAAAAGAAAACTGTGTCTCGACTTTCCATTGCGTAACATAATAGTTTATGCTCAATATGGTTTATTTTCTGCCTCCTTTCCGATCCTTTCGTGTATCAAGTCTTTAAAACTCCAGAATTGATTAGTTGCAATACATTGGCTTTTGAACCGGCCTAGAGCTTTTAACCTTTTGGAAATGTTTGTCCTGAGAAAACGAACTCATCATAATCTGTTTCCGTTGAAGCTCTGAAAGTTTGCCAATCAATTTGTTAATAAAGAATTGAAAAGTATCAGAAATTCAAAATTCGAATTGAATTCGGAGACAAATTCACTAAGAAAGAATGAATGTAATTCGACTTATCTAGGTTTTCTAGATCTTATTATAATGTATTTTCTTACAACTCTGGTATTGTTTTTAATTCGCTCGATGAAGAATTTACTTTGAGATTCCCATCAACATCATTGGATTGACTCATATAAAGGAAAACTGTGCCTCTACTTATCATTGCGTAACATAATCGTTTATGCTCGCAAATGTTTTGTTCTGCCTCCTTTCGTGTATCAAGTCTTCAAAGCTCCAGAATTGATTAGTTCAAATACATCGGCTTCTGAACTGGCCTAGAGCTTTTAACCTTTTGGAAATGTTTGTCCTGAGAAAACGAACTCATCACAATCTGTTTCCGTTGAAGCTCTGAAAGTTTGCCAATCAATTTGTTAATAAGAATTGAAAAGTATCAGAAATTCAAAATTCAAAATTGCATTCGGAGACAAATTCACTAATGAATGAATTGAATGTAATTCGACTTATCTAGGTTTTCTAGATCTTATTGTAATGTATTTTCTTACAACTCTGGTATTGTCTGTTATTCGCTCAATGAAGAATATTACTTCAAGATTTCTATCAACATCATTGGATTGACTCATATAAAAGAAAACTGGGCATCTACTTATCATTGCGTAACATAATCGTTTATGCTCGCAAAGGTTTTTTTCTGCCTCCTTTCGTGTATCAAGTCCTTAAAACTCCAAAATTGATTAGTTCCAATACATTGGCTTCTGAACTGGCCCAGAGCTTTTAACCTTTTGGAAATGTTTGTCCTGAGAAAACGAACTCATCACAATCTGTTTCCGTTGAAGCTCTGAAAGTTTGCCAATCAATTTGCCTATACGGTGCCTGTTCGTGCGATGGTTCATTTGATGACGATGTAACGGGAGCAGTCGGTATGGCAGGTATGCTTGTTTTGAGCCTGATTAAACGTGCACCGAAGCATCCTTTTTTTATGAGGAATATTCGATGAATCATGGAAATACACTGCTGGAAATGGTCTAAGAATATCGAGAATTTCAAGTGAGTTTCAAACCTTGATAACTGATCCCATCTTCACGAGCCATGAAGCATCCGAAACGTTGTGGTATTGTCTTTCAAAAACAGAAGTTCAAACTAATTCAACTTTCAGATATCGATTGAAATATAATCTGGAAGGATTTTGCATCTCTAGAATTTTTTTTAGGTTTTCCACTCTCAGTCTCTGAAACAGAAATAATTAAAAAATTTGTAATAAGATAAAATGCTCCTGCGTAAATCTTATTTGTCAGAAGCAAATTGGTTCTGAAAAAATTGTTGCCTAACAATGAAACTAAAAAAGATAATGAATGAAAAGGATAATGTAACGTTTTATTTTCGTTTGCAAACGAAGAATACAAAAAAAGAAAGAAGATTTTACAATTTTGTCTGAAGAAGGAGTCTGATATAGACAACCGAAACGTTACATTATCCTTTTCATTCATTTTCTTTTATGTCAAAGTGACAATTTCAAGTTAGTCCCTCCATTTTTCCTCATCAATTTTTTCCTATTTTTAATGTCACACGTGCCTCCAGGGTAACTCTGAATGAACAGCAATTACGAATACCTACAAGACTGTCTTCCGGATCTTCTGGTGAACACACTGCCATTTCAAAACTGCCATTTCGACGAACTCAAAAGGCTCTCGTAAGAGCCACTTATAATCGGACCTACAATTCGTATATGCCAGATTGAAGTAAAAGTGAATACATATTATACAGGGTGTTTCCCAAACATGCGGCAAAAATTCAGGGGGTTATTCCTTGGACTATTTTAAGCATGTTTTGTCCTTTGATGATTTTTGAAAAATACAATTTATTTTTAAATGTGGAAGACTTGCGAAATCGGATCATTGCTGGGTGTAACTTAATGTGTATATTCATACGAATAAAATAATGATTCATTTCCTTTTACTGTTAGGCAACAATTTCTTCAGAACCAAGTTGCTCATGACAAATTAGTGCAAAGATTTACGCGGCAGCATTTCATTTTATTTAAAAATTTCAATTATTTCTGTTTCAGAGACTCGGCGAGAAAAACCTAAAAAGTTATTTGTGACGTTATACGAAATTTTAAAAAAAGGTTTCTAGAAAGTAGATCTAACGCGCTTCGGGAAAAATGATCAAACTCATTTTGATTCAAATTTTTCGATAAAGCAAGTCTTCAGCCCGACAATGTTTGTGGTGACACTTTGCTATATCTTATAATTGAAAAGAGAGACACAGTTTGGTGAAATTTTATTTACGAAGACAGGGGCCTACAGACGATCAACCTGGTTGAAGACTAAGTTGTAAACACGGCATGTTGACGACCAAGTTGAACGTCTGTAGGCTGGTTGGTGGTTGATATTCCAGGTTGAAGACTAAGTTGATGCGAGATCAAATCGGTTTGATATTTGGTGGGCGGAGCCCGATGTTGACGACTATGTTGGAGCGTCTGCATGGTAGTCATCAACTAGGTTGACAACACCAGTTGGAATTCTACCTTGTAGAGTGAATCTCATAGCGTATTCAAAATCCGTCGTAAATATTCGGGGAAAGGTAGTAATTTAACTAGAAAATATGATCAAAATTCCAAACATTCAAGTTTGGGTAGATTTATTTGATTGGGTGAAAGATCTTCCTGAATTGTGGAGAGTAAAATCCGAGATATATAAAAAAACCTTAAGCAGATGCTTTGAGCGAACATTCATTGGTGGAGCAATAATGCTATTACCTCAAAATTTTGTATAGTACTTGAGATTCATGCTTAGTAAATGAATGCAAAATCTCAGGATAATCAGACTCATATTATGGAAATTATTAAAAAATGAAATAGGTATGTAGAATTCAATAATTAAAAAAAATTTAACTATATGCTTCAGATGATGCGATTCTTGTTATGACATATAATGATCTTTTCTTTCAATATTTCGCATGAGGCTTACTGTGAGCATTTTGCATGTGGTCGAGAAATTCTATTCCAATTGGTTTCGTTTTGTCTGAAATATTAGGGAACAAAAATTCGGAATGGTCATATTTTATGGGACACCTTGTATGTTTTAGCTGATTAACGAACTCAATTGTGGCATTTGGAAACCAAACTAGCCTTGAAAATCTCAAGTCTCAAGGACAATTCCTTAGAAAGTTATCGTGTTTATGGCAGGACGGTCCCACGGACCGGATTGAATTTGACCACGGATTCGTCATCAGGAAGCAGAACCCTATCGTTGGCGACCAATTTCGGCTCAAAATTCGAAAAGTTCTTTCATTAAACCGAAATGAAAAAATGAGATCGATTGTGGTACCAATCCTTGGTCCAAATTCTTTCATTCAAGAACTGTGCTGCACCACATTGTCGCATATATCGTTTATAATAAGATATAACGAAAGATCCCTCTCCATGTTTCGATAATTTCTCCTAATCAGCCGACTAGTTCACTCGACGGAAACCACCGCTGAAATGATGTTTTCAACTTGGTTGACAACCGCTATTTTCACTTTCATTTGGTTTACAACCTAGTTGACAACATAGTCTTCAACTAAGTTGATCGTCTGTAGGCCGCTTTTTACACATCAATATTGAAGAATCATCACGAGACGTAAATCATCCGAAAAGAGTTTACATCGTCTTTCAAAAGAGGAATTCAATTTCATTCAACTCAATTTGTGACTCACACGCGGGGTTTCCGAGAAAAGGTGAAAGGTCATCAGGGAGTCGAATGCTATCGTTTGGACCATTTTTGGCTCAGAATTCAAAAAATTACAGACATTTGGACAAAACGATATAGCACTCGTTCAAGTAGAACGAGAGCTGAAAAATCGGAATATTTTATTCGTGTCGTGGGCAATATGCCGTTGTGCCAACAAAAGAAAACGACATACAATAATTGGTATGAGATGCAGAATTATAAAAAAACAGTATCGTACCAACAACATTGAGGACAAAATGATAACATGAGGAGCACGAATTCAAAAAAATAAATTGAATACTTTATTAAAATAGACAATTTCGCCGTGATTTCATGTGTGTTAAAAGACATCTCACTCAAGCCTTCGATGTTTCATTCAAATCAACTCATTTAAAGTATTCAGTCATTCCTTCTATGAAATATGTATAATAATATAAACTAGAAAGATTTAATTCTATGGTTCTGATGATGCGATCCCCTTCAAATTTTTCATGAACATTCAGTATATCAGTCATTCAAAAAATAAGTTTCGCCTGAATCGGATTTTCTGTTATGCAAATATAAATATTCTTCTTTCAATATTCCAATTTAATTTTTTATGGTTCTGTTAACACTATGGCCACAAAAATCTGCACGAACATTCAATATATCGATCTCCATTCACAAAATAAATTTGACTAGAATCGGATATTCTGTAATGGAAATATAAAGATGATTCTTTCAATATTCCAATCGAATTTCCTATGGTTCTATTAACACTATGGCCACAGAATTTTGCATGAATATTCAGTATATCAGCTTACATTCACAAAAAACTTCACTCGAATCGGATATCCTGTTATGTAAATATAAAGCTTCTTTTTTTCAATATTTCAATTGACTTTTCTGCGATTCTGTTAACACTATGGCCACGAAATTGTGACAGAACATTAAGTATATGAAGTTTCATCTTTTCAATATTCCAATTGAATTTTCTATGATTCTGTTCACAAAATGGCCACAAGATTTTGCATGAGGCTTGTTATGGGCATCTTGGATTTGGCCGTAACATTTCATTTCGAATCGCTCCGTTTTTTCTGAGATATTTAGGAACAACATTTTTAATGACCATATTTTATGGAACACTGTAAGATTTGGCTGATTAACGAACTTAACTGAGCCATTTGGGACCGGAACTCATCCTGAAAATTTCAAGTCTCTAGGATAATCCCTTCGAAAGTTATTGTGCTAATGGACGGCCGGACGGCCCCACGGACAGAATTGAATTTGACAGACATTTTCGCAAAACAATATAGCAGTTGTTTAAGTAGAACAAGCGCTCAAAAATGGAACACTTTTTCGCCCTACAGAATAAACTTATATGGATCAAGATACGAGTATTCACTAGAAATAGTGGATTGCTTGTCACCACAAAACCAAATTTTTCAACCCCTGATCTTCCTCGTGAATTTTCCAGGTAAAGTCGACGAAAAAGCAACTCAGCTTCATGCCATAGCGTCTCTAAAAGTCCTACTAGACGCCACCAAGCCACAGAACGGAGCTGCCACGAGCACTGCGTCCAATCACTTGAGCAGCACATCGTCCTCGAAGCAGGAGACAGCACTAGCTCCAGGCAATCTGGCAGACATCCCTAACGGCGTAGCTGGATCCTTGACAGATAGTCTGGACGCTGTGAGTATATCCCAGATAGAATTCTGATTTATAGAGGCAGATAAATGTATCTGGAAGATTTCCAGAATAACTTACTGATTTCAGGAACGCATTATTCAGATGAGACAATTTTTTAATCTTTGTTGAATTTAGATAGGGTTATAGATAGAGGATAAACAGAGACGTGAGTAGATTTTTGTGTTGATAGTAATGGATGTCATTTGTCACTTTTTGTGGTATATTTTCTTCACTTTCCTGTATTTTTCTGTGTAGAAACAGAATTCTGTTCGTGATAATCGTGACTGTTCAGGTGTGTAGACTTACTTGAACATTATTGATTTCAAAATAACACTTCTAGTGAAAATATATCTAAACCAAAAGTGTACCAAACCAAAGCTATTTGAGTTGTCAATTCAACAGATTGTTATTCTTATATACGAGTACATAAAATGATAATTAACCTCAGTTTTTGGTGTTTTTTGTTACTCAATAGAAAACCTTAAATGAGGAGTTTCCTGAAAATACCTGGAACATTTCCGCGATCAACAAATAATTTTTAGAAGATACTTTGAAAAATCAGTTCACAAGATTAACTATTACTCCTCTTGAATACAACTGAATTACTCGTAATATTCAAAAGTTATAGGTACGGGATGGTCAACTAAGGAATTCCGTTTTAAAAGAGAAATAAAACGAAAACTATCAAACAAATTATGCTCAGCTGTTTGGGTATTCATTTCTCAAAAATTACTCTGTCCAAATGTCCACTATTTTTCTGCTGGCACTCTTCGAATCGAACCCTCAAAATCTATTAAAATACGTCGGGAAGTTTATGGACCGTTGGCTTGAATTTCCTGGCGAATATTTACCTTCAACGCAATTAGAGTACAAGGATTGTTGCGGTAGACTACACTTTCGAGGTATCCCCATAAGTAAAAGTCGCAAGGTGTCAAGTCCGGGCTTCTGTAGGGCCATCGAAGGGCCCCACGCCGAGAAATCAATTTTTCAGGAGAAAGCGCCTAAATAACAGGTAAAGACCGATTTGAAGTTTGACAGGTGGCCCTGTCTTGCTAAACCAAGTGTCCCGATTGTGTCCGTCAAAGTCTTGAAGGGCTGGTTCAAAAAAATTGTTCAATATGTCCACATAACGATCAGAATCTACTGTTACTGCTCGGCCGCGTCCGTCTTCGAAAAAGTACGGGCCAATAATGCCTTGTGCGTGTATTGCAAACCAAACTGTGACCTTCATACTATGCAATTGAATTTCATGTTCTTCTTTGGGGTTTTCTGACGACCAATACCGGCAATTTTGTTGGTGTACATAGCCGTTGAGATGAAAATGGGCTTCATCAGAGAAAAAAATTGATTTTGGTAATAAGCGTACACACAGGACGAACGCTCCTCACCCGTCCAGCGAACCATGGCAACTGAATTTCCATGAACCCCTTCTTCGTTTAAGACCAACCCCACTTCACTATTCCTATTCAAAATAATTTTAGAGCAGGGGGTATTCTTTGTGGGAATAAGGACAAATATTGTAGAACTTTTTATACTTATATTCAGCAACGTTTCGCAGATTTTCATCTGCTTCATCAGGCCTTCAAAACACCAGATAGTAAAAACATATAAAACAAAAATTTTACTATCTGGTGTTTTCTAGGCCTGATGAAGCAGATGAAAATCTACGAAACGTTGCTGACTATATAAAAAGTTCTACAATGTTTGTCCTTATTTCCACAAAGAATACCCCCTGTTAACCCGTGGAGGACACGAAACTCACTTACTTTATAATTTTAGAGCGCTTTTAAATCGGAATTCCTTGGTTGAACCCACCCAGTGAAATAAAGTCTTTCGAGAAGTTGATTTCATCTTGTCAAATTTTTTATCGAACATTTAATTTTTGTTATTTTCGTTCGGAATTGTTTGTGCTTCCTTTCATTTATGTTTATGATACATTTAGATTTTGGATTCTATTTGTGGTAACTTTCTATTGTAATAGTTTATTTAGAACTTGATATGCGATGCCTCTCCTATCATCCAGTTGTTATAATAATAATAAATGGCAAACATTTATATTATCATCATAGAATGAAAAACATTTTTAATCTGAAAATTTTGACTTTGCTCACAGTTATAGATACATGATTTCTCCGAAGAAGTATCAGACATTTTTCGGCCATTTTGAAATTGGAAAAGAGATTGAGTGAGAGGTCGAATCAGTAACAAATTAGAGACAATATTAGTGGAAATTCGCAAATCTATGTCAAAACCAGAGATATGTATTACGTTTTCATGTGGGGTGTTTATTTTGGAATCGACTAGATGGACTGAAAGTCTACATACTCTATTGTTATCAAGGTTTAATGTAGCTCATGTGGAAAGTCAATTATTGTATGGTGGATGTTAACTTTTCGTGATTGGATTAATTATTATATTTGAAGTGACAAAATCCTGCCTGTTCTCTAATCAAGATTCATATTCTCTCGAACTTTCATTCTCATCTTCTTATTTTCAAAAGCTCTCTTCGGCAGACATCTGTCTCTATCCTCTTTGAGTATTTATTCACTAAGTTGTTCAGAGCTTTCTATACGAATAATTCCTTTCACTGACTGTTTGTAGAATTCTTCTAGTTATTCCCTTATAGTAGGTATATCGAAAATATTATCTCAATTCCAGTAAGAATTAATGTTTGTTTTCTTTCCTCGAATGCAACTTGAATCATCTCTTTTTACTCGAACTTGTTGAATTGCATTTGTTTTTCATGGATTCATTCTTCTCACTCAATACAGTTTGAAACAAGTTTTATTGAAGTGATCTCAGAAGCAAATTTCTAACCTCAGTGAATAATTGATTAATATATTTGAGGTCCGTTAATGCTAAACCGCACGAATTATTTGATGTATCCAAACTATGAAGAACCAGACATAGGTACATGACTTGACAACGTTCAAACCACTTCAGCATACTAGGCCAAGCAATAGAGATATTTCCTTGACAAAAATACTACCTGAAAGCCACCTGTGCCATTCCGAACAGGACAGTCTGTAGTTTATTCCCACCATGTTTTAAACACGAAAATGCCATTTTTTTATTTGTTATTAACAAAAAAACAAAATACGCGTCTTTTTAGTTTTTTCGTTGCAAAATGGAAACTATTGATGCAGTGATAACGTTGCAATGGGATGAATTGTAGAGAATTACATTGTGAAGAGAATGATGGGTCAAACGATCCGATCGAATAATTAAAACTGGAGAAAAGCGGAAAAAACCGGAAAATTGCGTGTTTTTTCTTTAACTCATAACTCTGCCATTTTGCAATATTAAGAACTGAAACTTCACACGATAGTAGTTATTGACGTGCAATTCATGTGTGCCAAAATTGGATTCGGTCGGATAAATAGTTTTCACATAATTCCCATTTGAATTTTTTTGGACATATTTTCGCGGAGAGCTGGATGCGTTTGAGGTCGTCCGATTGAAATTAAAAAAATTGATTTGGAAAGAAGACGTGATCAGTAACAAAACATCTATTCTGATTTTTCAATAAAACGCGTTTAAGTGTGTTAAAAACTAGTGAGAACATGAGGGAAAACGACCGACCAAGCGAGAGTGGTCGAGTGGTGAGGGAATGAGCAAATCGAGGGGAAACGCCGCGGAAGCAACGGTCGCCGAGTATAAGAATTGTTGCGCGGACAGCGCACCAAATTTTATACACATATACGTTTCCCCTCGATTCGCTTATTTCCTCTCCACTCGACCACTCTCGCTCGGTCGGCCGTTTTCCCTCATGTTCTCACTAGTTTTCAACACACTTAAACGCGTTTTATTGAAAAATCAGAATAGACGTTTTGTTACTGATCACGTCTTCTTTCCAAATCAATTTTTTTAATTTCAATCGGACGACCTCAAACGCATCCAGCTCTCCGCGAAAATATGTCCAAAAAAAATTCAAATATGTGAAAACTATTTATCCGACCGAATCCAATTTTGGCACACATGAATTGCACGTCAATAGCTACCATCGTGTGAAGTTTCAGTTCTTAATATTGCAAAATGGCAGAGTTATGAGTTAAAAGAAAAAACACGCAATTTTCGGTTTTTCCGCTTTTCTCCAGTTTCAATAATTCGATTGGATCGTTTGACCCACCATTCTCTTCACAATGTAATTCTCTACAATTCACCCCATTGCATTAATAGTTTCCTTTTTGCAACGAAAAAACTAAAAAGAACGCGTATTTTTGTTGTTTTTTGTTAATAACAAATAAAAAAATGTCATTTTCGTGTTTGAAAACATGGTGGGAATAAACTACGGACTGTCCTGCTCGGAATGGCACAGGTGGCTTCCAGGTAGTATTTTTGTCAAGGAAATATCTTATTGCTTGGCCTAATGAGAACCAGACATAGGTACATGACTTGACAACGTTCAAACCACTTCAGCATACTAGGCCAAGCAATAGAGATATTTCCTTGACAAAAATACTACCTGAAAGCCACCTGTGCCATTCCGAACAGGACAGTCTGTAGTTTATTCCCACCATGTTTTAAACACGAAAATGCCATTTTTTTATTTGTTATTAACAAAACACAACAAAAATACGCATTCTTTTTAGTTTTTTCGTTGCAAAATGGAAACTATTGATGCAGTGATAACGTTGCATAGGGATGAATTGTAGAGAATTACATTGTGAAGAGAATGATGGATCAAACGATCCGATCGAATAATTAAAACTGGAGAAAAGCGGAAAAAACCGGAAAATTGCGTGTTTTTTCTTTAAACTCATAACTCTGCCATTTTGCAATATTAAGAACTGAAACTTCACACGATAGTAGCTATTGACGTGCAATTCATGTGTGCCAAAATTGGATTCGGTCGGATAAATAGTTTTCACATAATTCCCATTTGAATTTTTTTGGACATATTTTCGCGGAGAGCTGGATGCGTTTGAGGTCGTCCGATTGAAATTAAAAAAATTGATTTGGAAAGAAGACGTGATCAGTAACAAAACATCTATTCTGATTTTTCAATAAAACGCGTTTAAGTGTGTTAAAAACTAGTGAGAACATGAGGGAAAACGACCGACCAAGCGAGAGTGGTCGAGTGGTGAGGGAATGAGCAAATCGAGGGGAAACGCCGCGGAAGCCAACGGTCGCCGAGTATAAGAATTGTTGCGCGGACAGCGCACCAAATTTTATACACATATACGTTTTCCCTCGATTCGCTTATTTCCTCTCCACTCGACCACTCTCGCTCGGTCGGCCGTTTTCCCTCATGTTCTCACTAGTTTTCAACACACTTAAACGCGTTTTATTGAAAAATCAGAATAGACGTTTTGTTACTGATCACGTCTTCTTTCCAAATCAATTTTTTTAATTTCAATCGACGACCTCAAACGCATCCAGC
This sequence comes from Propylea japonica, assembly GCA_013421045.1. NCBI lineage: Eukaryota > Metazoa > Arthropoda > Insecta > Coleoptera > Coccinellidae > Propylea > Propylea japonica. Next base: position 46,840,830 of record CM024240.1, read on the forward strand.
TTTCGCGAAAATATGTCCAAAAAAAATTCAAATGGGAATTATGTGAAAACTATTTATCCGACCGAATCCAATTTTGGCACACATGAATTGCACGTCAATAGCTACTATCGTGTGAAGTTTCAGTTCTTAATATTGCAAAATGGCAGAGTTATGAGTTAAAAGAAAAAACACGCAATTTTCCGGTTTTTTCCGCTTTTCTCCAGTTTTAATTATTCGATCGGATCGTTTGACCCATCATTCTCTTCACAATGTAATTCTCTACAATTCATTCCATTGCAACGTTATCACTGCATCAATAGTTTCCATTTTGCAACGAAAAAACTAAAAAGAACGCGTATTTTTGTTGTTTTCTGTTAATAACAAATAAAAAAATGGCATTTTCGTGTTTAAAACATGGTGGGAATAAACTACGGACTGTCCTGCACGGAATGGCACAGGTGGCGTCCAGGTAGTATTTTTGTCAAAAAACTAATCATTTGTAGCTCTGTTGCTTGGCGTATACTGATAATTTCAAGTTGATCAAACGCATTGGTGAATATCTGAATGAAAGCTTCTGAATTGTTTACGACTTGATGTCTAGAGTGTTTGGATTGTTATTTTTCGTAAAGACTCCTGGTATAAGACTGCTTTTTATGTGATAATCACTTGAATCGACATCATTGACATCATTAGAACAGGTGATTTCTCAGATTCTCAATCTTTCGGTTTGAACTCAACAAATTATACAGGGTGTCTGGTGAGGAATGGGACAACGTTTAGGTGGTGATGAGGGATGTCTCAAGGAGTGAGAAAATGCCATTTGAAATCATCTGAGGTACATGGTTCCTGATATACAGGGGGTTTTAGAAAAAATTTGGAAATTTCAAATGACCATAATTCAGAAAATATGAAAGCTAATCCGATGATTTTTCGTATGAACAATGATAGAGTGAGTACGAATCTGTTTGAACGAAAAATTCGAAATAAAATCAGATCCGGACAGAGAAATTTTATTTTTTCTGAAATTAGGTAAAAACAACACCCTGTATGCGGTTTTCAATTGTTTTGACTTCAGATTCTGAGAGAGCAGGAAAAATACTTTCGAACTCAACTGTCATCCTGAATGGCACAAATTTTCCCTGCTTTCTATGACCCTTCGAATGTCAATCTTCCGATTTTCGCTCCTCACATATTATTTTCCCGACATTTCAAATGACCATAATTCAGGAAATATGAGAGCTAATCCGATGATTTTTCGTATGAACAATGAAATAGTGAGTACGAATCTGTTTGAACGGAAAATTCGAAATAAAATCAGATCCGGACTCGGAAATTTCAGTTTTTCTGAAATTAGGTAAAAACAACACCCTGTTTGCGGTTTTCAATTTTTTCGACTTCAGATTCTGAGAGAGCAGGAAAAATACATTCAAACTCATATGTCATCCCGAATGGCACAAATTTTCCCTGCTTCGTATGACCATTCGAATGTCAATCTTCCGATTTTCGCTCCTTACATATTATTTTCTCGACATTTCACAAACATGAGATCTCAGATAGTTATTATAAGTAAAAAAAGATCATAAACGAATCAAAATTTTTATAAGAATTATCAAAAATGCGAAATTTGGAAAATTAATAATTAATTCTTCAAATATTGTTCAAAATGAAAACCACCAACTTCTACACATTTATCTGCTCTTTTCATTAAGTTCAAAACTGCTTTCCTTATCACATTCGGGTTGTTTGTTATTTCGTCACATGCGTCTATTATGAGCTGAATTAATTGTTTCCTTGTATTTATTTCTCGCCCGTACATCATAGTTTTAAGGTGTCCCCAAAGGAAATAATCTAACGGTGTCATGTCGGGGGACCGAGGTGGCCATGCTCTTGGACTACCACGACCTATCCATCTATTTGGATAGACCTCGTTCAAATGATTTCTCACTAAAATTGAGAAATGTGGGGGTGCTCCATCATGCTGGAAGATAAATCCTCTTTGATTAATATTCCCTAATATTAGGAAGAACATTCATAAGGAAATCTCTATAAATTTCTCCGGTGAGTCTTTCTTCGAAAAAATGAGGACGTATTAAATTATTATCATAAACTGCGCACCACACATTAACACTGAAACGTCTCTGTGATTGTCTTTGTACGACAGCGAAAATCGGAAGATTGACATTCGAAGGGTCATAGAAAGCAGGGAAAATTTGTGCCATTCAGGATGACAGTTGAGTTCGAAAGTATTTTTCCTGCTCTCTCAGAATCTGAAGTCAAAAAAATTGAAAACCGCATACAGGGTGTTGTTTTTAGCTAATTTCAGAAAAAATAAAATTTCTGAGTCCGGATATGATTTTATTTCGAATTTTTCATTCAAACAGATTCGTACTCACTCTATCATTGTTCATACGAAAAATCATCGGATTAGCTCTCATATTTCCTGAATTATGGTCATTTGAAATGTCGAGAAAATAATATGTAAGCAGCGAAAATCTGAAGATTGACATTCGAAGGATCATAGAAAGCAGGGAAAATTTGTGCCATTCAGGATGACAGTTGAGTTCGAAAGTATTTTTCCTGCTCTCTCAGAATCTGAAGTCAAAAAAATTGAAAACCGCATACAGGGTGTTGTTTTTACCTAATTTCAGAAAAAATAAAATTTCGGAGTCCGGATCTGATTTTATTTCGATTTTTCATTCAAACAGATTCGTACTCACTCTATCATTGTTCATACGAAAAATCATCGGATTAGCTCTTTTATTTCTTGAATTATGGCCATTTGAAATTTCCTAATTTTTTCGAAAACCCCCTGTATATCAGGAAACATGTACCTCAGATGATTTCAAATGGCATTTTCTCACTCCTTGAGACATCCCTCATCACCACCTAAACGTTGTCCCATTCCTCACCAGACACCCTGTATATCTGGATTCATAAACTGTATTTCTCTGATAACCATTTTCACGGATATCTGGTAAAACTACATCTACTAAAAAGCTGTAATTGTCAGGTATAATAAAAAAACTTGTGAGTATCTACTGTTTATGTGTGGCCGTCTGTATCTATGTTGATTCACGCAAATATTTGCAAGCTGAAAAACTAGCTAGGTATTCCACTCGCACAACTGATAAATGTAGAATGTTTGTTTTGTAGATCTTGGTGAACAATATTATGTTTTCAAATAGTTGTCGGTCCAAACTTCGACCAGAAACAAAAGCCAGTGTTACTCGCAAATTGTCTTCATAATGACACCATTTACAAATATGCTAATCAATTCACAGGCCAACACACATTTTGGTGCCTGCGATTTTTTAACTGTTCCTGAGTAATTTTTGGATACAGAATGTAAAAAAGTTCTCAGATTTTGTCTATCAGATCTAGTTTTTGAGATTTTTAAAAAAATTGTGTATATAATTTACGTTATAACTGTTATAATATATAATATTACTATTGACAGTTAAAAAAAACAAAGACACATGGATTTAAGTATTTATTGCAAAAACTTAATTTACATAATTACATTAGTCACTAATCACATGAAATTTTCCTTTTATACGATTTTCTAGAATGGAGTTTACTAGGGCAGTCTCGCTGAAGGCTCCAGCAGTAGTCCGCCATCATGTGGCTATCCTATCGTCCTTGATAACGATCTTCCATAGTTTTAACATTGTTTAAACAATGGTTTTAATATACTGGTGGAATCTTTCCCCCTGTTCTTCACTACAATCACCTAAGTTTTCTGGAAAACGATCTAGGTGGCTGTGGGGGTAGTGAACTTTTATACTCATGTTACAGCCGAGAATATTGAAATTTGAAAGCATGGTTTCCACTAATTCTTCGTAATTCTCTGCTTTATGATTGCCAAGCATTAGATTCAGTCTCGTTCATTGATGTGGTGAATTGTGGATCTTTAACAAGTTGCCTTATTTGAGGACCATCAAATATACCAGCTTTAAGTTTTTTCGTGCTAATGCCAGGAAATTTACGTGACAAATAACCAAAACAAATTCCATCTCGATTTGAGGCCTTCACAAATTGCTTCATTAGGCCTAGCTTGATATGCAAGAGCGAAAGTAAGATTTTTTTCTCTTGAAACCAAAGGTTCGTTGATCACCTTTTGTATTCCTTGAATCATGACATCTCTTGAAGGTCAATTTTTGTTAACCCAGTGCTCATTTTTAGTTCTGCTGTACCAAAGGCACAAAAAACAAGGATATTTTGTATAACCACTCTGCTGTCCAAGGAGGAAGTTAATCATTTTTAAATCAACACAAATTGACCACTGATGTTCTTCGTATTTGATTTTTCTCAAAACTAATGCTATTGTTTCATATTCTTCTTCATGGTAGTAGAATGACCAATAGGAATTGAGCCATATTTGTTACCGTTATGTAAAAGAACACATTTTAAACTACGTTTTGAACTGTCAATAAAAAAACTCAGTAATATACTAAATCAAGTACAGCCAAGCAGGTATATAGAAGGATCGGGTCATAGGCAATTACATGTATAAAAGTAATTAAGAGCATTGTATTGAGTAGTTCCTAGTATAGGAACATTGGGTCAGATACAATTCCAGGTATCAATTTGGCTAATAAGATTCTGGGAAATTTCTATTTTGACGATTAAGTACATATTTATCTCTTTATTTGTTGTCCTTCATCAGAAAAATATATCATTTAACCTGTAACGTGTATCTCAAAAACTAGAGCTGATAGAAAAAATCTGGTGGCATTTTTGGAATCAGCACATTAAATTTCTGGCACCAAATTTTTTTTTCATTTTGTTGGCCTGTGTTATTGATGTAGGAATTATAAACCAGTTTATACTCAATAGAACAAGTCAAGCCATTATAAAAAATCTGAATATATATTCAGAATTCGTGACATAGGCAATAGTCCGTGGTACCAACAGAAGAAAACGACATACAGGGTTTTTCTTTTAATTTGGCCTATTAGACGTTTTTGGAGAACTAGTGAATATTTCCTTCTGAAATCTTAGGAGGAGCCTTGAGGATGAAGAAACTCTTCGCCTAAAATATTTTCAAGTCCACAATGCAGCCACGTATATCTCAAACGCATCTACTTTCTTATTCTTATTTGACAATTTTGATCCGAAAATGTGGAACTTGAAATTGAAATATTTTGAGCTTTTCAAATGGCAACTCCATATTTATTTTATAGCATTCGGTTCGAAATGAAAAATGAATGGCAGTCTTCTTTTACATTAATTATTTATTTTGGATAGTTTTCGAATGAGATGAAAAATACTGAAATTCTTCAGTATTTAGAGTCATGATCTATGGTCGTATTCATGATCATGAACATGGATGTCATAAAAAAAGTCAACCCATGTTATTCAAACACGATTCAGGTTCTTTTACAATTCACGGTGAATGCCAAAAAAATATCGAAAGGACCAGCAAGAATGACTTGAAATGAATTCCAAAAACTGTTTTGGCTTTCGTTAATCCTGGCCCAATGTTCATGACCTCAACCATAAAATTCATTCCAATAATTCACCTTATAATCACACAGCATTTTGTCCATAGATCATGACTATAAATACTGAAGATTTTCAGTATTTTTCATCTCATCCAAAATAAATAATTAATGTAAAAAAAGGCTGATATTTATTTCGATTCGAAAGCTGTAAACTAAATATGGGGTTGCCATTTGAAATTCTCAAAATATCAAATATACCATATGAATGCATGGCAGCTCTACTATGATACTACTGAGTTTATAGTTCCCTTCGCATAGAAAATAATCGAGATATTGCATTTCCAAACTTGCAATGCAGATGTCAAAAATTTCAAGAATTTGTTCAATACTTGGCAACAGTGTATGACAGAGCAATTGTTTTTAGTAGGTTATACTGGGAATTTGGTATTGAATCGATACATAAAAAATATAGGTAGTTTCATTTGAAATACGAAAGTAGATATGCGTTTGAGATAGACGTGGCAACACTGTCGACTTGAAAATATTTTAGGCGAAGAGTTCCTTCATCCTCAAGGCTTCGCCTAAAATTTCAGAACGAAATATTCACTAGTTATCCAAAAACATCTAGTAGGTCAACTTAAAAGGAAAACCTTGTTTAATTGGTATGAGATGCAGAATTATAAAAAAAAACAGATACCGTACCTACAACATTGAGGACAAAATGATAACATGAGGAGCACGAAATTCAACAAAATCGATAAAATACTTTATTCAAATGAACAACTTCACCGTGATTTCATGTGTGTTAAAACACATCTCACTCAGGCCATCGATGTTCCATTCAAAACACATTTTGTAAATTATTCCATTCCATTCAAATCCACCCATTGAATCCCACCTGAATATTTTAATAGAACGTGCTATTATCGTTATTATTATTATTATTGTTTTGTTTATAATTATCTGTAATTTGGATCATATAGGAATTATTTCTCGATTCAATCCTTATTGTAATAATAATAATAATAATAATATATTTATTGATAAAATGACAATTGTTTCACCACGATGTGGCTCTGTCAGGTTTACTTGTTGAACTATTTCAATGTGAAGTGACAATCTTCTTAAATACATGTCGATCTTTATAACTACATCAGGGAAGAGAGAATGGCGAATTATAAGAGTGGTATTTTATTGAGGTTTGTCGTGTAATTTTCAAACTACCAGAAGATATTCAGCAAGGGAGACTTATTGACATCTTTTTTGAAACATAGATAAATTGAAAATAGTAATCATCGAAATGAATACAATCTTCAATTTATAGGCTCACAGAACCTATTACTATTTACAATTTATCTATGTTTCAAAAATTTGTTAGGTTAGCCTCCTTAAAGGCAAATAATTTTTTGTTTGTCATTTTTCTCTATCTTAAAAATTATTGACATCTGTTTGTTCATTAAGGAATATTTTCTTGGAATTGAACTTGTTAATTTCATGTGATTCTAGAAGTGTAAATCTTGAACTTTTAATTTCGATATGCATAATTTCATAGTAGTTATTGAAATTATGTCTAGGTTCTCTCAAGTGGTTCACATATGTTGAATATGAGATTTCAGATGTGTAGCTTCTCTGATGTTCGTGAATTTTTTTTTAAAGATATTCTGGTTGGTCCAATGTAAACCATAGGGAAATCATTACAAGTCAACTTGTGGACACCAGATTCATTGTTTTCTTTCGATCTATCTTTATTGTTTCTGATAAAAATACCTAGATTGTTGTCTTGAACCAAATCTTGAAGTTGAGGATTTTTTTAATATGCTTAAAGAATTCGTTTTGCTTAGCAATATCTTCTGATATTCTATCATCATCCTTAATCCTTTAGTAAATAAAAGAATGAATTTTTTTTCGAAGAGGGGTATGAAAGGCTGAGTGCGTATTTCTCTGTTTAAAAAAAAATATCATTGATAATTCTTTCTGTCCGGAATCGACAGAAATAAACATCCATTGATTTCACTTCTTGATTCAATTGGAGAGGTGTCTGTGTAGTGGTACCTAGTGGTATGAGCTATCTAGTATCTATGGCACTCGCCCTATAGCTCATTGAAGTTTAGATGAACCTTCAGTTCAAAGTCTTGATGAACCTCGGAAACTGAGGTAATTTTAAGGTTGAGATGTCTTTATCTCTGGTAATTTCCTTGCAGAGGTATTCCATTTAGGGACCCAGGCATTCTGTCAGTAGATTTTACGGAGTTTCCTCCTCTCCTCCACAAAATCTGCATTTATAGTTTGCGGCTACAACCAGTCTCATCAGTTGAGTTCCAAAAGTGTTCCAATTTTTTGAAGTGTACTAGGCTGGAAAGCCTATACAAGAGTGTATTTCTGTCTGTCTTTTTCCTGCTACTCTATTCCTTTCCGTATTGTTGGTATTTTTTCTCATGCCACAGATAGGTTTCGGTATTAGGAAAGCTGTCAAAGACCCCTTCCCTTTCTCATCTTTGAAGATTGATTTCCATAATTTACCAGTTTGTATTCTATTCCAGTACGTAATTTTCCATCATGTTTGCATACATTCGCTCTCCGTACAAAATTCTCATTCGGCTATCTGTACACAACCTGTCATTAAGAAGACCTACATGATGGTCTGCCAACGCCTCACAATTGCTTGAATACCTCAAAGATGCAATTCTGGAAATTTTTGACATATCAAATGAGAAAATGTGCAATTGGTCATAAAAGTTTCATGAATGCATCATGATCCTGCAACGGTAATCCTGGAAGGTATTCGTTGATGGTTTCCGTTTGTTGATGGTACAAAGGAGTAAACATCCATTGCTTTCTTTTTTTGATTCAATTGACCGAATGGTATCTTGTAACCCCCTATGACTTGAGCAATCTATGGTACTTTCCCTATAGCTTACTGAAGATTTGATGAACCTCAGAAACTGAGGTAGTTTCAAGGTTGAGATTTTTTCATCTCTAACTATTTAGTTACAGAGTGATTCTGTTTGCTTACTTCCTTCTCGTGAATTCTTTTCTGTAATGTAAGTACCTACTTCTCCTTTTCTTAATTTTGAAGTTTCCAACACTGGACGGATTCTGGATGAGCTTGATTCCTGAAGATCCAATCGGAAAGGTTATCCCAGCAGCCACAACTAAAATCAGCCTGTACAATTCAGGCGCTAATGATTTTCTTGTTTATTTAGCTTGCTCAAGCATTCCTACACAATCTTTGAAGATCGATTTCCCTTGAAATATATCCGTTTTTTCGAATCAATATAAAAGATCCTTTTGTGAAACTTCGCTATTCAACTACACCAGTACGTAATTTTCCATTAAATCTGCACACATTTACCTTGCATACAAACTTCTGATTCGGCTATCTGAACACAATCTGTCATTCGAAAGCATTGTGAACTTTGTCCATTATGAAGCGAATGCACTATGCAAAACGGCATGTGTGGACTTAATTTTGAAGTTCCCAACACTGGAACGGATTCTGGATGAGCTAAATTCCTGACGATCCAATCGGAAAGTTTGCTCCGGCAGCCAAAACTTCCAACGGGATAAATCAGCCCTCACATTTAAGGTCATAATGCTTATCTTTGTGCCGCGATAACCCAGCAAGTTATTTTTTTGGATCCATTTATCGGGTTACAAATGATGATTTTGCAAATATTTCATACTGTGCTATGTCTCCAACAGGTTTTCACAGTTGGTCAACAAGATCTTATGAATTAATACTCTAAGCATTTTTTTATTACAAAAGAAGGTCTGTGCCACGCCTCACAATTGATTGCAGACCTCAAAGATGCAATCCGTAAAATTCTCTGAGGACATAGCAAATGTAAAAATGTGCCGGTTGGTCATAAAAGTTTCATGAATGAAGTATGATCCTGCAAGTGTGCAACCGTTGCCCTGGAGGTATTCGGTTGATAGTTTTCGATTGATGATGTTACAAGGAAATAAGCATCTATTGATTTCTCTTCTCAATTAAATTGTAAAATTATCTGTGTAATGTGACCTGATGGTATATTGTAACCCCTTTGCCTTGAGCTATCTGTAGTACTCTCCCAATAGCTCACTGAAGATTTGATGAACCTTAGAAAATGTTTTCATCTCTAACAATTACCTTAAAGAGGGATTCCACTTTGGAGCCCAGGCATTCTATCACAAGATGTTTCGAGTTGCCTTCTCTCCTTCACAAAATCTGCATTAATAGTTTGCAGCTACAACCAGTCTCATTAGATGTTTCCTGGAATACTGGAACGGAAGTTCGATTTCTCTTGAAATATATCCGTTTCTTTAAATGAAAAAAAGTTCCTTTTGTGAAACTTTGCTTTTTCACTGCACCAGTAATTAATTCTCCATTATATCTGCACACATTTACCTTCCATACAAACTTCTGATTCGGCCATCTGCACACAATCTGTCATTCGAAAGCATTGTGAACTTTGTCCAATTATGAAGCGAATGCACTATGCAAAACGGCATGTGTGGACTTAATTTTGAAGTTCCCAACACTGGAACGGATTCTGGATGAGCTAAATTCCTGACAATCCAATCGGAAAGTTTGCTCCGGCAGCCACAACTTCCAACGGGATAAATCAGCCCTCACATTTAAGGTCATAATGCTTATCTTTGTGCCGCGATAACCCAGCAAGTTATTTTTTTGGATCCATTTATCGGGCTACAAATGATGTTTTTGCAAATATTTCATACTGTGCTGTCTCCAACAGGTTTTCATAGTTAGTCAACAAGATCTTATGAATTAATATCCTAAGCATTTTTTGTTACACATGAAGATCAGTGCCACGTCTCACAATTGATTGCAGACCTCAAAGATGCAATCCGTGAAATTCTCTGGGTACATAGCAAATGTAAAAATGTGCAGATTGATCATAAAAGTGTCATGAATGAGGTATGATCATGCAAGTGTGCAACCGTGTTTCTGGCATGTATTCGGTTGATAGTTTTCGATTGTTGATGGTACAAGGAAATAAGCATCTATTGATTATCTTCTCAATCCAATTGTAGAATTATCTGTGTAATGTGACCTGATGGTATATTGTAACCCCCTTTGCCTTGAGCTATCTGTGGTACTATCCCAATAGCTCACTGAAGATTTGATGAACCTAAGAAAATTTTTTCATCTCTAACAATTACCTTAAAGAGGGATTCCACTTAGGAGCCCAGGCATTCTATCACAAGATGTTTCGAGTTGCCTTCTCTCCTTCACAAAATCTGCATTAATAGTTTGCAGCTACAACCAGTCTCATTAGATGTTTCCTGGAACACTGGAACGGATCTTAGAAGTTCGATTTCTCTTTAAATATATCCGTTTCTTTGAATCAAAATAAAAGTTCTATTTGTGAAACCTTGCTTTTCCACTGCACCAGTACGTAATTCTCCATTATATCTGCACACATTTACCTTCCATACAAACTTCTGATTCGGCTATCTGAACACAATCTATCATTCGAAAGCATTGTGAACTTTGTCCAATTATGAAGCGAATGCACTATGCAAACCTGCATGTGTGGACTTAATTTTGAAGTTCCCAACACTGGAACGGATTCTGGATGAGCTTAATTCCTGACGATCCAATAGGAAAGTTTGCTCCGGCAGCTACAACTTCCTACGGGATAAATCTACATTCCAGGCGATAATGCTTATCTTTCTGCCGCGATAACCCTGCAAGTTTCGGATTGATATATCGGGCTACAAATGATGATTTTGCAAATATTTTCTATTGCGCTATGTCTCCAGCAGGTTTTCACAGTTGGTCAACAGAATCTTAGGAATTAATACCATAAGCAATTTTTTTTTGTTACACATGAAGGTCTGTGCCACGCCTCACAATTGATTGCAGATTTCAAAGATGCAAAAATGTGCAGATTGATCATAAAAGTTTTATGAATGAAGTAAGATACTGCAACCGTGGTACAAGGAAATAAGCATCCATTGATTTCTTTTTTTGATTCTATTGGAGAGGTATCTATATAATGTAACCAGATGGTATATTGTAACACCCTATGCCTCGACCTGAGAAACTGAGGTAGTTTTAAGTTTGGGATGTTTTCATGTTCAACAATTTACTTAGGAACCCAGGCATTCTGTCACAAGATGTTTCGGAGTTACCTCCTCTCCTTCACAAAATCTGCATTTATGGCTTGCAGCTACAACCAGTCTCATCAGATGTTTTCTGACGTGGCAGTGGCTTGAAAGGAACCCTGTGAGAAGGTGTAGCTATGTCTTGTTGAGTTCCAGAAGTGCTCCAATTTTTAGGAGTATTCTTGGCTCGAAAGCCTATGCTTGGGTATTTCTGTCTGCATACTTCCTTCTCGTAAATTTTTTCTGTAATAGAAGTACTTTTCCTTATTCCACAGAATGGTTCCGGTTTTATGAGAGTTGTCAAACACCCCTTCCTAGTAAGATCATCGGCCTCCTTGTTCCCATTGATTTTTGAATGTACTGGAATTCAACTTGTAGAGACTTTATGGCGCTCTTCTGTTTCATTAGTTCATCTCAGCATTCCCTCTCTCATCTTTGAAGATTGATTCACACAATCTTTAAAGATCGATTTGTCTTGAAATATATCCGTTTCTTTGAATCAAAATAAAAGTTCCTTTTGTGAAACTTTAATAATCCACAGCACCAGTACGTAATTCTCCATTATATCTGTCTACATTTACCTTCAATACAAACTTCTGATTCGGCTATCTGAACACAATCTGTCATTCGAAAGCATTGTGAACTTTGTCCAATTATGAAGCGGATGCACACTGCAAACCTGCATGTGTGGACTTAATTTTGAAGTTCCCAACACTGGAACGGATTCTGGATGAGCTTAATTCCTGACGATCCAATCGTAGAGTTGGTCCTGGCAGCCACAACTTCCTACGGGATAAATCAGCCCCTACAATCCAGCCGATAATGCTTATCTTTGTACCGCGATAACCCTGCATGTATCGGATCGATATATCGGGCTACAAATGAATTACGTGCCTGTTCTTGATTAGATTTGCATACAACAGGGCAAGTATATGCAGCATAGAGTTCTCGAGATGTGAAAAATCAGCAGTTCACTCGCCTACTTGGTGGTTTTTGATCAACCTTTTTCGCGGAGGCGTGATCGTATCTTGAGGTAATCCCAGATTTCCATAATGAATAGGAAAGGAAGGTCTTGGATACTATGTAGTAGATGAATTTTCAAGAAGGATAATGTGGTATTATTAGCCCTTTCATGGTAGATATTTTCAATTGATAAATGTTTCCAATGTTATAATCTGAACGGAAAATATCTTATGAGAAGAAAAAATTTTTGAATTTATTTTCGGGATAGTATCTATTGCTATTATCTCAGGTGAAGTTATAAGTATATTGTTTGCCATGGGTGGAGTTGAATATCTTTCAGAATCAACAGAATTGTTCTAGGAGTCTCTTCGTAGTATGCATCGATATATCGGGCTAAAAATGAATTACGTGTATGTTCTTGATTAGGAGGGAAGGTCTGGGATACTAGTGAATTAGGCAATTTCAAGTAGGATCATGTGGAAGAATTTGCCCTTCCAAGGTAGATCCTTTCAATTGATGAATATTTCTAATACTGGTAGGTACCTACCTATAAACTGAATTCTAAATATTTTCAAAAAGAGAATTTAACTTCGGGAGAGTATCTATTGGTATTATCTGAGGTGAAGTAAAAAGTATACTCGTATTTCGGGTCATGGGTGGAGTTGAAATACGTCTCAGAATCAACACTGCCAGTTTTTGATTAGATTTGCATAAAAAAGGCCGAGTATATACAGCATAAAGTTCTCGAGATGTGAAAACTCAACAGTTTACTCGCCCATTTCGTGGTTTCTGATCAGTGGCGGCTCGTGAGATTTCAACCAGAGCAGGCCCGAGACCTCGCAACCAACAAAATAATTTATTTTGAACTGGGCTTCCTGTCAGCCACTGGCATTCATTATACCATTCTACGCAGAATGAACGATTATGAGCAGAATTAATGATTGAATTCGGCATTGCTGGTCCAGGTGTCTTAATTACTACAGGATCTTGCGTTTCTTTACGTTCACTACTTGCATTATAGTTCTCACTTCTTGTTTCCGTTTCCATATTTCTCGCTGAAATATTAAAATCTTATCTACAAAATTCTCCGAAAAATGACACAAAACCACACACCGCACGCTGGGAGGATTAAAATCAAAACAACAGCTGATCTCCATCTGCGATCGCCGGGGTTGATTCGGGCCGATCGGACGTTCAGCTACGGCTAAGCTCGTTCGCCTAAAATCGAAAATAATGCCGCGGAGTTGGGCCTACGACACGTGATCCACAGCTTGAATTTTGAGTGGTTCCCACACTGTTCATTTGAAGAAGTTTGAAATGTTACATTCTGACAAATTTCGACTCGTGGAGGCGATCCTCCTTCGCTAGGCGGTTTGCATGCTATCCGTTACGCTGTATTGTGTGTTACGGATAATGTATAAATTTTTTAATCTCTGAGTAATAAACATATGTTTATTACTTTGAAATTTGGATAGTAGATAGAATGATGGAAATACAACAGATCCAAAAATATGATTATTTTTTATTCAAACTTGAATTCAAAACAGAATAAAATGCAGTGAAATTAGGGGAGGCCCGGCCTCCTCTGAGTAGCCGCCACTGTTTTTGGTCAACTTTTTTCGCGATGACGTGAACGTATCTTGAAGTAATCCCACACATTTTCATAATAAAAAGGAATGGAAGGTCTTGGATGCTAGTGAATTTATTAGGATTATGTGGTATTATTAGCCCTTTCAAGCTTGATCCTATATGGTTTATATTGCCAGTACTATGGAAAAAAACAGTCAATAGTATCGGGGTATTTCAAATAACCTATTTTTTTGAAAATTTCGGCTATTCATATATTCTTCCGTCGTTCTCAAAATGAAAGGTGGGTGTAACTTATACGATATGAATAAAAAATTTCTCATTATATTGCTCAATTTCTTCTATTTTAATGTGCAATTGTCACGAGCAACCGAACATAAAGTTTTCAGGAGCAATACGAGTAGTGATACAGTAGCCTACTAAAACATAGAAATTTATATTATGTCAAAGGTATCTCTTACGCGAAACTAAAATGTAGTTCAATCAAGAATTTATACTTAATTCATAATGTGGCCGATAGAAAAGTCTAGTAATCAACACGTTTATCATTTATTTATTTTTTCGTCGACCGCATAAAATTGAGTATTAATTATGGATTTGAATACATCCTTAATTTGACATAATTTCTATGTTCCAGAAGACTTGTAGCATTAATCATATTTCTTCTGAATACTTGTGTTCGATTGTCTTCCTGGAGGTGTATAATGCTGTAACGAAGAGTTTGTTTAATATCTAAATCGATTCGATTATCCTGAGAACAAGTGATCCAAATATCTAATGATTTTCGGTCATAACTCAATTGCAACGTTCGCTTCAATATCAGGGTTAACTTAAACCGGGGTTTTTATGATACGAACTCACGAACGATAATCAAAACACGCGAGCTCGATTAACTTTATTTTTATACACGGCATCGAATCGAGAATATTTTCGGAAATATCGACAAATTCTCACGAATGAAAACTTCCATTTCTTGTTGTTTTTTGCGCTACCATCTATCTCACTATATCGTTGCTATACCGCATAGAATATTGGAATATTACATGTAAAATATTTAAAAAAAAAAGAATATGTGGCATTCACCCGAACGATATACAAAGTGTCCGGGAAAATGTGGAAAATCTGTCGGATTCAGATAAAACATAAAAAATAAAATGATGAATTTCCATCACTATTTTTCCTAGCGGCCCCCCTAAAGCCGGTCCCAGACAATGCGTGTATTGACGAATGTTCGGCATTGGCGGTGCTTCGCATAGTGTGTGGGCCATAGTGTTCGGGCCGAAGTTGAGCTCCCACACACTACGCGAAGCACCGCCAATGCCGAACATTCGTCAAATACACGCATTGTCAGGGACCGGCTTAAGAGATACGGTTTCCTAAACGACGCCACTGTAAATTCATTTCACTGGAATAAATTTCAAACCACCTGATATAATTTAATGAAAATTCAATATGAGGAACTGTAGCGAGGTCATCTTAAAATACCCCACTTAACTTTAAATCAGCTTGTTCAGTTTGCCAAGGCCGGCTAGATTGTTCATTTTAATGCTTACATTTTTTACACCCTATATGATAAGGAAATTTTGATACTTGAATCAAGGGCGTAGCCAGGGGGGGGTTTGGGGGTTCAAATCCCCCCCGAAATGTTTCAGAGTTATTTTTTGTTGAAAAAATAATCTTTCATTTTGCACTTAAACCAACTTATCTCCGAAAATCTACTTAAAATCATCAATTCATATCAGCAATATGGATGATATTGAAGTTTCATAACATCGCACACAATGGATCCGTCGAACCAATAATTCCTTATTTATGTTTATATTTCTTCTGGTGGAAATCGTTACAGAGAATATGAATTAGAAGACGCATTATCGATGTATTCTTCACTACTCCCAGAAAAAAATAAAAACGTAATTAAAGCTGAATTTTAAATATGGAAAATGTCAATGTACTCCATTTCAAATTCGGCATTAGAATGCTTAGATGAGTGCAATCAGAATATGTATCGAACATCTACATCCTACTGCAAATTTTAGCTACGATTCCATAGTATCTACTGCTGCTCCAGAAAGAAGTTTTTCCAGCTTGAGGAGAATTTAAAAATTACCTGCGCAATTCTTCTAGCGAAACTAGATTGAATGGGCTGGCGCTTATGAATATTCATTATTGTGTGAAAAATGATGAAAATGAAGTGGTTGACCAATTCGCGAGAAAAAAGACGGATAGATTTTAACTGAAGGAATTCACCATAAAAAATATTGTTTGTGTTTTCTCACTGTTTCATTTTTAATACCTATTC
Source organism: Propylea japonica (assembly GCA_013421045.1). Classification (NCBI taxonomy): domain Eukaryota; kingdom Metazoa; phylum Arthropoda; class Insecta; order Coleoptera; family Coccinellidae; genus Propylea; species Propylea japonica. The sequence continues at coordinate 46,857,213 of CM024240.1, forward strand.
ATATGTTGTTGGCACTATTTTGGAGTAAAACATTAAAAAACTCTATTTAGTTTCAATGAAAGCACATCCCACACCAATTTCATATTGATTCATCCTGTAAGTATTGTTTGGGAAATAAATATTGTTTTTTAAGTTTTTGTTTGAGTGAATAGAAATTAATTCTGAAGCATATTTGGAAAATAGGTTTACCTAACCTAACCAGAAATATCTATGTTGAATATTGTTTCCGAAGTAAGAAAAGGATTATTGAAATCTTTGAAACAACAAATACTTGCTACAGAAAGCGACCCCACAATTCCCGGCACCTACAAAGTCAATTGCCAAAATGTCAAAACCCCCCCCCCCCGAAATTAATTCCTGGCTACGCCCTTGCCTTGAATATTAAGCCAAAGAAAAGATAGTCTTGTTCATTGGCCATAAAATGAATCGTTTTAGAAAAAAAATCAACTTTTAAGTTGAAAAACATGGTCAATTTTTATGACAAGTAGTGAAAAGTTTAAAATAAAATTATTTAAAAAATTTACCTTGTTTTTCATCATAAAAGTTTATTTTTCTCGAAAACGGTGTATTTTATCAGCAATAAACAGGAGTAGCTTTTATTTAGCCTAATGTTCATGGTATCCGAATTTATTTTTTTCAACTCCGTATCATACAGGGTGTTCAAAATGTACCACCTAGTCCGCCTCCGGTAAACTTGACAAGCTAATTTAAATTGAAAGGCTGTGTTTTAAGAGGTCCTCACTAATGTTCATCATATCAAATTATCATTATAATTTATTGGGTACTTCCAAATTTATTCAAAGAAAATAGATTTCCAGTGGCGTCATATAGGAGGCCGTATCTCCGTAGGAAGGACCGGTAAGAAAAAAATGATGGAAATATGTCATCTTACAAACAATGAAAGTAGAGAATAATATTAATGGATTGAAGTCACCCAATATTGAACCCATACTTCTGAACTAATCCTGTCAACGCACAAAGAACATGCATGGTGGTAATATCAAATAGAGCATCCATAGATAGCCATTTCGCCTTGTTTGGGGCTTCAAATAAGTGAACCTAGAATTCCTTTCAGACGGAGCTCCTCCATACTGGAGAACCCCAAATAGGGCGAAATAGCTATCTATGGATGTTCTGTTTGATATAACCACCATGCATGTTCTTTGTGCGTTGAAGGGATTATATCCGAAGTATGGGTTTAATATTGGTTGATTTTAATCCATTAATCTTATTCTCTGCTTTCATTGTTTATATTGTACCTGCGTTCCTATTAACGCGTTAATTTTCATTTCGTACTTGTCATCTCATTTTTCATGTTTTATCTGAAACTGTGAGATTTCTCACATTTTCCTGGACACCTTGTATATTTTCCAAGTTTAATATATAAATATATGGTCAGATGAAATCTATAACTAAAAATTTTGAATTCTTAAAGATGTCAAGAAAGTGTGTATGTTTATGCTTTATTTATCATTCAATAATTCTTTATGGACCAAGAATACCTTGTACAGAGCTATTCCATGCTGATGAGTCCTAAAAGGACGAACGTATGAGTTCAATATCGCTTGATTCTGATTGATTGATATTATTCTCTACTTACATTTTTTATTTTCCTTTATGTTGAGCTCAAAATTGCAATTTTTTCGCAAAAGTTTCAAGTCAGTGATTGTCTTGAATTTCAAAACAAACTAAAAGTTACATCCAATATCCAATCATTCCTTTTTTAATACTGGAAAGTCCCATTCTGTTTGCAATTTTCTATGGCAACCACGTAGAGCCATTGGACGTGGCGTGAGTAAGGATAATAACAACGTGGAGTCGTAAAAGGGTTATGGGTTTCTTACAAATATTGATCTGAGGAATAGAACCACCAACAGTTTGAACCATGCGTAGGTGTATACACAATTCCTTTGGGTACATATAAAAGGATTGGTGAGCACCCTTGAGTAAATGTCAAATCTGCCATAAAATGAAACAAGACATCGATAATTCCGATTTATGAGCACTAGAAATGAGAATGTACGTAACTCAAATTGCGGCGAACTTCAATATTCAGTGCACGTTTGACAAAATTGAAGCTATAAAGAATGTATTGCAATATTGGACTCGGTTTTGCATATCTTGTGAATAAAATATGTAGATCAGATCAGATTGGAGGTGATAAGGCTAAGTAGACTCGCAGTACCTTGACCTTAAAATTTATTGTGCAACCCTGTGCTGTTTAACGTTCCGGCAGCAAGGTCTTAATAAACCCTATTCCAATAATAATGAAAGCAGAGAATAATATTGATCGATTGAAATCAACCAATATTAAACTCATACTTCGAAGCTAATCTCATCCTCGTTCAAGACGAAATGCAAGGAAGTGGTATCAAGCAGAGCACTTATATGAATTGCCATTTCGTCCTCATTAGGACTCATCAGCACAGAATAGCTCTGAATGATACAAGGTATTTCTTGGAACTTAAAGCGAAATTGCACCTTTTTTTAGGTATAAATATACCGAAGGCGCCATCTATAGTTCCATACGAAAACGTTCTTCGATAGCATGTACCTTGAACGAAGTACCGAGATGTTTACTATTTGTCGCATTGACCGAAGCGTACTTGCATTTCGCAAATTTACGACTTTAGTCCACGACGCGGTGCGCTCAGGGTAACGTCAGTTGACAATTTGCGAAATGCAAGTAGCTTCGGTCAATGCGACAAATGGTAAACATCTCGGTACTTCGTTTAAGGTTCATGCTATGGAAGAAATTTTTCGTATGGAACTATAGATGACGCCTTCAGTATATTTATACCTAAAAGAAGGTGCCATTTCGCTTTAAGTTCCAAGAAATACCTAATAAGGTCGAAATGTCCATCTATAGGTGCTCTGTTTGATTTCGCTTTAAGTTCCAAGAAATACCTAATAAGGTCGAAATGTCCATCTATAGGTGCTCTGTTTGATACCACTTCCTTGCATTTTTTCTTGAACGAGGACGAGATTAGCACCCAAGTATGAGTTTAATATTGTTTGATTTAAATCGATTAATATTATTCTCTGATTTTATTATTATTCTTATATTCATGGCGATGTTACACGTTAAACCTCTCTTATTAAACCCTATAACTTTCCTGGGTGCTTCGTCTATTATTTGCTCCGATTTCAGCAAACACGAATCAAGGTGTCGCACCCTTTTTTTTTGGGACAGCTGGCGTTTATAGTCTCGATAGCTTTTTGGCAGATGCTACTGGTGTGATCATCCAACTTTGCCATGTTTTCCGCAATTGTTTATTCACGGAAAAAATTAAATATGTATATTGATGGAATTATCAGTGAAGTACTTATTTTCTCGAAAAAGCTATTAGTTATCATTTCAGTAATTTTGAATTCGTCCTAATGATACAATCAGTTTTTAATTTTTTTTTCTTACCTCAAAATTCGTCCCGATAATCAACAAGAAAATCAATAGATTTATGTACAACTATTGCGAAGACACATCTTATTATTTCCTATGCGAGAAGTTCAACGGTACTTATTTTCGTTGGTTCCTTGGTTCACCTTGAGAATTTTATCTGAACCTTTTATTTTCCTTTTCTTAAGTTGAAAATGTAGTAACTTCATATTGGTCATTTTGTATTGATCTATCTGAAATGCAAATATCCTCTTCTTGAATAACAATAGTAGCATTAATATAATAATATAACACATATTTCATGTTCCTCCTATCATAGCACACAAACTTGAATAAATAAGAACCTACCTCCTATGGTATCTCTGAGTAAAAAATTGTTGTATAATATGTTAGTTCATACGTTATTTCTGATTGAAATTTTAAATTTTCGTTTCACTCGATGTATAGTCCGTTCACGAAATGACAATTCGGCATATTCCACTGTGTATATTAAAACTTTAGGTTATGTTCTTTATTTTCTTGTCAGATTGATACGCAATGTTGTCAATATAACATAGAGTTCTCTGATAACTCGAAAACTCGTCGGACGAGGCCGGGTACATTCGGCAAAGTTGACTATATGACAGCAAATACTGCCAACTTCAGATAAATAAACAAACTTCTACTATGCGCTCAAACTTTCGTGAACGGACTATAATTTCACTTTTTGTTCAAACGTCAAAATCATTATAACCTATAAGTAGGTATTCTATGACTGCTTGATTGGTCGTTAGAAAGAGAGAAGGAAAGCCTTTCATTTATTTCTAAACAATTTTTTTAGCAATATTTTGTAACATCAACCTTGCTCTGGCAATTATGAACGTAACAAAAAAAGAATTATCCAATTGGGTGCAGTTGTTTGAAAGATATGACATTTTGACGGTAACCGTAGATACTGTTTTATTAATATAGATAAAAATAAAACAGCGAAGAATGCATGATTCGAAACACTATTTCAAAACCGCCCTTTTCATGTTCTCGAGTTAATTCCGCAGAGAATGACATTTTTTTAGGCGGAGAACCAGCAATCCTGTGGAATATAATCGCTGTTAAATTGCAATGGTGCTGCGAACTTTAGTTGATGCTCGCCTTTTGTGCCGCATGAAACTATGTAACTTCATAAAGGAAAGAGTAATTGCCATAATGTGTGGTAATGAAAAAAATCCAAATTCAGTAGTTGTGAAAAGGAACTTTGGCAGTATGAGAGAATTTACTGAGTGTCAAATAGAAACAATGATTATAAATCAATTAGAATAATTCTTTGAGTGTATTCCAGTAGCATGGAATACCTTATAGACCTATGAGGGCAGTGGTGCTCCACTTTTGAGGCTCATTATTCTTTCTGCCATATACAGGGTTGCGATGATGTTTGGAACTAAGTACCGGGTTTTTCACTATAATTTGACCCCCCCTTTAACTTTGGTACTAAAGGAGATACAAAAAAATGTTTTGTTTAAAAGTTTCACGAAATCAGCTGAGGTTTTTTGATATGAGTCCAGAAACTGAAATATATACAGGGTGACCAACATATTGATGGCAACTTCATTTTTTCAAATGGAACACCTTGTATATTTTTTCATATTTGGTTACTTCTTTTTCCCTTGATTTCAAATATGTAGCATATGTTGGTCTATCTTTCTTATTCTGAGCACCACAGAGTTTCAAATTTCAATAACCATCTGGCATAGCGTTTTGGAAGTTCGTGAATTTTTAAGTGGCCAATTTGAATTTGGATTGGTAATGGTGCACCCATTTTATGGCCACCAAATAGTCCCGATTTAACACCGTTGGACACGTTTTTATAGCCGTTCCTGAAGGAAAAAAATTACTTCAGCAATGATGATAATCAATGAAAGCGGAGAATAATATTAATGATATAAAATCAACCAATATTAAACCCATAATTCGGAACTAATCCCGTCAACGCACAAAGAATAATGATGATATTGTAATGATTAAACACAAATTTGAAGCTTTAATTTCTGACTTGAATCAGAGCCATAATAATGCTATCAAAAATAGTCTAAACAACTTGAGACAATTTTATGAACTATGTGTATTGAATGGAGGTGGTCATTTTGAGCAATTTATATAGTTGATGTTATTCTTACCATACTACCATAGTTTATCATTTCTCATTGGTTAAATAATTGTTAAGTATTTATTCTAAAATAATACTTTTAAGTAGATTGTTTGGATATAAAGAATTTCGTAGGTATTTCACATATTTCTTTATTCGGTGTCATCATTTCAAAACTTTGAAACTCTGAAAATTGAAGAGACACATCCACATACACATTTGTATTCGAGATTAGGAGGAAAAAAGGAAGAATATACAGGACAGGGTGTCCCATTGAAAAAAATATAGTTGCATTCAATGTTGTTCACCCTGTATATCTTCCCATTGACGTTATTATAACTCCAAAAATGAGCATTTGCAGTAAACGTACTCTGCCACTTGTAAAATGATTACAGATCTTGGCAGGTGGTTCTTAAAATTTGAAACTCTGTGGTTCTCAGAATAAAAGAGATAGACCAACATATGTTACATATTCGAAATCAGGAAAAAAAGAGCTAGCCAAACATGGAAAAATATACAGGGTGTTCCCTTTGAAAATATGAAGTTGCCATCCATATGTTGGCCACCCTGTATATATTTCAGTTTCTGGACTCATATCAAAAAACCCCAGTTGATTTCGAGAAACTTTCATACGAAAAATTTTTTTGTATCTCCTTTAGTAACAAAGTTAAAGGGGGGGTCAAATTATAGTGAAAAACCCGGTACATATGCAGTGAGACACAGACTTATGATACACGCCCTTTTCTCCTTTGTTTCTGTAGCTTTATTTCTGAAATTTAGAACATTCAATGAACTCACTATAGGGCACTTTTTGACACATTTGGGAAAAAATCCAACTTCTGTTGTTTTCCGGAGTCTAATTTTTAAAATTATACTTGGTGGACTGTGAATTGCTGTTGATGGTTGTAAATCCTATCGTTCATTATTGTTTTTTTTTAATGTTTGCTTGATTTATCTGTTGTTCTTTCTTTATATATCTCGAAACAAGTTTTTCTACACTTATCGAGAACTAATTGTTTATTCTTTTTATTTGAAGTTGCTGTAATGTATTTATACTTGGACGAATAAACTTGATTATTATTATACTCCTCGCTAGAGCCGTATTTATGTGTTTGATGCGGTTAATACGGTTAACTAATTTCATCGACACTGGTCAGTCTCTCCCGATGGTCGATCTCTCCCGGACTTACTCTACTTTCGGAAATATCCCCAACTTTTCAACTTTTTCAATTTACATGGAATTTTCTCGTGAATGTTGAAAGATGTGAGGAGTTACGATTTCAAATGCGCGCGTATACTGGGTTTAGTTAAAAAATCTATGAAAACGAGGAATTGACTGTTACTTCTACAATAGAAGCGAGCCACTTTACGAATCTCCTACAATTCGTTTGTTTGAACGTTTTTTCACGGCAATGTTAAAATCCAAGAGAAGTTGACTAACAAAAATCCATTGGTCTAAGATCTGAGACATAAATTTGAAGACATAAAAAACATACTTCGGAAATCAGATATTCAAATCTATGAGTTATGAGTCTGTGGTATTGAACGAAATTTTAATAACAGAATTCCATGAAATGGCAGAGACAAATTCAATTATTTATTACCATATGAATATGTTGAAAAATTTTTGAGCAGCGCATTCAGTATAGTTTGTTTCCTAGTAAATATTTAAAAGAAAAATTTCACCAGTTACGCAAGTCATCATAAATTAACCGATAAACGAAGGATATACTTCATATAATGCCTGTATCTACTTCGCCAGATAGGTACACAACATTAAACTGTTTTATTCCTAACTCAGAATTTTTTCGAAGTTGAATTGATAATAAGGTAGAATGAATAGAAATAATAACTTTTGGTTGAAACATCCCAAACAAGAGAAGTAGAAGTTTCCACTTGTTTTGACCTTTCCAATGTTCACGGCCGTGGCGAGTTTTTCATTCTATTAATTATGATTATTTACCTTGGGGTAAGCAAATTTTCCTTGTTGAAGAACATCTTCTCAATCACACAGTTCAAAGAATTTTGTTTAGTTGTTCCAGCTCATCCCTAATCTCTCTTAATTAATTTTACTTGATTAATCGCTTTGCTGAGTGTCATTGAAAAATTCATATTTAATGGCAAGTAAAATAAATGGCCGGTGATAAGAGCGTCTGAATTATTCTTCTCTCATTCAAAGAACTGAACCAACAGGTCCTCTGACTCAGTAAATTAGAACTGACAAAAATGACGGGTAGGTACCAGAGCTGTGCCGAAGCCTTGTGCTCAGTGCTCGTGAAAGCACTCGAAGCACGTTTGTGCTCTTAAGCACTGTGCTCGCGAGCACTTGATTGAACCAGTGCTTAGTGCTTGGTGCTTCTCGAATTTTTCGAAAGGGCTTAGTGCTTAGTAATTCGAAAAAGTGCTCCCGAGCACCAAAGTGCTCCCAAGCACTTTCAGGAATTACCAAGCACTAAGCCCTTCATAGACTTGTTGGAACATGGAAATGACAGACTTTCGCTTGCTTCAAATAGACAGAGAACTAAAATATTTTTTTCCGTTTCACTTCTATAGATTAAAAATTTGTTCATTTTTTCTTGCATTACAAACACTGGTGTTAAAAAAACAATCTCGCTGTATGTTATGGGCTTTGTGGTTTTTACGTTTTTATTATTTTGCAAGAAAAACAGATTGTTATGATGATTTTGTCAGGAAAAATCTATGGAGCAGTGGGACCTTTTTTTCAACATACGATTCAGGTATCTTTTATCATGATTTCAAGTAATTTATTGGCGAATATTTTAGTTACAGTTCGTTAACTGAATGAATACCATATAGAGCTCACAAAATCATAAGAAACATTTCCATCTAATTTGTTGACAAGACGTCACTCTTTCTCTATAACTTTTTTTGGTATGTCGTCATGGTAACCTGTCTTTATATCCGGAATTTATCAAAAATAATTGTTTCGTCGACCTAAAAGTTGATTTTAATATTCAGCTGTGTAGTGGCAATTTTAATATGTACAAAATTGAATATAAATGACCAATTTTAATGTTCAATTGATTGTGTTTCAGTGTGCTATTTCCATGAACAAACGAACCTAAAGCATTCAGAAGCGATAGAGTAATGTCAGAACTCAACACTAACATAGAAATATAGAAATTTTTATTATGTCAATTGTATGTCCTGTGAAAAAGAGTTTATTTCAATCAAGAATTTATATACAATTCATATTGATGTCGTCGGAAAAATCTTGTAATCAACCCAGTTATTAATCTAGCGACTAATGGTCTCGAACTATTATACTGAAATATTTTGACCATAAATCGCTCTCTAAAATAACCTATGTAGTTATATATATATATATTCTTTTGAGTTGATTAAATATCTATTGAACGACTCACTGAAAAAACCTATTGTCAATTTCAAATATATCCAGTTCAAAACACGATAACATTGAAAAGAAAAAATCAAAATTCCAAACTTAGAGATATTTGGATGGAAAATATTAAGTTTGAGTTTGAAAAGTGCTTAGTGCTCGGTGCTCGTGTAAACGAATTACTTTCTAAAAGTGCTTAGTAATCGCAAGCATTCTTCCAAATATAAGGGCTTAGTGCTTTGTGCTCGAAGCACTTTTCTTCAGTGCTCGGCACAGCTCTGGTAGGTACCTTACTCATGGACTACTGTCTCGTGAATAATCACTTGCAGAACCTGAAGACGGTTATCCTGTCACTTATGCCAAGAAGCACCGAGGCAACAAACAATTTTTCTACAATTTCTCAGCTGTTCATGAGAAAAGGGGTCGCGGCTGACCAGCCCGACAGCCGAACAGAATCATTTTGACCTAGATTCTTCATCAGTGAGTCCAACTAAAAATCCCCATCAACTCTTATTTCGAAAAATTAGTTAGTTCAAAGAGTTTTTTAGTATGTGCACTAGCACTTTGTCATGGCTCATTCACTTTGAGCCGATGGTAGGGGAAGTATGCCTATGATGGCATCCTGCTTATGATGGCACACTTCAAAGAAGTCTGTTAACATCAACTGAACAAACTTATATTTACTGAGTTTGTACGCCAAATGGCATTTACGCTTGATATACGTAATTACACCTTGAATACGTGGCAATTTGTGACTGTTATAAGAGTTCAATCATTTGGGTGAGTGTTGATGTATGATAGTTCTTTCATTCTTTTTCATTTTATTTGAATATTCAAAAAATCTGTGTAAAAAATGATTATACATTCCTTTAATCACTCTATAACAATGCTTTCAGTGTGAAAGTTTTAGGTTTTTTCGTCTTTTTAGTACCTTTTTCGCTTTGTTGAAAAATATATGTTACTTATGCTCATGATGGTATAGCCAGAGTGTTCCTATGATAGCATAGGGTGCCATCATAGGAAAAAGAATCAAGATCTAGAGACGATTCCTCCAAAGCCTGGTACTTCGCAAGAAATATTAGAGGTATCCGAAAATAATGAAAATGGTTTCAAGTGAAGTATCGAGATTATTGAAAATCATACAAGAACTCCCACCACTGCCAACTGCCGTTGCAGAATCAACAGTGAACAGAAGAAGAAAATGAGGAAAAGTTGGAATCCTCAATACAACCCCTGACATAAAAGAAAAGAAGTTGGAAGAAGAAAAGAAGACAAAGAAAGAGAGAGAGAAACTAGCTAGAAAGGTCAAAAGAAAGATTAAGTTCGTAGAAGAAAATGAGGAAAATGAAGAAAGACATTATGACGATGATTCAGATGCCGCTTGTCTTTATTGTTATAAGCTGTTGTCCATGTCTCGACCAAGGGAGAATTGGTTGCTTTGCCAGAAATGCGCCAGCTGGTGCCATGCCGAGTGTGTTAGAGCAAATCATATTCGTATGTGAATTGTGCGTATGAAAATTATATTTTTATATGTTGACGATGCCAAAGAATGTAAATTTAGTTTCTTTACACTTATATTTTCATTTTCATGAAACACTACTGCTATTTTCTTCAATAAAACATTTCAATGAATAATATCATTTTATTTCAAGTTATATGCCATCAAAGGACATACGTGATCTTATGATGGCACCCGTGGCCAAATTTTAAAAAGTGCTATTATCCAAATTTTCAGCAATTTATATTGAAACTATATATAAGAATGCATACTACATACGAGTAGCAGTAAATCTGTACACTCGATGACATAGAAAAATATTCCTTTAATGAAATATGTAAATAATTCGTTAAGGGTGCCAACATGGCCATACTTCCCCTACTTGATGAAATTTGTCACCGAATGAAAGATCATTACAGTTGGGTTCGTCCATAACTTTCAACCCCCTCACGTGAAAAATTAGTATGTGTGAAACACTGCGCAGTATTTCCATAGACATAGAAAAGAATGGACAGGGCGTCACGTGACTTTCACACTAAATTTTGTGCCCTCAACATAAGAGAGAGGCATACAGTGAAGGATGGAGTAATATTAATGTGGTGCATAGACTAAACTGAACTAATATAACTCCATCCTTCACAGTATTTCTCTCTCTTAATGCTGGAAAAATCACAGAACATAAAAATATGCGTAGATATCTAAGATCCAATACCTTCATTATATGTTCTGTGCTTCGCACTTATATTACTCTATCCTTGTCTGAAGTCAATATTCTCTCTTACATGTCCTGTCCATTTTTTATGTCTATGAGTATTTCACACATTCTACTTTTTCACGTGAGGAATTGGGAATTGTTATCGATTGAAATATAATCTAGGAGGATTCTGCATTTCTAGAAAACTTTTTAGGTTTTCACTCCCAGTCTCTGAAACAAAAATAATTAAAAAAAATTTAATTAAGATGAAATGCTCCTGCATAGATCTTTGCACTAATTTGTCAGGAGAAAACTGGTTTTGAGAAAATTGTTGCCTAACAAAAAAACTCAAAAGGAAATAAATGAAAAAGAAAAAGTAACATTTCGGTGTCTATATCAGACTCCTTCAGAAAGATGTAAAATATTTGGAATTGTGTATTTTCACTTTCATTTGGTAACAAATTTGGTCAGGTACCATCGCCTCAAAGTAAATCCATGACCAAGTGATCATACTGAAAACCTCTTTGAACTAACTAATTTGAAAAAAAAATCCATTCATTCAACATTTCTGCACGCCTGTAAAGAAGATACAAAGACCTTGCTAAAAAAGTAACACATGACCCAATTTCCTGCTCCAAAAAATAGGACTTGATAGGGAAGCCACATTGTGCAACAAAAATCTTTCGAAAGTGCATAAAAATTGGTGAAAGTGAAACAAATATTGACCAGTTTCAGTATTTTGTTGCCAAACGTTTTTCTTCTGAAAAAATGAATTTGTTCCAAAATTTTGACGCTCGCTGTATATGCGCCAAACCGATATCACGCTGTTCTTCTAGGATGAAGCGCACAAATATCATTTTAGGGTGCGGTTGCATCAATCTTAATTTAAACCCATGCATGAAGAGGATGAAATTGGGCTGTACCAGTTTTTCTGCTCCCTACAGAATCTAATTCTCTCAGAATGGGTTAATTTCCAAGGGAGTCGAGAACCCTCAATCCAATAAATTCTTGTAACTTAAACACAATGGGAAACGAGATACCTCTTCGGAGGACTAATCAAGAAGCTCCAGGATTATCTTCAGTAAGTTACTGAAAATGCAGAGTAAGGAAAACCGGATCAGCAGGTGAAACGAAATGGAGGATTTATGTGGTCTCTAGAAGATTCAACCGTTTTGTAGTGAAATGATTTTTTCGCTATAATAAGAGGTGTTATTGTGAATAGCCCGCTATTTCACTAACTGTCACATTTGAATCTGTCATTGTTTGACATCTGACAAGTAGAAACTACGCCATTAATAAAAATGGAACGATACACGCTTCAAGAACTAATTGAAATTATTATTAAAATTCACTTTAAAATGATGAAAATTTGGCAGAGACGGTTCGTAAAACTCGAACATTTTTGGGTCGTCGTGGAGCACCTTGTCGGACCGCAATAAAGAAATTGGTGAAAAAGTGCGGGTTAGTGATGTGAAGAATAAAACCCGTGCACGTCGCTCAAGAACAGCCGAGAATATTGCTGCTGTTGCCGAAAGCGTTAAAGAAAACTCAGATTTGTCCATTCCTTGTCGTTCTTTGGAATTAGGCAATCCACAAACGTCATTTCGCCGTATTTTGCATAAAGATTTTGGTCTTGAGGCTTATAGAGCTTAGTTAACACAAGAACTCCAACAACGTCGTGTCTTTGCTGATTGGGTCGTTGAAATGCATGAAATGATCCGGAATTCTATCGAAAAATCATCTTCAGTGATGAGGCCCTTTTCCACCTCGGTTGCTTCGTCAACAAGCAAAATAATCTCATCTGGGGCTCAGAAAACCTAGAAATTATTATTGGAAAGCCTCTCTATCCACAACGTGTGACTGTTTGGTGCAGTTTATGTTCCGGCGGAGTCATTGGACCTTACTTTTTCGAAAATGAGGCTGGAGAAACAGTTACGGTGAATGGATTGCGCTATCGAGAGATGATTAATGATTTTTTATGGCCGAAATTGGATATTATTCATCAGGACAACGTTCAACAAGACGGCGCTACGTGCCACACAAGCAACAAAACCATTGATCTTTTGCGGGAAAAGTTTCCGGACAGTGTTATCTCTCGAAGAGGTGATCACAATTGGCCACCGAGATCTTGTGATTTAACACTTTGCGACTTCTTCCTTTGGGGTCACCCGAAAGAGAAGGTTTACGCCAATAGTCCAGCGTCGATTCAAGACCTCAAAGATGGAGTTCGTGAGGCTATCGAGGACATAGGGCAGCCACTTTGCGATTTCGTTATGGAAAATTTCATTAAAAGGTTATGATCATTTGCCTGATGTTATTTTCCACTATTAACGGCTTAGCTTCTTCTTTATAATGAAATAAACATCCGGTCATTTATATTGAAAAATAGCATTTTTCTTTGAATATCAAAATAACACCTCTTATTGGAACATCCTTCAACAACAAACATGCTAGTTCAATAATTCATGAAATGATGATTTTTTATCTCCAAATTTCTGAGCATTGTGAAATAGAGGAAAATGTATGACTCATTAATGCAGTCTTATGTCGGGAAACTCAAATTGTTGTTACCGTCATTACTGTTGTTTCCGACTAATTAGCTGAAATATCATGGAATTTTTAATTTGGCCATTATCAACGCTTTTATTTGTGTTTGGAACTTGAAATATGATACGGATATTTTTATCACAATTCACAGGCGCAGTGGGATGTTTTTCTATGAATGGTCTCTTTGCTGAGCTAATTCCATACTCAAAAGTTTCGTTTTTTCTCATGGAGACAATAATTTGTAATTAATAATAAACAATCGTCATTTTCTATCTGCTTCATAAATATGTTTATCCACGACTACTATACAGTGTGTTTGGTCATGACCTAGCGATAATTTGAGGGCATCAAACATACCTTATTTTATCGACCAAAACACCCACATTGGGGAGTTTACCCTCTCAGTTTTGGAGTGGCCCCCATATTAGAATTTCTGTATAATGCCTACATGTGGTGACTAAAAAATAAAAGTTGTTGTCCTGCTCACCTCCCGAATAATAGCGATCATTATACGCTCGTTGCATAATATAGGTACTATTTTCGACGACCTCGAAATAAAAAGAGAGTTTACTGTGTACGAAATTGAATATTAATGGCCCATTTTAATGCTCAATTTATGCTATATATTAATGTGCAATCCTCATGGCAACCGTACACAAAGTATTTAGAAGCACTACGAGAAATGCCGAAACTCTACTGGAACATAGAAATTTATTTATGTTAAATGTATGTCTTGTGCAAAATTATAGTCCGTTCACGAAATGTTGAGCCATCAGTTGGCCATGGAAATTTGACATATTCCACTGTGTATATTAAAATTTTAGTTTATGTTGTTTATTTTCTTGTTAGATTGATACGCAATGTTGTCAATATTGCATAGAGTTCTCTGATAACTAACAAGCTCGTCGGACGAGGCAGGGTACATTAGGCAACGTTGATTTTATTTTACGTTATGACAGCAAATACTACCAACTTCAGATAAAGAAACAAACGCCTAATATGCGCTCAACCTTTCGTGAACGGACTATAGAATGTATTTCAATCAATAATTTATACACAATTTATGTTTAGATCGTCGGAAAAATCTTGTAGTCAACTCGGTTAATAATCAAGCGACTAATGGTCTCGAACTATTAATATCTCGACCTTTAGTTGCTGTCTTTAATGACCTAGTTGATTAGATAACTATTAATGTTCTATATCCAGTGGCATATTCTGATTTTTCAAGATATTTCCCTACCTAGATTAGATTAGATAGTGGTCGATCGGCACGTTGATTACCCTTCTGCACTGCGACCAATAAGGTCTTTTGTGCGTTACCATACTAAAACTACGTTTATCCAGGAATCTAACCTCCTTAGCAAAGCTGGTTACTTCCTTAGGAGACTTCGCTCTTATGTCGGCTGGCGTTAATAACGCGCCACCTAGTAGAGTAAGTCTGGTTTGCGCCAGCGCAGTGAATTGGCATAGTATGTGCTCGGTTGTTTCAGTGGCCGATTCACATAACCTACAAATGTAGGAGTTTTCTTTGCCGATCTTGTGTAGGTGATATCTCACGGGACAATGCCCTGTGAGAAGGCCGATTAGCAGCCTTAACTCGTTTTTTGACAACGATAGAGCTTGTTGAGCCTTCTCTTTGGAAGGTTCGATTAGTCTCTTTGCTTGTCTTTGACCGGATGTGTTTATCCAGTAAGAGTGTTTCTCCCTTTTTCCCAAACACCGACCTCTGCCCTAATCAGTGTAGGTGTTACCCAACAGGAGGGCACGGGTCCGGTGAAGGGTGTGTTTGCTCCTCTTTTTGCAAGGGCATCAGCTCTCTCATTTCCCTCAATGTTCTTTTTAGCAGGTACCCAAGCTAAAACTAGCTTGTTGTACTCCGCCAGTGTTTCGAGGGCCTGTTTGCAGTTCCAAATGGTCCTTGATCTACAATCAACGGCCATAAGCTGCCTCAGTGCCATCTGACTATCAGAGGCAATGCAAATTCTGGCTCCCTTGTACTGTCTGGACAGACAGACTTGGGCGCATCTTTCTATGGCCAGAATTTCAGTTTGGAGCGTTGTTATTGGCTTTCCAAAGGCAACCGATTCCCTGTATTTGGGACCGTATATGCCTATGCCTGCTCCCCGTTCCCTTAGGAACCCATCTGTGTACCAGATGAGATGGTTTTTGCGAAGTCGAGACAAACCTCCCACACTTTCTTGGCGATTACCTATGATCACTTCGTAGTTGGCGTCTAGGTCATACTCGATTGGCATGGAATCCCTCGGTAGTAAAGGGAGTGATTTTAAAATATTTCCGTGTCTTAAAATATTTCCGTGTTCCTACCTAGCTTCAAGTGGTGTTTTTTCGATTATTACAATAATTTGATATGACATTAAAATACTTAGATATCCTTTTTTAAATTTTTTCTTGAACTTCGAGATCCCGTATCTTGGCAATAAGGTCACTTCGGATACATGTTCATAAGGACTTCTTTCCTTGAACTGAGCTGGAAAATTAATCCTTCACGAATTAAGTCCAGAAGATCAACAAGCAGAAAAGCATATCTTCGGTTATGGCAGTTTTGTGTTTTTTTAGACGGAGTCCAGTAGTTTTGAACCATACTGTAATTTTCTACCTAGTAGGCACTCAGCTTTCCCAACAGTATTCGTTAATCAGCTTCCTTGCTGCCATAATAATTTCTAAACCAATAACACCTTCGAGAATACTCCTTGACTTCTTAATAAAGAACGAAAGACTTGTGGTCCATTTTCTCTGGATGAAATTCCATCTCCTTTGAGCCTCTCCTGCAGGAACCTTGTAGTGATTGATTTGAGTTTTCCTTCCGTTCCGCCGCGTTCGACAGCTTCTGCGTCGAATCTGAAAATTTGTGTTTTCCTGCCGATGGAAGCGTCGAAGGAAACGGAAGAGGATTATATTTCTGGCAGGCTCTAGGTTTCTCCGAATGCATATTTCACTTCCCGAGGATTATCTTTTTTCCGAAGAATAAGATGAAGATTTAGCGTATCATATTTCTGAATCGGTATTTAATGGAATCAATTTTTCACCAGTTGAGACAGACGAATTATTTTTCCACTATCATTTTGTTCCTTTTCTACCGAAATGCTGATTCGAAAATACGTGAAGGTGGTTTTCGAGCGAATACGAAGATGAATGTTCTTCATACGCTTGGTTTAAGCTATGTTGGAAAAATTTTCATTAGTTTTTTCTTGTAGTCAGCCGGTGGCGGCTGGTGACAGAATAAAGTGATGAGGCACATCAAAAAAATATTAATCTTATAAACTCTTTTTTGTCAGCTGCATACTTATCATTATGAAAAAATTCTTCGGTATTAATGCTCCAATGATTCTATAGCGTTTTATTGGGTGGTAATTGCCCTGAGATAAGTTTTTCAACTCGCTTCAACCAGTTTTTCACTAAACCCTATCGAAATATGTATTATTAACACTGCCAAAAAATAATTTGATTCGAGTTACACTGCCAGTAGGCCAGTAGTACTCTCATTTTAAAACCTCCGATTCGATTTTCCTACCGCACCGATAGTCAAGATTTGGAATAGGTTGTATAACTTTTTCAATTGTACATATTTTATACTCATAGGAATGACTCAAAAACTGTTTCTGGTTTATATGAAAACTCTGCAATATCACGAGTACTGCACAAACCCAATAAACCCAAACCAGAGTTAAATTTCACTATCTTCCGCTTCACGATTAACCCGAATATGTGCAGTTTGCCGATGAAACGAAACGAAACGATCACGGATCAAGGGTAGATAGTCCGGTCAATCCAGACCAAAAAATTAGGATGAAGTTACATAAAATCCCAAAAAGCTGAAAATCGGTAAAATGTTCAAAACATAATAATAAATAATATTTAAAGTTTCCAATCATTCCGTGGATGGACCAAAATTTATTCAAGTTCAAAGGTCGAAAAATGAGTTTTTCGCGATTTTCAGCAAAACGGTGAGTTTCATCAAAAAAGTAATTCAGACAAAAATGTAGATGTTAAAATTATCTTCAAAAAATGTATCAATACTTTTTTTCCTACGAGGCACCGTTTCTGAGATAAAACGCTTCAAATGCTCTAAAAGTTGTTACTGAGGCTAGCCTCAAATTCACCTTAGAAGCCGCAATAGATAAACTACGAAGGGGAAGTTCATGATCTCGTCACGTCGATGTGAATAACGCGCTAGACAAGGAAGCGCGTGAGGCAAGCCTCACCTCACCGGTTACGCCTTGAAGAGGAAGTGAGGTGAGATGAATGTACAAAAATCGGACCTTAACGCCTGTAACATGTAACGTTACGGTCCGATTTTTGTGCATTCGTCGTAACGTCAGTAACGTGTAATGTTACAGACGTCTGTAGCTGTACCCGCACCCGGCTTGAGATTGAGCTCGGATATATCGAAGACGAGTGCAGTATCGTACAAAAAATTGAGACTGAAGAACATAATGGGATGATGAAATTGATAAATAAAATATTGGATTAATTCGCTTGATATTATTTGTGATTCCGTAATTTATTTGGTGAGGCACTGCCTCACCTGCCTCATAGGACAAGCCGCCACTGTAGTCAGCGTTTAGGCCAGCGTTCGCCAAAATGCAGCTTCCGTCATTCTATGAAAAAAAAATTATAGCAAACAAATTTGACGACTTTGACTGGATCAGTTGTCGAAATCATTCGATCTTTTTGAGCGCTCGTTCTACTTAAGGGTATTGGATACGTTCTGCCGAGGCCTGAATTCCGCTAGATGGCACAACACGAAAATCTGAAGTACAGTGACCAGTACTACCACAGTGGCGACAACTCTTGTCTCATTTTCTATTGGTTGGCCGCCATGTTTCGACGGAGTTGCGCAGATTGCAAATTTAGTTTGTTTATGTATGTGTTGTTGCCTACCGATCAAGAATAATGTCGAAAAAGACTTCCGTAGAGAGTTATGAGATATACAATTCAAAAGCACCGCCAAAAACGTCTTGACGAAACATGGCGGACTTTTGACAGTTTTATGACCAGTTGTACTCACTGTGATCTGAAGGAATAAAAATGAGAATCGCCCACTTCACCTCTTAATATTTGAATATTTTTTCAGAATGTTATTGAAATGATTGCCAATGTTGTGTATGTTCATTTTTATAGAATATTCATTGAACTACGATCCAGGGACAATAAGAAAATAATGATATTTCAAGTCAAATTTTCTTATTACATAATAGTATTTTGTGTATAATAATTGCTTAGGTACTTCAAAAGAAAAATTATTCGGTTATAACGAGTAGTTTTTGAAATAACCGTGAATAAAAATTGCATTATACCACATAAGGCAAAACGAACGCTCTTAAGCGAGTGCTATACAGGGTGTCCGGGAAATAACTGTACATACTCTTACCAGAGATAGAGTTGCACTAGCTGACTACTGATTGACTATAAAATTAATTTCTGGATTTCCCTAGAAAACTACAGGGTGGTTTTCCAACTTCATGGAAATACTTAGACGATCATAAAATCCAAGCTTATTGACGGATATTATTGAAACTTGGGAGGTTATTGGCACATGCTTAGGTCGAGTCAGAAAGATATCAATTATTTCGTTATTCCAGGGCCGGACTCATTAATCCTCATTTAAGTGTTCAGGGTAAAAAAAACACTTTGTATTTCGAATTACGAATAATTGATTCGCTTTTTAGAAAGAAGCTAAATTATGCTTCAATTTGTGTTATCGCTTAAAGTTGTCACATCAACAATTATTTTTTTATGAATTTTTGAATTTGGAAAAAGTTCGAAAAATTGAATTTATTCACCTGAACAGGACTTAGTCACCTTGTGGACGTCGAAAATAAATAATAAATTTTCTTTAAAAAGTCACTGAAGGTGAGGAGACTATAATAATTTGTTGATATACTGGGTGGCCACCCTAGACGCGGATCTCATTACGATGAAGTGAAAGAAGGTATATTGCGAAAAAAAACTATTGGCGACATGTATAGGGTATACATAAGCATATTTCAAAATTATTCGGACACCCTGTATATCTTTGTCCAAATGTCTGAGCCGAAAATGGTCCCAAACTATAGAGTTCGACGTCCTGATGACGAATACGTGGTCAAATTCTATTCTGTCCGCGAGACTTTCCTTCTGGCCGTCCCTTCATTAGCCCGATAACTTTCGGGTCCTAGAGACTTGAAATGTTCAGGGTGAGTTCGGTTCCCAAATGTGGCGGTTAAGAACGTTAAACAGCCAAATCGTACAGGGTATTGCATAAAATATGGCCATTCAAAATTTCTCTTCTTCAATATCTCAGACAAAACTAAACCAATGGTAATGAAATTTTGCGGCCTCATGCAAAGTTTAGTGGCCATAATGTTAACAGAACAAGAAAATTTATAGGAATATTGAAAAAATGAATCTTTATTTTTTCATAACAAGATATCCGATTCTAGCGAAATTTATTTTGTGAATGAAGGATGATATATACTGAATGTTTATGCAAAATTTCAGGAGACTCGCATCATCAGAACCGTATAATTCAATTCTTATGGTTGTCAAGTTTTTATATATTTCAGTTTTTGAATAATTTTCAGAATATAATACCGATCGTGTTAAGATTTTGCATTTATATATTTAGTACCAGTCTCAAGTTCTAAACGAAATTTTGAGTTAAAATCCTCGAATTGATATTCTTTATTAGATTCTACTTCAGTTGGATGAGCCCTGATAGTATCTTGAAGTTCGAGTACTTTCCTGTTGTTTCTCTCATTTCAATTTCTCTTAATCTTTTCAAATAATCCCTCAACATATGATATTACTATGGCTATGTTTATACTTGTTCGGTTTGACATGTTCTAGATTGTGGTTTTATATTATTGTGGTCAATTGTTTTGATCTTTGCTAGCAATTTCTCAGATAGCCATTTTTCTTCGAAATTTTACAAATATTTTCAATTTTTTCGATTTTATCATCTAGAAGGGAGCATTTATTTGATGGGCTATCCCTACTTATGTATTAAAATTGTGATTTGATTCGAAATAAGGTTCTGTCTTGTATATATTGACTTTCGATAAATAGGGGTTTTTGGAATACCATTCAGTCTATATACGAGCTCATCTAAGAAAAGAAGCATGCTATTTTATTCAATTTCTATAATTAACTTCATAGAATACTGTTCAAATATCGAAGAAAATCTTTAATTTTATAGTTTCAATGAATGTCCATCATCAAAAGTTTCACATCAAATGAAACTTGGTGTTCTTTATCTTTCGTATACGACGTAGAAATGCCCTGATATAGATATAGAGGCCTCTCAACAATAACTCTTGGGTTTTCCCAGCCCCAGATGCGACAATATTGCTTGTTGACGAAGTCACCGAGGTGGAAATGGGCCTCATCACGCAAGATTATTTTTCGATGGAATTCCAGGGGCCTGTAACACAAGCACTACAAGTCCTACAATTGTAAGAATATATTCTACACTTGTAACTGTTTCATAACACAAACCATCTTGTAAGTACAAGTATTTTACTAGTAATTACGTCAAAATCTCTACATATGTAAACTTTTTCTGTAACATAAAGTTCACACTTGTATAATTGTGTCACGGAATTTTCTACAAGTGTAACTCTAGGTAAATACAACACATTTTAATGTATTTGCAAAAATTAACAAAAAATCACAACTGAGTAATTATATGTTCCTTATAAAGGGATTGTACCCAACTACTATCACAAATTGAAAAAGCAGTAGTCATTTTCATCTTCGTTATATTGTGACATGGGCAGTTTGAGCTCTTGTTCTAATTTTACAATTTCCAGTTCAGTTTTATGGTTCTTCAACCTTAGATATTCTACTTGCAAAGCAAGCTCTTCTTGTTTTATCTGAGCAACTTTTTCCGAATCGGAATTATTGACTCTATCTCGCTTTCTTTTTCCTGTATAAAAATGCATTTTTCTATTATTATTCCTATCATTTTGCTTCGAAAAGAATTAGGTACCATTCAATTGCTTTGGAATAGATGGGGTTTCGTGAGCACTGATTGGTCCACTTTTATTGGCACTTCAGCATTATTATTCTCTACGACAGTTTACCGGCTTGGTTGCTTGAGATTTTCGAAAGACATTTTCATCTTCGTTAAGGAGAGTCTTGCCCAATTATTTCCAGTACAATTTTATCCACTTCCGTTAGATTACCCATTCCACCAGAGCCAGTTTTCTTCGCATTATCAATTTCAATCTATAAATATGTACCATATGTCGATAACAATAATGCTTGCAAGTTCCAAGTTTTGCTGACCATAGCAATTATCTTCAAATTCTGCCATATCTAATGTATCCCTCACATAAGTCCAATCTTTATCCGCTGGTACTTAACAATTACTTTGAGCCAAATTGGCCATTTCTTTCCACTTTTTTAATTTATCTTGCTTTCTCAGTTTATCCGAGAAAGCTCCGAAAAATATGTGTCTATTTTCTCTTATCTTAATTAAAAATTGCATTTTACGTTCGAAACAATTTGTTTTGAAGACATAATGCAAACAGAAGAGCCGCAATACTACTTATATTGACAAGTCATGTCATAATCATAAGTAGGAATCAATAATAATTAATTCTATGATATTTGCATTATATGTGTAGCTACACAAATGTACAAAATTATTTAATTTCTACAATTGTAGCCATTCGCATTGTGACATCGAATTGGGTTGGACTTGTAGTTACAGGCAAATTACTTGTAACTTGTAGACTTGTTACACTTGTATGGTTTGTGTTACAGGCCCCAGATCATTTTTCATGCATTTCAACGACCCAATCAGCAAAGACACGACGTTGCTGATGATCGGCCGGGTTGAGTTCTTGTATTAACTGAACTTTATAAGCCTTAAGACCCAAATATTTATGCGAAATACGGTGTAATGACATTTGTGGAATGCCTTATTCCAAAGAACAACAAGGAATGGACAAAAAATATTTCATACAAAATTTCAATGCGTTTTTGAAGCGTGTATCGTTCCATTTTTATTAATGGCGTAGTTTCCTCTTGTCAAATGTCAAAAAATAACAGATTCAAACGTGAAATCTACCGAAACAGCGGGCTATTCAAAATAACAACTCTTATTGGAAAACTCTACATAAATAGCAAATAATATTCTTCGGTGAAAATACCATCATTCTATAATATCCAAAGCTCGTAGAGCATACACAGAGGAAGATTATCTCAGTGAATTGTTTAATTCAGGATTTCAATTCTTAACTAAACTATGTAACTAACTGGAAAATTCCTTCATTTTCTCGTATTCTTACAAGACCACGTTTATTTTCAACCTCTTGTGTGTGATTTGAATATTAAAGAGGCTTGAGAGTTGAGACTTTAAGACAACAATTTGGCTTCCACTTAATCAAAAATAATATATTTTTCATTCTGCCTGAATTTCCGCTCGGTATTTCCACTTGCTTACTCACGGAAATTGAATTTGATGGCATATACAGGGTGAGTCTTTGACTTGTACATATATTTTAACCGAATATTCCTGGGGTCAAAAGAAACACTTTTTCCTCTACCATTTTTTCAGATTCGGCCTAAATAAGAAGATATAGCCCTTTTTTATTTTCAGAATGAGCTATGCCGCCACTGGTAAACTAACCACTGAATTTTTGCAAGTACGAGATCTAGCATTCAAACCTTTGAAATAAGCTATCAAAGAAACGAGTAGATATTATACCATTCGAAATTTCAAATAAGCTGCTGTATTAAATGGAGAAATATAAACTCACTTTTTCAATACCAGTTGTATTTCTAATGCAATTATTGATTCATCCAAAATTTTGCTGGTGATAAAATGAAAGAGAATAATCTCTTCTTGATGTATACTTCATTTTTTATTATATCGGATTAACTTTTAAACCACCTATTTCATCTATAGCATAGCATTCATTTCCGATATCTCTTGAAATCTTCCGTGCCAGAATTTCAGAAATCAAAACAACAACTCAACCATAAAATTTGAATAAATGACATAATTCACTTGAACAGTCTAAACCACAGAACATAAATATAAGAAGTGCGAGCTGCCTACTAACACGGCCTTCTAAACCTACGGGCACGGTTATAGCCAAGAGCGGCAACGCTGTAGAGTCCCGACATATTACAAGCACAGCCTTCTAAAGTAGTCCCTATGTACAGTTGTGTTACAGGCGCAAGCGTGAGCGCTAGTAAACATCTAGTGGTAAATTAATGTTTTTAGTGTCGATTATGGTCGTAAATGTGAAAAATAAGTGAATTATAATAACTCTTGTGATTGTTTAAGTGCTGTAAACAGTGAAAGTGTTTGTGATAAATTAGTGTTAGTGAATTTTCTTTGGGATAACTACTTTCGTCTTTTGTAGGTGCGTTGCGGTAGGAACGTTTTATATTTTATCGTGTAGAAGTAATATCCGTCTAAAAAACTTAAGGATATTTCAATTGTTTCAGCTTGCCGAAACATGAACAGCGTAAGCTTTTATAAATGAGGGTCATACTGCAAAATTTCATTCCAACAAAAGTTTTGATTGTGAAAAACATTTCGATTCCAACGATATAATTAAGTTCCATTAACATTCACTAGTTCTCTTCCATTTATCATTCCACACAACAAATTCTCTAATTATTCTTGAAATTTGTCAACGTGACAACGTAGGGAAAATTGAATTCTGTGAATATTTTCGACAGAATTGCATTCAGCCAAAGTACCCAATTTTTCGAATTTCTAAGATTTTTTTTTTCTTTCAACATCGGATTACTCGGAATTTTGTATTCGGGAAAGATCAATCATATTCAGGAAAAACTGTGTTCCAAAAATCATTTCATTTGAAGAAATCGTTTGCGAGATATTACTGAAAATTTATGCTTTTCATGGATTTTCAACAGCCTGTATCTTTTAACCAGGCCGAATCGGAAAAATTGGTAGAGGAAAAAAGTGTTTCTTTTGACCTCAGGAATCTACGGTTAAAATATATGTACAAGTCAAAGACTCACCCTGTATATGTAGAATATAAAACTTGTTCTCTACGGGTTCCTCATAAAAATAATATTAGGACTCAAAGTATATTACCTTTTCAGATTTTTATGAAGAGAGGCAACATACGAGTGGTCTTTTCCCAATATAATAATTTTACGATGTTGAGTGCTGTATTTGGTAGTTTACTGTCATATCGGCAATAAGAGGAGTTAGATCGATGTTATTGCATATATCCTCGAAATATTTAGATATTTCAGTATTGTATAGTTAATCAGAACAGAAAGTTGCCAGGACCCGTTCGGTATATTGAATGATATGCATAATCCGAACACGTTCGGATTATAGGTCTATCTCTAGAGAGTACAAATACATTTTTCCGTCGACCATAGAATGAAGTTCATTTTAAAGCACGTGAATTCATTTATTGATGACTTATTTTTATGCATGATTTCTTATTTTAATGCATAATTGTCATGGGCAACCGTAGTTGACTACAAAATATAAATGTATTGAAACGCAGAGAGAACTTCGATCTCGTCAGATTTGTCCATCATATAATGGAAACTATTTTTTTCAAATAGGGAATTCATTATATCAAAATTTGTATGAAGTCGAAGGAAAAAATCTTGAAATCAACTCGTTCACTGAATTGGAGCAGTTACCGAATCGTACTTGCATTTCGCAAATTTTACGTCTTCAGTTCACGTCGCGGTGCACTCAGGGTAACGTGCTGATGAGTTCTAAGAAGGACTAAGTGGCCATCCATAGATGCTCTGTTTGATACCACTTCCTTGCAATTTACCTTGAACGATGACGAGATTAGCTCCCCGAAGTATGAAATAATATTGGTTGATTTCAATCGATTGATATTATCAGTGGCGGCTTGTCCTATGAGGCAAGTGAGGCAGTGCCTCACCAAATAAATTACGGAAATCACAAATAATATCAAGCGAATTAATCCAATATTTTATTAATCAATTTCATCATCCCATTATGTTCTTCAGTCTCAATGTACGATACTGCACTCGTCTTCCATAATATCCGAGCTCAATCTCAAGCCGGGTACAGCTACAGACGTCTGTAACATTACACGTTACTGATGTTACGATGAATGCACAAAAATCGGACCGTAACGTTACATGTTACAGGCGTTAAGGTCCGATTTTTGTACATTCATCTCACTTCCTCTTCAAGGCGTTAACGGTGAGGTGAGGCTTGCCTCACGCGCTTCCTTGTCTAGCGCGTTATTCACATCGACGTGACGAGATCATGAACCTCCCCTTCGTTGTTTATCTATTGCGGCTTCTAAGGTGAATTTGAGGCTAGCCTCAGTAACAACTTTTAGAACATTTGAAGCGTTTTATCTCAGAAACGGTGCCTCGTAGGAAAAAAAGTATTGATACATTTTTTGAAGATAATTTTAACATCTACATTTTTGTCTGAATTACTTTTTTGATGAAACTCACCGTTTTGCTGAAAATCGCGAAAAACTCATTTTTCGACCTTCGAACTTGAATAAATTTTTGTCCATCCACGGGAATGGTTGGGAACTTTTATATTATTTATTATTATGTTTTGAACAATTTTACCGATTTTCAGCTTGTTGGGATTTTATTTAACTTCGCCCTAATTTTTTGGTCTTGATTGACCAGACTATCTACCCTTGAGCCGTGATCGTTTCGTTTCGTTTCATCGCAAACTGCACATATTCGGATTAATCGTGAAGCGGAAGATAGTGAAATTTCACTCTGGTTTGGGTATTGGGTTTGTGCAGTACTCGTGATATTGCAGAGTTTTCAATAAAACAGAAACAGTTTGAGTCGTTCCTATGAGTATAAAATATGTACAATTGAAGAAGTTATACAACCTATTCAAAATCTTGACTATCGGTGAGGTAGGAAAATCGAATCGGAGGTTTCAAAATGAGAGTACTACTGGCAGTGTAACTCTAATCAAATTATTTTTTGGCAGTGTTAATAATACATATTCCGATAGGGTTTAGTGAAAAACTGGTTGAAGCGAGTTGAAAAACTTATCTCAGGGCAATTACCACCAAATAAAACGCTATAGAATCATTGGAGCATTAATACCGAAGGATTTTTCATAATGATAAGTATGCAGCTGACAAAAAAGAGTTCATAAGATAAATTTTTTTTTATGTGCCTCATCACTTTATTCTGTCACAAGCCGCCACTGGATATTATACTCTGCTTCAATTATTTTGTTATTCTTGAATATCATAAGGGACATTCCCTCCCAATATTGAACAGATTTGGCAAATTTTCAAAGCAGTTTTCGGAGCACTTGAAAAAAATACGAAGCAGATTGGTACAGATTATTGATCTTAGTTGACGAATTTTCAAAGCAGTCGGAAAATTTTCTAAGCAGTTAGAAACATTTTCGAAGCAGTTGAAGAAATTTCAAGGCAATTGGAAAAATTTCGGAGCAGTTGGTGAAGTTTTGAAATCGTTGGAAAATTTCCAATAGAGATGGTAAAGTGGAGGGGCTAGTGTTGATCAGAGTAAGCAGTAAATGAATGTCTGATGTAGTTGCAAATTTTCGAAGCTGTTGGAAACATTTTGAAGCAGTTCTTGCGAGTTTGTTTTTTTCTACTGTATGATGTGTACTCAGAATCTTTTTCGTTTTTATTCATATTGGGAAAGCAATGAAGCATAAACTATTCTTACAAAATAGTTCAATAATTCGATTTTTATGTAATTTTGCAGACTTGTGCCCGGTATATACAAATGATAACAGATGTCGTCTAAAATTTTATAGAATGTGTTAAATTGGTTATGCAGAATTGAAGAAGGGTCACTACAGAATGTTTTCTTATTTTTTACGCCCTTGGAAAAAACATTGATTCGCTATACAAAATACCACCCTGCTTCCACTATCGATTTTCTAATCCTTCAGTGCACAGTGTAAAAATTTTCGGAACTTTCTCCTTCCTCAAAAATTTGAATACCTCGTCCCTGGTTGTCTTTGATGTTTGGCACCCACTGCGGCATCTATCGGCTACTATCTTTCATGATATATCTCTGATAGTTTTTGGTTTGCTTCACTTAATCTTGAATAGCAAGGAGGAATCCCTTAGTTCCGGGAAACAAACTTGCAGAAGTCATACATTTATTATTGAT
Organism: Propylea japonica; assembly: GCA_013421045.1. NCBI lineage: Eukaryota > Metazoa > Arthropoda > Insecta > Coleoptera > Coccinellidae > Propylea > Propylea japonica. The sequence continues at coordinate 46,884,959 of CM024240.1, forward strand.
AATATCATTATATTATTCATGATGAGCAGGCGTCCAACCGCCTAACCACTGAGTCCGCGCAGACCTTTGTGGTTCATTCATGATTTATATTGCCTCGATGAGATTATTCGTATCAGTTATGCTATTCAACGCTTCATCAAAAATTCATAAAAATACTTTTTTTATTGAAATAAACAGTAACAGTGAAACTTCCTTCGGGAAACGTCAGTTAATGCTGAGGTATTAGTTTCGTGCACGTTTGACAACTGACAGCACATCGGAGGTATAACAACCCCACTTTTCCTATGTAAATCATAGAGAGATTTTGGTTTTTCTCAAGTGTTTCAGTTGATTTATTGCTTCTTTGGACTGAAAAATCGTGAAAATGAACCTATAAAATTGTTTAATAAGTTCAGATCATATTCATCGAGGACGATATGCAGAAAAATATCAGTTTTGGGCATTCACCCTCATCTACTGCAGAAGATTTATCTATCTAATGTGTCTTATTCCGATGATAAAATGTATCCTGATATAATTATCCATTAAATCAAGAAGACAAAGAGATTAGCCAGTTTCAGGATTCATATTTGGACAAGGAGGAAATATAGAACACTATAGGATGTATTTCCAATTCACCCGTTAGAGAAAGGAGATGAAGAGTACTTGTTAATGGACAAAATTGTTGTGATAACTTGAGTTTTTATGAATACATGTCCTGAAATCATATCACTGGATTAAAACTCATCTGGATGTTCTTTAATTTGCAGTATATCTTTTGTTTTTTATGAGACAAGTAAAAGGTAACTGCTATCTCCGCTTTTCACTATTTTATAGAATATAGCATAAACATACTTACTTCTAACTCTGTATTTAAAAATTTTTACAATTACTTATTAGATAATTAAGTTATATATATTGTTTATACAAGAGACTATAATTTGTTGGTTTGTATTGAAAGTGGAATGCTTCACTTTCGACAAAATATTTATTTATTTTGTATTTGATAGAAATCGTTTTCTACGTTGTGTATAATTGAAATTTAGTTGTTAATATTGATATAATCCTTCATTTTTTCAATAAAATCATCATGGAATTCATGGGCTTTCATTTCAATAAACAAATATGATAATTTTTCTTCTTTCCATTTATTGAAGAATAAATATTATAAATATCATATGATTCACTGCAGCAGCATTCTATGTTTCCACTGAATAGTTATTCAGTGGATATCAGTTGATAATATCAGGATACATTTTATTTCTCAAAAGAGCCAAGTTAGATGGATAAATATCTTCCTTCTACAGTTGACAAGGGTGAATACACAAAACTGATATTTTTCTACATATCGTCCTCGATGAATATGATCTGAACTTATTAAACAATTTTATAGGTCCATTTTCACGATTTTTCAGTCCAAAGAAGCAATAAATCAACTGAAACACTTGAGAAAAACCAAAATCTCCCGTTGTTTTGCTATGATTTATATAGGAAAAGTGAGGTTGTTATACCTCCGATGTGCTGTCAGTTGTCAAACGTGCACGAAACCAATGGAAGCTGCGCATCTGCGGCACCTGACCTAAAAAAATACAGGGTGTTTCATTAGGGAAACGGAAAAAAGTGAAGGATCAATTGCGCACCTCTAGGTGGTCCCAAATATACAATATTTAATGGGTCAAACAATTTGATCACAGAGATTCAGGCTGTTTTATCCATTTGGCCGATTTCTTGGAGGGGCCATAATTTAAGAACCACGAAGAATATTTTTATGATCTTTGGTACGAACATTATACTACTAATAAACAAGCCACTCAACTATCTGTCAGATCGGGATTAACAAAATTTCTATATGCCTTCGCAACCCGAAAACAACACCCTGTATTTTCGACATACGGTTTGATGTTTTTGAACAGCACAACAAACTGAAGCGAACTATGTACTTTTCATAGTCACGCATGTTCTTTGTCTACTACTCTTTCATCTCGGATTTTAAAATATGAAAAGTTAAATACATTGTGTCACTTTTAATGGCAGTTGTACAAGAACAAGTTTACCACGGCATATTTATTACCTATATTCCAAATATTTATTTTTGCTAACCAAGTGCGTGAAAAGTGGCAGTAAATATGAAGATATTCTTTAATAGTTATCAAACGTAGTATGCCATATTAATTGAAGAATATTATAGTGGATTCACCGCTAATTTATTCATTACTAACTATAAATGGGTCGATTAAATAGATACGAGGTTTGTTCAAAAAGTATCGCGAATTTTGAATTTTCGCGAGCTACGTATGCTCGATTTTTGATCTCTTGGTGGCGTTATGTTGGTACTCATGATCTTCACCTATGTTGATAATTTCGGCCATTTTGAATGTCCAGTCAGTTTTTTACAGCTATTGTGCGTGGGCGTGTTTTAGCTTGTCTTCGATTTTCGACTATTTCAAAAAATAGATCAAAGAATTTGTATCAAATTTTGTGTGAAAAACAACTTAAAGTGCGCAGACGCATTCAGAATGTTGAGTGTTGCATACGGCGAAGCTACTTTGGACAAAAGCAACGTTTATCGTATCGAAATTCGTACCAAAATTGCTCAATTTCGACCAAAAACAGCATCGCATTAACATTGCTTTTTGGCAAAAAAAAACACTCTAATCATGCCGCAGCCACCGTATTCCCCAGACCTGGCCCCCTGTGACTTTTTCTGATCCCGAAACTGAAGAGGCCCATGAAAGGACGACGCTACGCCACGATTGAGGAGATAAAGACGGCATCGAAGGAGGAGCTGAACAAGATCACAAAAAATGATTTTTCAAAATGCTTCGAGGATTGGAAAAAACGTTATCACAAGTGTAGGTATATTGTTTGATGGGGATTACTTTGAAGGGGACAAAATAGATATTCATGAATAAATAGTTAATTCTTGAAAAAACATGAAATTCGCGATACTTTTTGAACCAACCTCGTATACTCTACAAGCTGCTACTGAGCGAATTTAGAAGCGATTGAATTAGCTTCTGAGATTGTGATGATTACACACAAAACTGTCTAGGTTTATGTTTGTATCGCTATAAATTTTCAAATTTAACAGCCAGAACCACCGAGTAGATGAGAACTCACAGATAGTTTAGTAGCAACTGTGATTACACACGGCTTGTTTACGTACCAACAAGCCGAAACGCCAGCGATTTAGCGTGTGAAGTAGCCCTGCTTTCAACTTTAGTCGCAGCTTTTTTACAATGAGATTGTAGGCTTGTGAACACGATTATACAGAGCGAACTTACAATCAGCTACCATGATATAAGAATACAAATTCGCTCAGTAGCAGCTTGTAAAGTACCTCAATGTAATCGACCCATAAGGCTTAGCTGTTTTCGACACTCCTTACAATTAAAGTATGTCCGGTTTATCTTATTGTAGATAAATGTATGTGTCCGTACATACCCACTTGAAACTATTCTAACTGCCTGTTTTTTATAAGTGTTTTGGACGTAAAATATATTGATCAGTCGGTAAGCTCTTCATATTAGTATTTGTGTTGCTATTACCGCAAAAACAACCGAAAACCGCAAACGCACCCGAGGAAGCTTAATCCTGAAAACTGGCTCAACATTACGCACAACATACGCTTCTTTACAAAAACAATCAAAAAGAAAATTTTCGAACTGCGGTATAACGTTACATTTAGTCCATCCAAGAATGATTGGCATCCCAGGCGGCTTTGAAAAATCGAAATTAAGTTAGTAATACTCCATTTCAGTCATTTTTTATTCGAGGAATTCTGGTTAGCTAGGTAAATAACACTGACAAAAAATAAATATTCCTACTTCATCCTGATTGGTTGTTAAGCCTCAATTACACTCAGCCCCTGCTACTGCTACACGCGTTGTCGGCCATAATTCCCGAAATACTTCTGCAGCAGTATCAAAGGCAGTGAGCATTAACACTCTGCCGCAGCATTGCTCTCGCAACCACCAATCGGCAATGACGGACGAAGAAACTGCAGCCTCAACGCTTTGACTCGGTGATTTATACAAGATTTCCAGGAGATGACGTCAATATACAGGGTGCTCCTAAATTGAACGTACAAACGAAAAGGGGAGATTCCTTAAGTGAGTTTAAGAAAAAAAGTCCCATAAACATGGGGTCGCAAACGTTTCGTTTTCGAAATACAGAGTGTTGAAGTTTGAATTTTTTTCAAGTTTTTTTCTCATAGTATCTACACTTCACAAGATATTCAACTGAAATTTGGCATAGATATTACATTTGAGAGTTCTCACCACGTGACATGGCAATTTCTATAGAAGATCTACAGGGTGATATTTTTTCTGGAACACTGCCACCTGTTCTTCTGCAGAACTTTTTTTTGGTGAGCAACTGTTAATTTGAAAAAATGTAAAAAGAAGCTTTGTTCTTATACTAAACTTTTCGGTCTTATGTAGTTTTGTCGTATCGACCAAGGATTTCGAGAAAAAAAATTTTGAACGATTCTCTCGGAATCCTCGTGAAAATCCAAATTATGATGGGAAGGCCACTTTGTAAGTTGTGGTGAATGAATTCAGTGTCAGTTTTTATGGAAATTTTCCTGATCTGTAGCGATGATTCATAAAGATTCGATAAACTCGTATAATCAACACATGTTTTTGATTAAAACTTTAACACCCTGTATCTCGAAAACGAAACGTTTGCGACCCCATATTTATGGGACTTTTTTTCTTAAAACCACTTAAGGAATCTCCCCTTTTCGTTTGTACGCTCAATTTAGGAACACCCTGTATTTTTTTTAGATTCCTCAGACTGGTGGCTATCCAAAAATACCCCATGTATTTTATGCGATTTTTTGAAGTTTTCGACTTATGAATCTTCGAGTGTTTTTGGAATGTTTTTTATAGTTTTTATCTTTTCTAACATGATCGTCCTGAATTTCGATCCAATAATAAGAAATATTCAGCTTTCTGAAGTATCTGCAAGTTACCCAAGAAGAAGCTTAAAAGCCAGAAATTCAGTTTTTAGTAGGATGTACTCAAACATTCATTTTCGGTTTGAAAAAACAAAAAGGTGTATTTTTAGCTTTTGGCTACATTTGAAAACTTCGCGGAGTACTGAGCTACAAAAGTCCTTGGAAAGAAAAGGTACTCGATTCGACTTTTTTTTGTTGTAATAGGTTTTGGAAGGCGTATGGGCAAAAAATCATTGAATCCCGATAAAAGTTATTCTACTTCTTTTAATCACTTTTATGTTGAAAATGTGTTTTAAATTGATTAATTTTGGTCTCACCAATGATGGAAAATGTAAACATTCTGCAGAATTGTTAGTTGTGAAATTACCTGTTTTGTTATAGGAAATAAAAGGCACATAATACTGAAAAATTATTTTCTAAATCGTTTCACTCCACTCCGTCGTGGAAATTTTCTCGACAATGACAATACCAATATTTTAGAAAATATTATAAATTTCGTAAGAGCGTTCGGCGATTCCGTTGTCAGCGCAGCCACAGCTACCTAGCCGAATGTAATAATTCCTTGCCGCTCGTACTGCTGGTCCTTTCGACTTCCGTCCGAAAAACCGCCAATTAAAGGAGCATGAGGCAGCACGAGAAGCAGCGGCAGGCAGCAGGGAAGTGTAGTTATTACATTCTCGCGCTGCCCACTTCCCTGCTTCCTCCCGTGGATGTGATCTGAGTGTAATCGGGGTGTTTGGCTTCGTTCAAGCAAATAATTTTGTTCGATGTTGAACACTCATCGCTCAGATTCACAAGGAAGGAATTTGGCCAAATAACCAGTATTCATCAAGAAATTGGTAAAACAATACGTTTCTAGGTTAAATTTTATATCCGTCATGAAAACCACAGAAAATTTTAGTTACTTCCTTCGAACCAGAAATGAAACTCCGCCTATGTGTTCAGAGCCTACTTCGATATCAATCATTCTACGATGGTCTACAATTCTTGCATCTAGCGAACTTTTTTGTGCTGTATATTGTACGTAGTGTGAACCTAGCCTCGAAAACATCTCACAATAGTTCGAAAACATGATGTTACTGTAGACCGCAGATTCTCGTCGTATATGCAGAAATTCGAATTCATTATGTTTTTCATCCTTCTCAGAGACGTATGTCGTCTGTCCGAGCTCGCAAGTCGTTGACCTCTCAGGCTGTGGTTTGTCTCCAGGTTGGGGAGCCGGAAGAGGAACCTCCTGAGGCAATGGATATGGGCTGGCCATCAGGAGCTAGAAAGAGAATCACCTACGTTATACTTGCACCTATTGTCTTCCCGCTGTGGCTCACGCTGCCAGATACAAGATCTCCTAGAGGTAGGTGTTCCTTTATTCGTATTTATAATTCATGGTGTATTTCGAGAAAGATATCTATAGCTTATGAAGTATGTCTTGAGATGAGGTGGAGTAAAGCACTTAAATGAAGAATCAGAGTGTCTGGTCTTTTCTGAACAACTACAGCTCATCTGCTAACCTCCCTAGTGATGTAATGATCAAGAAAGTAAGTACTGATAAAAACTTCAGGACATTGCTAAGTGAAAGAGAGGAATAGTAACGGGAATACACCGACTATAACCTTGAAAAAATAACGTAAAATGGTATACAGATGGTTCCAAAACCTCTACTTGAACTAGTGCAGGTATATACTAGCCAAGTACCAAGTGTGCGCTGAAAGATGTCTAGATATAAATCTGGAAAGAAACTATCAGAAATACTACATAGCCATACACTCAGATAGTCAAGCTGCTAGTAAAGCACTGAGCTCCTATGTCATCGACTCAAAGATGATCCGGGAGTGCCGGAACAAACTCAATACGGCAGGCAAGAAAACTAATGTCTTTTTAACAAAGAAAACGAAGAAGCCAATACACTTGCCAAAGAGGACGCATGAATATCACTCATTGGCCCAGAACCCTTCTGTGGTATAGGTAAATGTACTTATAAGAAGGAGTTTCTGGAGAAGGAGAAAGCCGGTAGGGAAAAACTCTGTCGGAATCTCCTAGAAAAGGATCATTCCGCTAAACTCCGACGGAACTTTGAAACAGCAAGTTCCAAAATATCTTAATCTTGGTATGAAACAATTACACATCCTCATTTACTTTCTTACAGAATACTGTAGCCTTAGGAAGCACATGTTGAGGATGGGATTGTCGGACACTGATGAGTGTAGGCTCTGTGGGGAGGAGGAAGAAACTCCCATTCATCTAGTTTCGGAATGCTTTGGCATTGCGAGCCTAAAGAGAAAATGCTTAGGCAAAAAACTTGTAAGAGTGAGGAACTAGGATCCTTGAAGCCTTCACAGATCTCTGGAACTGAAAGGCGAGCTGTGAAGGATTTGGTCAGAACAGTTCTGAAAGGGGGCACCGTGAACCTTGAGGTCGCAGTGAACTATAACCCCTTTTTAAACTATCAACTGAAGCACTTTACCTGATTTACTCCAGTCTCAATGAATGATTACGGAAGAGTCAGGCATATCTGTTCACAGTTTCGTTGGTATTGAATACATTAAAAACGAAATTAATTGTTGAGGTCTATTTTTGTTCGATAGCAATTATTTGAAGAGTGTTAATGGAAAGAATTCTTATATATTTTATGATGTTGTGATTACTTCAATGTCGTTTCCTTTAGTTCAATAAAATCATCGAGTGACCAGACATAAAGGGAGACAATAGGCCTATTTCCATCAAATTCACTTCTGTTCAGCGTTTCGACCAGCATTCACTAGCTGTAGTCAGGAGACATTTTCGACAACACATTACATCAAAGAGTGACAAAAATTGTTTTTCTTGAAATTAAAGGTCTGAAGTATTTTTCTGACGAAGGCTGGCGAATGCTGGCTGAAACGTCGAACAGAGGGAATAAATATGATGACCCAAATAATATTTCAATAAATGTGTCATCATCAAGAATGTAAAGTCAATAACAAGAATCAACTTATTATTTTCAATGTTTTATCATCTGAAATAAAGAATTGCCGATTGGATAAAATATTTTTTACAATTGAAATATCCTGCAAACAGCGATAAATGAATAAACTACTTTTCTAACGATATAGAGCAAGAATGTGATATTGTTACCCCGCACGTAATGCATTTTGTTATAGAACTCTAATGAAAAAAATTGGAGACTTATGACATAAATATTAGCTCAAACTAGTTAACAATTTGAACTTTTCATTTCTGCAGGACATTGAATCTCGGCGAATGAATAGAATACAATCATATCGTAAGTTTCAGGTATATTTCATTTTATGCATACCTAAAATTTGGATGCAAAATAAAATCTTTGAGATGACGTAATAAAGGAGAGAAAATATTGAATGTACAGATCTTGCCAAATCTGAACAAAACTTGCCGACTAAGCTCAAGTCTAATACTCGGAAAATTATATTTTATGTTTTGAACTGGCCTTATCCCGGTACATACGAAAAACTAATGGATTTTCCCGAATTCACGTATAGAGTTGACCCGAAAACCGATAAAAATGCAGAACTGACATCAACAACTTGGCAAATTATCGTCGCCGCAGCCATTACCCAACGGATTTTATCGATTTGGTATTACCAGGAGTTTTATGACTCTAGAGACATTTCCCGAACTCTACGTCATATCGATCATTGAAACCTCCGACCGAAGAATTTAAAAATGGTTCAAGATTCGTGGTAAATTCATCTTCTCGAATGTTGGGATATACAGGGTGTCTGTAAACAAATGCGAGGGACTTTGGGAGATTATTCCTCGATTAAAATAAGCAGAGGTAGTTCATATTTATTTTTCGAAATCGACCCCCCTTCCACGATACAGCCTTTGGAAGGCGATGACTAGTTGACAGTTTTTAATTTCTTTACGGCTTTTTAAAAAAACCGAGTCATAAAACTCTACATAATATGAAGCACTAAGTAAATGGTTCTCACACGAATTTTTTTGATTTCATAACTTCATATAGGGGGTTGAAAATAACAGACCCTCATGATTTTCGTTCAAAAATTGTTTTCAGTGGAAAGATTTTCGAAAAATAATCTTATGGTTTCCCATTCAATTCTGGAGGAAAAAGTCTCCTGCAAAATTTCGAAACAGTCGATAGAGGAAGTGGTCCGAATATGAGCCCCCCTTTTGTTTTTTTCCACTACATTTTTGGATCTTACGAATAAATATCCAATAAATGGTACACTGCAAGCTCAAAGGTTCACCTATGGTATATCAAGAAGGCATTATGAAAAAAATGTAATTTAGGTTGGATTTGTGTAAAAACTTAAGATAATGTACATAAGTATCTACTTTTGGATTAGACTGCGTGTAATATGGGCCCCTTAGTAAATCAATTGATAGGTATCCAATAGTTTTAAATCATGTATATTTTTTCTGAATGACAGACCTAAAATGAAAATTAATAGTTATTTAATCAACTAGGTTATTAAAAACAGCGACTAATGGTTAAGATATTTTAATGCGTGAGCGTAGCGAACCCGTTAATAGTTCGAGACCATTTAGTCGCTAGATTAATAACCGTGTTGTTTACAAGATTTTTTCGACGATCTCAACATGAATAATATATAAATTCTTAATAGAAATACATTCTCATTTTGCACAAGACATATATTTAACACAATGGGAATTTCTATGTTTCTCTGTTCCAGTAGAGTTTTGACATTTCTCGTAGTGCTTCTAAATACTTTGTGTACGGTTGCCATGAGGATTGCACATTGAAATGACTAAAAAATAGAGCATTAAAATGGGTCATTAATGCTCAATTTTTTACACACTAAAATCACCTTTTATTTCGAGGTCGGCGGAAAAATATATTTCAACCTGAAAACTTCATTTTACTTGCAAAGTCACATACTCGTATTTTATTTATTCATTTATTTTATTTATTTAGAAATGATACAGAGTTGAGGCAAAGCCTATAAAACTCAAAATTAATACATATACGTTCTACATAAAATCAAAATGTGACAAATCATAATAAAAAATTGAGAAATTTCCACTATCACGAGTGTCACCGACGAACGCTACGGCACAAACGGTCATAATTGTTTTTGAAAGCATTGACAGACTGTGAGTTCACAACTGTCGACGGCAAACTATTCCACGAACTAAAAACCCGGTTGGAGATGAAGTTTTGCCTCTGCGTCGATCTAAAATTTTCCTTGGACAGCTTGTATGCGTGACCACGTAGACGACCATCGGAGTTTAAAGTGAAAAGGCTGCTTAGGTCAGCTCCAAAGAGATTGTGGAGAGCACGGTAGGTTGTGATCAGGTCGCCTCGAATCCTCCTGTCAGCAAACGACGGCAAGTTCAGGAGAGATAGCCTCTCTTCATAGCTTGGTCGCAAAATCCCATATGGCAGACGCGACGCTCGACGCTGGACACCTCCAACAAAGCCAAATCTCTATTCAGTACTGGACACCATACAGGGCCAGCAAACTCCAAGATGGGGCGGATATATGTCTTGAACAGGACAGCACATGTTGAGGGCTCGCATCCGTTGAAGGCCTTCTGTATCACGAACAGAGATCTTTTAGCCTTACTTACAATGGAAAGTATATGATCTGACCAGCTGAGATTCTCGTTAATAATCAGAATGACTACTACAGGTGCTGATGGGGACATCATTCAGATAGTACTGATGACGGGGATTGTGCGAACCAAGGTGTAACACAGCACATTTCTCCTGATTGAGGGGCAGTTGCCACTCTCGGTATGTATGTATCTTTTTCGGCGCCGGAACATTGTTCGTGAGCCCATTGTTCATTAAGACGCATTATTTTATTATTAACACCTTCCATAGCTTTGAAATAAACTTCGGTTTGCTTCGTGGCATGATGAACTGCAGACTTGGTCTAAATATGAGCCCTGTCCCATAATAGGACCACGTTACGGGCCCATATTACCAACATTCCATGTGATTATTTAAAATCATCTAATTTCTTTTTCATTCAGTATTTAGGTACGTTTAATTTTGGAATATCAACTACTGGTCACTAATCTAAGATACTAACACACCAACTATCCAGGTTTATACATAAACATTAATAAATACCACGAAAGCACTTACCAGAAAACAATTTTTCAAACACATAAAAAAATTTAATGCCACCTGTTTCACAGAGTTACACACGAGGCTGCCTGCTTATACACAGAAATGATTCAGACTCTAATAGAAGTGTTTCAGTACGGAATTCATAGATGTCAAGATGTGCTAAAGAGAAATAGGTTGGGGGCCCATAATAAGTGCAGGGCTCATATTCGGACCACTTTCTCTACCTATCTCGGAAAAAATCGAGGAAAAAATAAAAACTTACAAGCATTTATGATCACTGTTCATTCCATTTTATCGAATATGTGTTCAGGGTCCTTTTTAATGCTTTTATTCGGAGTTGCTCGAACCGAATGAATGTTCTGCACATATTGACTATTTCTCGATGACCCTCCACCAAGTTCGAAATATTTCTCGGAAAACTCTAGAGAATTGAAAGGGTTTCCTAGAGTTACATTTTTTTTGTTACGGTACATGTCAGTTATGTGGTTAATTTTATAAAATTTCCCCAATATTGAATAGGATGTCAATTATAGTTCTTATAATTTATGTCATTCATTTTTTTCAATATGTCGAAACTGTAGTTGGTTATCAACTTGTTTGTATCTCTTGTATCAAATAAACAAATTTGGATCTGCATCAGTACGATAACAACTCCAAAGAAATACTTCTGGCGAATACCAGGGGAGATGAAAGAAGAAAGAAAAAAGTGATGAAAGATGTAACGTAATTGTATTTCCTATATAAAAAGTGCTCACTTTGCATTGATTGAAACAAAAATAATACTGAACAACCCATAGGTAGAGTTGGTTTTCGGCGAAGCAAGGGAAATAAATTCACATAGTCTGTGAAATTAGAACATCCTTCCCTCTCTCTTGATGTAAAGATGATTTATTTTTACAGTTATTCCTCTTCGCTTAAATGAATTGAGAGGAATATCACTCGAAATGTTACCGTTCTATCCACCCAACATGCAAGCAATTCGGGATATAACAGAGTAATAGAAATGTTCTGAAGGAATATAAAAAAGAAATCGCAGAATTTATTCGAATCAACATAATTAATACGATATGGTCGTAGCAAAGTTGCAGTCCCGAACTCTACGTCATTCGATCATTGACGCTTCTAACCCAAGAATTTAAAAATGGTTCTAGATGTTAGATCTGCAGTAATACGAACAACTTCAAAGAAATACTGCTGGCGAATGCCAGGGGAGATGTAACGTAATTGTATTTCCTACACAAAAAGTGCTCACTTTGCATTCATTGAAACAAAATAATATTCAACAACCCTTAGGTAGAGCTGGTTTTTGGCAAAGCAAGTGGAATAAATTCATACCAATATACATATACTCTGTGAAATTGGAATATCCTTATGTCTCTCTTGATGTGAAGATAATTTCTTTCGTCCTTTATTCCTTTTGAATTGAAGGAATGGAGAGGGATAATATTCGAAATGTCATCGTCATTATGACCCAAATATTTTAATCAATTCAGGAGGCTTATAAGAAATAGAGAGAAATTTTATTCGAAATGTTATCATTAAAATCAGCCATAGATTCCTAGCAATTCAAGAGATAATAATAATAATAATACCCAGAACCATTCCTATTTTGATATCAACCACAGGAATTATTCCTAAGAGTCTCAAATCCAACCTCAAGGAGCTAAATTTAGATGAAAACCTATACAAAGTGATGCAAAAAGCAGCACTCCTCGTACTGCTAGAACGGTAAGGAAGTTTGTAGGTCACGATGGACACCAGGAACAATCATGGAGGGAAACATTGCAAGACCGAGTACCAGGACATCTACCGAGAAATCCAGGACCAAGCGACGAAGGACGAACAACCCAGGGCCCAGGAGAAGAAGAACAACGAAGACCTCAGAGCTCAATCCCCCTGATACTTGCTATCCGGGATGAGTGAATGTTCCCCTTAGTAGGGAGTGTGATAGCCGATCGCTAGGGGATGTGAGAAATCATACCCTTTCTACGCTACGTCGATAATAATAGTAAATCTCTTTATTCCACAATGGCCTCAGTTAATTACAAAAGAAAAACATGAAACAAGTTGGAACAGCGTCACAGTGTCTGCCGCCTCAATTCGAGCTCCATCCCCAATCTGACATAGAGTAGGGCTCCAATTCCAGCAACATCTTGTATATTCTTCGCTTGAATATCTTTTGATCATCTATTCTCTGAACATCCGATGGCAAATCATTAAAAAGTTTGACACATCGATATTCTACCTGTTTTTGAGAAATTGCTAGCTTACATCTGGGCAATATATAATTATTTCTTCTTCTACTATATGGATTTTCATTTTTGAGATGTCCAAATAGATGATTATTTTTATGTAAAAAAAGTAGACACTCCTGAATGTACAGACCATACAGAGTCAGGATACCAGTCTTCTTAAACCACCCCCTACAGGACTGCTTAAAACTCAGAGAGTTCAGTATTCTTACTGCTTTCTTTTGAAGAACAAGCAATGAATCTAAATTTCCAGCCTCATAATCTGGATTCAATAGTTGCACTGTATACTGTCTTCAAGATATCTTTACTTAAATATTTAGCCACCATTCTGAAACCATATAGTGAAGTCCCAATCTTTTTAGATACTTTTTGTATGTGAATTTCCATTTCAGTTCATGATCCAAAACCATTCCTAGGAAATTTGTTTGTCTTGAAATTTGAAATTTGGTGTTGTTCAAATTTACATTTCCAGGGGTATCTTGTGATCCAGTGGGTTGAAACAGCATAATTTTTGTTTTTTCTTTATTAATCATCAAATTATTGTCATTGAACCATCTTTCTGTCTATCCAAATGTGATCTCAGCCAGTCTCTTCAATTCAGGCCAAAGGTCTTCCACTACGAGTATACTGGTATCATCAGCATATTGAACGTTTGTTGTTTGATGTAGTTCGTCTGTGTTTCCATAGTCATTCAAATATATTAAAAAGAACAACGGACCTGCAATGCTTCCCTGTGGTAAGCCCAGCTTAATTTCTTGTGGGTCTGATCTGACCACTTTTACTCTTATTTCAACCAACTGCGTTCTTCCCTGAAAATAGGACTTGACCCATTTCAGCGCGGGGCCACAAATCCTATATTTCTGGAGTTTCACAAATATTTTTTCAGGCTTAAGACAATCATATGCTTTTGTCAGGTCCAAGAATATACCCATAGCTAATTCCTTATTTTCAAATGCTTTTATGATGTTATTAATGTATTGGTATATAGCTGTTTGGATTGATTTTCCTTTTTGATATCCATGCTGACTGTCTTTGAAAAGAGCATTTCTGATTAAAAATTCCATTATCTGATTACAATAAGCCATTTCAAAGATCTTTGAGAAACTGCACAAAATGCTGATAGGTCTATAATTTGTGAAATCTAATTTACTACCCTTTTTATATACTGGCTTGACTAGCGCTCTTTTCAATTTTTCTGGGAACATTCCTTGCTTTAATGAGTTATTTACAATGTATTTCAAAGGTTCCATTATTTGTTCGGCTGTTTGCTTCAACATGTTGTTTGAGACATCATCTATTCCACTACTAGTTTTATTTTTAAGTGATTTGAAAATGTTTCTTAGTTCTTCAGTTGTGATGCTTTTGAGGTAAAAGGATTTATCACTCTGTTCAATATACTCTGCCTGTGTATCACTTCTTGGTATTTTCATGGTAGATGTTACATTCACATAATATTCATTCAGTTCGTTAGCTGTTCTTTCAGGGTTATTACTTGTTGGGAACTCAGTATGCACATTATTCTGCCTCAAAGATTTTACTATAGACCACATTGCCTTATTCTTATTGTCGGAGTTTCTAATTATGTTATCAAAATTCTTTTTTTTTTGCTTCAAGCAGAGCTGAATCATATTTTTTTTTACTTTTTTGTACTGCTCTATGTAATTTTCATTCGTTTGCTTAGCACCAAAAGTACATCCAATTTTTCCTTTATTTCTTGAATATTTTTATTTGTTTCATATCTTGGACTTTTCCTTTTCTTGATTGGAACTTTTTTAACTGGGCACGCTTTGTCCAGGAGTGTACAATATTTCTGATGGAAAGTATCAAATTGTCTATTCACCTCCTTCATACTAACATTGTGAATTTCAGACCATTCCTCATTTCTCAATAGTTCAATGATATTTAAAATATTTTCTTTGGATAAAATACGTCTATATGTGTACTTCTGACTATCCCTTGTGCACTCAAAGGTCATCAATTGAGCAGTATGATCTGATATGTGATTATGGATTACTTCTACCTGATATTCTCTTTCTATATTTGTAAAAATTCCATCGATGCAAGTTGCAGTTGTTGTGGTCAATCTTGTTGGTTCTTTTACTGTTTGCCTCAGATTATATGTATTCATGAAACAAATAAGATCATCTTTCTTCTTAGTTTCCTCCATTACATCAATATTGAAGTCTCCTGCAATGATCAATTGAACATCTTGACTCGTGAAATCATCCAAAATTGGTCCCAGCTGTTCGATTAATGGTTCAACCTGTCCGCTATTGTATACAGCGATGCAGACATGCCTTTTACCTGCTACAGTATTAGGAATGTTTTGATGGAATATAAAAGAGGAATCGTAAAATTTTTCCTTATCAACCTAATATTTGACTCGACAATATCGTAGCAAAGTGCACTTTCATAAAAAAAAATATTCAAATCGCTTTTCAGTGACATTGACAACATTTTCCGAAGTCAACGTCATAACGTTCATTGAAGTTTCCAACCCAAGAATTTTAAAATGATTCGAGATGTTGGATCTGTAGAAGTACGATAACAACTCATAGAAATACTGCTGGCGAATGCCAAGGGAGATGTTCCGGAATTGTATTTCCCTCTCAAAAAGTGCTCACTTTGCATTCATTGAAACAAAAAATAACATTCAACAACCCTCAGGTAGAGCTAGCTGGTTTTCGGCAGAGCAAGTGGAATAAATTCAAACCGATAGATTGTTCCTGAAATTGGGACATCCTTTCTTCGCTCTTGATGTGGGAATAACTTTTTCTACAGTTATTTCTCTAGGCTTGTAGGAAAAAAAGAGGGATGTTATTCGAAATGTTATCATTAAAATCAGTCATAGATTTCTAGCAATTCAGGATATATCAGAGTATTAGGAATGTTTCGATGGAAAATGAAAAAGAAATCGCAAAGTGCATTTCCAGAGGAATTTAAATCGCTTTCCAGTGACATCGATCACATTTTCCGAACTCAAAGTCATAACGTTCATTGAAGTTTCCAACCCAAGAATTTAAAAATGATTCGAGATGTTGGATCTGTAGAAATACGATAATAACTTCAAAGAAATACTGGATTGCCTGCCGAATGCCAGGAGATGTTAGGCAATTGTATTTCTTTCGCAAAAAGTGCTCACTTTGCATTCATTGAAACGAAAAATAATATTCAATAACCCTTAGGTAGAGCTGGTTTTCTGCAGAGCAAAGTGGAATAAATTCAAACCGATAGATTGTTCCTGAAATTGGGACATCCTTTCTTCTCTTTTGGTGTGGGGATAATTTTTTTCTACAGTTATTTCTCTAGGCTTGTAGGAAAAAGAGAGGGATGTTATTCGAAATGTTATCATTAAAATCAGTCATAGATTTCTAGCAATTCAGGAGATATCAGAGTATTAAGAATGTTTCGATAGAAAATGAAAAACAAATCACAAAGTGCATTTCCAGAGGAATTTAAATCGCTTTCCAGTGCCATCGATCACATTTTCCACACTCAAAGTCATAACGTTCATTGAAGTTTCCAACCCAAGAATTTAAAAATGATTGGAGATGTTGGATCTGTAGAAATACGATAATAACTTCAAAGAAATACTGGATTGCCTGCCGAATGACAGGGAGATGTTCGACAATTGTATTTCTTTTGCAAAAAGTGCTCACTTTGCATTCATTGAAACGAAAAATAATATTCAATAACCCTTAGGTAGAGCTGGTTTTCTGCAGAGCAAAGTAGAATAAATTCAAACCTCTAATTTGTTCCTGAAATTGGTACATCCTTTCTTATTTCTTGATGCGGGGATAATTTTTTTCTACAGTTATTTCTCTAGGCTTGTAGGAAAAAGGGAGGGATGTTATTCGAAATGTTATCATTAAAATCAGTCATAGATTTCTAGCAATTCAGGAGATATCAGAGTATTAAGAATGTTTCGATAGAAAATGAAAAACAAATCGCAAAGTGCATTTCCAGAGGAATTTAAATCGCTTTCCAGTGCCATCGATCACATTTTCCACACTCAAAGTCATAACGTTCATTGAAGTTTCCAACCCAAGAATTTAAAAATGATTCGAGATGTTGGATCTGTAGAAATACGATAATAACTTCAAAGAAATACTGGATAGCCTGCCGAATGCCAGGGAGATGTTAGGCAATTGTATTTCTTTCGCAAAAAGTGCTCACTTTGCATTCATTGAAACGAAAAATAATATTCAATAACCCTTAGGTAGAGCTGGTTTTCTGCAGAGCAAAGTGGAATAAATTCAAACCGATAGTTTGTTCCTGAAATTGGTACATCCTTTCTTATTTCTTGATGTGGGGATAATTTTTTTTCTACAGTTATTTCTCTAGGCTTGTAGGAAATAGAGAGGAATGTTATTCAAAATGTTATCATTAAAATCAGTCATAGATTTTCAGGATATATCAGAGTATTAGGAATGTTTCGATGGAAAATGAAAAAGAAATCGCAAAGTGCATTTCCAGAGGAATTTAAATCGCTTTTCAGTGACATCGATCACATTTTCCGAACTCAAAGTCATAACGTTCATTGAAGTTTCCAACCCAAGAATTTAAAAATGATTCGAGATGTTGGATCTGTAGAAATACGATAATAACTTCAAAGAAATACTGGATAGCCTGCCGAATGCCAGGGAGATGTTAGGCAATTGTATTTCTTTCGCAAAAAGTGCTCACTTTGCATTCATTGAAACGAAAAATAATATTCAATAACCCTTAGGTAGAGCTGGTTTTCTGCAGAGCAAAGTGGAATAAATTCAAACCGATAGTTTTTTCCTGAAATTGGTACATCCTTTCTTATCTCTTGATGTGAAGATAATTTCTTTTTACAGTTATTTCTCTGGTCTTGTTCGAAAGGAAATATTACCCGAAATGTTATCTCTATAATCGCCGATACATTTGCAGCAATTCAGGAGATTGCAGAATAGAAGGAATTAGGAATAACAATTCGCAGAATTTTTCTTAATCAAAATATACGCATCGTGAAAAGTCTTCCCCCTTCCCCCTATCAACTCTTAAATTTTTAAATGTAACATTCCTTACAATAATTTGTGTGTGGAGTTTTCACTCACGAGAGAACAATATCCAGAGGATGAGCTGGACAGCAAACTCACCCGATACAAATCCAGTTGAGCACGTATGGTATTTATTCAGGAAAAACAATATTTAACCATCAAAACCTTCCCTTTAGGAAGAATGCCTCAAATAGAAGATATGATTAAATTTGGTGTATGCCTTGGCTTACTTGCAGTTGATTGAAAGAAGTGGTAATACGGACTATTGAATTTGGATTCAATTATGAAGTGACTATAAATAATCAAAAATAAATAGCTGATAAACTTAGATTTTTCCCATTTTTTTCTATTTTTTCTCATTCTGCAAGAAGCACAAAGATTCACCACCAAATTCATTCAGTGGTGGATTCAGCTCTCGAAAAAGGGGGTGGGGTTACGGTCAAGTGGATTACATATACGCCAAATGATTTTTTGGGGACAAACCAGCCCCCCCAAAATAAAATTCTGATGAGGTCTTATACAAACGAGAAGTTTATTCGATGCATTAAAAAAACAAAAACTTAATGAGAATAATTACAAAGGTATAACTAAATAGCAAAGGGTCATGAAACCCATGACCCCCCCCCCCCGCCTGGATCCCCGCTTGAATTCATTGCAGTTGAATTAAGGGAAAATATTCATTCCAGTTGTGGAACATAGATTGCTTATTTCTTTAGAAACCTAAGGGAATCCATATCTAATGCATTTCATTCAAATTATTGTATGATATGAGGCATTCTGCTCTGAAAAATCGACATTTCAGAGCTGAGTACAGTAGCGTGGGTTGGTTATGGGTAGTAGGTGTTAATTAAATTGTTTATCCTATTCTGAAAACCTGAAATTAGTTAGAAAATCTACCACTGCTAATAACCGTAAGGTGGATTCGATTTATTTTTTGAATAAATTCCTATTGATCTCAGTTTATAAAGCAGTTATTATTATCTCGTTTCAGTACCCTGAAAAAAAGTTCGACTCTGCCTTTGAACTGTTAAATTTCGAAGCGAAAAGAAACATTTGGAGTACCGGGTGCCCTAAATTCGATGTCTAGTAAGGGAATCTCAGAATCCCAAGAGCTAGAGCAAAAAGTAATAAGGAAAAATTGATTACTTCAATGAATTCTATTGTTTTAGTTCCATGTTTATAACTTCAGTAATAAAAAAGTTATAAGAACTTTTTCATTTGACGCCAAGTTGCGGTTTTCACCAAATGAATTCTCTCAAAAATCGAGTCGAAAAATGTGCCACTCATTTTGTTCTAGCTCATCGGGTTTCTGAGATCCCCTCACTAGACAAGGAATTCAGGACACCCGGTACATCTAATCCTCAAATTCATTCCATTGATATTATGCTTGGGGCCTATCTATGTTTTTTATTGATCTGAGGTTACGAGCAAATTGAAAATTATACTGAGAAAACATCGAGATAAAAATAAAGTATTGCTTCATTTCAGAAGTTTAATAATTTTCATATCTATTTACAGGAAAAAAGTTTTTTCCAATCACTTTCATCGGGAGCATACTCTGGATAGCCGCTTACTCGTACTTGATGGTGTGGTGGGCCAACATGGTGGGCTACACGGTTGGGATTCCCCCCGAGGTCATGGGACTTACCTTCCTAGCAGCTGGCACTTCGATTCCGGACCTCATCACGTCGGTCATCGTCGCCCGGAAGGGTTTCGGAGACATGGCCGTTTCCTCCTCAGTCGGCAGCAATATTTTCGACGTTACTGTCGGGTGAGTATCGATTTCCCATTTGTTTCCAGCAAATTACTTTTATTATTTATTATACCCACTGGCGTACCCAGGGGGGGGTTATTGGGGATACAACCCCCCCATTGGTCAAAAAGAAAAAAAAATCAAAGTAAAATTTATTAATTTTTTACTTTCATAAATTTTTTTTACCAGTAAACTAGCAAGGTAACCCCCCCCATGAGTCGGCTCTAGTTACGCTAATGATTATACCTAATCATTCTACGGACTAAAAGAGTAGAGGCAGAACCAATACAGGTTTAAAGATTATTTGGGCTGTTTCGATTATCTTGGATTGTTCTATCCATCGTTTCGGCAAGCATTCGTCAGCCATTCTCAGGATAATTGCAAAATTCCGAGGAAACCAAGAACAGAGCCCCAACGAATAGACAATGATCCTACAGAAACAACAACCTCTGTCATACCATATGTAAAAGGTATGTCTGAAAAGATTAGAAGGATTGGTAACAAATACAATGTGAGAACAGCATTCAAGACCAAAGACACAATCAGGGGAAAACTTAACCTTTCAACGGAAATCAAATTACCAAGGAATGTATTCATGAAATACCCTGTGAATGTAACAGATCTCACATTGGGAAAACTAAACGCCCCATCAATATTAGAATATTGCTCGTATACTAACTTCGCTGCAGAGAAGTTGTGTATGTAAATCCGTGAGAAATCACGAGAGATGAAAACCTACGAAAGTAGTATTATTGAGAAACTACGAAAGTAGTGTAATGGAGAATCTGCGAAAGTAGAAAGCTATCAAGGACGATTCGTCCTTGATGCCTAAAAGATGCCTAAAAAATCAAAGAACACCAGAGATTGGCTCAACTGGGAGAAACCGAAAAAAACAAACTAGTCCCACATGCTATGAACGAAGACCACAATATCAGATGGAACGAGGCTTCCATAATATAAAGGGAAGAAAGTTGAAAAAGAGGAAAGTGAAGGAAGCAGCCTTCATGACTATAACTGCCAACCCGATCAGTCCATTGAAGTAAAGGATGTTTGGAGACCAATAGTTCGTTCTGAATTGAGGAGGACGAACTCGAATCAGGGAAATACTAACCTAACTTAACTACTACGCATATGATCTTGGTTGAGAAATCATGTCAATGACCTCTTACACAGAATTTGTAAAATTTTTTGATTGCTAATGTCTGAATGCTGAATTTTAAGTTCGATTTTGCGATTACCCTGAGGACGGTTGGCGAATGCATGCCGAAAAGTTGGATAGAACAATCCAAGATAATGGAAACAGCCCAAATAATCTTTCAACCAATGAGCCATTATCAACAATTTCCCGTTCACAATAAAGGTTTAATGTCCTCGGAAACATAGGAATCAACATACTAATCTCAAGCCACTCTGGTTTAAAAGAGAACCAAATAAAAAAGTAAACTTTAACACCCTGTATTTCTTGAAGCCAGCAGTTTTGGTCATATATTCATGGAACCTTTTTTTCATATTTTCTGGCCCTCTATCGTGTGGCACTATGCACGGTACTTTTTTCCTTGACACCTTGTGTGGTCTAACTCGAAAAGATGACTGGAATCGCTTCCGAACAAGTTGTGGAGTGCCAGATAAGTGATGATTGTATGCTACGGATCTTCCTGTCACCAAACTTAGTGAAGTTTATGACAGATGAGTCTTTCATCATAACTGGGGCGAGAGGGACAGTATGGTAAACAAATTGCAAGCCCTCTAACACTCTCAAATAATGATGAGTCTCTGTTAACCTGAAGGATGCCACACATAGGCCCTTTGTGGAATTCTTAGCAAACTTCATTATGAGGCGCACGTATATTTTGAAAAGGGCAGTACATGTTCACCGAAAGGCTTTCCGAATCATTAATAAGAATTTTTTGGTTTGTCCATCGTGTGGACAATGTGGTCTGACCAGCTAAGGTTTTCAATCACAGCAAGATCGGAATAGCTACTACAGGTAACGATCAGGGCCCGTATTCTGGACAAGTGATCTTTCGATGCGTATACGAACTTCATTGCGCGAGTTCCTCTTTCACCTCCAAAAATGCACACCGCGCAATGGAGTTCGTATTCGCTTCGAAAGATCACTTGTTGAGTGTACCGGGATGTCAATTCTCGGGATCACATTGTAATGATTATAGACGTTTGAAATGAACGTACTTTTCATTGGAACAAGTAGTTGACGAGAATATCGGATTTAATCATTACAATTCCCGAAAATTTACTTTCAAAATGAGTCGAACGAGTGATTTCGAGAATTGACACCTGGCCCCGTATTCTGGACAAGTGATCTTTCAAAGCGTATACGAACTTTATTACCCGAGTTCTTCTTTCACCCCCAAAAATGCACACTGCCAGAGCCGGACCGTGGGCGTGGCGAGGGAGGCATTTGCCACGGGCGCAAACGACCTAGGGGCGCAAAATGTGAAATATGATATATTCCATTTTTAATCAAGATTGACTACAAGCTCTATATTTCAAAGTGGCGAATTTAACAGTTTACAAAATTGAGAAACACGTAGTTAGCGGACACTACCAAAACGGAATAAAATCCTAGAAAATTATACATGGCGAGAAACACGACTCGCGGTGCATTGTCCATTACCTTAAAATACGGGAGATTATTGTCAATAAAAGGTTCTTCAAAATAAAGGGTTTTCCAAAAAGAGGTGTTAGGTATTTCGAATAGCCTATTTCGGTAGATATCACGTTTGAAGCTGTCATTTTCTGACATTTGTCAAGTAGAAACTACGTTACGATACACGCTTCAAAAACGTATTGAAATCATTAAAATTCACTATAAAAATGGTGGAAAATGTGGCTCGTTGGAAGCACCTTGTCGGACCGCAATGAAGAAATTGGTGGAAAAATTCCAGCTCTTGGGACAAGTTAGTGATGTGAAGAATAAAACCCGTGCACGTCGCTCGAGAACAGCAGAAAATATTGCTGCTGCCGCCGAAAGTGTTAAAGAAAACCCAGATTTGTCCATTCCACGTCGTTCTTTGGAATTAGGCATTCCACAAACGTCATTACACCGTATTTTGCATACAGATTTGGGTCTTATGGCTTATAAAGTTCAGTTAACACAAGAACTTAAGCCGGCCGATCATCAACAACGACGTGTCTTTGCTGATTGGGTCGTTGAAATGCATGAAAATGATCCGGAATTCCATCGAAAAATCATCTTGGGTAATGAGGCCCATTTCCACCTCAGTGGCTTCGTCAACAAGCAAAATTGTCGCATCTGGGGCTCGGAAAACCCAAGAGTTGTTGTTGAAAAGCCTCTCTATCCTCAACGTGTGACTGTTTGGTGCGGTTCATGGTCCGGCGGAGTCATTGGACCTTACCTTTCGGAAAATGAGGCTGGAGCAACAGTTACGGTGAATGGATTGCCCTATCGAGAGATGATCAATGATTTTTTATGGCCAAAATTGGATAGTACTGATATGGACAACGTTTACATTCAACAAGACGGCGTTACGTGCCCCACAAGCAACGAAACCATTGGTCTTTTGCGGGAAAAGTTTCCGAGCCGTGTTATCTCTCGAAGAGATGATTACAATGGGCCACCGAGATCTTGTGATTTAACACCTTGCGACTTGGTGAAAGAGAAGGTCTACGCCAATAGCCCAGTGTCGATTCAAACCTCAAAGATGGAATTCGTGAGGCTATCTAGTTCATAGGGCAGCCACTTTGCGATTTGGTTATGGAAAATTTCATTAGAAGGATATGGTCCTGTAAGCGTGGTCGTGGTGGTCATTTGCTTTATGTTATTTTCCACTATTAACGGCATAGCTTCTCTTCTTCATAATGAAATAAACATGCGATCATTTCTATTGACAAATGGCATTTTTCTTTTAATGTCAAAATAACACCTTTTATTGAAAAACCCCTTGTAATCAATAAATGTCAATTATAAAAATCATATATTTATTGAAAAATAAATTTCTTCAAGAGCGCATTTCGAAAGTTTGCCACAGGCGCTAGAATCCTAGCTCTGCACACTGCGCAATGAAGTACGTATTCGCTTCGAAATATCACTCGTCGAGAATACCAAGCCTAGTTGCTGTTAAGAAAGTATCGACTACGTGGATTTTGAGTTTTTATCGACATTTCGGCAAGCATTTGCCAGGTGTCTTTGGGAATCTTGGAAAACTTGTATTATTTCGAAGAAGTTGACTTTATATCGATAATATTAATAATAAGTCATGAAAAGAATCCAAATAATAAAACAATGCCTCATCACCAAATCTACCTAAGAATATTGAGCCAGTATATTCCTTCACAGTTATATATTTCTTCTGAGAAGCTAGTAGCTCCATCTGTCGCAGCTTTAGAGACACCGTCTCTAAATGGCATGTTTTCTCAAGCTAACCACACCCTACCAGAGCAGAGTATATACAGGCTGTCCAGAAAGGGTATCGGGTATTTGTTTTCGCGCCATATTCAGAACGGGCCGTCTGAAAGGAGCGAGAAGGGGTTCGTGGCGTCCGCCATTTTGTGGAGTTTTAGTCATGGTGGAACAATACTCGGAACGCATCCCGCATTTTGTGTATGAGCGTATTATCGTAATGGTGGTTCAATAGTGACTGCTCAACGTCTCTATCGTGCGGAATATCTACACGCCACGCGACAAATGACGATAGCATTAGGAAATGGATCAGGATGTTCGAGAATACAGGTGCGACAATTAAAATTCAAAACTCTGGTCGTCCTCGTTTACTTCGCGATGAAGAAACAATTGAAGAAGTTGAGGCGTCGGTTCGTCAAAATCCGTCTTTATCCATCCGAAAGCGAAGCCAAGCGTTGAACATCTAAAAATCGTCTTTACTTTCGATTGTAGAGAAAGACTTACATCTAAAAACCTATTAAATTCAA
Organism: Propylea japonica; assembly: GCA_013421045.1. Taxonomy (NCBI): domain Eukaryota; kingdom Metazoa; phylum Arthropoda; class Insecta; order Coleoptera; family Coccinellidae; genus Propylea; species Propylea japonica. The sequence continues at coordinate 46,909,911 of CM024240.1, forward strand.
TTGATTCAAGAATTGAAGGATGCGGACTATGCTAATCGACTGATTTTTCGAACGAAATGCTGCAGCGATTCAACAAGTCATTTCGCGAAGGGGTAACATCAACTGGCCTCCCAGAAGCCCCGACGTTAGGCCGTTTGACTATTTTGCATAGGGATACCTCAAAAGTAAGTTTTATCAAAATAATCCGACGAATCGAAACCAGATGAAGCAAAAAATCAGGTCAGAAATGTCAGCAATATCAATATAGCTATGTGTCAACGTGTTATCGCCAATCTTCGTTCCCGTTTAGAAGAGTGCCAGCAACGCAACGGTCATCATTTGGATAACATTATCTTTTTCAAATAATTCTCCAATTCATATGTTAATAATAAACAATAAATTTCTTCATTGTTCACAAATATTTTTTGTTTTATTGAACTTACAAATACTCGATACCCTTTCTGGACACCCTGTATTTCTTCGCGTGTTACCATTGTTTAAACAATGATGAACCATGACGTCAAAGTTAACCAAACTAAGATACCAATACCTCAGTTTGGATTATTCTCTTGTTAGTCATAGAATTATAAGAATCTGTGATTGATACTTAATATAAATCGAGCGTCAATTTCAAATGAAAAAATTTAAGAAAGCCCTGAGCAGGTGCTTTTGAGCCCTCGTACATTGGTGGAGCAATAGTGCTATTACCTCAAAATTCTGTATGAAACTTGAAATTCATGCTAAGTATATAAATGCAAAATCTCAGTACGATTGGAAAAACATTTTGGAAATTACTCAAAAAATGAATTCTGTAAAAGATTAAAATTAAAAAACATTAATTCTATGGTTCTGATGATGCGATCCTTCTGAAATTTTATTTTCAATTTTCATTTACAAAATAAATTTAATTCGAATCGGATATCCTGTTATGTAAATATAAATCTTCAATATTCCAATTGGATTTTCTGTGATTTTGCTAACACTAAGGCCACAAAATTTTGCATGAGGCTTATTATGAGCATCGTGCATGTGACCGCAAAATTTCATTTCGATTGGTATCGTTTTGTCTGAGATGTTGAGGAACAAAAATTTTGAATGGCCCTGTACGACTTAGCTGGTTAACGAACTAACCGTGGCATTTGGGAACCTGAAAATCTCTTCAAAAGTTATCGTGCTAACGGAGGGACGCTCCTACGGACATAATTGAATTTGACAACAGATTTGTCCTCAGGTAGTCGAACCCTACCGTTTGAGCTCATAATTCGAAAATTACAGATGATCTAGCACTCGTTTGAGTAGAACGAGCGCTGAAAAATACGAATGATTAACGCCAGTGATTCGTTCAAGGAACAATAATACAAGTTGACTAACCACATCGTTGTAGTAAGCTCGAGGAAAAATACCTTAGTTTTATATTACGAATATTTCGATAGTACCATGATTGTATACCGAGTGGCACAGGTACTTCTGAGGTTCTGCTTTGTTCTTATGGGCCTATTCTGTAAGGCGATGTAGGGGATGTAGCGCTGTTACCTTGAAATTTTACACCGATGTAGTGAAATTGCAATTCTGTAAGTGCAACATCGCTGTTAGTTCGGCTACATGGATGTAAATTTTACAGCGGCAAATTTGTGAATTGATGAACGGACAATATTTGATTTCAAAATTGCACAGGATGTTGGGAAAACGAGGTTTTAACATTTTGGGAGCTCCATATAAATGAAAAACACCGATATCGATGTAATTTGTACTGGTTTAATCAACTAAATAAAATAAATAAATATAAAACTGGATACGTAAATGAGATGTTGGAAATAATCATAAGCGGTTTTTCCATTCAACTAATAGTCCAGTCAATTTGTGCTCAAAAGAACCCCTAGCAGGAAAGTTCTGGGGTAGTTTTGATTTTATCGATTTTTTATGTTTTTTGGGGTGTTGAATCCGATTTTGAGGTTTGCTTACAAAATTTCGTGAGGGAACATTGAAAAAAATACAAAAAAGGAGAAAAAGTCTCATTCTTTGGCAGTTTTCTGCTTATAACTCGGAAACTATCAACTTTTCGTGAAAAACTTTTCTATACAAAATGAAAGTACGTGAAATTTCTTACAAATTGTATCACCACAGCTTGTTCTGCGACAGCCCGTTCTGGCTCAAATTATAGTTGAAAATGAGGTATTTTCTATGACTCAATAAATGAAAATAAATTAAATTCCGAGGTTTCGATAATGCGAACGTCTTGAAATTTTGCATGAACATTCAGTATATCAGTCTCGATTCACAAAAAAAATTTAACTCGATTCGGATATCTTGTTATGGAAATATAAAGATTCTTCTTTTCAATATTCCAATTCAGTTTTCTATGGTTCTCTTTACACTATCGTCACACAATTTTGCATAAGGCTTATTATGAGCATGTTGCATTTGGCCGCACCATTTCATTTCGATTGGTTTAGTTTTATCTGGGATATTGAGGAACAGAAATTTTGAATTGCCATGTTTATGAAACATAGAATATGGCCATTCAAAGTTTTTGTTCCCCAATATCTCAGACAAAACGAAACCCATCGAAATGAAATGTTGCGGCCATATGCAAGATGCTCATAAAAAGCTTCTTGCAAAATTTGGTGACCATAGTGTGAACAGAACCATAGAAAATTGAATTGGAATATGGAAGAGAAGAATATTTATATTACCATAATAAGATATCCGATTCGAGTTGAATTTTTTTTGTGAATCGAGACTGATATACTGAATGTTCATGCAGTATTTCAAGACGTTCGCATTATCTGAACCACGGAATTTAATTTATTTTCATTTATTGAGTCATAGAAAATACCTCATTTTCAACTATAATTTGAGCCAGAACGGGTTGTCACAGAACAAGCTGTGGTAATACAATTTGTAGGAAATTTCATGTACTTTCATTTTGTATGGAAAGGTTTTTCACGAAAGTTGATAGTTTCCTAGTTATAAGCAGAAAACTGCCAAAGAATGAGATATTTTCTCTTTTTTGTATTTTTTTCAATGTTCCCTCACGAAATTTTGTCAGCAAACCTCATATTCGGATTCAGCACCCCAAAAAACATAAAAAACCGAAAAAATCAAAACTACCCCAAAACTTTCCTGCTAAAAACCCATTTGACTGTATTATAATTACGATATTCTATTGATTTATTTTTCTGATGTATTACTAACTGAACCATCAGTACCTAATTGTTTTTCAGAAGGTTCGGTGGAAAAAGTCACAGCTGCATTAATTTTTCCTGTAATATCGTTTATATCTCCAAAACGACTTGATTGCATTTATCTATTTATTATAATTTTTACTTATTTTTAGGTCTAGAATAAGTTCGCAGAATATTGAAATGTAATTTTCAACAATTTTTTTTATAAGCTCAAAAAAATTATATAAAAAGCATTTCCAAATCATGATAAAAAAATCTTCAATGTCATTTCGCTTTTCAAATTCATATTTCGCCCCTCTGAATAAAGAATGAAAAAGTTCCGTTAGGTTATAAAATATAACACAGAATAGCTAAAATTCTTGCTAGAATCTCGATTTCTGTGTTCGCCGTGCTACGCGATGTAACATTCACGGTATCTTTTACAGTCTTGCTTACAGAATACCAATTTCAACACCGATGTAACTTGCCTACTTACATCGCGATGTATCCTTACATCGATGTAAAGTTACATCGTTGTATGCTGTATTTATAGAATAGGACCATTAATATTTCTTATAGTTTTGTTATTAATCTTTCCGCTGTTAGTGCCCAGCTTATGACTTCGTGAGAAAGACTTTGATGTAGTAGATGAAAAAGCTCCCGCTAAGTTTGATCATCTCTCCGAGTGAAAGGGGCCTTAACGTCCAAGAAGTTAAACATTTTCACTCGACTTCAATCCGCATGTGAGCATAAAAACAGAAATACGAAAATGTTTCAATCAGGAGGTTATAAAAATTTTAATCATAGTGCATCTGCCATCAAATTTAATGTGTTTTGTGTTCTCGTTACCAGTAGATGTCTGTCCCGCTGATGACAAGTAGTAAGAGAATATCGTTAACCGCGTAATACAACTCCGGAGTAGAGAAATAGGAAATGACGGGAAATGTGATATTTCATTAAGGTTTAGAGTTGGAAATTCATTTTGGAATTCCTCATTTCAACATACAGACATGTATTCCTAGCAACTGATAAAATGTGATGGTGGTTTGGCAATTTAGTAATTTGAAAACGTGAAGTAATTCGCTATGTTTGAGAAACCACCCGTATCATCGTATCATAATATGATAACTCATTATGAAATATTCATAATGCCATACTAAAATTATTTTTCGAGTAATACAGGATGTTTCATCATAAACTGGACAGACTGTATATATTCGTGTTGAGGACACCGGGAGAATAATTTTTGCCTTATACAATATATCCTGTTTTCGAAGCCCAAGCGAGATACAAGGTATTGAACTTTTTTTTCGAGCAACATTCTAATGACTGTGGTCAGTCATGTACAGGGTGCGGCAGAGAGGATTAACGGTTTTCAAAAAGTCATAAAACAGTTGATTTTAACTCAAAAACAAATTTATTGATGACATAAGGTTCACAAAGAAATAACATTTGAAACAGTCAAGTGTGGAAAATAACCTCAGGCATGTGGTGGCCGAAATCGACGATGCAGTGCTGGAGGCGTTCTTGGAAGTTCGCATAGTGAAAATCCGCAACAGTTTCACGAAAGACCGTTGCACAGCCCAAAAGTGACGGTTAGCTGCGCTGTATCGCAAACTGGCATCATTGGCCACTATTTTTTGGAAGATGGCAATGGTCGTGCTGTTACCGTGAATTCAGAGCGCTAGATCGAAATGATTACTAACTTCTTCCCTGGTCGCCTCATTCCCAGATTTGGCGATGTTCATTGGCCTCTTCGGTCCCCAGATTTAACCATATGCGATTTTTTCTTGTGTAGACACCTCAAGGCTAGAGTATACGGACACAAGCCCCAACCTCTGGACGAATTGAAGGACGCAATTCTCGTGGAAGTCGCCAAAGTTGAGGGAGTAATATTGGAGAGAGTCTATGCGAACTTCCAAGAACGGCTCCAGCACTACAACAAGGATTTCGGCCATACATGCCTAAGGTTATTTTCCACACTTGACTGTCTCAAATGCTATTTCCTTTTGAACCTTATTACATCAATATTTGTGTTTGAGTAAAAATCAACTGTTTTATGACGTTTTAATAACCGTCCGTCCTCTCTGCCGCACCTTGTATAATGCTTGTAGTAACGGATTTTCATCAAATCTCAGTATTTTTGGGTCCGCTATTAGGTGTGTTCTTTTATTCATCAGATGGATTCACCGCTGTCACCACGGTTGCATCAAGTCGTTCGTTTATTCAGCGGTTGAAACTGTCACTCGTTCGTTTACTCACCGATGTTTCCATCGGTGGCTCATCGGATCCATCGACTTTCAGAGCCGGTGAATGTGATGAAATTCTGATGAGTCAAGTGGAGGGGGTAAATTTGTATGGCAGAAACGTCAATGTTATCTGTCACGACTCAACTAAACAACAGATAACTATCAACTCGTTCTTTTATTCGACATCTGATGAGCCATCTGACATTTCATCTGGTTTCCATGCGGGTGAATCCACCGGTGAATAAAAGAACACACCTATTCAGAAAAGTTGACGAACTCTTAAAATTAATTCACAAAATGGCGGAAAACCTGCAATGTTCTTGATTTTTCGGTTGTCAAATTGAATTTAATTTTCTGAAAAAACACAATTTTCTTAGAATTTCTGTGGAATTTTTTTTTCAAAAATCGAACACAAATTTTTTTTACATGTTTACAGCGATAAAGAAATTTCACCCGAAATGGATGAAACTCTTCACAGTCGTATTTCTTTTTATACCTAGCACGAATATGAAATCAGAATCGTAAAATATCGAACGGTTTCGTTACTACAGCCATTCGAAATGATAAAAATATTTTTTTTGGGTTCTAGAGTCAAATTAATTAAATTATTGGTATATCCAAACATATTAGATGAATTTATAAAAAAAATACGTCTAGTTGGGACTAGAACCGACGTAGGTATTAAATAGGAAATTGAGACAACGGTAGTTCGTAGTTCATAGAGCTAAACAAAGAGAAATATTCCTCATCGCTACTGATTGGTAACGGACAAAGTTTTGCCTATGTTGTAAAGAAAATTCCATCACTAGTTTTTACATCTGTGACTCGTGAAACTCCATCACTATTATACGTCCAAGTGGCCACTGATTTGATGAAACAGTATCTGCCTTAACCAGTAATAGTGTACCTATGGCCACTGATACGTTTATGCCTAACCATTCAACTCTTTTTTGCAGAATATAGGTAAATGTGGTTACGGAAATATCGAAAAAATTATTGAAAATTCAGAACTACTGAACCGATATGGCGCATTAACGAACATAATCCAACTTTTTTGTAAAAAACTTCATAGGTTTTCATCCCCAGTCTTTGTAACAGAAATAACTAAAAAAATTTCAATTGAGACGAAGTGCTCCTGCGAAAATCTTTGCACTTATTTGTCAGGAGTAAATTGGTTTTGAAAAAAATTGTTGCCTAACAGTAAAACTGTCAAAATTTCGGAATCCTACCTTCCTCTGTTCGAGAGTTATAATGTTCATGGTCGAACAGAATAAATTTTGACCTCGAATTCTTCATCGGTGAGTCTTACCGAGTCGTCTATTCCATTCCCGGTCATAAATTCGAAAATCACAGACATTTGGCCAAAAATTAAAATACCCTTCATCTTATTTCCCGAGGCTTGTTTCAGTTTAGATACCGAGGAAAATAAATTTGTATTATTATTATTATTTCTACGTATTACATATGATTGGAAAAACTGCTTTAGTTTTACTATAGGTATTCAGTAATCATAAATATTTCATGGATGATGTGAAACTTTATAAGCCACCAGGCTAGAATTAATTGCCATATCCAAACCCAATATAGTTTATTGATCATAGGGATGATAAACCTGATAGTTCATTAATAACCCGCAATTGGCAACATATCTAAGCAACAACTGTGCAGTTATGAGCCGATCAATTTCCCCTTACATAATTGGATTCAACTTCACCTATTCCTGAAACCGATTCCAGGATGAAACTGATTTGATTCTCAAAATCTCACCAAACTTCAGGGATATCATGGGTGGACTTTCCCCTTTCCTGGAAGAACCTCTGAATCTTATCTGTATGGATCTATATATAAATATGGACGCGTAATATCTGTGATCTCTTGGCATATTCTATTATTGTATTTTGAGTCTGATGACGAATCCGTGATTCGGGGGCCGCCCGTAACTTTCGAAGGATTGTCCTAGAGAGTTGAGATTTTCAGGGTGAGTTCGGTTCACAAATGCCGCGGTTCGTTAACCAGCCAAATCAAAATCTCCGACAAAACAGAACCACTCGAAATGAATTTTTGTGGCCACATACAAGAGGCTCATTATGAGCCTCATGCAGAATTTTGTGGCCACACTCTCAACAGAACCATAGAAAATTCAATTGGAATATTGAAAAGAAGAATTTTTATATTTCCATAACAAGATATTCGATCAAGTGAAATTTATTTTGTGAATGAACCTTGATATACTGAGTGTTTATGCAATCGCATCATTTGAACCATAGAATTCAACTTCTTTTAATTATTGATTTTCACATATTCAATTTTTCGAATAGTTTTCAGAACATAATTCCGATCGTACAGAGATTTTGCATTCATATACTTGGCATGAATTCCAAGTCCTATACAAAATTTTGAGGTGATAGCATCATTGCTCCACCACTGAACGAGCGCTCAAAAGCACTGCTCAGGGCTTTTCTTGTATTTTTTCACAACGTTGTCGTCTAATTTGTGTTGCATTTCATTGACTTCCATATATAATAATGGTTCGATTAACGGCACATAATCAAATTTTACAAGATGATTGATAACGGAAACCCTTGAAATGAAAGAGAAAATGTCGCGTATGTCATAAAAAATTTCTGGACTTGATGCCTATATTTCAAGGCACAATTAGTTGAATACAGAAACAGTTTCACAAGTTAGGGCAAATTAAAAAAGCTTATACACTTCATAATATTGTACTTAGCACTTCTTCAAAATATTGTTGGTTGAGGAAATGCTCTTGTTTGGAGATATCCTCAATTTACACGAAATACGATGTGGTTCAAACAGGATGGAACACAATGGCAGTAATTCCAAGCAAAACATTCAAATAAGTTAATAGCAGAGCAAGGGCGTAGCCAGGGGGGGGTTTTGGGGGTTCAAACCCCCCCCGAAATGTTTCAGAGTTATTTTTTGTTGCAAAAATAATCTTTTATTTTGCACTTAAACCAACTTATCTCCGAAATCTAGTTAAAATTATCAATTGATATCAGCAATATGGATGATATTAAAGTTTCATAACATCGCAAACAAATGGATCCGTCGAACCAATAATTCCTTATTTATGTTTATATTTCTTCTCCAGCCTTAGATACAACAAAGTATTTTAAATTAATTTCTTCATTCCATTAATAGAAAATACTATCCAACGATTAACCGAAAATATCAGCCTTATCTGGTCTGCTACCCCAGATTTAACAAGAATATTAATTAGAAGACGCATTATCGATGATTATTCACTACTCCCGGAAAAATAAAAACGTAATTAAAGCAGAATTTGAAATATGGAAAAGTCAATGAACTCCATTTCAAAATCGGCATTAGAATGCTTAGATGAGTGCAATCAGAATATGTATCCGAACATCTACATCCTACTACAAATTTTAGCTACGATTCCAGTTTCTACTGCTACTCAGAAAGAAAGAAGTTTTTCCAACTTGAGGAGAATTAAAAATACCTGCGCAATTCTTCTAGCGAAACTAGATTGAATGGGTTGGCGCTGATGAATATTCATTATAGTGTGAAAATTGATGAAAATGAAGTGGTTGGCCAATTCGCTAGAAAAAATACGGATAGACTTTAACTGAAGGAATTCACCATAAAAAATATGTTTGTGTTTCTCACTGTTTAATTTTTAATATCTATTCATATGTTGTTGGCACTATTTGGAGGAAAACATTAAAAAACTCTATTTAGTTTCAATGAAAGCACACATCACACTAATTCATATTGATTCATCCTGTAAGTATTGTTTGGAAAATAAATATTTTTTTTAAAGTTTTTGTTTGAGTGAATAAAAATTAAATTTTGAAGCATATTTGAAAAATAGGTTCACCTAACCTAACCAGGAATATCTATGTTGAATATTGTTTCCAAAGTAGGAAATAGATTATTGAATTCCTAAAAACAACAAATACTTGCTACAGAAAGCGACCCTCACAATTCCCGCCACCTACAAAGTCAATTGCCAAAATGTCAAAACCCCCCCCGAAATTAATTTCTGGCTACGCCCTTGGCAGAGAATAAACGATCGAATGACCAGTGAAATCCTCTAATCTTGAAACATTAGATTTCGATCAGTATTGAAAGAAATTTTCTTTGATTCAGTGGGGTAAGGTTACTAAGGCCTTCGAAGCAAACACCTTGAACATCTACTTTTTGGACATTCTTATTTTTTCGCTACATTTTGTATTCCATTTTAGTTTCTGATAGTACATACATACCCCCGATGGTATTTTTAGTAGATTGATTTTTGCAAGGGGAAAAAAATGTGATAGGTAATTGCTGTACAAACTATGTATCACTAGCCCATATTTCCTATTTGTAAATAGGAGATTTTGTCTGCCCTTCGAAAAATGTTAAAGTTGGATTCGCATTTTGAATGAAATGAATGACAATTTAAGGTTGCCACCATAGACTAACTAAACGGAGAATAGATGAGACACTAATAGAACAAGCTTCAACCTCAATTGAAAAAGGAATCTGTATCGTAAAGCTGTCGCAAAAAGAATTCTGTAGTGCACATTTGAATAGGTAGGTACTCCCAAAAAGTTTTTTTAAATTCAATTTCCAAAAGGATATCAGAAATGGATTCGTGCAAGTTATCGATGAGTGAGGAAATTTATTCTCATGAAAATAATACCTGCAACGAACTTTCATCTGATTTTCTTTGGAATCGAGAAATGAGGATCAATAATCAAATTCTGGGTGAGAATAAAAATTTATTAACTGAAATAGGTATCACCAATTGAAAATACAGATTTATTTCATAAATATCTAATCAATAAACTAATAATTGCATTGAAAACATTTTCAAAAACTAACAATAATGAATTCAATAATACAAAATATGAGTATTTACCTACTAAACTTATTCAATACATGAAAAATTTTTGAAAACTACGAGTATCTTAATTCTTATAGGTAACAGAATATACGTATATATTTTATAATTACCTTCATGCATCCCGATTTTCACATCCAATAACACAGCACGTCTTCACTCTTGCAGGCATATCGAAATTTATTATATTTCAAAAAGAACGTGTCAAACCACTCCTTGTGTCAGTTGACAATTCAAAGGTTTTTTGATAATAATGATTTTACATACTTACTATTTTCTCGAAAGGATTTCCATGAATGCAACGACATCTAACTCTCAAATTGAAAACAATTTTTTCGTGTATTAGTCTCCTCCTCCGACAGATGGCGCGGAATATACGAGTGGCTCATCTAATTTTTTAGTTTGTCTATGGTTGCCACTCACCTGGGCGAAAGGGCGCGTCAAGAGACGAAGCGTGATTTGCCGCCGAATGAGTTAGCATAGAATCAAATGAAGACCCGCTCATCTAGGCGACGCGAAGGGAAGAGCCGAATCGTTAGACGCGGAAAGATTCAACGCGAACTCGGAAGAAGCGAATCGTTCGTAAGGACGCGTCGTTTTTCGCAGGAAAAGTTTGCATTGAATGAAATGGACACCCGCTCATCGAGGCATCGCGAAGAGAAGAGTAAAGAAGAGCGGAGAAGAGATGATACGTTTGACGAGTAAATGGTCGCGACAAGGGTAATCAAATTCATTGTGGCCTAGAGAAAAGAGGAATTTCTTTCGATGACTGCTGGACGCATCGCCTCGCCTAAGTGTGCTGACCTTGCAAAATATCGCTTCGTCTCTCGTCACGTCTCTTCGCCCAAGGGATCAGCAACCTCCGTCGAAGTCGACCTATTTAGGTGTTTTCCACGTTTTCTTTTCCACGAACGTTGTGAAAAGGATTATGAATAAATTTGAAACAGATTAAACAATAATACACTTGTTATGCTTATAGATAGATTTTAATTCAATATTTTTCATCGTCATACAGGTTACCAGTGCCTTGGCTGCTTTTCACCATCATCTACGGAAAACCTGTAGAAGTGAACTCTGTTGGAATGGTTTGCTCGATAACAATTCTCTTCATGATGTTGATCTTCGTCATCATTTCGATAGCTTGTTTCAATTGGAAGATGAACAAAGGGCTTGGATTCACCATGTTTTTGCTGTACTTCGTTTTTGTAGCAGTGTCTCTTATGTTTGAATACCAACACTTAACATGTCCATTTTAAAGGACGCTATGTTGCGAGATGTTCCAATGGTTCAACATAGTTGAGGTTATGTTGGGGATAAGTACTTTAAATAGGATATATGTTATGCCATGGCTTTCGGTAGAAATGATGGAAATCTGATATTGATGATGCTAGTACCGTTCAGTAAAAGAAGACCAAAATATTTGAAAGGACAGAGTAAAGTTACAGCTAGATCACAATATTCATCATTCACATTGATAATTTCTATTGAAAGCTGTTATTGTTATTTTTTACAGGTAAATGAGTAGATGAAAGAAATAGAATAAAACGTTCATGTTATCTGCTACAGAAATATGATGCTTCATAAATATTTGTAGATTTGCCGGATAAATAAAAACTATTTCTCAGCTCAACATAATGTGAAAATTGTCATATGACGGAATGAACATGCTGGTTTCTAATCTTACATCTGGAATTTGGTTTAAAATGATTGATATAGATATCTACTAAGACTTATTAATCTCAAAAATTAAAGTTTAAGAAATGTATAAGAATGGAAAACGTATATAGGTAAAATTCAAATCAATTAGATATAAATTGATACGTTTCGAGAAAATTCATGTTTATGAAATCCATCCGGTCAGAATCTTGATTAATTTCATTGTCCGTAAATAGTGTAATGATAATTTTTCCATGGTTAAAGTTCTTGTGAATCGAAATATAAAATGCCAATTATAATTTTTATGAATTCTCAACTATGAAATTTCAAAAAAGTATTGTTTTTGTTATGAACTTTATACGGAGTATTCACAAATATTTAAGAATTGTCATGACTCAGCACAAAGATATCGACTTCCAAAATTCATTTTAATGAGGTCTAGTTGATAGAACATTGCCCAAATCATATATAGCAATAATGTATAGATCATAGAGGAGGAGAACATGAAAACCGTTTTTTACAGAAACTGAAGCGTTTCAATATTAATATAATCAGGAGAAGAAAAACGAAATACCCAAAGTACATTTGAATATTTTTTGTTATAATGATTTATAGAATTTTTAATAGCTGAAATGACTTAGAGTTATCATACTAAGATAGACTTCATTTTAAGATAGGTTGAGAAATTGGCTGTTGCTTGAAATAAAGAAAAACACTAATTTGTTTGATGTTGGGTGGAATAAATGAAAGTTTTGAACTCTGTGCATTGTATATTCTGTCGATTTGAAACGTGTACTACTTCCTCCATTCGATGGCATATAAGTATTTCCGTTCGCATGAAAAATTTGATAAGCTTACTGTGCATTATAAATTATTTTCAATTTGAAGAAAAACGAAGTTGATCAGTTTTATAAACCATGAGTAGGTACAATTATTGATGCTCCGAAGAAGGTGAATTTTGCTGAAAAGATCGGCTTTTCGGATAATTCATTGATTTTCTAGCCGGAATGATTCATTGTCTCGATTTCGTAGATATGTTAAGACAATTATTAAACTACTAATAAATTCACAATTGGAATAAACCTGCCATATGTGAAGTTCTGTATCAGTGTTGCCAAGCCACACAATGCAAAAGTCAATGACTGATAAAAAACCTTCAGATTGAATAGAAATCGCCGAAATCGAGGAAGTGAGGTCTAATATTCGTACAAAAGGCCTATTTTAATACTGGTTCTTTCAAAAACATCATTGATTACTATGATCTGGCCCGTTTTAAAATACTAGTGTCTTATGTACAGGGTGGGCAAAATTGGTGGCCAGATTTGGTGATCCCTTAAGTACAATTTTTTAACCCTAAGAGAAAAAATGGATGGCATATTGCGGTGGTCTTTTTTCGAGAAACCTCTTATGCCGTCAACCTCATTGCTCTATCTTCTTTTGTTTTCGAGTTATAAGCCAAAATTGACATATCGCCAATTTCAACTTTGGTCATTACCTCCGTTCCTCTTTGTGCTATGAACTTGAAACAAAAATATTATACAGACACTTTTTTGATTGCAATCCAGTAGCCTGATTTAATTTTTGCTGGGGTGTTTCCTTCCAGATGTGTTACATATTATGGTTTATTATGGTTTTTCTTTAGGCAAGAATAATTTATTTCACGTAAAAATAATCACTGATTTTTTTCTCGTTTCAAAAATATATAACATGGCATATATCGCTCTTAGGTCAGTGGTGACGCTAAGGGGTGGGCAGGGGTAGCACAGAAATTTCAGTGGGGAAGTAATGAATGAATTGGAAAAATTTTGTTGAGCATAGGCCATAAAAAAGTTGGAGGGGGGAGGTCCGGTACAACCCTTTCTCCCCCAAACGCCACCACTGACTTATGAGCTATATATTTTTGAAACCAGAAAAAAATGGTGATTTTCTACGTGGGAATAGATTATTGTTTCCATAAGAAAAAACAAAATTTTATGTTATACATCTGGAAGAAAACACCTCAGCAAAAATTGGATTAGGATACCAGATTTCTTTCAAAAAAGTATAATGTTTTTGTTTCAAGTTCATAGCACAAAGAGGAAAGGAGATAATGACCAAAGTTGAAATTGCCGAAATGACAATATTGGTTTATAACTCGAAAACAAAAGGAGATAGAGCAATAAGGTTGACGGCATAAAGTTTCTAGAAAAAAGACCCATGTAATGTGCCATCCCTTTTTCTCTATCTCTTAGGGTTAATAAGTTGTAGTTCAGGAGTCACCATATCTGATCACCCTGTACTTTCATTAGAAATAGCCATTTTTATACTCATATTCTGATGCTCATCCAAGTGAATTATTTCTCATAAGTTGGAGAAGTAAGATCGAAATAGCTTTTAGTGTTAAATGCTTGAGGCAGTAGTTTTAGTGAAAGACTGGTTTTTCCTGCCATTCATGCTTCATTAGATGCACTGTTGTTGTTGATGTTGATATATATTTTATGGTTTTGTCATCCGTCCTAAGACATAGGAGTGAATATTTCAAGCTAATAATATCATCACAAAGAAGACTAAATCGATAAGTATAAAGGGAATGAATATTTCGAAAAATGAGTACTGATTTTATAGCACATTGTTAATGTTCAAATTTTGCATCGATTGGAGGATGTCCTTTTGTAAAAATCAGTTCAAGAAACCCAATAAATATTCGATGTTAATCCCAATGTCATGTGTGCCTGTAGAAGTTATGTGTTTCTTCAAATATATACGCTTATTGAATTAAATTTCAAAACGACAAAACAAGTTCAACAGCCAATTTCTTAGGTTTATATGAAAACTTCCCGACGAATAAGTTGCACTGTAGTTAGAATGATAGTGAAATATACATATCTATCCTGTAGATAAAAGTATAGAAAATAAGGTTTACATACAGTATATAAATGAACAAGAATAAACCGCATAGAAATTATTGTACATAAATTTTTGGGCACTAGAAGTTTAGTCAATCTTTGTTCAAAGTGCCTATCGTTATTTTGCGTTACCTTTGTGATACTAATAGGTAAACTTTCTCTAATCTTTTTTCGATTAGGATATTCTTATGCTGTCGACTCTGAAACTCGTCTAGAAAATTTTCCTGAATATAAAACTTGGCAGAAATAAGCCAATTAAAATGTTTACTTGAACAAGTAGATAGAATGATATCATTGGATTATAATATTTGAATATGTATGTATCAGAAAAGCAAGTGTTGATCATTCACAAACACCAATAGTGTGATTTTCAGTTGCTAGTCGTCGTAGGACAGTTCATACATTTTTCAACTGAAAGTATGTAATTATAATGTATCAATCACATTTTTCGAATATGATGTAAATTCGAAAAAATATTCTTCGATCAAAACATATTTCACCGGTAGAATATATTCAGGAAAATAGCGATTGAGGACCACTTTAGAAAATTTTGCACCTTCAGATCTAGATATTTCAAAGGACCTCAATTATTCGATCGAAATCATGTATGGTTGATTTGAGAAACTATTACACCATTGCACATATCTTCCATTTACTAATGAAGCATTTTTCAGATTGATTTTCTTCCTTCAAGAATATCTAGAATATTGTGTGTTAACGCCATAATCCCATTATGTAAATACATGAGAAAGAAGATATTGCTTCTAACATACTCGTATACACTAGAAGTTCTGTTGAAATTTGAAGATTTTAAAATAATTTGTGGAGAAACTGTAATTTTGGAAGCTTGGTCTATAGTTTTAATGATAGTAAATCTTTTTTTAAGGGTTTGATATTCAAACTCTATAAGTATGTATCATTGAGAAAGAATAGGCTCTAGATAATATAAAGAAATTTTCCTTTTCTCTTCACAACTTCTTGAAATTTTGGAAATATATTGAATGAGGAATATTTACATCAAATGTGCTAAAAGCTCATAAAAATAAAAGTAGTAGTGAGAAGAAATTATGATATTGCGTGAAGTTTCGAGAATTTGAACTACTGCCAAACAGGAAAACACTCAGAGAGATTAATAGTTAGAAATCGAGAACAATGTTTGGTGTAGATATATCCAGATAATTGAATTATAAAGTATATGAAGCTATAACTATGATATATAGAGTAGTTAGTACTCGTTAAGAATCTAGAATACTTCTTGCGGTTGCTGTTGAGGTTTCATTGAAAACTCTGAAAATATATCGTGAACCAAAATATACAAAAACTGATAATGGGGACTCAAAATATTTATTGAAATAACATATCGACTTACTGTAAACGTTCGATTCAATATGTGTGGATTCTTAGAGTTCTAGCTTGAAAACACTTGGTGTTAATCACAGACATAGCTTCATCATCTTCAAATGAACATTTTAACTCGTTGGGGTGATTTTTTTCGCTGTAGTGAAATGGAGTTTTGATTCACGGTGTATAAAAATAAGCACAGTTATTTGCAAGGATGCTAATGAATAACACACTAGTTACTTATATCCTAGCCTTTTCTATATACTTATTAATTAGTCGAAGTGTTCTGTATGAAGAACTTTGGAACTGTTATTTTATTTCAGGGCATATTGATAACAAAATGATGATACTATGGCCACTTATGCTAACATACTCGGCTACGATATGCCCGATCAATGAAATCATGAAATCTATAAAATAATAATCGGATTTTCAGACCTTCAATATTTTTCTACGGAACACTTTTTATCTAACTGAATAACTCATTTTTTCTGCGAGATTATATTGGGGAAGTCTTAAACTCATTTCATTCTGGAGTTTCAAAGCTTAAAAAGCTTGTATTGTCATTGAATATATAAATATACGAAAATTTTACACTTGTTAATTAATGTAAAGACACAACCAAATAAAAGTACAGATGAAACAGAGAAAATTTTGGAGATTACGATTGTTAATGGTATATCCTGTAGATTGTTATTGCTAGAGAATTTTTATCATTAGAGTAAATATGATATCAAAATGCCATCGAGATGGTGAGTTACTTTTTGCCGACAATATAATATGTATATTATACAGTGTTTCATTAACCTTACCCATTATTTAGGATCAGTTTAAAATGCGAATATGAAAAAAGAAGAAGTGGATAGAATAAAATCATAGACCTAATAAGAATGGACACCGCATGGAGAGAGAGAGGTCACTTGGTCGAATGTGATGGAGCTATTGTGGGCAATGTCATACTTGTTCTATGGGCAATGTCATATTCAACGCATCAAATCCCGGCTGTGGGCAAAGCAAAGTCTGTGGTCACATAAATATTTGTTTACATCTTCCATATGATTTTGACAAGTTGCCCTTAAACTTGCTTCATCTCTTTTTTTTCCGATAATATCGCATATGTCTTTCTCTCTCTAATGTATCCAAGTGTTCGATCTTCTGTTAAGTCACGTGATTCTGCATCCATAGTAATTATAGATCTATGAATAAAATCAAAAGCTCTCAGGATTTTTAAATTCGATTATATTTTTTCTTATATGAACTCATAAAAGAATTTGACATGTCATAGAATATCGTCACAGAGAGTTTGAATTAATCGAACTGTCACCTAACTAGCAAAGTTTGGTCGAAAAGTAAGTATATGAAGTATGGAATATTTCGAAAAAAAATTCGTATATTTTCATTCCCAGGATCTTGGCGTAATTCTCCCAAAATCTCTGTATCTTTCTATAGAGAATAGAACGGTATTATAAATTATTCAACCAAAAAATAATGATGGCCATTCGAATTATTCTGTGATTCGTTCTAAAAAATGTTGAATTATTCAAATAATATTCATCACCATAGACAAACTAATAAAATAGATGAGCCACTCGTATATTCCGCGACATCTGTCGGAGGAGGATACTAATAGACGAAAAAATTATTTTCAATTTGATAGTTAGATGTCGTTGCATTCATGGAAATCCTATCGAGAAAATAGTAAGTATGTAATAGCTATTATTACAACTAGGGAAATATGAATACTATATTTCCCGAGGTTGTCCTAGTTACATCCCGAGGGCGAAGCCCGAGGGATGTATGAGGCAACCGTGGGAAATGTATTCATATTTCCCGTGTTGTAATCAATAGTTTTTTTCTGATCGATACAGTATCGTTCTTGAAATGGAAAAATTAATATTATATTGTAAATTATTGATTCAATTGGATTTTTAACGTTGCTTTGGGCTGTGTTTGTGAGAATCATGGTTGACTGGTTTTATTTTGACGTCTTGTCAGAAATAAAATCATTGAAATGATGTCGAACTACGTCGAAACTCAAGCGGCAAAAGCCCGTGAATTTTTGATTCCGGCCAAATCTAAAACTGCTCATAGTAAAGAGTATGAAGGCTTTCGAGAGTGGAAAAGAAAAAGATTGTTGCAGGAATATTCACCAAACACGTTATGGCCAAAATTATCTATGTTTGCTGCATTTGAAGGAAAAGAAGAATGTCAAATTATTCGAAGAAGTGAAAGTATTTGTTAAGAACAAAAATAAAGGATCCGTTCCCAAAAAATCAGCAGTGTTGTCCCGGGAGCAGATCAAGAATTTTTGATAGAAGCACCAAATGACTTTTTTCTGATGTATAAGGTTGCATAATATACTATTTTGAGTAAAATATGACTTGACGTTTCATATTTCCTTGGGACAATAAGACTTGACGTTCATATTTCCCTGGGATATATGAGTGTGTTATGACATATGGTAACTAAGGCGATATTGCTCATTATTGATTCGATCAGAAAAACAATCATTATTATCAAAAAACCTTTGAATTGTCAACTGACACAAGGAGTGGTTTGACACGTTCTTTTTGAAATATAATAAATTTCGATCAAGGCCGTAGCTAGGGGAGGGCAAAATGGGGCAATGCCCTACCTTTAATTTCCAATGCCCTACCTTAAAAAATAGTAATAGTAGTAGTAAAGATTACATCGAGTAAAATTTTCTTACTTCTGCCCTATCCGTTACATATATTGCCCTACCTTAATTTCATCTTTAGCCTCGGCCCTGATTTCGATATGCCTGCAAGAGTGAATACGTGCTGTGTTATTGGATGTGAAAATCGAGATGCAAGAAGGTAATTAAAGAATTTATATGTATATTCTGTTAACTAAAAGAATTAAGATACTCGTAGTTTTCAAAAAAGTTTTTCATGTATTGAATAAGTTTAGTAGGTAAATACTCATATTTTGTATTATTGAATTCATTATTGTTAGTTTTTGAAAATGTTTTCAATGCAATTATTATTAATTGATTAGATATTTATGAAATAAATCTCTATTTTCAATTGGTGATACCTATTTCAGTTAATAAACTTTTATTCTATCCAGAATTTGATTATTGATCCTCATTTCTCGATTCCAAAAGAAAATCAGATGAAAGTTCGTTGCAGGTATTATTTTCATGAAAATTAATTTCCTCACTCATCGATAACTTGCACGAATCCATTTCTGATTTCCTTCTGGGATTGAATTTCAAAAAACTTTTTGCCTCTTGTATATGGGTGTACCTACCTATTCAAAAAGTGCACTACAGAATTCGTTTTGAGGCAGCTTTAGGATACAGATTCCTTTTTTAATTGAGCTTTTTTCACGAATTAGTAATGTTATATAAAAAAAGATGGCGTTGAAGGTTGTTCTACTAGTGTCTCATCTATTCTCCGTTTAGTTAGTCTATGATTCATCACATCTGCATTAATCTTATGACATTTTTGAAACGAGAAAAGATTATTTTCAAGTAAAAATGAATTATTGCCATAAACGACTGAACTTCCTAACTATACGAGAGAAAAATGAATGGCACATAACGGTGGTCTTTTTTCGATATTCTCATTTTGGCGTCAACCGCATGGCTCTATCGTCTTTTGTTTTCGTGTTATAAGCCATTTGGGATTGGGCTATTATCTCCGTTTCTGTTCGTGATATAAACTTGAAACAAAAACATTTTACAGACACTTTTTTTATTGAAATCCAGTGGCTTAATCTAATTTTTGCTGAAGGATTTCCTTCCTGACTTATTAAATGAAATTTAGTTTTTTCCTTTGGAAACAATAATTTATTTCTACTCAAAAATATTCACCGTTTTTTCATCGTTTCAAAAATATTCTCATCAATTGGATCTTACTGAGCCTCAGTGATGACAGCACGTTTTTCCATTTTTTTATTTTTTCTAAATTCAACATAGAAGCTCGGAAGCTCAGAGTAAAAAGTAAATTTAGAGATGCTTTCACGCATTTGTTATGCAGCCAAGTAGAATCTGTTTATACGGGCGAACAAACTTCCGGCGTTGCGAAATCGTGCCGTATGTTTATTCCGCATTGGGATAATTGGATTACCGCTCCCCTACTCTGATACTAACGGCTTGCGTTTGTTACAGATAATTCTGTCAGCTTGTCTGTTAGTGTTGATGCGATGCACGAGTATTTACATTTTCATTTCGATTTGACGTTCCTACTAAACTGAATTATTTCAATGATTTAGTGGCAGTTTATTGTGGCTTAAGACTATTCCGTTAATTATAGCTACGGCAAAATTACTAAAATGTTGTATCATATTCAGGAATTGGAGAAATGCAAATCTAACCAATTGTTTACTTCACCCCAAGTGTGTGACAGTGAAATGCTTTCCATCTCACTCTAAAGCTTGGTTGATTGCAATGCAGTACTAGTTCATTCGTAGGGGCATCTCTATGTTTATTTCTCACTCTGAGCTCGGAAAAAATGGACTGTAGGACGCCACTCTAAAAGTACACATAGGGTGCCATTTTTTGGTCAGGACGGAAACATTTCACCCCACCTTCGTATCGTCCAGATAATCTACATAAATGTTGTCTCTGAGGGATATGGGACACTGACGAGGCCTAATAAGGCCGAAACCGGTCTGTCTTTCCCTCATTGACAACATCTTGAATAAATCATCCCAGTCCTCATGAAGAAGGTTCTGTGGGCCTATAATTGAAGGTTGTATTCATTTCGATGATTACCATTTTCAATTTATCTATGTTTCAAAAATTTGTTAGGTTAGCCTCCTTAAAGGCAAAAAATTTTTTTGTTTGTCATTTTTTCTTTATCTTAAAATCACTTGGCTTCACAGCCGCCAAAAATTGGGTGTTTCCATCACTCGGAGAAACTTGCATGAAGGCCCTGATGTAGGACCCCTGCTTACATCTCAAAGAGTGAAGAGGAGAAGTAATCAGTGCTTTCAGCATGCGATCTGTGATGATTGAACTTCTCATTTTGACACTACTCACTACTAGATGTCACCATCTGTAGGATAATACTCGATAGAGTTTACAAGTGGTCTTAAATGTAGAAGTTTTTCAATAGGATGTTGTCTCTGAGGGATATGGGACACACTGACGAGGCCTAATAAGGCCGAAACCGGTCTGTCTCTTCCCTCATTGACAACATCTTGAATAAATCATACCAGTCCGCATGAAGAAGGTTCTGTGAGCCTATAAATGGAAGATTGTATTCATTTCGATGATTACCATTTTCAATTTATGTATGTTTCAAACATCTACATAGAGGTTAGGTCATACAGGGACTTTGCAAACAGGATTTGGCTCTACTCAATTAACAGAGATCTTTTTGAGACTCTGAGGTACCCTCTTTGGATATAATAGCTATGATTCTGATTCAGCTCTAAACTAATTGAATCTGTCTAGTGCCACCTTGGAAAAATCTTTCATAATGCAGAACCCAAAGATTATATAGTATAAAGATCGGAAACGACACGACTACAGTGTATGAGCGCCATCTCTGGGTCAAATGTGAACTAATGTCACTATAGAAGGGTTAAAATTCTGGTTCTATGATTATAAGTTTCGAAATCAATATACATGGGAAATGGCATTGATATAAAAAAGTGCCAATCAATTCGTTTGCACAAATATTATTTCACTTCGAACGGCTTTTGCCGTAGTGTCGTCTCGAAAAAAGTGGAAAAAAGATTAGTTTGTACCCTTCAGTAATGCAGATTACGAACGAGATAGTGAAACTGGATGATCAACTGGTGTTTTATGGATGTATGCAGGTAAATTTATATCTTGGCTTGATCAACGTCAAACATCTGTTGCTATTTCCACGATAGAGGCAG
Organism: Propylea japonica; assembly: GCA_013421045.1. Classification (NCBI taxonomy): domain Eukaryota; kingdom Metazoa; phylum Arthropoda; class Insecta; order Coleoptera; family Coccinellidae; genus Propylea; species Propylea japonica. The sequence continues at coordinate 46,931,911 of CM024240.1, forward strand.
AAATAGTGGCTGATAGTGAAGCTGCACGGAAAATGAAATGGTTAAAGTGACTATTCAGGAAAAGTTTTCCGTCAATTCAAACAGTGATGGTGGACAACGAAGCTGCAATTGAACTGAGCCAGAAACTGGAATTCCACAGACTCACTAAGTATATTCATATTCAATCCATGTATACATCTTACAATAATACCCTAATATTTCTGTAATATCTTCTATAAATGCATAATAAAAATATTACACATGAGATACTGCATTTTATTGAAAATTATGGATTTAAAATATAAAAATGAAACATCCTGAAGGGAATACGAATTTCGCATCAATTCTTATTACAGTTTTCTTTATATGATTTCTAATCCAAATTACAGATTTTATATAAAAATTGATCTTCAGTGCCATCTCTGGGTCAAATGTGAACTAAAAAATGTAGTCGTTTTTTAGTACTACGAATGTAGGGGCGTTTCCTATCTTTCTATACTCTATAATCTATGGCAGAACCCTTGAACGACAGAAAGAGAAAGTTCATCCATTTGTCTATAGACTGTACGGTGAGCTTCTATTCTACAGTTTCTCCTATGTACAGGGTGGGCAAAATTCGTTGTCTACTGAAGTGATGACTCATTTTCGGGCTCTGTTTTCCTGAGTAACTCAAATCTGTAAACAGATCTAACGTATCTTCCATAGATTTTGAGTTATGAAAAAAAATTGAGCATTTTTCATTTCCATTGATGATGAATAACTATTGTCGAGTATTTTTTTTATCTGACTACAAAATTTATGCTGATTCCAAAAATTTACCGTATGTCTATTTACACGTACGAGAAAAAAAATAATACATATTCCTGCTTTTCGATTCAGTTCTGAATTAATTACAAGTAGAGTGGCCCATAACCATTGAATATGCTTCATAGTTCGTTAACTCCACACAATTCTATGTGAACTCAACATTGTGTGATAGAAGTCGACGACTGTCGAATATTATTTCTCATGCCTCAAAGAGGAAGTAGACTTCCCTTCCGACTCGGCTATTTTCATTCGCTTAAATTTAGCATACTAACACATCGAATTTTTCGTAATTTTGAAAATTTTGGGCCTGGTAAAATAAACAGAATTTAATCTTAAGAACAAACGATGACAAATCAACCTCAGAATTCAGCAATCCATTATTCTAATCATATAGTTTTAGAAGAGCACTAGAAAGATAGGTATGCCAGACAGGCTGACTGGGTCCAACCATAGACTCGAAAATTACAGATGGTAATGTCAGTTTCTCAGTTATTGTGCTCTCTGGTTAGTTGCGTGCTTTTTTTGAAGAATAGTTAATAGAAAGTATTGATTTTTCATTCAAAACAATAAAGTTGGAGACTAGACAGGTAAGCATAAGCATTCATTCGATTACAGATTTCATTTCATTCGAATTGTTCTGTAATTTTCGAGTCTGTGGTTGGACCCAGCATGGCTGTCTGGTATACTCCCTTTTCAGAGCCTTAGTTTTAGGTGCACAAAATAATACATGCTTTCATCGTTCGCTATGGTGACGCCAACCTACAAATACTAATTAATTCAGAAATGAATCGAAAAACAGAAAAAAGTAATAATTTTTTTCTCGTGTAATATTCATGTGAATAGGGACATATGATACATTTTTGAAATTTTGGAATCGGATAAAAAAATATTCGACATACTGAGTTTACGTTTGAAAAATCAAAATTCTTAGTAATTTCTCAAAAATGGCTGGACTGAAAAAATCAGTCATATAAAATTCGAATTACTCTTAAAAAAGTGCCTGTAAAATGTGAAAATGGATTTCGAATACGAGTTCAAATAAGCGAGTTATTCAGCATCAATGGAAATGACAAATCCTCATTTTTCGTTCATAACTCAAAATCTATGAAAAATCTGTTTTCAGATTAGAGTTAGTCAGAAAAAAAGAGCCCGAAAATGTGCCATCAGTTTTCTTCCAGTTGCTATGGTTTTCGAGATCCCTTCAGTAGACAACGAATTTTGCCCACCCTGTACTTCTAGTTTTACACATTATGAAGAGGTTAGAAGAAGGGATTTCCCCGAGATGAGTTAAGAAAATTAGTCCTTTTTCTCCAATATTTTTTCGATGAAATATTAATACACATTATGCACACAGCTCTTGGAGATCGAATTTAAATGTACCTAATTTTATGAAAATCATCAATTCATCTGGAATTAAAATAATAACGAAAAAACTAACCTCTTTCATCGATACATTTGACACATCGTTTTCGTACTGAATCTACAACTCTACAAAGTTCATAGCGTTTCTGAAGCATAACTACACAACACAATTCTATTCAGTCGATGAGATCCTTCCAATTCTGAAAGCAATTAGAATATACTGTCTCTTTCAAAGTATTCTAGACATAAAAATTGAGGCTCTTGGGTGGCCATCTGGCCGTATCTTCCAATCCGTTGTGTAACGATATATTCATTTGAGAGATCTCGACATTACGACTATAATGTGATGGGCAGCCATTCATTCGAAACCAAACATTTTATTTTATCTGTTAGACAAGTGTAGTTTATCTAATATGTCTATCATTAAAGTAATCGGTGAGTAAAATTGGTCCGAAAAATTCGTCCTTAATGACTGCCAGCCTCACGTTGAGACTTAAGTAATGTTGGAGAAGTGAAACAATATTCGCATGACGGTTTTATAACTGCCATACATGGTTATTTCGTAAATTAATCAACCTGATTTCTTGAAAGTGGCCTTATCAGTCCATAATATCCTGAGACCCCCCACTCTCCTAAATTATTCTGATCCTCAATAAAGAAAATCACTTAGAATGGTATTCTTTTTTTATTTTTACTTTTATGACTTACCCATTTGTGTGCAATTGATGTGGGCACGATTTTGTCAACCCTGGGCGCGATATTATCAGACCTGTTTGACAATACCGTTTTTTATTTTTTTCGTAAATTGGCAATAATCACTTTTTGTTTGAGTGTTTGAAGTTTTTGTTATACGGTATGCGTACCTGACTGAGTGTCAGTTGCAGGAACGTCCATTAAAATTTAAAGGTCCATTAAACTCTTAATCCTCCATTATTACAAGGAACTAATGGAGGATTAACGGTTTAATGGACCTTTAAATTTTAATGGACGTTCCTGCAACCGAGCATATATGTCCTACAAATTAGTCAATTTTGGTCTCTTAATATCAAACAGTTTCCTAATTATAGGTCCAAGTTCTTAGGGGCTCGGTAATATCCAAATTCAGAACTACAGACCGATATCTATATTTCAACCATTCCCAAAATCTTCGAATCCTTGATTTACAATTTCTTAGCTTATCATGTAAAAAATTTAGTGATAGAAAATCAACACGGTTTCGTTAAGGGTCGAAGTCTAGAAACGAATTTAATTAGTTTGGTGGAATACGTTTATGAAGGGTTTGAGTCACAAGATCAGACTGATACTGATCTCAAAAGGGCATTCGATAAAATCAATCATTCTGTACTATTACGTCGACTTGCAGAGGTTGGAATTTGCGGTGATTTACTCAGATGGATAAAATCTATATTTCGAATAGATCACAATTTTTATATGTCAATGGTCATAGATCAAGTAAATTCACGAGTACTTCGGGAGTGCCACAGGGTTCTCACCTCGGGCCTCTTTTTTCATCATTTATTTGAACAACATATTCTCTTGTTTCCATTTTGCTAGATTCTTGCTATATGTTGACGATTTAAAAAATTTTTTGAGGTTAAAAAGCATGCTGGACTGTTTTCTATTGCAACAGGATCTGAACAGATTTCAGGATTATTGCAGGAATAATTTTCTCATCCTGAATCTTGATAAATGTTTAAAAATTTCGTTCACAAGAAATATCAATATACTCAATTTTCACTATTCCATAGACCAGATTCAGCTGCGGCAGATGGGTAGTGTTCGCGATTCGGGGGTGATTCTTGATGCAAAACTGAATTTGATTGAACATATTGAAAGCGTCCTCTCTTCAGCGAATAAAATGCTTGGTTTCATCCTTAGACATGGTAAACAACTTAAGAGAAATGAGACCATGATGACAATGTACTATTCTTTCGTCTTCAGCAAGCTAAGTTTTTCGTCGTCGGTTTGGAATCCTCATTATGAATGTCATATTAAACGGTTAGAAAGTGTACAGCATAAGTTTCTGAGATGTTTGTCATATCGAAATAATTTCCAAATTGTCAATCATGATTACTCTGAAGCACAACTAAGATTCGGTATGCTCACTTTAGAAGACCGGAGAAAAATTAGCGATTTCAGTTTGCTATATAAAATACTGAATGGAGTCCTTTCGATCCCTTCTCTTCTCCAATCTATACATTTCAAGGTTCCAGAAAGAAAATTGAGATCTGAAGAGATGTTTGTTGTACCCTTTCGAAGATTAAATGTCACCCAAAATTCACCAATATGCAGAATCATGAAATCATTCAATTCAAGCCCTTTTAGTTTAGATCCCTTTAATGTCTCCTTCGCACAATTTAAAAAAAAATTGAAGCTCAATTTTTCATTGTATTATTGTAACATCCCTTCAATAACATTTCATTGTTTTTTCTATACTTTGTAATTAATTCTTTTTTTATGTAACTATACACTATAGGGCTACCTTACACGGTCAATATTATTGATTCAATATTATTGACGCAATATATGGCAAAAAACGGCAGCCCTCACACGATTCAATAATATTGTCCAATAAAGTCTCAGTTTCAATTGTGAAGTCAGGGAGGATGGATCTATCGTTTTTAATAGGATCTGATTTGGTTCTGAATGGGAGGTAAAAACGGAGGCAGAGAATGAGAAAAGTGTGGTTGAAAAAATGGTTAAAAAACGATCGAGTCATGGACATGTGGAATTGCTTCGAGAACTCAAGGGTGATCCAGATAACAACAAAAGTTTTTTAAGAATGGATGAACAACTTTTTCAACAACTTGTTGCACTCGTTTCACCATCACTACATAGTATAAAACAAAGTCGCTTTCTCTGTCCCTATGTCCCTTTGTATGCTAATCTTTGAAACTACGCAACGGATTTTGATGCGTTTTTTTTTAATAGATAGAGTGATTCAAGAGAAAGGTTTATATGTATAATAACGTCCATTAAATAGTGGAGAAGTACTGTTATTTTTGAGGTTTCTAATGTGATGTCCGTGTGAAGCCGGGGCGGGTCGCTAGTTTATAATGAAACAAGATACGATTATGAGGAAGGCTATTTCACCGGCAGATCGACTTGCAGTCACATTAAGATTTCTAGCAACTGGAAACATCGATCTTTTGGGTTGAGCGAGATCACGAAATAGTGGAATAGTGTGCTGATTATGCCGGGTCCAGACGAGTATAACGTGTAATGTGGTATGGTGAATGCCTTCCATCTCGAAAGGGGGGGAAAACACGATTTAAGCAAACACCCTCTACGGCGTCTCCAGAATTACTGAAATTTTATTGCACAATATTCTGTTTACCCCTCACAAGGTGTCAATAATATTGACGGCGCCTCAATATATTGGCGGAACTGCAATAAATATCAAATCGATTTGATTCTTCTCAATATTATTGCCATCAATATTATTGTTTCAATGCACTCCTTATACGTTCATATATTGATCAATAACGATATTGCTTGATATTGACCGTGTAAGGTGCACTATACTTAGGTTTAGCCTACGGGACTGTATGTTTTAAATGTCAATTTATGAGTACTGTGTTGGGTTGAAATACCTGTTTGTATTCTTATTCCTAAATAAATAAATAAATAAATAAATAAACTCTCCCTTAACACCTACAAAATCATCATGTTATCCATGATATTATGGCGGAGGATGAGCAGCTAAAACAGAAGTTAATATATCATTCGAAAGTACGCTAAATGAGGTATTTTTTACTGAAAAGAAAATATGTGCCTAATTATTAATGTTGCATCGAAAATGCCATTGGAAGATTAGGGCTAATTTTGTCAACTTCAGAATCGTGATATTCATCTCGATCCTTACCACGCCCGCAATAAGAGCTTTTTGCACACAGATTCTCTTAAATTTATTTCTAAATGTATAGGTCTTTCTGAATATGAAGTCAAAGTTGATGAGACTACCAGGAAAACTGAATAATAATCATTTCAGAGAAAAAACCCAAAATATTCCGGGAAATCAAGAAACGTTAAATTGAAGAATAACCGTCAACATTTCAACCATATGTTATATGACATTTGTTGCTACAAATCACTCGTATAATCTCGCCTTGATGTTTGTCTACTTAAAAAGTAGACACCCTGTATAATAACATGTAAACCGTCTAGAAACAGTACCTTGGGGTTAGTGAGTTCGTCCACAGAAAAAATTCTTCATTTATTGAGCCTACAGAAAAGATTTCATTTCATTTGAGCACATCAATCCAATTTGATCTTTTTTTCCACTACCAAATTCAGAGAAAAATTCACATATTTTCTAAAATTATTCACCCCCACCATACTCATTTATTATCAACAACCAACGGTTTTCCCATTTGCGGTTTCCCAGCATGATTTACTTTGAGTTTCCTGGGCGTTTCACGGGAATAAAATACACGATGACATCCACATTTCTCATCCCATTTACCATGTTCATATTAATCACCGAAAAGACGAGAGGACGTTGCCCAAAATGAAGTGAATTCGGCTCGACGATTTATTCTATGGCAAGTACAGACGTGGCAGAAACTGAATTGATGGCTTTTGTTAATATTATATCTGCCAGCTCGGATTACCAGATATAAACGATGAAAACCATGGTGGAAAATAATACAAACTGGTCGTTTTGTATAAAGATTGTTATAGATACACGGTGTCCCGGGAAATGTGGAAAATCTCTCGGATTCAGATAGAAAATAAAAAATGAAGATGACAAGTTTCCATAATTTTTTTCTTAGCGGCCCTCCCTACGAAGATACGATCTCCTAAATGACGCCACTGGAAATCCATTTTAGTGGAATAAGCTTCAAACTACTCGATATAATTTGATGAAAATTTTATATGATTAAGGACCCCACCCCACTCAAATTTCAATTAGCTTGTTCAGTTTACCAGAGGTGAACTGGGTTGTACATTTTAATGCTTACATTTTCAACACCCTGTATGATAGTGTGCTAAAAAAAACAAATTTGGATACCTTGAACATAAAGCAAAAGAAAAGGTACTCAGTATCGATAAAATGATTAGTTTTCTAAAAAAAAATGTGAATGAAGTAAGTGATTGAAATTTATTTCACTAAAATGAATTTCCAGTGGCGTCATTTAGGAGGTCGTATCTTCGTAAGGTCCGCTAGGAAAAAAAATATGGAAACTTGTCATCTTATTTTTTCATATTCTATCGGAATCCGAGAGATTTCCCACATTTTCCGAGACACCCTGTATATCAAGGATCGGTCAGTTCTTCATATAAGCATATTTTTCACTCTCTTCATATTAAAACTTCATAAGTCAACCGTGACGAAACATTTGAATAAGTCAAGCGGAATCATATTTCTTTTTCAGTGTTATCTGAACATAAAATAATATCAACGACAACTGCGATATGATCTGATACGAGCTGAGAATATTTTCAAGAAGCTGAGTATGACTTCGTTAAAAAAGCAAGTTCTTTATTTGCTGAAAACGTAGGTTTTGTGAAAATTGCACCATCAAAAATTCATTTGGCCGCTCTCAAAGCTAGCTAGGTTTACTGTTCCATATATAAACCATTGTTTAAGGAGAAACCTTAAACAATGATAAAACGCTAGTACCTAATGGGTGAATCACCGAAAAGACGAGAGGACGTTGTCCAGAATGAAGTGAATTCGGCTCGACGATTTATTCTATGGCAAGTACAGACGTGGCAGAAACTGAATTGATGGCTTTTGTTAAATTATATCTGCCAGCTCGGATTACCAGATATGAACGATGAAAACCATGGTGGAACAAAATACAAATGAGTCGGTTTGTATGAAAAAGTGATAAATATATCGGAAACAATAAATGACGTGAAATTGTGGGGGATAATAAAGTGCGTCTATCCTCTGAAATTTGGTTATTTTAATTATAATGATGCATCAGGTCAATATTTCGAGTGAATCTTCTTTCACTGTTCCAGAATATTGATTTTATAGTGAAGGACCCGACAGCTACTAAGAATGCAACGGCGAGGAAGCATCTTCCTGGAATCACCGCGAATGTGCAAAAGCGCAATTCCACAAAAACATATACTTTTTGTCTGTATAGAATTAACAATTATTGATTAGTTGTAATTGTAAATTCGCATTAGAAATAAATTCTTTTAAAAACTAGATATTAAGTACGGAAAACATATTTATATACAGGGTGTTAGTGAATAAGTGCGACCAACTTCGGAAGAAAATATGTATATATGAACAATGAAAGCAGAGAATAATATTATATTGATTAAAATCAACCAATCTAAAATTCATACTTTGGAACTAGTATAAGTTTAATATTGGTTGATTTTATTCTCTGCTAGCATTGTTTATATTGTACCTGCGTTCCCATTAACGCGTTAATTTTCATTTCTTATTCTTATAAATTTATGTATTTAAAGTTGTATGACAAAAAAAATTTATGGCTAAATGTGTGGTCGGAATATCTTGATTCTTGCCTTAGTATATTAATGGGTAAAATGTATCAAGTAATTCTCGAATTATAGATTTTCGAAACAAGCTGATGACCACTTCTAAATTTTATATTTTGCTGTTCACTAACGTTCAAACCCTTTGTAGTAAACTTCGGAAAAATATTTGAGTTATTGATTTGAATGTTTATATGGATGATGTCCCATCATTATGCATTCTCAGTATTGTGCTTATTCCGTGTAAACCTAAGATCATCGAAAAAACCACATGTGAATGCGCAATTTCATGTAATATGATGAGATTATGTTCCCAATATCGAAATTATAGATGTAGCGAAATATGAAAACAATAAGCAGAAGATGTATCGATAACAATTTCCAGGTCATATACACCTGAATCATAATTTCTTCGAAATCTGTATCATCTGGTATAAATCACTTGATAATAGTTTTATCAGGTCTTGTACAGAACGAAAATTATCAATTTAATCAAGTCCTCGAAAATGACACATTCGCGCTTTATGGATCTATTGGAAAACAATTATCCCTATTGATATTTGCTACTTTTATTGTGGCGCTATCTTAAGAATATTCCAGTACCTATAATCATTATCAACAAGCTGAAATAAGATATACCTATAGATTATCCCAGAATTATCTCATATTGCTTTTTTACTGTAGAAAATAGATTGGTGAATGGAATTTAACTCCAAATATATCGTTTTGTCCAAATGTCTGTAGATTTCGAATTTTGAGCCGAAAATGGTTTCAAAGGATGGGCCGTCCGGCCGGCCGTTACCACAATTACATTCCAAGTGATTTTCCTAGAGATTTTTAAGGTAAGTTCTGTTCCCAAATGCCGCGGTCTAGTTCGTTAACCTGCCAAATCGTACAGAGTGTTCCATAAAATATGAACATTAAAAATTTTTGCTTCTCAATATCTCAGAAAAAACGAATCCAATGAAAATGAAATTTTGCGGCCACGTGCAAGCAGCTCATAATAAGCCTCATGAAATATTTTGTACCCATAGTGGTAACAGAACCATAGAAAATTTAATCAGAATATTGAAAAGAAGGATATATTTTTATTACAAGATATCCGATTCTAGTGAAATTAATTCTGTGAATGAAGATTTATATTACTTAATATTCATGCAAAATTTCAAGGGGATTGTATCATCTGAACCACAAAATTGAATTCTTTTTAATCATGAATTTTTACATATTTCACGTTTTGAATAATTTCCAGAATATAATTTTGATCGTGCTGAGATTTTTCCAATCATATACTTAGCATGAATCTCAAGTCCCATACAAAATTGTTCCACCAATGAACGAGCGCTCAAAAGCACCTGCTCAGGGCTTTCCCTGAATTTTTTATTCAGTTGAATTCGCTTCGTCATTATCAAAACACCGATATCTTTGCATTTCGAAATCTGTTCGAGAGGCGCATATTTTATAATGACTTGGTCATTCCAACTTAATATTTTAAATTTCTTCTCCTTCTTTAAGGAGTTTTGTTTTTTTAATTTTGAACTTTGGATTAAATTTTGCGAACTAATGAGTTATTCAGAATATTTCAGCGCGAAGTCATGTATAACTTACTTGACACATGACTCACCCTACAAAGTAGGTACTGATTCATTTTCAATCGGAGCATTTCCATAATTGTGACTAAAAATTTTCAATCGATGAAATCAATGAATAACAATAAGAGTTCCATTGTAGCAACACTTGCATATTTAGACCTACAAGGATTTCTATGAGAAACCAATTTCCTCCAAAGTTAGGGTGAGAATATCCCGTTCATCATCCATATGTCTTCATAATCTGTTTCAGGAAACCATAAGGCCTCTCCCATATTTTCCATGCAAGACAGGCATTACTATTATGATGATAATGCACTATTTATGACAGAGCATCATCTCGTTATTTATTCACAAAATATTAATAAATTGCATCCGTTGACTTATATGATGGGATTATGTCAATATCCATCAACCTGATTGAGAAGATTTGTTATAGTTTGTTTGGTAGGTAACTTATCTTTCGATTGGCTCACTGTAAGTGGAGATCTTTTATAAGACTTAGTAAATAATCATGTAGTGGAAAACTGAATAGTTTTTTATAAATCTGTGGCAAATCTTTTTATTCTGCCAGAGTTTGTAGAGCTAATGGATTTCATGGTTATGTTTCATATTTATATTATGGTACTCCGAACACTCCACGTCATGAATTTATCTATTACCTGTCGATAGTGATTTGCTAACCGACATTTTCTAATACAAAAATCACCCAATAATGATCACGAGAATGTTTCATTAATTCAAATTAAAATTTAGTGAATTAGAGAAAATAATGTATACCTAATATTCGTACAGAAGTCTCATTCTAACACTTGTTCATTCAAAAACTTATTAGACATTATTAATAGTATTAATACCTTCTGTAATGAGTTTTCCAATAAGAGGTGTTATTTTGATATTCAAAGAAAAATGTCGTTTTTTAATATAAATGATCGCATGTTTATTTCATTATAAAGAGGAAGCTATGCCGTTAATAGTGGAAAACATCAGGCAAATGACCACCACGACCACGCTTACAGGACATTATCCTTTTTCAATGAAATTTTCCATAAACAAATCGCAAAGTGGCTGCCCTATGTCCTCGATAACCTCCCGAATTCCATCTCTTAGGTCTTGAATCGACGCTGGGCTATTGGCGTAAACCTTCTCTTTCACGTGGCCGGGTGGCCCCAAAGGAAGAAGTCGCAAGGTGTTAAATCACAAGATCTCGGTGGCCAATTGTGATCACCTCTTCGAGAGATAACACGGTCCGGAAACTTTTCCCGCAAAAGATCAATGGATTCGTTGCTTGTGTGGCACGTTCTTGTGTTAACTTAACTTTATAAGCCTGAAGATTCAAATCTTTATGCAGAATACGATGTTTGTGGAATGCTCAATTCCAAAGAAAGACGAGGAATGAAGGGTTTTCTTCAACACTTTCGGTTGCAGCAGCAATATTTTCGGCTGTTGTTGAGCGACGTGCACGGGTTTTTTTCTTCACATCACTAACTTGTCCGAACAGCTCGAATTTTTCCACCAATTTCTTTATTACAGCGCGACAAGGTTCTTCACGACGACCCAAAAATGTTCGAGTTTTACGAACCGTCGCTGTCAAATTCTCACCATTTTTATAGTGAATTTTAATAACTTCAATGCGTTTTCGAAGCGCGTATCGTTCCATTTTTATTAATGACGTAATTTCTACTGGTCAAATGTCAAAAATTGACAGCTTCAAACGTGACATCCAAATAGCAGGCAATTCAAAATAACATCCGTATTGGAAAACCTTTTAGTTTCTGCTAGTTCTGTGGTGAATCCATTTATTTTGTGTTTGTAGAGCAAGTGGATTTCATTGTTAGGTATGTTTCATTTTTATATTATGCTATACTCGAACTCTCATGTCATGGATTTATCTATTTCCTGTCGATAGTGATTTGCTAACTGACATTTTCTGATATAAACATCACCAAATAATTTTCACGAGAATGTTTCATTAATTCAAATTGAAATTTAGTGAATTAGAGAAAATAATGTTCACCTAAAATATTCGTACAGAAGGCTCATTCTAACACTTGTTGATTTAAAAACTTGTTAGAAATTATTGATCGTATTAATGCCTTCTGTATTTGTATTATATGAACATTTTTTCCTTGAAACATACACACAATTATTTCCTCTGTATTCGTCAATATTGAGTTAACTACTAATCTGAACATTGATTAATAGGTATATACAAATCATAGGTATAATCCATAACCATATACAACTAGGTTTGGGGAACTTTATCAAGTCCAAGGTAAGCCCTGAGATAAAGTCAAAAGTTATTGTGCTTCTGTAATATTCCAGGTGTTAGTTCAAGATTTCAATGGGAACGTTGAATTCACAAATGATCAGAAAGAAACCACTAAGCCATAGGCTATTTGAATTTAGATTATAATTTTTGCAATATGAACAAGCATGCAAGCGCTTAAGACTATTACGCTGAGAATAAATTGAGATGAATGATTCAGTGAAATAAATGTTTCAGAACTTTATCAAAATGCGTTTGAAATTATCGATTTTTGACTTAAATATAAAATTGTGGCCTATTTGCAAAATTATACTCCATGTAAAGCTAATAATTTCACTGATATTATCATATGTTTCTATCTGCAAATTCAGATCAAAAACTATTAGAATAATACATTTCTAATATATTTTTTGAGAACCTTGTGTAGGGTAGAATTTTTGTGCACTAGATTTAATCGACCCTCTATAGTATGTTGTTCGATCAAAATTTTTCGATGTCCGTTGGAAAGTTTTGAATTAATTCATTTGTTCTGAAGTTTTCAAAGTATAGGGGAAGGTGAGGTAATATGATCCCCAAGGGTCAAATGATCCCCCGCCGTAAATCAGAAAAAGCTTGTTCCATATATCCAAATATACATGAAACATGTTCCCCTGCACCCCTGCGAGTTGCCTGTAAAGTGTCAATGCGCTGCCAGTGCTTGAAGTGATTTATTTGAAAATGATCAAAAAGTGTGGCCCTGATCTAAGGTAAGCATGTTTTTGGACATAAATTTGTTCACATTTAAGTATTTACTGAAAGTTTGTTTTATTTGCGGGTATAAATAGAAGTAAGCTAAAATATTTTAGCAATGTTCGATCATCGCACGCGGTATGAGAAGATTCTGTTTTGATCGATATTTTGGAATTTGGTGTTTGGGGCGAAATAATCCCTTTCTGTATGTCTGAAATGATCCTTGGAATCATTTTACCCCATTAATATTGTTGTTTTTACAGATCATGCCGAGAATTTATAAACGCAGAGCTTATCGCCAAAACAGGCCTGAAGAACAAATGCAAAAGGCATTAGATGTCGTCAGAGATGGTATGCCTTACAAAACCGCGAGTTGAGAATGTAAGGTCCCTGTGATGGCATTAAAAAGAAGAGCCAAAGGTAAAAATAAAATAGCTCTGAACTGTCACCCTGGAACAAGAGCTGGTACTTGGTCATTATAATAAGGACATGGAGCCTAGAATAATATACGGGCTGATAACTCAGGATTTCTTAACCTCAGCTCACCAAACTTGGCAGAAAGAAATAATTTACCGCATCAATTTTCCGAAGCTAAAGTGAAAGCCGGACTTGAATGGCTTCCTGGATTTAGACACAGACATCCAGACATTACAATGCTTGTGCGAGGTTTTAATAAGCCTATGGTGGAAAAATTTCTCTCGACTTTGAGAAACGTCCAAGAAAAATATTATTTTCCAACCCATCGAATATTTTTGTTCTGTGTAACCGGCTTACATACTTAAATTGTTATGAACAATACATATTGTCTTTAAAATAAACAGCTGAGTTTTTATTTCACTGATATTTATAAACATATAGTACCAAATGATCCCTGGGATAATTTTGCCCCTACCCCAGGAAACATTTTATCCACAGGTGTGTATAAAATGATCCTTTACTAACTTTAACAAAATCCTCTAATACAAAAAAACTACATAGATTTAATGGAAAATAAGTACCCAGATACAAAGCTAAGTAAATTCACTACCTCCAACAATTGGAATCTTGCGATTTTGCCTTCAACTTCAGCCACAATTAAAATTTTCCCTTAAGGGGATCATTATACCTCACCTTCCCCTAATAATTATCATTTCTATGAAAAAAAAATTCAAGAAAACCTCTGAGCAGGTGCTTTTGAACGCTTGTTCATTGTAGAGCAATAAGGCTATTACCTCAGAATTTCGTATGATCATCATTTCTCCAAAATATATCCACAAACTCGATTTCAATTCAATTAAACGGTATTTCATGGCAAAATTAGATATTTTTTATAAAACAATAGACTTTTCTATGCTTGTATTAACGCAACTCCGATAAATTTTTGCGTACTGCTTTGAATTGTCACTGTAGGTACATTTTTTTGCAAAATTTCATTTCGATATAATCGACCTACTCGGAATTATTCGAAAAAAATTATTATTCAGAAAAAAATTAAATTATATGGTTTTGATGATGCGATCCTCTTGAAATTTTGAATGAACGTTCAGTTTATCAATCTTCATTAACAAAATAATTTTCACCCGTATTGGATATCTTGTTTTGGAAATATAAAGATTATTCTTTTCAATATTTCAATTGAATTTTCTATTATCTATATTTTTGCATGAGGCCTATTATGAGCATCTTGCATACGGTCGCAAAATTTCATTTCGATTGTTTTCGTTATATTGGGGAACAAAAATTTTGAATGGCGATATTTTATGGAACATCACCCTGTAGGATATGGCTGTTCAACGACCCACGGAAAGAATTGAATTTGACCAAAGATTCGTTATCGTTTGAAACCATTTTCAGCTCAAAATTCGAAAAAACAATCATTTGGGCAAACGATATAGGTAGCATTCGTTCAAGTGGAACGAGCGCTCAAATACGACAAGATTCAGTTAAAAAGGCGGGAAATTCAAATTCAAACTTGTCGATAACATCAAGATCTCGAGTTACAGCGAGCATATCTAGTCACCTGTGTTCGAAGGTGCGGTAAAGTGAAAGGTGTAATGGTTCAGAGTAACCCCATCACGCACAAGTATCACCTATCCTTCAACCAGAAGAGCGCCGGACGAATAACAATACGTTACCTAACTTAAAGTGAAACATGTGAAGATCTTCTGGTCGTTGAACAATACCGTCAGTGAAAATGAACCTTTTTGTGATATTATGCCTCATTGTCATCATCTCTTCAAGAAGCCGTATTGCTGAAAGTGCCACTGGTAAGTCGATTAGGTTATTGTCCTACTTTTGGTGACCGCTGAACCATATCGCTTGGTACCAGAGTTGAAGATTCGCAGATTTTCGCGAGTTTAAGCGTTTTCTTACCAATGATTATGATCAATATTGAGTTTATTGGGTGATAAAACTGAAGGTAAACAGTCTTGAGTGATTGTTAGAAAGTTGTACAAAGAATCGCAGGTTGAAGAACCATATTGACCTTTAAAGTGGTAAATTATTGCAAGGAAATAACGGACAAAAAGCAAACGAATCATTACTAATGATAGTTCTACGCTTATGCTGAAGACTTTACTCACACAATTGCATAAATGAGAACACAATGTAATGAGTTCTTTCACACGAAAGGTGAAGAACATCTTTTGATATACAGGGTGACTGGTGTCGTATGAAACAACTGCTCAGTGGAGAAAGAGGTTCTGAAATCGAATGCTGATTGGGGGTTTAAAGGTTTGAAGTAAACGGTGATTCATGAAAAAATGCTAAAATTATGAATTCCCATATTTTCGTTATAAGGGCAAAATTTTCACTAGTAATATCACTAGAGGTCAAATTATTTCCGGAAGTTTTTTCAAGCTTCATGAAAATTGTCCCAAGTCGAAGATGAGGGATAATTCTCTGAAAATAATCATTAGCGGAAAAATTTTCCGATTTTCAGTAGACCTCCTGTGGTTCTCTGCAAGAAAATTCCGTACCGAAATTTATATTTCATTAGACATCGATATTCGATTCCATCGTCAAAAAATTTCAAGTATAAGTAGCTGTTGAGTATTCACATTTTCACTAAAAATCATCCGCTGCGATAGTCAAAAATACAGTAATTGGTTAAAAATCATAGGTGTTGAATTTTTGATGGTATATCACAGAATTTCCTACTTAGGCATATACCTACTGTCAACTAAAAAAAAGGGACATTGCAGACCTAAATTTCAAAACTTCAAATTTACAAAAAAAATCAGTTGCTATATGAAATAAAAGAAATTTGAAGAGAATGGCACAAATTTTGCGAGGTTTTCATGATATTATGTAGAAAACAGAACATTACAAAATTTTAGATTCACTCGATGAAGTAATATTTGATACCTTCACCTATATTACAAAATTTTCTTATCAACCCGGTGAAGTAATAGTAGCTTTAAGAAATTCCAGAATATGTGGTATTTATGTGGGTTGATAAAAACAGGTATATATGCTCAAATTTAAAGCAACCAACATTCACATAAGCACAATTGACTGAAAAACATCAACTAAGGAAATTAAATCTGTATTTCTCATTACATCCAATCCTTGTGAAATTCATTTCATGTATGAAGATTGATATGCTGAATGTTCATGCAAAATTTCAAGATGATATCATCATCAGAACCAAAGAATTCGATTTTTTCATTGAAAAAATTCGAACAATGTTTTTTTCAAGTTTGACCCCTTTGAAGAACACTGAATTAATGATTTTCTTTCCCTAGTTCATGCATTTCAAACAAATGTAATAAAAAATTCAGAGAGTGGCCCGTGGGGTGGTCATTTCCATATAAATAATAATATTCATTTTTCTGAGTACGGCACAAGAAATATGATATTCGGTATTCATAATCCAACCGATGCTATAAAGTGTTACAAATTCTGAAAAATTATTCAATTTTGATACCTATATAGTACTTCAGTACTTCAGATTACTTATAGTCGAACGGAACTTCGGTCTGAATGAATAAAACATCCTGTATATTGGCAAGGAAAAATAGAAGACATTTCTAAGTGGGCATTTCGTGAAGCTCATGAGAGTCCCTATAGGGGAAGGTGAGGTATAATGATCCCCTTAAGGGAAAATTCAATTGTGGCTCAAGTTGAAGGCAAAACCGCAAGATTTCAATTGTTGAAGGTAGTGAATTTACTTAACTTTGTATCTGCCTACTTATTTTTCATTTCATCTATGTAGTTTTTTTATATTACATATTTTTGTAAAAGTTTAGAAAAAAAAAATTTAAAAGTTATACACCCCTGTGATAAAATGATCCCTGGGGTAGGGGCAAAATGATCCAAGGGATCATTTTGTACTATGAGTTAATAAATATCAAATAATGAAATAATAAACTCTGCTGTTTATTTGAATGATAATATGTATTGTTCATAGCAATTTAAGTATGTAAGCAAGTCACACACAACAAAAATATTCGATGGGTTGAAAAATAATATTTTTCTTGGGCGTTTCTCAAAGTCGAGAGAAATTCATCCATTCTTATTAAAAACCTCGCGCACGGCATTGTAATGTCTGGATATCTACGTCTAAATCCATGAAGCCATTCAAGTCCAGCTTTTGCTTTAGCTTCGTAAAATTGATGCGGTAAATTATTTCTTTCTGCCATTTTTGGTGAGCTGAGGTTAAGAAATCCTGAGTGGTCAGCCCGTATATTATTCTGGACTCCATGTCAACAAGTTCCAGTTCTTGTTCCAGGTTGAACACTATTTGTTTGCTACGTAACTTTTTAGCTGAGCCTACAGCTATTTCATTTTTACCTTTGGCTCTTCTTTCTTATATCATCACAGGGACCTCAAATTCTCTTCTCGCGGTTTTGTGAGCCATACCATCTCTAATGCCTTTTGCATATGTTCTTCAGGCCTCTTTGGCGTTTTTACGTTTATAAATTCTCGGCATGATCTGTAAACAAACTATTAATGGGGTAAAATGATTCCAGGGATCATTTTAGACACACAGAAGGGATCATTTCACCCCAAATACCAATTACAAAATATCGATCAAAACAAAACCTTCACATACCACGTGCGATGATCGAACATGGCTTAAATATTAGCTTACTGCTACTAATACCCGCAAATAAAACAACATTTCAGTAAACACTTGCATATAAAAAAAACGAAAGTCCAAAAACATGCTTACCTTAGATCAGAGCCACACTTTTTGATTATTTTTTAATAAAATCACGCCAAGCACTAGCACCGCATTGATATTTTACAGGTAACTCGCAGGGGCGCAGGGGAACATGTTTCATGTGTATTTAGACAGATGGTACAAGCTGTTTTTGATTTACGGCGGGGGATCATTTGACCCTTAGGGATCGTATTACCTCACTTTCCCCTATGTTATATGGTAGGATTATAAAATTTCCTCGTGGGACACCCTGTATATGGAAATACTGATATATTAACTACATGTTAATGTATAACTCATAAAATCAATTAACTATATTATACTTAAAGTAAAATATTACATTTTAATGCCGATCCATTTCCTTTGAAATGTATAACGAATCTGACCTGGAAATACCACAAATTCTAAATCGTAATGATACGAAATTTCATTATTTCATGTTGCTATACTTCGTTCACTTATTATTAAGCATAAAGTAGTCCCTGAAAATTTGGCATAGGTATCCCACTGTCTATATTGAAATTTTAGGTTATGTTGTTCATTTTCTTGTCAGATTGATACGCAATGTTGTCAGTAGATCTCGAAAAAGTTGCACAACTACGGTAATTATCTGATCTAAACTCTAAACTAAAGTTCGTCAGACGAGGCGGGTGCATTCGGCAACGTTGATTTTACGTTATGATAGTAAATACTGCCAACTTCAGATAAATAAACAAACGCCTACTTTGTGCTCAATAATATGTGAACGGAGTATACTTATTTGTTCATCAAATATAATGTCATCAGAATGGAAGGCACTGTGGTGACGAATATCTTTATCATATTGCATAATATGTAGATAATAATATAACAACTGACTATCTAAATAGCTGACAAACCAAACAACTGTATCAGGTGGGGAAAAGTCACCCAGTAAATTGGATATAAACGAGTGAAAGTAAAAGACTAGAATACAAAGAGACTGAGTCATAAGTCAACCAATTTGGGTATAGCATAATTAGAATTTTATTTGTTCTCAATTAAATGTACTCTCCTAATTTCTGCATGGAAATGAATTTTTCCACTGTTCAGTCATCCAAATTTTAAACACTTTTTCTTAATTTTCTAAAGATCTGTGTTTCAATACGTTTTAATCTCTTGAATAATTTGTCAACTTAATTTTTTCCCTACGTCTGTTATTTAGAGCAGAATTGTCACAAACGATAGAGTTGAACTCATTGAAGAAAAATCTAGGCTTTCAAATAATAATATGTAACTGCCCGTTAACATTCTTACATAATAAAAAGATCTGAATTTTTCAAAGTATTCTGGATCTGTAAATGATTCTTCCGTTCGTCATCATTTGGAATTTTGTAGAATTTTCGAATATTTTGAAATACTTTTATCCTATTTTAAACTTGGTACTATAGCAAATTATTCCAGCTGAGCGGATGATAAAAACGACTCTATTATTGAAAAAATGGGTGGAATCAAGGGCGTAGCCAGGGGGGGGGGGTTTGGTGGTTCTACCCCCCCCGAAATGTTTCAGAGTTATTTTTTTTGCAAAAAGAATCTTTCATTCTGCACTTAAACCAACTTATCTCCAAAAATCTAGTTGAAATTATCAATTCATATAAGCAATTTGGATGTTATCAAAATTTCATTCCATTTCTAGAACATACTATCCAACAATTAACTGATAGATTTTCTTAACACCGAAAATTAATATCAGCCTTATCTGGTCTGCTACCCCCGAATTTTAACAGAGAATATGAATTAAAATCGATGTATTCTTCACTACTCCCAGAAAAAAATAAAAACGTAATTAAAGCAGAATTTGAAATATGGAAAATGTCAATGACCTCCATTTCAAAATCGGCATTAGAATGCTCAGATGAGTGCAATCAGAATATGTATGTATCCGAACATCTACCTCCTACTACAAATTTTAGCTACGATTCCAGTATCTACTGCTACTCCAGAAAGAAGTTTTTCCAGCTTGAGGAGAATTAAAAATTACCTGCGCAATTCTTCTAGCGAAACTAGATTGAATGGGTTGGCGCTTCTGAATATTCATTATAGTGTGAAAATTGATAAAAATGAAGTGGTTGACCAATTCGATAGAAAAAAAAGACGGATAGACTTTAACTGAAGGAATTCACCATAAAAAATATTGTTTGTGTTTTCTCACTGTTTCATTTTTAATACCTATTCATATGTTGTTGGCACTATTTTGGAGTAAAACATTAAAAAACTCTATTTAGTTTCAATGAAAGCACACATCCACACTAATTTCATATTGATTCATCCTGTAAGTATTGTTTGGGAAATAAATATTGTTTTTTAAGTTTTTGTTTGAGTGAACAAAAATAAAATTCTGAAGCGTATTTGAAAATAGGTTTACCTACCCTAACCGGGAATATCTATGTTGAATATTGTTTCCGAAGTAGGAAAAAGATTATTGAATTCCTTAAAACAACAAATACTTGCTACAGAAAGCGACCCTCACAATTCCCGGCACCTACAAAGTCAATTGCCAAAATTTCAAACCCCCCCCCCCAAATTAATTCCTGGCTACGCCCTTGGGTGGAATAACTGTTCGAAATATGATTGTTCGAAATTGAAGAGCACTTTTAGTTACTCGTTACAAAAACTAGTAAAAAAATTCCCTAAAAATTGTCCAGCATATCCCTTCTAAAAATCAACCATATGTTTGAGGTGAGCCCTATTAAACCCTGAGCTATCTACAACCTTTTAACCAGCAGAGATAGGAAAATGATTTAGGCATTACTGTGATCGTTTTCCGAGAAACTCAGAAGACGATCATCAGTTGCAGTTCTTTATCTTCTTTCGTTTTAAAGTTATAAATAAGCCTTCATTAACATTTTCACGTTTCTGTTGGTGAAAGGAACTTTAAATACAAACACTTCTTTGATCGCTTTCCTCCAGTGGTGTACACTATGATTTATTCCAAGGAGTTTCCTTGCTAAGATTCAATAGCTTTATTATTTCTTATGGAAACAATTGTTAATTATGAGTTTTTTTTGAAATAACAGATTTTCTTCTGCTTTAAATTACATAATATGTCAAATATTACAAGTAAAGTAGTTATTCGAATTAGTGAGGTCGCTACTTGATTTGAATTTCAAGTTTCTCATACGAATAAGAGCCTGGATATTGAAGCCAACGTAAAAATTGCCAAAAAAAAACGAAAACGGATTCAGTTCACGGTGTTTCGAGTTTTTCGATTAGTACCACCGTTACGTGACATTTATTCTATCTATTAGGGTTAAAAGGTTATTCAGGGATCAATAATTTGAAAAGTCTGTACAGAGTGACCAGATTTGGTGATCCCTGAACTACAACTTTTCTACCCTAAGAGAAAAATGAGTGGAACATTACGGTGACGATAGAAGAAGATAGAGCAATGAGGTTGACGGCGTAATGAGTATCTCGAAAAAAGACCACCGCAATGTATACCATTCTTTTTTCTCTATCGAATAGGGTTAAAAAGTTGTGGCTTAGGGATCACCACATTTGGCTACTCTGAACATATGACCGCTATACCCAATTTCAGTGATTTCATGAGAAAGGCAATCGACTTTCTCATTTCTAGAATGTCGATTGTTCAAAAAAGTTCGATTGTGTTCGAATGGTTCTATGTAATAATTCACAATACTCATTTCGTTCACATCGGAAAAAGACATAATCTCAGATTTACATTAATAGATACTTTTCGAAGGTACCCTCATCATGAGTTGACGTTTCTTGTATGCTCATATAGTGAATAAATGGTATCATTATTAATATTATTCCAATTCAGTAATAGTATCAACTAGGTTATTAATGACGGCGACTATCAGTCTTCAGTAGCTAAATTAATGAACAAATTGATAACAATATTTTTCTGTTTACCTCATTATGAATTGAGAACAAATTTTTGATTGAAAAACATTCTCATTTAGTGCTAAACATACATTTTACATGATAAAATTTCTATGTTTTACTGTTGCTGTAGAGTTTTGACATTACTCGTATTGTATGGATGCTCTGGGTTCGGTTGCCCATTACAATTGCACATTAATCAATTAGGTTATTAAAGACAGCGACTGAGGGTACGTTCAGATGATGAGCGCTCAACGCGCGTTTTGCTAACGCGCGTTTACAACTACATGTATTTTGAACGCATATCATCTGAACGTATCCTAAACAAGATACATGTAGTTGTAAACGCGCGTTAGAAAAACGCGCGTTAGAAAAACGCGCGTTGAGCCTCATCATCTGAACGTACCCTAATGGTCAAGATATTTTATTCGCTCCGCTTACGCGTAAATACTCGTAGTTCGAGACCATAAGGCGCTCGATTAATTACCGAGCTGAATACAAGATTTTTCAGACGATCTCAAAATGATTTGTGTTAAATTTCTTGATTGAAATACATTCTCATTTTCAAGGGCATAGCCAGGGGGGGATGTTTTGGGGGTCAAACATTTCTCGTAGTGGTTCTGAATACTTTGTGTACGGTTTCCGCGAGGATTGCACATTAAAATGGTAGAAATTGAAAATTTAATGGATCATTAATGTTCAATTTCGTACATATTAAAATCACCTCTTATTTCGAGGTCGGCGGAAAAATATCATAAATTGAACATTTAAACGGATCATTGATGTTCAACTTCGTACACATTGAACTAACCTTTCATTTTGAGGTCGATAGAAACAAATTATTATTGTCTCATTGGCAAAGTTAGAACTATTCAAGCTTTTTTTGTCATTACGAATCAATAAAAAGCAAGTATAAGGAGATATGATATGTATGGAATAATATAAGATAAATGTTGAGTTCATTATTCAGAGATATTATCAATTATTGCAAGATAATGGTAAAGATCATTGAGACAAAGTCATGTGCTGTGGATATTTATAATCCTATTATATCGACAAACTTAATAGCTACTGAGGAGCCTCATGAAAGCCTACGGGTGTATAACCAAGCGGGATTTTTTCTTTATGTCATAGAAGACCGTAGCATCAATTTCACACCTTCCTCAAAAATAAATGGAAAATATTAAATATTAGGTGAAATAATGTGTATTTGGCCTAATAGCATTAAATGCCTGTGTGTGTTTCCTGTATAAGGCTAAAAATCAAAAATTGAATGTTACACAATGCTAATCTAGAAGAAAACAAATACTTGTTGAAAAGTCACAAACACAAATTCCTTCAACTGCATAGCATTATTCCAGCATTTTGTCATTCTTCAGATGGAAAATTACCGCAAGATTCTGGTATCATACAATAAAACCGCCTGATCGAGGAACTGAAGAACATAAGGTCCCACAAAACTTGTTCAACTTCATTTCACGAGGCGGTGTTAAATTAAAGATTTCAAGAGGTTGAGTATGACTGCGTAGGTGACAACTGGTTCCACTAGCTTTTCGACGATATTGTTCTCGAACGTTTTTTTCCAGAAGATGACCGACTTGATGCAGATGAAAGTTTGCCATCAGAATTAATGATCAACCGCAACAATACGAGTAAATAAACAGGGTCAACTTCTTGTCGAGACTGTATGAATAAATTATTGTGTACAACTGTATACAGTTTGATTTGTTTTTGAGCGCTCGTTCTAGTTAAAAGAGTGCTCAAACGATGGGGTTCGACTCCCTGATGACCAATCCGTGGTCTAATTCAATTTTATCCGTGGGGTCGTCTATCCGTCCGTTAGCACGATAAATTTCGAAGGGATTGTCCTAGAGATTTGAGATTGTCGAAGTGAGTTCGATTCCCAAATGCCTTAGTTAGCTTCGTCAACCAGCCAAATCGTACAGGGTGTATCATAAAACATGGCCATTAAAAATTTTTGAAACATAGATACAGTCGACTCTCGATAATTTGAAACTCAAGGGACCAACGAAAAAGTTCAAATTACCGAGAGTTCAAAATAAAAAGAGTTCAAATAAACAAGAGGGAGTAAGGATGAAATTCAATTAAACAAGAGTTTGATCAGAAGTACATATAGGTACTAATGATATTGTATATGCGATTATGTATTATATTCTACATACATGATCTTTATGTGTATATGATAACATAAGTATTTCATTTCGAAAAGAAGTACGCAATTTTCATTTGACTTAGTGACTTCCATCTAGCCTACCATTGTCCAGGGTGTTTTCTATAAGTTGAGAGCTGAGAAGAATTCATCGTTTGTTTTCTGCCCTGGGGGCAGAAACCGAGAGCCTGAACGAAAGACTTTTTCCTCCAGGCGAGGATTTCAGCTTGACGAAGCCTTTCTTCTATACTGGAGACACTTCCAGTGATTCGTTTCTTATTCTTTAAAAACATGGACAATGTAGATGGTAGAATATCGAACTATTTTGCAACATCTTTTTCCAATGTGCCATTTCCACCGCTTCGATAAAAAGTCTTTTCTCATTGAAAGATCCTTATTCTTTCTTTCACTCATTTTTAATTCGAAAATTCGAAAACCGTTTAAGTTCAACGCAATTCTAAGGAAGACTGCGCAAACTCAAGACAAGTGAAACGGATCACAGAAGAGTGGAGACTTCAAAAATAGAGTGTTTGGGTGATTTGACTTCAAAAAAAAAAAGAGTGTTATTGAGCAAGATGTCACAGCTACAACTTCAAATTATCGAGGGGGGTCAGAACAAGTTGATTTTTTTCAAATTATCAAGTGTTATTCAAGGGAACTGAAAAGAAATTATCGAGAGATTCAATTTATCGAGTGTCAAATTATCGAGAGTCTAGGTACTGTAAATTGAAAATAGTAATCATCGAAATGAATACAATCTTCAATTTATAGGCTCACAGAACCTTCTTCATGCGGACTGGGATGATTTATTCAAGATGTTGTCAATGAGGGAAGAGACAGACCGATTTCGGCCTCATTAGGCCTCGTCAGTGTCCCATATCCCTCATTGACAACATCTTGAGAGTAAATCATCCCAGTCCGCATGAAGAAGGTTCTGTGAGCCTATAAATTGAAGATTGTATTCATTTCGATGATTACTATTTTCAATTTATCTATGTTTCAAAAATTTGTTAGGTTAGCCTGCTTAAAGGCAAAGAATTTTTTTGTTTGTCTTTTTCTTTATCTTAAAAAGGAACCAATCAAAATGAAATTTTGCTGCCACATGCACGATACTCACAAGAATCCTAATGCAGAATTTTTGGCCAGAGTATTAACAGAACCATAGAAAATTCAAATGGAATATTGAAAAGAGGAATCTTTATTTTTCGATAACAAGATATATCCGATTCGAGAGAAAATTATTTGGTGAATGAAGCTTGATGTACTGAATGTTCATGCAAATTTCAAGAGGATCGCATCATCAGAACCATAGAATTGATTTTTTTTCTAATTATTGACATCATTTTTTGAATAATATCCAGAATATAATTCCGATCGTACAGAGATTTTGCTTTTGAATATTTAGTATCAATCTCAAGTTCTATACAAAATTTTGAGGTAATAGCATTATTGCACCATCAAAATGAACGATCGCTCAAGAGCACCTGTTCAGAGCTTTTCTAAATTTCTTTTATTTCTTTCATTGCTCCTCTATGCATTGAACGAGGACTATCAGTTGATTCCTGGGTCATGCTGTATATATCTCAATTCAGCTTGTTCCCAATAATTCCTGGAATATCGTGGAAGATTGCGTCACAATTCAAGTTGAAGGTATCAATATGGATAATTTTTTTAATGAAGTCATAGACAAAAAATAGAGCTTATGCGTCATTTTTGAGGACCTGATTAAATTGATAATTTTTGTTCTTCAAAGAACGAGGCCCATTGATGAAATTATTATCAAGTGATCTACATCAGATTGTACTACAGATTTCGTAGAAATTTGAGTCAATGTTTATCCTGGAATTCTTATCGATCATATATTATGTTTTTTAGGAGAAAAACCGTATTTTTTAAAAAATCAACTTTATTAAGCGAAGCAAAGCGTACAAGATCTCGATACTTAATCTCCTCGAGAGAGGCATTCACAATAGTTTTATAATCATATTGTTTAAAGTCAGCAGAAATGTTGAGTTGCAATTATGCACGTTATAACATAGGTATATGAATTAGAAAAGCTGTAATAAGATTATCTTGGCTAAAGGAATCCAGGGTTGGCATTACTTACATAATTCCTCCCCATTTTGGTTAAGGTATCACCTATGGGTGTAGCTTTATTTTTACATAAATTATTTTGGATAAAGCAAGCTTGAAAATAAAGTAAAAAGTAGTTATTATAATTATATTAGAATTATCAAATAGAAAAATGAATTAAATGCAGTCTGAGGAAGATTCCACTGGTTGGTTTCTTCCAATTCGATGTCGGGGATGTCGTCTTCTGGTTGATGTTCTTCTTTTGTGTATTCCTGGGGTAACTTGTGTGGTGTTTGTAGAAGGACGATTCTCTCTTCGCTGATATTTGTGGTTGGAACTATTTCCTTTTCTTTGTTACTGATGGTACATTTGGTACGTAGAATGGCCATCGTAGGAAGGAAATGATGTTTCGTTTGCAATGGACATTTTTCGATTATTTTCTCATTTTGAATTGAGAGAATGCTTCCATCTTCTAGGATCTTCAGGTCCTGGGTTGGAATTTTTGGTATTCTCTGGCAATTTTCGGTGTGGTTGGTGAGGATATTTTCCAGGCACTTCGGAATTTTTTCTAGTGAGTCTTGATCGCATAAGTAGTCGTTTTCCACTGGATGGCAGTGTTTGGTGGACCATTTCAGCTTTTCTTCTTGCGAGAGCAAATAAGGATTGGTATATGGAAGGGATTCATTATTTTGTGGGAGATAGTAAAATTTGTATAGATCATAATATTCTTTTTGAACTAATGGAATTGAAATCAGAAATAATAAAATTTTGTTTTTGAAAATAACTTTCGTGTGACACAATTGATAATAGTCTTTCAGGTGATGAACTGGTATAATATTTTCATTTTTGATCAATTCTAGAAATTTGGAATATGGTAAAACTGATTCGTGCAATAAATGTAACCTCGCAAAGCTAACAGCTGTTTGTATTTCGTCTAAGATATTTTTTATGTCTTTCAATTCGAAAATCAAAAGGTGCATTTGTTGTACTTCATGCAGTTCAGGTACTATCTGAAACAATTTAAGATTTTCTGACATTTTCTGGAATTTACTGATATACTTATTTTTCAAGTCATTCACTATAGTTGCGATTTGTTTTTGATTTCGAAATAATATTTGTTCGTTATTTTTGATACTGTTGAAATAACTTTGATATAAAGCTTCGTCATCAGAATCGAGCGTTCCGAATAGAAATTTTGAAATTTTTCCACCTAAGTTTATTAATCCTCTTTTGATTCGTATTTTTTCGTTCAAAAGTTCTTCTAATGCATTCAGGTTTATTTCGTTAGAGTGTCTTAAATATCGATAATTTGCAGTTTGTGCGAAATTCAATTTTGAGTTTTTGTAGTTGTCTATTTCAGTTTGATTTGATAATTTTATGATTTGTTCGATTTTGGCTAGGTCAATATGGTATAAAAGTTGCAAGTTTTTGTGAGTTACGTAGGCTTTACCTAATGAAATGGGTAGTATGCTATTTTGGATTTGGATAATTTCAAGGGATATCGAGAAGGTTATTATTCCGAGAAGTATGAAAAGTATGAAAGTGTATTCCATTTTGGATCTGTAACAAAATTTTGAAACTAGTTTTTTCTCTGTTTCATGATTTTTTTATGGTAGATATGCTTGTTTTTCTTATCTTGGATTCGATTTTTATCTATTTCACAGGCATCAATTTTTTTGAATGGGGGATCTAATTTTCGTGTCATAGGATTTTTGATGTAGGTTGGGTTTTTGTTTAAAGGGTGGTCTTCCTTTGCTGATCGTTTTTCATTAGTTTTTTCTAAGCGTTGAATATTTTTTTGTCTATTTTGTTCCAAATGTTTCGTTATGTCATTCAAATTTTCGACGTAATTTTCCACGTAATTTTGTAATCGTTCATTATGTGTTTGTTCAATAGGTAATGAGTAGTTCAAGTCTGCCTTAATTATTTGCATAGGGGTCATTTCTAAGCTCGCATGGTTTGAATTATTGTAACTGAGTAATGCTTGAGATAATCTATTTTGGAAAGTCAAATTTTTGTCTGTAATTGTCCTCAATTGTTCTATTAATGTGGAATGAAATCGTTCAACTATGGCATTGGAATTGGGATTATAGTTTGTAATGTAATGAATTTCGATTTTGTGGACTTTACAAAAATCTTGTATAACGTTGTTCTTGAATTCGAGACCATTATCACATGTAATTTTGTTAGGAATTCCGTAATGGCTAAAGAAAATTAATAACTTGTCTAAAATTTCTGTTCCTGTTTTTTGAATTAATGTATAACATTGTCCTAATCTTGAAAATGAGTCTACGATACTAAGGCAATACGTTTGATTGAACCTAATCGTGTCGCAGTAAACGTGCGTAAATGGTTTCGTTCCGATAGGGTTGGGTCTGAATTGAATTTGGATTGGGGCGTTCGTATTTATTTTTCTGACATAATTCACAAGAATTTATGTAGTTCCTACGTCTTTGTCCATGTTGGGCCAGTAATATTTACGTTTTAGAGACTTATAAGATTTTCTCGTAATCCGCGATGGATAGTTTTTGTCTCGTGGTATTGTTGTATGCGAAGAAGTTGTTCTTCTTTGTCTTCTACGTCTTCTAGAAAATTTTGGAAATTTTTAAGTCATAAGATTTATAATCGAATTTTTCCTGTAGAATTCGTATAAGTGGTTTTTCTAATTCTTGAGAGGCAAAATACAAGGTGTATGCTTTTTTGGGTTGAATAAATTCCTTGATGAATTTTATGAAATCATTTTCAATTTGGTTGATGGAAACTCTGAATCTAAGTTTATCACCAAAAATTTTTGATTTTGTTACTTTATAATTTGGAGTCGTTTTGAAAATTATTTGTAGGGCTGCAGAATTTAAACTTCTTTCGGTAATAGGTAATTCGAGAATAGGATTTTCTAAAGTACTGTGAACAGTTATGTCGTCTGTTTCGAAATCTATAATATTGTCATTTTGACTAGTACTAGGGGTTTCAGTCTGGTTATTTGCATTAAGTAAATTCAAACAATCGTCTAATTCTTCGGTCGTTATTTGATTTGCAATTGAATCTAAATCATCTTCAATACCATTAATTTCGATATTATTTTTGTCAATTTTAATCCTCGAAAGTGCGTCTGCGTTATTTGTCGAACCTTTTTTGTATTGTATTAATTCGTATCGAATTCTTCTAACTGAATACGCCATCTCATTAGTCTGGAATTTGGCTCCTTTAAAGAAAATAACCAACATAAAGGTTTATGGTCTGTGTAAATCGTGAATTTGCGTCCGTAGAGATATTGTCGGAAATATTTGCATGACCATACGATAGCTAACAGTTCTTTTTCTATCGTACTGTATCTTGTTTCGGCGTCATTTAGCGTTCTACTTGCGAATGCAATTGGAAGATCGTTCGGGGAATTTCCTTGCGATAGAACTGATCCTATTGCATAACCGGATGCGTCTGTCGTGAGAATAAAAGGTTTATCAAAGTCAGGGTAACTGGATCGTTCATTAGATTCCGCTTACAAGTTTCAAATGCTTCGATGTAATTTAAATCGTCAATGTTAATTTTTGCATCTTTTCTCAGGCATAATGTTAGAGGTTTCGTTAATTTAGCGAAATTTGGAATGAATTTTCTGTAATAACCTATTAATCCGAGGAACGATTTAATTTCTCTTTGAGTTTTTGGAATTGGAAAGTCAGTAATAGCTTTCAATTTATTAGGGTTTGGTTTAATTCCTTGAGGTGTGATAATGTGACCTAAAAATTCAATTTCAGTTTTGAAAAAGGCATTTATCAAGTTGGATTTTTAAATTATCAATTTTGAGTGCTTCTAAGATGGTATGGATATCTGCCAAATGTTGTTCTTCAGTATCCGAAAAAATAACTACATCGTCCATGTATACATAACAGATTATACCTATATACTTTTTTAAAACATTATTCATTAGCCGCTGGAATTTCTTGGGGCGTTTTTGAGTCCAAAAGGCATTCTAAGAAATTCGTAATGTCCGTTTTCTACGGTAAAGGCCGTTTTTTTTCTATTGATTCTTCGTCGAGTTCTATCTGGTGAAAACCGGATGCTAAGTCAAGTGTGGTAAAGTATTTTTTGTTGCCTAATTTATTTAATATGTTGTCGATTTGGGGTAAGGGATATTTGTCGTCTATGGTTTTGTCGTTCAGTTTCTATAGTCTATGGCAATTCGCCATTTCGTTTGTCCAGATTTGTCCTGCTTTTTGGGAACTATGACAACGGGAAAGGACCATGGGGAAATACTAGGTCTAATTATTTTTTTCTCTAACATGTCTTCAATTTGTCGTTGTACTTCCGCTCTATGAATTTCTGGATATTTATACATTTTACCGTGTACAGGAATTTCGTCAGTCGTTCTAATTTTGTGTTTATGTTACTAGAAAATTTGAGTGGTTGATCAGGTAGTTGTAAAACATCTTCGTTCGTCTGGAGAATTTTAGTCAGTTGGTTTCTAATTTTTGATTCTAAATGACTAAGATCTATTGGAATGTTTGAGGGTTTTTGGGAAACTTTTTGATATTGGAATGGAATCTTACAATATTCATTAGTTAAAATTTGGTTTTTGAAATCTAAATTTAGTCCATATTTATTCAAGAAATCTGCTCCTATTAATCCATCGTAATTTTTGTGAAATTTGTAAAGTATGAATGGGTGAAAATCATCAATTTCGAATTCTCTAAATACTGGTAAAATACTTTTTCATTAGAAGTTTCCTGCTTCATACATGCAGTTAAAGTTGTTGATTCCTTAAAAATATTTTTGGGAAAGTTATTATAAGCAAATTTTGGGTCAATTAGACATACTGAACATCCGCTATCTATAAGAAGTTTGCACTTAGGATTTTGGAATTCAATGTAAGGTAATTGATTTTTATTGTCTAAAGCAGAATTTAGGTCGATAAATTGTTCGAGGCTAGTTCGTGAAAATTTTCATCTGAATAATTTTCTAAGTTTTCATCTTCAAAGTTTTCGTCAATTTCAAGATAATTTTGTGACTCATTATATTCTACATCGATTGGCTCACAATCTGGTTCAATATTAGTCAATTCTTCAAATGTGAAATTAGGAGGTTGATTATTGTAATTTTGCTGATAATTAGTTTGATTAAAATTTGGGTGTTTTCTTGGAGGATTTGCCTGATATTGTGTCGAATAATTCGAGCGTTTATGTGGATAATTTCGCGTCTGTATAGACATTTTTTCCGGTGGTGTCAAAATTCTTTGATTTGGATTAGGTTTGAATACATCTACTTCCTTAGAAGTACTAGGTCCGAAAACTTGTTGTCTGGTAGGGAAATGATGAGTTACTGGGCGTTGTGTAAATTGGATAGGTTTTGAAGGAAATTGATTGGTATTTTGTTGCGTAAATTGGATAGGTTGTGGAGGAAATTGATTTTGTGGTGGTTTAAAATGTGGTTGAAATTGATTAGGAAAATTTCTCTGTATTGGGTACTGCATTGGGTTTTGCGTTTGGCGTTTGTTTGAATTTGGAAAATTGTTAGGTTTTTGAGAAACTTGTGTTTTATAATGTAAAAAAGGTTGCTGATAATAATAAAAATCTTGCCTAATAAAATTGACCATGTCATCGTAATTCATTATACCATGACCTCTCAGTGCAGTTCGTAATTCAGGGTTAATGTTGTAAAGTAAAACTCTAGTGGCTACTCTAGATGCGATATTTTTTTCTTGTTCCTTTTCAACTATACTCAATTCGGATAACTCCACCTGATAATCATATTTGTTCTTTAAATCGACAATTTTTTCTAGGAATTCTAGATCATTTTCATTTCTAAATCTTTGGGCATTCTGGAGATCCCAAAATAATACAGTTAAACTAATTTTCTCTTCAAATTTCAATTTGAGGAATTTTTTTAAATCTGTCCAACTAGAAGTGATGCGTTCATTGCTGCTCACTATTTCACTAGCTGTACCTATTAATTTACTTTTAATAATATCTTTTATTGCTTCATTAAGTAATGCATCATTTGATCTGAATTTATTGGAAAATCTTTCACAATGATTTAAAAATCTTGTTAAATTTGCGGGGTTTCCGTCAAATGGAACAATTGATTGCGCGAAAAGGCTAATCAGCTTCATTCTCTCTCTCGAAAGTATTATTATCCTGTGTCATTTTGTTATTTTTTAAATTAAGTTTCGATAAATTATCGATTAAATTATCTATAATTGGATCAATTATGTATGATTGAAAAAAAATTATATAATAAATTGAATTATTTGATCGGTTTTTGGAAAGAAACCTAGGAAAAACTTATACAGGTTTTACTCTCAAAACTGTACGGGAAAAAGAATTGGATTGGAATTGGTTTTAACTTTGGGCCAGGTTAAAATAACTGGGGAATAAGTAAAGGATTTGCTCTTGCTCACCTCTGAAGTTCTTGATTTTTCTTTGTTGAAGTTGTCGAAGGGCGCTACTCGGTCGATCAGGGCTTCTGGTATTTCTCTCTTGTTCTTGGTTGCACCTTAACAGTTAACACTGACAGTCCGTATTCGTTTCACGAAGACCGGCACAATCCCATCACCTCGTCGCCAATTATGTTTTTAGGGAGAAAAACCGTATTTTTAAAAAATCAACTTTATTAAGCGAAGCAAAGCGTCAAGATCTCTCGATACTTAATCTCCTCGAGAGAGGCATTCACAATAGTTTTATAATCATAATTGTTTAAAGTCAGCAGAAATGTTGAGTTGCAATTATGCGCGTTATAACATAGGTATATGAATTAGAAAAGCTGTAATAAGATTATCTTGGCTAAAGGAATCCAGGGTTGGCATTACATAATTATATATTGTCATTATTTTCATATTTCGATACAGTGATGGTACTGTCTTCTCGATATTGGCAACAATATAACATTAATTCACATTTTCTATGTTCCCGCGGAATAAGCACGTTAATGACAATAAGTACATACCTATGTTGATACAACAAAAGACAATAGGAGCCATGCTCAGATGTTTATTTCTATAAGCTTAAAATTTTCGCAAAAAATTTGCACTCAAATACTTAGCATGAATCTGAAGTCCTCTACAAAATTTTGAGGTAATAGCATTATGTTCCCTCAATGAACAAGCGCTCGAAAGCACCTGCTCGGGGCTTTCTTCAATTTTTTTAATTTATTTAGTTTCAACTCACAGAAAGATTCAATGGTGTATGATATTCTGCGTATGTTTTACTCACAATATGAAATTTTAAATTCAGAATTCAAATCCAGGCTGATGGGTTATTTTAACATTATATATTATCAGAAAACTAGAGCACCTAAATCACATATATCATTTACTACCATTGCAAATATTTTGGATATGTTTAGATCACCACACTCATTCTTCTTCAAATCAATCAATTTCACAGGGAGTTGGGCAGAATAAAACAAATCAACTAATTGATATTGCAGACAATGTTATAGTTGGACTTAATAAAACAAATCAGCTATTGATATTGCAGGCAATATCATAGTGAAATTGAATGATTTAGTTGAACATGGAAGTGAACATTACAGGATAACGCAATTTTTTTGTAATTTAAGTCACCCTATATTTTTAACAATTTTCGATATCCCTGTAGTCCCCCTCTAAATCGTTCTAACCCTGTACCAATAGAGGGTTTGTAATACAGAAAAAAACTACTTTATAACGTTAAAACACTCTTTACTCATGAAGATTTGATGCATAAATAATTTGTGCATTTCTGAGATGAATATACCTTTTTACATAAAATTAGAATCTCCTCAATTTGAAATTTATCATGTTGTTCCAAACATCCAAATTCTTACTCTTTCACAGGTCCGTCACACAATAAAATAGTAGTCCGTTATCTGGGAACATGGTAAGTTTATAGGCCGGACAGAGGGTCTTTCACAATAGAACACCTAGATTCTAGTTTATGAACCCACATCATTTACCAATATTTTTGTAATCTAAGCAGCCTGTATTTTTTACGATTTTCAATATCTCTAAGTCTCCCTCCTCAAAGTTGTAACCCTGAATAGAGGGTAGATTCGAGCAACACCGAAAAAATGTAAGGGTTGATTCTGTGATGAAAATAAAAGGGGAACATTATTTTCTAATTAACTACTACATATTTAGGAATTTATACACCCCAGCATTAAGCTACTAAATCTTGAGACAGAATACCATTCGATAGCTTATCTTTCCGAAAATATCTGAGAATCTACTGATATTCTGTGA
This sequence comes from Propylea japonica, assembly GCA_013421045.1. Taxonomy (NCBI): domain Eukaryota; kingdom Metazoa; phylum Arthropoda; class Insecta; order Coleoptera; family Coccinellidae; genus Propylea; species Propylea japonica. The sequence goes on from CM024240.1 coordinate 46,966,573, forward strand.
TGTGACAGCAGCCTTCATCAGCTAGGTTAAATCGGTAGATTCTCAGATAACGTTTTTAATACAGAAACATGTCTACTTCATAACATTAAAACTCTCTCTGTACCTAGAAAGATATGATGCATAAATAATTTTCGCATTTCTGAGATAAATATACGCTTTCATTTAAAATTAGCAGCTTTTCAATTTGATATTTATCATGTTCATCTAACCTCTAATTACTTACTCTTTCACAGGTCCAACACACAATAAACTAGTCGTCTGTTATCTGGGAACATGGTCAGTTTATAGGCCGGAAAGAGGGTCATTCACAATAGAACACCTAGATCCCAACTTATGCACCCACATCATTTACTCCTTCGTAGGATTGGACGTACTCGAAGACAGCCCAAAACCCTTAGGTAAGCAATAAATTGTTCTTTGGGATTTCCACGTCGTACTTCATGATGCATTTGGCAGGTTTGTAATTATTGTTCCTTTCCTTATGGTTCTTTCGAGATTACTTATATGTAGTATGTAGCTTAGAGCTTATTATGAGGATATTTGTGTTAACCTCAGGGAGAAACTATTTTTGAACGTCCTATAAACTGATAATTAATTGTAAGGGAGTATTTTTGTACTTGCTCTTGCACTCCCAGATTTCATTGGAGTTCTCTTATGGCTGTCAATTTGTTTACTTATACAAGGTGCTCCAGATCGTAACCAAGAAATTCTAACCACGTATTTTTCATCAAAACTAACCCCTAGTTTGTCATATAAACATATGTCGAGAAATACTCGTATTTCCTCTCCGAGATACGGGGTGATAAAATTATAGAAAAAACAAATGTTTTTTATTAATAACTTTCACACTGCTTGAAATATTTATATGAAATTTAAGACATAGGTTTTAAGCTTCAAGTAGCACTTTTTGCATAATATCATTTCTTTTCTAATCAACGAGTGGCGTCCGTACTGCAGCGAGACGAAATATTTTCAGATAAAAATGATACCCCACTGGTTTTTCCTACAATGAAAATTACTATTTAAATCCTATTTAATTTGGAGCAAATTCGGTCTCTTGACTTTTTGCGGTACGATACACCGTTTCTGGTAAAAAAAATAAAACACATTCTTATGCATGAAGAAATCGCCAAAATTTGATAGAGCAATAAAAAGATTTCTACGGTTTTGTAGCAATTTCTGAGATTAGATAAATTCAACATACACCCACCTCCTATTTTCAAAGTAGAAAAATTTGATTAAAAACTTAAAGACAGTTTTGGTTTCCAATTACTCGTTTCAATACAAGCATAACCATAAAAACTGTAATTTCCTTATGCTTATGATTGCGACGAAATCGAAATTCAGCTGCTGCTGTTGGATCTGTTTATTATATTAGACGTCGATGTGAATTATGTGTGCAGCAAAATGGTTCATACTTCGAACATCTTCTTGAAGTTTGTTTTGAGTGTGGTTTTTAATGATGCTTATTAATGTTTCGTTTACGAAAATAGTCTTAGTATTATTACTATTACTATTATTACTACCTCATCAAATTTTGGTGATTTCTTCATGCATGAGAATGTTTTTATTTTTTTTTAACCGGAAACTGTGCCTCGTACAGCAAAAAGTCAAGAGACCGAATTTGCTCCAAATTAAATAAGGATTTAAAAAGTAGTTTTTATTGTCGGAAAAACCAGTGGCGTATTATTTTTTTTATTTGAAAATATTCAGTCTCGCTACAGTACGGACGTCACTGGTAGAATAGAAAAATAATGATATTATGCAAAAAGTGCTCCTTGACGCTCAAAACTTATATCTTAAATTGCATATACCTTAATATTTCTAGCAGTGTGAACGTTATTAATAAAACACATTTTTTCCATAATTTTAACATCTCGGAGAGGAAACATTTCTCGACATATGTTAATATGACAAATGAGGGTTTCCTTTCGATATAGAATACGTGGTTAAAATTTTTTAGTTATGATCTGGACCAGCCTGTAGAAGAAACCATTTTTTTACGAATACATTGATTATTATTGTTTGAACTTGCTCCTTTTCTCCAAGATTTCAATGGAACAGTGAATAATCAACTCGATGACCTTCCCGTGCTCACCACCAGTGTCAAAATTAACTCGAGGTTATCTGGACCATGTTTTTCAGTGACCCGATCTCTTCGGTGAACGATTATGAACGGGATATTGAATCATTTTTCGACTGCGCGGAGAAAACTTTGTGATCTTCTCAACTTGACTTCATAATAAATAGTTATTTTATTTTACCCTTTCGTTGCTTATTAATTATGTAATTGAAAAAATATGTTTAGAAAAAATCAATTGCTATTACATTACTGTGAATGAAGTTCAAATTAAACGGAATAAGGTGGATATTTCCGTTTTTGGCCATTTGATGCTCTGGTTTGGTATCTTTTTCAGTGAAGCCTTGCTACGATCAACCCTTGGTTTCATGAGAAATAATGTTAAAAATTGGTATAGCTAAGCATTTCAATAAAAGACCGAGAAACATATACTTATCCGAGATACGACTATTTCGACCACTTGAACCCTGAAATTTCAAGGAGCTATGCCATTCCCTTTACAAGCTGAATTAAAGCATATTGAACAATTCAACCAAAGAATAATTATGACCACAGAACATATAACAATATAATGACCTTGCGTAGAGAGATAGTATTCCAAAGGGCGGATACAGCTTTTGGTTTAGGGGAGGGAGTCAGGCGATTTTCGTGAATAATTCAGATTTCACCTACGAACCATAATTTTCATTATATCTGAATTAATATAAGAGCATTGTTTAAACAATGATAAGGGGGATATATGACATGTTATGTATATGTATTTTCGAAACCTAAAAGAAATAGTGATTCTTTTGAAGGAAAATTAAAGTATTTCTCAAGAAAAATAATGAGTTTATGGAATGACTCAGTTTGGGGTACTGAATAACTATCAAAAACTGTTTGTGTTTCAAGTTCACAGCAGAAGCAGAAACGGATATAATGAACTGAAGTGAAATGAAACTGCACAAATGTCAATTCAGGTTTATAATTTTCGGGAACAATAAAAATGAAGCTATGCGGTTGAGGTATCACGAGTTTCTCGAAAAATTATAAACGCTATGTGCCATTCATTTTTTTCTATTGGGTTGAAAAGTTGTCGTCCAGGGATCACCATTTCTGGTCGCCTTATACAACTATCCACCGTAGAATTCTACGAACCAACTTGTTTGCATCAAGTTTGAATTTAAATGAAGTCACTCACTTGGGCTATTACTCATAATCTGGAATGATACAACTAAATTTGCTTATCTTCTACGTATATCTGGAAAAAGTTCCAAGGTTGAATGCCATTTTATTTCAATATTCAGACATGATTATTTCAAATTTTCAACGAAATGTTATTCTAATGTTCGACACACATTACCAAATTGAAAGATTTTCATCGAATATTAGTGAAATATTCACAAACAACAAAATCGGTGAAGTTACAAGTTTTCGCACGCTTGTGCGCCACCAAGATGAATTCAAAATTTTATTAGGAAAGTTTAATTCATAAATGAATAGGATGCTATCAGGATGCTCAAATTTAAAATTTTCCATTTTCTAATATGAATCAACCTGCGTGTGTAGTTTACAAAAGAAGTTGATATGGATACTGTCAACGATGTGAACATCTGTCGAACCCTCGCCTGATTTGTCCCTCGTTAGGTTTCGAAATTTAGTGCGGATTATAGGTTAGAATGATACATTCGCAATTTTTGACCAAACGTAGCATTTCGGAATAAAAAAGTTTTTTCTTGTGAGAAAGCTGGAAAATGTTTTTTCAATACATTCAGAAAGAAGTTCACCAAGTATGAAATTTTTGTTTGTTCGAAATTTTCAATCCAACCCAATAAACACAGACTTCCCGGCGATATCACAAATATAACCAGAATAAGATATTCGCATTGCGACATCCCGGCGATAGACATCTATGCGACCTCCTATTGCGATCAAACCTCCGTAAGTGTTTCGTTTAAAACAAGTTATATAACAAAGTTGCATGAAACATTTGTTGTTCAACTTTGTTAGTAACATGTTTTGTTACATAGTCTGCACCCGGCTCAATTACACTACAGCAGGCTTTAGTGACAATTTGAAACCATAAATTTGAATTTGGCCTTCCGAAACTTACATCGATTGTACAAATTCTCGAGGCAATAGTTAGATTTTTATTTGTCCGAATCACATAACTACTATTTTCACGAAAATGAATCGAACATTTTTAATTGATAGGACCTTATTTTTTAACACAAACTATACTGGAAAGTTGAATTTGAACATTTACACTATTGTAAAAGTTGTAAGCAATATATTTTTGATTAAAAAAAGATAGTACTTGAGTGGAAATTATGGGTAGACAACAGAAAAATTAATTTTTGAATTCAGTTATGTATTGTATTATTAGCTATACATTTTCGTATACAAATCTACTACACCAGATTTAACGGAACCAGTTTTTTTTTCACTGAAGTTACACCAAAGTTCGAGAGACCTCAAGGAACGAATCCGTGCCTCTATGTATTTCATTGGAAACCTTCTTTGTCGCGCGGTGACTTCCGGCCGAACTGAGGCCTAGTGGCCCATTGCTCGCCCGCATCGTTCTATAGAGACTCAGCTCCTCAGACACAAAGACGGAAATGTCGCGAGTCTGCCAGGAGTGGTCCCTCTCACCATAGGAATAGCAGGTGTTGGATTACCTAGGTGTGTTGTCCTTAACTCAGTTAGGTTGCCACAATTGAACAAAATATGCTCAACCGTTTCATCGGCGCTCCTGCACCACCGGCATAGGGAGCAGCTCGTTAATCCCATTCTCTTCAAATCTTTGTTAAACAGGTGACCAGTCAATGCACCAGTCACCAGACCGAGTTGTTTCCTCTCCAGCAACAGAAGTCTATTGACCTCAGGTCGCGAGGACGGTCTCTCAATGAGAATCCTCGACCATCTCAGGCCCACCCCCGCGCTCCATTCCGAGGAAAATTCCCCGTTCAGCCAGCTCCTGAAGAAGCTTCTGACAGATGTGCAACAGATTGGCAGCGCAGGCTCCAGACCAACAAATGCTAATCCGGCTCCACGCTTAGCCAGTTCATCTGCCTTGACGTCACCAGGTATATCCGCATGAGCCGGACACCAGATTACTCTCAAAAAGTTATCAGAGCCCAGCCCACGCAGAGCTTTCCTTCATTCTTCTACCAGAAGAGAGTCAACCCTAACATCAGATAGAGATTTCAGAGTTCCCTGACTGTCGCAACATATGTAAATGTGCTGGCCAGAGTATCCCCTGCGATATTTTCTAGTGCGCAGGCAAGAACCGCAAATAGCTCAGCCTGCACAATGGAACAGTCCTTCCCCAGAGGGATAGCCTGATTGAAGTGAGGACCCACGATTCCGGCACCAGACCCTGTTGTTGTGACAGAGCCATCCGTGAACCACGTGGGACCTTCAGGACTAAGAAGCCTGTTTGATGAAGACCATAGGTCTCTGTCAGGAACAATTACCCTGTAGGGTTCGTCGAAGTAGAACTTAGTGCCCGCGCGGTCACCTCTTTGGAGAAGGGGAGCGTGAGCATCCCTAACCATTTTGAGGGCCCTTGCGTGCCCAGTGAAGAGTCCTCCTTCATTGGAAACCTTAATTTTCACTCAAGTACCATATTTTTTCAATTGGAAATATGTATATTACAATGTTGTTTTGAAATTGTGCTTGTTTTTTGTCAGACCATGTATACCTATGTACAAATATGTATTGAGAAACGATAGCTTCTAAAAGTGTAATCCCCTGTAGATTTCGTTCATTGTCCATTATATGCCATCAACTGAAAACTATTACAGGCATTGAGTTTAACGCCAGATAATATCCTATGATGAAGGATAATCGTTATTCATTACTTTCCAATTTCACACATTATTTAAGTCTTTCCCATTATGTGCGGCATCTACCTCCAGAGCGGTATTTTGCATAAATTATTAGTGGAATTTTACATCGAACTTAAAAAATATATCCAACATTATCATATCATTGTTCAACCGATAATGCTGCTCTTAAGTGTGATAATTATTTTTTATAGATCCTTGGCAGGATTTGACAGAAGACTATGGCAAGGGAGGTTTCCAAAGAATTACGAAGTTGAGGAATAGTTTTCCCCATGTTAAAGTTACCGTGGCTATAGGAGGATGGAATGAGGGCTCCACAAATTATTCCAGACTGGTCAGCGATGAGAAAAGGAGAAGAAGATTCGTCAATAATGCTGTGAATTTTGTCAAGTAAGAGGTATACTATTACAATGAGCTTAATAGCCAAAAAGTACGACAAGATACGGAATTTCAAACAATTTTTTCGAATGTTTTTGCCCCTTTTATAGTAATAATAATAATAATAAGGTCTTTATTATGATACTACAATTATAGTTTTTTTGCAACATTGAGGGCGAGATTTAGCTCGCACGATTCTGGGTGAGATAACTTTGTGTACAATTATGTGAAATAAACCCTAAATCATGCGCCTATTCCACCATCTAACCGTCAAGACTATAAAACAAAAATGGAAACTTACTCTGTGAGCATAATAGAAAAAAAAAATGAGTCAATCCATGCCGCACAACGAAAATATATAATTGAGATATCCCACCTCAGAAAGCCATATAGTTCCCTACATGAAAAGCAAAACAACATTCATAGTTAATGTGCTAAAGAAGCTGGTTGGTTATCAGTCTAGGCATAAACCGGGTCATTGCGAAAGTTGTCTAAAATATGCAATTTAAATTTATCAAGTGTGATATCTCTGTACTCAAATTCCAGACCGTTCATGATATTAGGTACTTGATATGAATAAGACCTAGTGTAAACACTAGTTCGGTGCTTGGGGATTGATATTGCACCCCTATTACGCACATTGACCGAGTGAACACTCGAGCGAAAAATAATCTTATTATAGAGGTTCGGTGGTGACTTTTCACTAATAATTTTATAAAACAAAACCTGAGAATGAAAGCGTCTTCGGTGCTCCATATTCAGCCACCCGGTGTTTTTGAGGCTGTAAGTTACAGTTTCAAACTTACGTATTCCGTGAATAAACCGAAAACAAGAATTCTGTAGCATCTGTACCCTGCCCGCATCGAAAGCAGTCAAGCAGGGGCCATATACTGCGTCACAAAAGTTCATATGTGAAGCACAGTAGCTTCACACAGTAGAATCTTACTGGATTTGCTCAAAAAATTTTTTAATTGGTATAAGAGTCGCAAACCCGAATAAGCTTTGCACAGTGAGTTCGAGATATGTCCAGAAAAGCGCAAATCGGTATCCAGTGTCAAGCCCAAATTTCTAGCACTGTTCAGAAAATTTATTTTCCTGCTATCAATACAGACACTCTGACAATACACTTCCAAGAATCGGCTCTTATCATTTTTTGGGCCAAAAAGCTGGCACATTGATTTTTTAGCATTCAAACGAAGACAATGCCTCTCTGATATCTCATAAATACAATGGAGGTCATACTTCAGGGCGGCCACAGCCTGCAGTGACTCAGAAGGCTTGAAAGATAATTTGAGTTGGCTATCATCTGCATAGAAAAAAAATGTTGCCGAAACGCAAGCCAAGACAAAACACGAAATATATATCACAAACAGGAGTGGGCCTAATATAGAACCCTGTGGTACCCCGCAACTTAAACCCACAAATGAAGATGACGTGCCATCAACTCTGACGGCCTGAGATCTCGCCCCAATATAATCAGCTAATAAAATTATGGCTGGCCGCGATAGACCGATATAACGCAGTATGGCTAACAGGAGCTTAGGATTTATAGAATCAAAAGCCTTCGTATAAGCGAGGTCAAAATAGTCGGATCCCCTGATCAATAGACTTGAATATTTCGTCAGTTATATCGAGCAAGGCAGTACAGCAACCGTAGCCAAAAGGATATGTAAAATAATAACTAATTCGATATAACGTTGATCTTGCTGGTTTAAGTATAGTACGTTCACGAAAGGTTGAGCCGTCGGTTAGCCTTGGAAGTTTGGCATATTCCACTGTCTATATTAAAATTTAAGGTTATGTTGTTTATTTTCTTGTCAGATTGATACGCAATGTTGTCAAAATTGCATAGAGTTCTCTGATAACTCGCAAGATCGTCGGACGAGGTAGGGTACATTTGGCAACGTTGATTTCATTTTACGTTATGACAGCAAATACTGCCAACTTCAGATAAATAAACAAACGCCTACTATGTGCTCAACCTTCGTGAACGGACTATATATTGTTTATTTGTTTATATCAAAAATGTACCAGAATTCATATAAAAATAAGGACATTTCATTAATCAACGTGATTGCTCTTCTTGCACGCGTTTCATAAAAAAATTAAAGCTCTGAACAGGAGCTTTTGAGCGCAAAATTATCTATATGTGGAATTTGAGATTTATACCTAATACATAAATGCAGAATCGCAGCACAAACATAATTATATTCTGAAAATTATTCAAAGAATGAAATTTGTAAAAAATAAATCATTACAAAAATTAAATTCTATGGGGTCTGGTCTGATAATGCGATCCCTTTGAAATTTTGCAAAAACATTCGCAGTATAGTAGTTTTCATTTTCAAAATAAATTTCACTCTAATCGGATATCCTGTTATGAAAATATAAAGATTTCTCTTTTCAAAATTCCAATTAAATTTTCTATAGTTCTTTTGATATTATGGCCACGAAATTTTGGATGAACATTCAGAATATCGATCTCCATTCACAAAAAAAATCACTCTAATCAGATATTTTCTTTATGGAAATATGAGGTTTCTTTTTTTCAATATTCCAATCGAATTTTCTATGGTTCTGTTCACAATATGAACACAAAATTTTTGATGAGACTTGCTATCAGCATCTTGCATTTGGTCGTAACATTTCATTCCGATTGGTTTCGTATTTTCTGAGATATTGAGGAACAAACATTTTGAATGAACATATTTTAAGGAACACCCTACCCTGTACGATTCGGCTGGTTAACGAACTTAACCGAGCCATTTGGGTCCCCAACTCACCCTGAAAGTTTCAAGTCTCTAGGACAATCCCTTCGAAAGTCATTGTGTTAACGGACGGTCGGACGGCCCTACGGACAGAATTGAATTTGACTACGAATTCGTCAACAGGGAGTCACGCCCTATCGTTTGAGACCATTTTCGGCTCAAAATTCGAAAATTACAGACATATTTGGGCAAAACGATATAGCACTCGTTTAAGTAGAACGAGCGCTCAAAAAACCTTTTATCGTCGAACTGACCAAAGTTGAAACACCTTACGGCCTACAGCTCTCATGAAATTCGTTTTCGAATCATAAGAATACAAACAGTTCCATCAGTATTAGTTCTTCACTAGAACAGTATGTACCCATTCCTTCCTCTTCGAATCAATTGCTCGATTATCATGAAGTTTATATTGGTATTCTCATTTATAATAATTGGTTGATTATAGTCTGTGCGACAGAAATGATGAATCTATAGTCCGTTCACGAAAGGTTGAGCAGTCGGTTGGCCATGGAAATTTGGCATATTCCACCGTGTATATTAAAATTTTAGGTTATGTTCTTTATTTTCTTGTCAGATTGATACGCAATGTTGTCAATATTGCATAGAGTTCTCTGATAACTCGCAAGCTGGTCGGACGAGACCGGCTACATTCGGCAACGTTGACTTTATTTTACTTTATGACAGTAAATACTGCCAACTTCAGATAAATAAAGAAACGCCTACTATGTGCTCAACCTTTAGTGAACGGACTATAGGTTATTTAACGATGAACTAATATTTTGAATTTTATTAATTTTTTCATTTCAGGAAACATAATTTCGATGGTCTGGATCTCGATTGGGAGTTCCCTGCAAAACGTGGTGGAAGTCCGTCAGACAAAGAAAATTTCCTGTTATTAGTAAAGGTGAGATTATGGTTTCTCCTCGTTGGTGTGTAGGTATAAAGATTTTTATTCAGGTAGGAGATATAAAGATGTGAATATGTAGGAATCAAAGAGTAGATTTTGTTACCAAAACTGAACATCTTCATAACTTTCGAACATGTATATGAATACTAGTTTAGCTCCTTTTGCTTGAACCTTTGTCCAAGGATTTTTCATGATATGAAAATAAAATTTAGACGAGCGTCCAAGCAAAGAAATGGCGTTCCTATATTCGAACCTAATAAAGAAAAGTCAAATTTCGGTTCGATTCTATTCACCTCTGAAGGGTGCAATTTTCCGGGCGGAGACAAATTAGATGCTCACCATTACTATCTTGCAGATTGAAGATAGAAATTTCGGTTTTTCACAAAATATTTCCCTTCAGTAGGTATGACGTCACTCAATTCATGCATTTTTTTGCCCAACTTATTTTGAAAATTCACGATAATCTGAACTTCTTAATATCTATCTTCTAATGATTAACCATCGATAGGAATGGAACCTTGAAATCGTGAGCTAGGGTATAATTAATTTTGAAGTCTGTCTTCTATATTCAGAGCTAGCTACGACTTCAAACTTCTTTATGGTAGCCTTTTTCCACTGAAAAAATTAATAATAATATCTCTATTCAATACTTGACTCAGTTTGGTTAATTTCGAATATGGAAGTGTATTTTCACGATATTTTCGAAAATATCCTAGATATTTACTAGTATTATAGTAAACGCTGTGTAAAATGAAACGAAAATGAATGATATCACTAATTATATCTCCGTCCCAAATTCTAGTTTCAAGTGAAGATATCCTTCGGTATTGGGCAAAATAGTGAAAATATCGTGGAAATATCAGGAGAAATTGAAAAAACAGTAATCAAGGCTAGCTCTATTTATAAATAAAGGGTTTTCCAATAAGAGGTCTTATTTTTATATTCAAAGAAAAATGTCATTCTTCAATATAAATGATCGGATGATTATTTCATTATAAAGAAGAAGCTATGCCGTTAATAGTGGAAAATAACATCAGGCAAATGACCACCACGACCACGCTTACAGGACCATATCCTTTTAATGAAATTTTTCATAACCAAATCGCAAAGTGGCTGCCCTATGTTCTCGATAGCCTCACGAATTCCATCTTTGAGGTTTTGAATCGACGCTGGGCTATGGGCGTAGACCTTCTTTGTCACGTGACCCCAAAGGAAGAAGTTGCAAGGTGTTAAATTACAAGATCTCGGTGGCCACTTCTGATCACCTCTTCGAGAGATACGACGGTCCGGAAACTTTTCCCGCAAAGGATCAATGGTTTCGTTGCTTGTGTGGCACGTAGCGCCGTCTTATTGAAAGTAAACGTTGTCCAGATCGATTCTATCCAATTTCAGTCATAAAAAATCATTATCTCTCGATAGCGCAATCCATTCACCGTAACTGTTTCTCCAGCCTCATTTTCGAAAAATTAAGGTCCAATGACTCCGCCGGACCATAAACCGCACCAAACAGTCACACGTTGAGAATAGAGAGGCTTCTCAACAATAACTCTTGAGTTTTTCGAGCCTCATTTTCCATTTTTATAAATGGGTTAGTTTCTACTTGTCAAATGTCAAAAAATGACAGCTTCAAACATGACATCTACCTAAATAGCGGGCTATTCAAAACAACACCTCTTATTGGAAACCCTTTACATTATCCTTTGTCCTCAAAAACCTGAGTTACAATTCAGAAACTGAAACTTTTTCGAAAACATAAATTTGACACCCTGTGTTCCCACAACTCATTTACTTTTATCCACATCACATATTCACAGGATTCATTCAATTATTTCATAAAATTTCGTTCCTGCAGGAACTGAAAGCAGAGTTCCGAAAGCACAATTTGCTGCTCACTGCTGCCTTCGGAGCTGGAAAAGACACCATCGACGTAGCGTATGACGTGGCGGGAGTATCTGCATACCTAGATTTCATCCACATGATGTGCTACGATTATCATGGTTCCTGGGACCAGAAGACTGGAGCCAACGCCCCTCTGAAATCGGCCGATGTTTTAAATGTGGTAAGGTTAATGGAGTGAGAACAGGGAGCAAACAAAAGGGCGAAATGTGTAAAAGTTAATGTTCTGTCCAAATTGGCTTGATAAAATTTCGGTATAATTAGTTGGGAAATGCGATTCAGGTTTTTTTTATGTGGAAGGTTCCAAGATGAGTTATATTCCATACCATACAGGGTGTTACATAATAGTATGTCACAACTTAAGGAGATGAATCTAGGAATAATTTCAAGAAAAAAAGTCCATATAAACATGGGTCCGCAAAAGCTTCGTTACGGAGCAACAGGATGTTGAAATTCGCAGAAAAATCGGTTTTTCTTCATAACTCCTTCACTTCTTGAAATATTCAGGCCAAATTTGGTTTGCGAGCTATTTTCAACATCTCTCCATCATTGCACGTCCTGAATCTTAACTAGAATCTACAGGGTCTTTTCTTTTCTGGAGCGTGAAATCAATTTTTGATATCTTCGTTTAATATAAACTTTTTTGACTCCTGTAATTTTTCCGTATCTCTATCTCTAACCGTTTTCGAGTAAAACATTATTGAACGATTGTATGTTTTTCGCTAAATAAAAGAAACAAGGTAGGTATACTCCGTTCACGAAAGGTTGAGCACATAGTAGGCGTTTCTCTTATTTATTTGAAGTTGGCAGTATTTACTGTCATAACGTAAAATAAATTCAATGTTGCCGAATGTACCCGGCCTCGTCCGACGAGCTTGCGAGTTATCAGACAACTCTATGCAATATTGACAACATTGCGTATCAATCTGACAAAAAGATAAACATCATAACCTAAATTTTAATATACACAGTGGAATATGTCAAATTATCATGGCCAACCGACGGCTCAACCTTTCGTGAACGGACTATATGCCCTTAGACACTGGCGCAGCCAGGGGGATTTGAGGCTGCACCTCCCCCCCCCAAAGATTAATTTCTTCGTTATTTCTTTCTTCTTAATTTTTTTGCAACTTTCGTTATTTGTTGTATCATCAAAAATTGTTCAGTTCAGCCCCCCCAAAACAAAATCCTGCCTGCGCCACTGCCCTTAGACAAAAGAGTGTTTATGGGTATGCCCAAAATTTTCTTTTATTTTGATAGCTCGTCATCTGAGACTCAACTTGAGCTTATTCAATATCAACATACAACCGTTAAATCATTTTTTACTCGAAAAAGGTTAGAGATACGAAAAAATTACAGGAGCCAAAAAAGTTTTTATATAGAACGAAGATATCAGAAATTGATTTTACGCTGATCAGTGGCATTCCGCAAAAAAAGAGACATTGCTCCGGAATAGAAAACACCCTGTAGATTCTGGTTAAGATTCAGGACGTGCAATGATGGAGACTGTTGAAAATAGCGCGCATTCCAAATTTGGACTGAATAGCTCAGAAACTGCAGGAGTTATGAAGAAAGAACCATTTTTTTTTGGAAATTTCAACACCCTATAGCTCCGTAATGAAACTTTTACAGGCCCATGTTTATATGAACCTTTTTCTTAAAATTACATCTAGATTCACCCCTTCAAGTTGTGACTTACTGTTATATAACACCCTGTATGAAGAGAGTTCCAGGAGTCGAAATGGTGAATACAGGACATCCAGACCTTTCAGAAAAATTGGTTGTTTTGTATCCGCCGAGCGCACACCGCAATCGAGAGAGGGACAGTCTTCGACGAAAAAAGAAAGATAAAGGGTTATCCATTTTGCGGTTTCAAAAGTAAACGTAAATAAAACACATAAAAAATATTTTTTCTACAAACGTCAAAAAATGACAAGGTTCGCGCATTGGCAAGAATATGCGAAGTGACCCTTTTTTTCATTTTCCTTTGTTACTATGACACCGTGCGCGAAGTAGTGTGCGAAATACTTACTTCGCACACTGCATGTAAACTATATGGGATTTTTATATTTTAACTTGGTAAATTTCTTGAAATCCACGTTTTCTTTAACATTGAGTGTTGCTTTCAACATAGAATATATTGCCCATAGTTATAATACCTAATTACTTTATTTGGAAAAACAGTTCAAACCAGTTCAATATTTTTTTTCATATTAAGCTAAGCGTTTGTAGAAAAAATTTTGTTTGCATCTCATGCGCGAAATACTTTGGTGATCTCGACTATTTTTTTTAACTCGGCTGCGCCTCGTTAAAAAATCAGTTCTCGATCACCAAAGTAGCATTTCGCGCACTAGATACAAAAATAACTATTTTATCATGATATTTCTTTTTTATTATGAAGTTTGAACGTTGACATTTGTGTGAAACACTACATCATTTAAATGACAACCACCCGAATTGTTGCAAGCATCGATTCTTTTGAGGTAATTTTCGACCACCTTTTGACACATATTGGGCGGTATCTCAGCCATAACTAGACGATATTGGTTTTTAACTACTCAAGAGTTGAAGGTTTATCTGCATAAACACGGTCTTTCGCGTAGCCCCACAAAAAAAGTCAAGCAGTGTCAATTCGCATGATCTTGGTGGCCAGTTGATATCGCCGTCCACGGTCTTTCGCGTAGCCCCACAAAAAAAGTCAAGCAGTGTCAATTCGCATGATCTTGGTGGCCAGTTGATATCGCCGTCCACCGCCGGTTGTTCAAGCACCCATTCGACGTATCCACGATGTTGATGTGAATGGTCGGCTGGCTTCAGTTGTTGTGTGAGCTGGATTTTATTTGGGTGTAGGTGTAGATCTTAATGTAAAATACGCCATATATATATATTCTTTTGAAATGAAGAGCTAACATAATACAATACATAAAACAAAAATAAAAAATCCCTAACTGAGGTTGGTGCAAAACGGGGTACCATACTATTTTTTCGTATGATACCAGAGCTCAGGGAAAAACCCCAGTAGAAAACCCTGTCTCGCCGTTTCACAACAAAATGACACTTAAAAACTATCAGAATATTGAAGGATTCCTTCTTCATTCAGACCGAACGATAACCCTCTCCAGGATGCCTTCGGAATTCTGAAACGAGAAAATCAAAGCAGTAAAAAGGAACGCCATAATGTGCCGTAAGACAGTCCTAATTCCTGAGAATGACGAGGAATCGACAGATTCGGGTCTTCGTCAACACTTTCACTTAAAGTAGCGATATTTTCAATGGTACGAGCAAAACGATGATTCACAGGGCTTACAATATCTGTAACCAATCCAGTCTCTTCAAATTTCTACACAATTTTACCAATTGCTTGCGTAGTTGGACGATTATGTAAACCAAAATCTGCTCTTAAAGCACGATATGTGGCTGTGGCAGAATCGCCATTTTTGTATTAGGTTTTTACAATTATCATGCGTTGTGCGATAGTCAAGCGATCCATTTTCATAAATGTCAGACTTTCAACTAAACAATAGTTATTTTTGTATTAAGTGCGTAAAATGAGTGTTTTTTTCATGGCACATGAGAGTGTCAATTTTGGCCGAGACCGCAGGTCGAGGCCAAAAATTCACTCGAATGTGCCATGAAAACACGAATTTTATACGCACGAAATACAAACAACATTTTTTGTACAACTGTGAATGTGAATTTACATCGTCAGAAATACGTATAATCATTGAAGATAATGCTTTCAGTACAATATTTAAATGAATCCAGTGATCTTTCTGTGTCGTAACCATAGAAACAGTTCGTTGAAATTGTTTGAATCTTTGACAGTACCTATTTGCTCGTAGTTGTTTCAATTTCGAATTATTTTAAAGAAGATGAATGTTGAATATGATAGTGGTAGTGATACCCCCGCAGATATGGCTGAAGAAGCAAATATAATTGTATCTTATATGTTACCAGCCAAATCAAAGCTAATAATATGAGAAAACATATAACCAATTTCGAGAATGGCGCAACAAGAACAACGTAAAAAAGGTTTCTGAAAATGTGCTCACATGCTATTTCGAGGAAAAATAAAAAAATTTTAAACCTTCCAAGTTATGGAGCTCAATGTTAAAAAAAACATCGAATGTCAAGGAAAATATTGATATAAGGAATTTTTCAAAATTGGTCCAGCTTATTTTAAGAACAAAGGCGTCGGATACCGAGGAAAGAAATCTAAAGTGTTATGGAGGGATAATATCAATAAATTTCTCAGATATGCTGATGACGAAACTAATTTACTTCATAAGGTACAGATACAATCATAATTTTGTGAAATTAGTTGTACCTAATTAAAATATTCATTATTTTTAAGTTGTTCTAATTTTAGTTATCAGCAGTGAAAAAAAGACTTTTTTTAACGGTGAAAAAAAGACTTTTTTTAACGGTGAAAAAAAGTAATATTTTACGCATCCATAGTGATGAAGAAAAGTCAAGTTTTTTTGACAGTTGTACAAAAACAATTTTTTTTTAAAAACTCGTTTGACATATCGAATTCCAGCCGTATACTTTTGAAACCGCGAAATGGATAAACCCGTAGTTTGTCGGGTCTAGACGAGGTAGCCGTGAAAAGCATTGTGGTGAATGGAACCATAGCGATAAATGGAACACTACGGCTACTCTTTGAAGCTCCGAAAAATTTTCATTCTCTTCTTCATTTTCATCGAAGACTGTCTGACTCCAGTGTGCGCCCGCTGTAGTCCCGGAGATACAGAGTGATTCATGAACATTGGCCTAAAATTGCGATAGCTATAACTTTGGAATGCAATTTCATAGTTATGAGTTATGGTATCATTTGAAATTTTCTTTGTTTTAGGAATATTCAATCAACTATATGATTCAGCTGGGAGCACCACCCAATAAGTTGGTATTAGGTCTTCCACTTTACGGTAGAACTTTCTTACTAGAAAAGGCTGCAACTAACCCAAAGAAAAAAATGAAACTAGGAATGCCAGCTGGAAGTATTGGTTTTCAAGGACCCTTCACTAGAGAAAATGGTTTTATGGGATACAATGAGGTGAGTGCCAATACACAGAATTTTCAAATAATATACACTGCGCAAAAAAATTAATGCACATTATGGAAATCTCAAATTTATTGTACAACTGAAGGTGTTCTCAATGATAATTATTTTTATCAGAATTATGCATGCATAATTATGTTATCCACTTTCAACGTTTTTCTTCAATACAGATGTTTTTTCCCAGCAGGAATAAAAAAAAGGTTGGGATTATCAGATTTTGAATGTATTGGCTCCATTCTGAAATCAGTTGTTCTCGATCAATTTTTATGATCAATCGTTTTTCTTTATTTTGATTTTCTACACCGAGATCTTATGATTCAAAACCTTGCGAGTTCTTCCTTTGGGGCCGCGTGAAATAGAAGGTCTATGCCAATAGCCCAGCATATAGTCAAGACCTCAAACATGGAATTCGAGAGACTATCGAGGACATAGGGGAGCCACTTTGCGATTTGGTTATGGAAAATTTCATTAAAAGGATATGGTCCTGTAAGCGTGGTCGTGGTGGTCATTTGCCTGATGTTATTTTCCACTATTAACAGCATAGCTCCTTCTTTATAATGAAATAATCATCCGATCATTTATATTGAAAACTGGTATTTTTCTTTGAATATCAAAATAACATCTCTTATTGGAAAATCCTTTATATTATCATTTGAAGTTGTCAAACTTTAACAAGCACTTATAAACTCCCTCTTCATTTACAGATCTGTCTGGAGCTGAAGAACGAAACAGCGGGATGGTCTACTTATTGGGACGGGGATACTCGTACTCCATATGCTGTTAATGGCAACAAAGTTCTGAGTTATGACAATGAAAGATCATTAAGAGAAAAAATCAAATTTGCAATGCAGAAAAAATTAGCAGGAGTCATGGTATGGTCTATAGATACCGATGATTTTCAAGGAGATTGTGCTAGAACGGTAGAAAATGAAACCTACTCGAACTTTCCGCTTATGAGAAGTATAAACAAGTCTGTTAAGGAGACGATACATGAAATCGAAGAAGAAGAGAGGGAGGAGAAAGAAAAAGAAATGAAAAAAGAGGAAGTTCCTGATGATAGGGAGAATGAAGTTGATAGTGATAAACATACGAAAGATAGTTCCAATATTAGTAGCTTAAGTTTCGGTTGTGTGATAATTTTTATATTCAGAGCTTTATTTACGTGAATAAATTTTACTTTTAACAAATTTCTTTAAACGCCCTACTTGACAGGAAATGATGAACTCGTAAGAACCACTATACAATTGTATAAACTGATACAGGGTGCTTCAGAGTAAGGTGCCGTTAATTCGGGATCTTTATCTAGTCTCTGACTCATTATTTCTGAGATACAGGGTTTTGAAATTTGAAAAAAAATTGGACGCCACTGGTAACAATTGAAAAAAAAATTTATTGAAGAAAATGTGTTATGATGCGTACTGCTAACCTACCAAAAGGCAAACAAAAACCTTCTGGGGTGTCAAAAACATTTCTGAACAACCATCTCTCGAACCTGCATCTCTCAGATGAAATTGCATTTAATTTTTCATCTCAGAAAGTGTTTGTCGCAGGTAAAAACTCGAGATACATTCCTTTTGTAAATAGTGTGGTGATTGCGAAAATAATTTTGAATTTGAAGAAAAGCATTGGCGTACCATTTTTCTCACCGAATTTATTCGGACAGAAGTCTTTACGTGCGCCACTGGTGAAATTGAGAACAATATTGAATTGAAAAAATTGTGTTCTGATATGTTCTTATAACCTACTGAAAAGCGAACAGAAATCTTGTGAGGTGTGGAAAATATTTTCGAAAAACCTATTTTTCTTTCAAATTTCAACGCCTGTATCTCAGAAACAATGCATCTAAAACCCATAGCTCATATGAACTTTATGTCATGAAATTATTCAAGGATGAAGATCCCGAATTTACGGCACCTTATTCTGAAACACCCTGTATATTGAGAAGCGTTTTTATTTAAGTAAAAGAGCTCCGAGGCTTCGCAGAGATATGAAAAATCGTTTGTTTTCTCATTGACACAATAAATGTTAATCACGATTGGCTGGAATATAACATGTATCATAGAAGTTCTTTTCAAGAACAAAAAATGATAAAACTTCAATTATTATGTTGTATGTATCGTTCGAATTCTTCGGAAATCAATCACATACCAACAGCTAAATGAGAACTTAGTCATACACATGAGGATATATCATTGTTTTCTGTGGTGAGGTGACTTAAACTGACTATTTCTTATTTAATTGGAATAAACGCTTTTAAAACTCAAAATTTTCACAACAAAAATCTAGGTTGCAATGTTTTTAGTCGATTCAGAATATCAACATGGTTAAATAGCTTCTCACAACTCTACAGATATGAGCGTAAATATATTCGCTTGGGTATGCAATTACTCAATTTTTCAATCGAGAGAATGAAAGATCTTGGATTATTATCGGTAAAAATAACTAGATGAAAAGAGGAGTCAACAATAAGAAATGTATAAATAACACTTCATATATTGTTCAATTAGATATTACAGTACATTATAGTCAAATGAAGAGAGAAAAGAGTGCCAGCTACTAGAAAAGTAAGCTGAACACTCAAAAAACATTTTGTTTTTCTGAATGCATATTATCTGGAAGTAGCTCATTCTTTAAATTATATCACCCAAAACTTCCTTAAGAACTTCATTTGTTTTTATCTGAAATTGTATACTTTTCATAGGACTTGGTAGGATCATAAGGCTCCCATCTATTCGCAGGAAAAATGTGTTTATTTCTTTCATACCAACTTCTCAGTAGCACTTTACCAGCATGAGAATCCTCTTTTTCTATTGAAGCATCATTCAGCAGTCTAACGTCATCGTGTACATCAAATTGAAATAAGGGACCACTTTTACCCCTTGCCTGTAAGCAAAAAATATTCATTTAAGACAAACCTATTAAGGAGTTAATAAAAGAGGAGAAATTATGCAAAACATCAATGAAAATTAGAAAATTAAAAAAATAGTGATTTAAACATTTGGCGACCGTGACAAGACTCTTCTATTACAGGTGTGGAAAATATCAACTTGACACATGAGAAATTTTTGGAGAACTTGTCGCTGTCATTTTCCTGATCAATTGTCGCTGTATATTTTGAAATAAAAATTGCCCTAATTGATTTAATGGTAAATATTTCTTCAGTGACCAGCAGATATCAACCAGATTCTGATGTCATTGTATTCATTAGGGTTTTCGGAAACTTACTCGATCACTAACTCGGGCTGAATATTGACAGCAATTAAACTGTTTATCTGTCAATATTCACCCGAGTTAGTGATTTTTTTTTTCGGAAACTTACTCAATCACTAACTCGGGTTGAATATTGACAGATAAACAGTTAAATTGCTGTCAATATTCAGCCCGAGTTAGTGATCGAGTAAGTTTTCGAAAATCCCTATTGAATGTTCCTGAACAACATTATTGAAACCAATAGGTAGCGGTCTGTCTCAGTTTAGAAAATATGGGCCCCCAAAGTTCCAAAAGTGTTCTATCTTCACGTCACTTTTTCCACCACTGCTCCGTCCTTCGGCGAGTTACATATCAAATGATGGCGGGAATTACGGGAAGGCATTGTATCATATTCGCGGGGAAGAATCTGCGGTAGTGCCAAATCTACAATGAAAAACGGCGGTATCTCCTTCGAATTTGTGGATATATTAGATTAGATTAGATTAGATAGTGGTCGATCGCCATGTTGATTACCCTTCTGCACTGCGACCAATAAGGTCTTTTGTGCGTTACCATGCTAAAACTACGTTTTAACCTCCTTAGCAAAGCTGGTTATTTCCTTAGGAGACTTCGCTTATGTCGGCTGGCGTTAATAACGCGCCACCTAGTAGAGTAAGTCTGGTTTGCGCCAGCGCAGTGCATTGGCATAGTATGTGTTCGGTGGTTTCAGTGGCCGATTCACATAACCTACAATGTCGGAGTTTCCTTTACCGATCTTGTGTAGGTGATATCTCACGGGACAGTGCCCTGTGAGAAGGCCGATTAGCAGCCTTAACTCATTTTTTGACAACGATAGAGCTTGTTGAGCCTTCTCTTTGGAAGGTTCGATTAGTCTCTTTGCTTGTCTCTGACCGGATGTGTTTATCCAGTAAGAGTGTTCTCCCTTTTTTCCCAAACGCCTACCTCTGCCCTAATCAGTGTAGGTGATACCCAACAGGAGGGCACGGGTCCGGTGAAGGGTGTGTTTGCTCCTCTTTTTGCAAGGGCATCAGCTTTTTCATTTCCCTCAATGTTCTGGTGGGCAGGTACCCAAGTTAAAACTAGCTTGTTGTACTTCGCCAGTGTTTTGAGGGACTGTTTGCAGCTCCAAATGGTCCTTGATCTACAATCAACGGCCATAAGCTGTCTCAGTGCCATCTGACTATCAGAGGCAATACAAATTCTGGCTCCCTTGTACTGTCTGGACAGACAGACTTGGGCGCATCTTTCTATGGCCAGAATTTCAGTTTGAAGCGTTGTTATTGGCTTTCCCAAAGGCTCCGATTCCCTGTATTTGGGACCGTATATGCCTATGCCTGCCCTCGTTCCCTTAGGGACCCATCTGTGTACCAGATGAGATGATTTTTACGAAGTCGAGACAAACCTTCCACACTTTCTTGGCGATCACCTATGATCACTTCGTAGTTGGCGTCAAGGTCATACTCGATTGGCATGGAATCCCTCAGTAGCAAAGGGAGGTCACCACCGAGTGATCTTAAAATATTTCGTGTCCCTTGCCCGGCCCTATTTGGTCCATTCTTAGGGCACTCATGAGACCTTCTTCTTAACAAAATGTGCAGCGGGGTGAGATCCAGTATTACCTCTACTGCAGCTGTAGGAGTTGTATACGCACCTCCTGTAATGCCTAGACAGGCCTGTCTTTGAAGCTTATTCAGCCTCTGCTGGCTTGTCTTTTCTTCAGTTTAGTCCACCAAACTAAAGAGGCATATGTGATAACAGGTCTTACCACCGTCGTATAGATCCAGTGGATCATACGAGGCTGCAGACCCCAAGTTTTGCCAAATAACTTGCGGCATATCCAGAACGCCGTTGTAGATTTGGCAATCACTTTGTTAAGGTGAGAGTTCCAATTGAGTTTTTTATCCAAGGTGACCCCCAGATATTTGACCTCATCGGAAAACTCTAGTTTTATTCCCTTCAACACCGGTGCTACAAGTGTTAGCTTCCTAAGACGTGTGAATGGAACAATAACCGTCTTGGTTGGATTGACGTTAAAGCCCTCCTCCTGACACCACCGATTGATGATATCAATGACGTTTTGGGTCAGCTCTGAAGTAGTACCTTCGAACTTTCCCCTATTGTGGATATTGGTACCTTTAGAATTTTGATATTTTTGCATTAAACTGAATATACCTGAAATGAAACTAATCGAATATTTATTTGAATGTTCGAAGGTGATTCATTGGAGCAGTGAATTTGTAACTCTGGGGGCCCAAATATTCTAAACTAAGACAGACCGCCACCTGTTGGTCTCACATAATCTGGTCGATATCTGCTGGTCACCGAATTTCAAATATTTACTGGTATTATTATGGCCGATCAAAAAGACGTATAATGAGTGAATTATACAATAGTCGTGGATAAAAATAATCCTGCCTCATATTATTACTTACTTTTGTTACTATGAAGTCATAAAATGTTTGGTGATGTGGTAGAATTAAATCTTCTTTGACATACATCAATTGATCAGCTCTTACTGTTTTAAGTTCCATGAATTCTTTCCTCAGCAATTCCAAAGCTCTTTGAAGAAACTGATAGATAGAATTGCCTGAAAAGTGAATGAGTATTCATAGATATTATTCCCATTTTTTCCATTAAATAAACATAACAATAAATCCAAAAATCAATTATGAATGAGAAAATTCACAAGTTTTCGAACATCTACTTATCAACGCAAACCATGTGACCAAAATAACAAACAAGAATACTCAGATGGAAAAAAAAAGGAGTAGAATAATAAATTACATTTCTCTCAAAAAAGGTTGATTTCAGCATGCCTATTTTTTGTAATATTTCAAATGATTCCACAAATTTCTGTACACAATTATGCCAAATTACCTGAAAGTTTTTTGAAAGGTTACAACGTCAAAATTCAACTATAATAAATTACTGCTTTCCAGTTAGGTGGTGAAATTACAAGACAAATAATGTGTGATGGACCGGAATATTTATGTCAGAGTTCAAATGTGATCTTACGAGTTTGTCTGAAGAAGATGTCTGATATAGACACCGAAACATTACATTATCCTTTTACTTTATTTTCTTTTTTCAGTTTTACTGTTAGGCAACAATTTTTTCAAGATCAATTTGCTCCTGACAAATGAATGCAAAGATTCTCGCATTAGTACTTCATCTTAATTAAACTTTTTGTAATTATTTCTGTTTCAGAGACTGGGAGTGAAAACCTATAAAGTTTTGAAGAAATGTAGAATCCTCCCAGAATATATTTCAATCGATATCCAAATGTGAAAGGTTCATCTTTATCGGCAGAATCAAATACTCGAAGAGAGCCATTTCACGGAAACAAAATATTCCTTATGAATAGAGACCGGATTATATGCAACATAAAAACGTTGTTATATGCATGTATACATGCATGAAAAATGCTTCAAATATGCACGAAAATAGGCAAAATATGCAGAATATGCACTATTAATAGTAATAAATTTTTTTTCAAAATCAACTCTCAATAATATGGTATTTAAATTTAATTTAATGTTTTTGTATAGGTTTACAATTGAATATTGTTCCAAATGTTTAATTGTTAAATTTTGCCTTCGATCATTTTGAATATTTTTGTATGTGGAAAAGATTCGCTGCACATCCACAGACGTAACTGGGGAGGATTTGAACCTTGGAGCTATGTTCTCCCTTAAAGTTTCAGGTAAAACTTCTGCCGTCACAATAATAAAACTTTCGATAAGAGACAAATCTTCAAAACCTGGATTTCCTTTGAATATCCTTTCAAACTTTTCTTGAAGTTTATTCGGAAATTCCAATGGCAACGTGAAGTACATTTAGCGGATTTTACTCATTATTTGGAAATTTTCGTTGCACTGCTACTAATACTGCGTTCCGAAATGCGATGAAAGTGATTTGCAAATCTGACAAAAGTCACAATAGACTTCATATTTCGTGGAATTTGGTCGGATTGAGCACTTTTATCGCATTTCTGAACGCAGGGAAGAAAATATGTACGGAAAATATGCATAATAACTGGATCTCAGCTGAAATATGCAAATACCGCTGAAGATGTCTCAAATATTGCTGTAGCATATGCAAATGCAAATAATCCGGTCTCTATTTATTATCTCGATACTTTGTAAAGTTTTTTTACCTTTCTTCACTCTCACTGTTCTCCTATGTCCTGAACCATCCCAGTAACTGAATGTCACATCGATATCCTCCTCTTTTAATTTTTTCTGTTGTTCTACCCACAATTGCCGTAATTCTTCCCTCATTCTGTTCTCTGCTTCTTCCCGTTCTCTATCTGGCAAGAAACTTGTATCCACTGTCGGATCTTTTCGTATCTTCTTCCATGTTCTAGCTTCATCTTCAGTATCTTTCCATCTTTTTTTTTCATTTTCAGATTTCTCATTGTCCTTCTGTGCTTCATTAGTTTGTTCATCTTCTTTATCTTCCTCCTCCTCCACATCATCTTCCATATCAAAGGATAAAAGTTTTATCTAAGAAAATTTGTTCTTTAGCGAATAAGCTTCTAGTACTATTTACAATAAAGTATCAAGGAAAATGTTTGAGATTCTGAATGGATATACCAGGATATTTGGGTTTTTACCTACCTGTTTTTTCCTCTCGTTTCGTTCAGCTTCTTTTGCTTGAAGTTTTCTCAACTTTTCCTTTTCTTTTTCCGCTTGTTTGAGGGCAAGCTTCTGTTCCCGTTCCTTGAGTATATTTTGCTGTTTTGCTTTCATTTCATCCAAGGTAACTAAGCCTATCGTAGAACTCTGAAATTTCAAAATGTAAACAAGATGAACACAAGATCATTATTGAAACTACATAGGACCCATTTAACAGAAAAGAAACTCTCATGAAAAGTTAATAACAAACAGGAACACCCCAGGGTCTTTAAGCACTCAAAACGAGATGGCCCTTAGAGGTAAATTGGATTACGGGTATATCTTGAATGAGTCTTCTTACCTTAAGTTGTTGTTCCACCGCATCATAGTGTGCAGCAAATTTAGTCTCAATATTGTTTATCTTTAAATCATCCTCGATTTTCTTCTTTCTAATTTCCAAATCTTGCATTTCCTTCTCCCTTTTCTTCATAAGATGCATTGCCCTACCAGCTTCGCTGGCAGCACCTTTGTAATGAGCCATTTCACTACTAATTAATTAACGTTATAAACTTTGTAGAATGAAACTGAAAGATTTCAATTCAATAACAGATAAAATTGGAAAAACTGTTGTTGTTTGTGTTTATATATGATGTCACAAAATAGGTTATAGTCGAATGTCACTTTGACATTTCTAAAGCTTTCAAATTCTAGGTCATAGAATAGTTAGAATTTTTTTTAGCACTGGCTTCAGCCATCAGTGCTTAAAATTTTAGGAATTTTTTGGTTTGAATACAATGTCAAAGTCTTCTCTATTTTCCTCCTAAAAATGCCTAGAAAGAGCAGAATGACCATTTTAAAATTGAAGAAAATTGGTGGATGCTCCACACAAAGGTTCAGTTCCAATATTGTACCATCCACCAAAAACCCATTTCAATTGATTTACCCTTCCTTTTTGTGATTTTTTCTACGATATGCTTCTCTCGAAAATTTCGAATTTTCAGTTACAACCATAGAGTTCTATGGTTACAACCAAAGAAGGAACCAGCATATCAGTAACATCTAATTCTTCTTTTTGTTTCATGTAATATTTATTTTGTGCTCATCCTTGAAAGCTTTTTTCTTACCTCCACAAATTCCTCCTTCTCATCCATACTGTCACCCTCAAAGCAAGAAGTAACATTTTTTACTTCTTGCAGTTCTTGCTCTCAGCTGTCACCAATCTACTGAGCACAAATGTCCTCTTATAAATAAACATCTGTAAACATATAAATAATTAGAGATTTTAAGTCTTCAAAGAGATGCTTTTAGCGCCAAACATTATCTCAAGTTCGAAGGAAGGATTTTTTATTTTCCGAACATTTTTTAACTCAAATTCGAGTTTATCAATTTCGGTACATAAGACGTAGGTAGAATGATAGTATTAACTCGATATGTGAAATTCCAGTGAATGACCTATCCTTATAAAAATTGTTTCATAAACCATATCCACGTACTTTTTGAGTTAAGATTTTTTCTTGAATACTTAACAATATTTTCAAGACAGGCATATCTCGATGAAAATAAAGTTGAGTACTGGCCAACCAAGTCAATGTTTTTCTCGAATTTGTTTTTTAATCGCACGACAATAATTGCCCTGGTGGTGTTTCCAGTCAATTGCTTAAGTGAAGGGGTTTCAAAAAAGCATAAAATGAATTGATGTTCATCACATTTTCTTCCGAATATTGCCAGAATTTTGGAATAGAAAAACCTGAAAGCATTCTCAATGTTCATCACATTTTCTTTCGAATATTCTCAAAATTTTGTAATAGGAAACCTGAAAGCATTCTCAATGTTCAACAATTTCATTATTTCTATATTTCGAAGAAAAATATGTAGAAACATATTCACTGAAACTAAAGACTTGGTGGCGATATGTAGATGATATTTTTGTAATTTGGCAACACGGCAGAGAGGAATTAATAAGTTTTTCATTATATCAATAATAAAGAACCAACCATTAATTTACGATGGAATTAGAACACAATAATCAAATTTTTTTCTAGATGTTCTAATAAGAAATTTATAGATCATTATGAAACAAGTGTATTTCGGAAACAAACACACACTAATAGATACCTAAATTTATATTCCAATCATCAATTAAATGTAAAAACAGGTATTATAAAAACACTTTATGATAGAGCCTTTTTAATTTCATCTACACCTGAATTAGAAATAATGAAATTACTTTTCATTAAAGAGTTCCTACTAGATAATCAATACCCACCAATTTTTTATAGAAAGAACAATTTCAAATTTAGAACGAAAAATATCTAATCGAAATTCTAATGATGATCAGGTACAAACAGAAAACCGTCAAGAACAACAAATTTGTTGAACGTCATTCCTTATATTCCTGGCCTATCAGAGAAAATAAGAAGAATTGGTTCCAAATTCAACATAAGAACTGTTTTCAAACAAAAAATGATTTGAGATCCATTCTAACTAGAACAAAAACCAATGAATGAGACAAAAAATAAAAAAAATTGTGTTACAATATTCCCTGTATATGTGGAAAATCTTATACAGGATAGACATCAAGACCTTTAGAAATAAGAAAACGGGAACATAAGAATAACTCAAAATAGAGACATCACAAGATCACAAATTGCTGATCATATATGTTCAAATAGCGGAGATCATATGATGAACTGGGACCACACAAAGATCCTCATGACGGAACCTGATAATTATAAAAGGAAATTAAGGAATCTACATGTTATTTGTTAGATGAAGTAAATAATTGGCCATTGTTCTGTTGGAATAGATCGTATTTGATTGATTTATTGAGGAAGGAAAGTGACATCAGGAAATTTCAAATCAAATAAATCAACATCTCTATAGATTGACAACTATCAATGTCAATCAGAGAAAATACACATTCTGAGAAAATTTTAGAGTTTGTCTGAAGAAGGTGTCTGATATAGCCACCGAAACGTTACAATATCCTTTTAATTTTTTTATTTTCAGTTTTACTGTTAGGCAACAATTTTTTTCAAGACCAATTTGCTCCTGACAAATAAGTGCAAAGATTTTCGCGGAGCACTTCACCTTAATCAAACATTTTTTAATTATTTATGTTTCAGAGACTGGAAGTGAAAACCTATAAGTTTCTAAGAAATTCTCAATGTTCATCACATTTTCTTTCGAATATTCTCAAAATTTTGGAATAGGAAACCTGAAAGCATTCTCAATGTTCATCACATTTTCTTCCGAATATTCTCAAAATTTTGGAATAGGAAACCTGAAAGCACTCTCAATGTTCATCACATTTTCTTCCGAATATTCTCAAAATTTTGGAATAGAAAACCTGAAAGCACTCTCAATGTTCATCACATTTTCTTCCGAATATTCTCAAAATTTTGGAATAGAAAAACAGAAAGCACTCTCAAATTGGTTATGAGGTATAGACCATAAATTTCTTACTTAAAATTTTATATCATCGATGGTTGCAGAAATACCCTCAGGGAACACCCAATTTGAAATGCACTGTCATTTGTGATTATAATGAAAATTAATATAGGGTGTACCAGGAAGAATGCGACTAACGGATACCATGACACCGAAGGTGGAGAGCTTTCATTTCTTCAAGAATGAAAATTTCTGGCTACGGCCTTGATGACACACGCTGGAATATGAAATTATTCGGTTTTATCGATGCACGAGTGTAATTCGGGGGAATATTTCTTGACTTACCTGTCAATGTTGACACAGCTCAATTATCGCTGGGATCTTTCGCCTTCTACAATGCAATTATCGCTGTAATTATGCGGTAATTGCTCTCCATTTGCATAGAATTTTTGACAGAAGGTAATATTCAGTTGTAATTTAACTAGGCAATGAAAATTATCGATTCATTTTCATTGCAAGAGTAAATTTAATAAGAAAATTTATTCATAGTCAAATTCGACAGACAACAATGTTCCGACTGATTTTTTATTGGTTTTAGCCAATGAGCATACAATTAGGCGATAATTTTGCATAGTGCAAATTATCGATAATTCGCACTTGGGCAAAATTATCAGGTCTTTTAAATAAATGCAGACGTAATTATGAACGTTTATTACTTATTAGAGTAACATGAAAAACTGTTGAACTAGCCGATTTAAATCTCACATCATTAAATGGATCTATTGTAATGCCGAAATCTTGCAATATTTTTCCTGAACAAGTTTTGCTGACACGTTCCACATTGTTTTCAACCCACTTTCTTTATTAAAGGATCCATCCTTCTTGCGCATGTTGCTTGCCCAGTCCTTTAGAATGAAGGCAATTTTTTTCCACCGAAGTTCCTCGTTCTAATAAGTGATTTCTTTCGCCACAAAACTTTGAAATTGTCTCCATACTGACGTTTTTCAC
The DNA here is from genome assembly GCA_013421045.1 of Propylea japonica. Taxonomy (NCBI): domain Eukaryota; kingdom Metazoa; phylum Arthropoda; class Insecta; order Coleoptera; family Coccinellidae; genus Propylea; species Propylea japonica. The sequence continues at coordinate 46,995,715 of CM024240.1, forward strand.
TTTTTGTATTCGTTGGCGTAAGATTGTCTATATTCTTATCAATATCTACAGCAGTAGACATTGCACTCAGAAAATTTGACCATGGGTTTTTTATAATGCGTCGTTACTAAAAAATTTTTCATTGTCCCGTAGCAACGATTTTTTCCAGCAGCTCTTACGTGCCTGCAATGAGTATAATTATACAATTATCGTCGCCACTGGTGACGGCAATGTGGCAGCAACTTACAGCGACACAATACGATTTGAGGATTCACAAAAATTTTCGGTAGATTTTTTTGAATTTTGCGGTTTTGTCACCCTTTCTGACTGTTATCCTCATTTTTTCTCTAACCAAACACAATTCAAGAACTACATACAGAACATAAAGGACAACAGAGAAGACATATGAAAAGTAACTTAAAAGTTGGAGAGATACCGATCGGAGAATGGGCAAATTCAGATCAAGAGAAAGCAACACTTTCCCTACTGATCTATAGCTGAACCATTCACTCCAAAAGATTCACATCCAGGAAATGAAGTAGTGACACGTAAAGATAATTATTTTGGAGGTTGTATATCAAATATCTCTTCCATTAAAACCCCTGAAACCTAAGGGTAAGTAACGCAGGAAATAAGAAAAAACTTAAGAATGAAAGGCACCAAGCTATCTTATTGCGGCGGATATACTTAGGAATAACTACCTTGAAAGCAATATCCCCTCTTTACCAAAATACCCAAATCCCATACCTAGTTAGATGAGCTTATTTTACTCCCCTCTATCATATGAAAATATTAAGCTGAAATAATAACGATCCATAAAACAATGAACCTGAAAACGGTGTTGAATCCTGCAGACCATAAGCCTGCTAGCTATCATTGGAACATTCTTCGGAAGGCAGAAGAGCGACATATATTTCGCCAGCTGTTTCTTAATCATCTATTGGGATTCAATCACGTAAAATCATTAAATAGCACAGCAGTCAACACAATTTCAACAAGCTTCGACGAAATATCTTACTCCTCCTATGAAATATCTTACCCCCCCTGGCTGCATCCTTGAGTACTATTCACGCTTAGGGCAACTATATGTTTATTTCTTACTCTGAGGGTTCTGTCCTCTCGGCGTGTGGTTGCCTTTTCCAACTCGGGTAGCAGAATGGAGGCCTAGGTCTCGGAAAACCAGATCCATACTGGAAATGATGCCTTCAAGGTGACCCGCTGATTTAGCATATCTTTTTTCTGACCCACCAGGAAATATGGCTTATGCTTGACAAATTTTCAAATTATTCATTATGGCTTCCACTGAAAAATCCAGGCCTATCCTGTTTTTGAAAGCTGGCGTCGTCAGTGATCCAAATCTCACGTTCATGCGAGCTGAGACCATAGGCCTTTGGGCAGGTGGGTCCCAATAAATCCTTATCCTTTCTTACTTCCCACCAACAGATCAAAACATCACGTTGAATTTCATCTCAAACGACGCCAACGTAGCAATAATTACATGTCAAACGAAGGCTATTATAGCTCTCAATATCCCCAGTACCATTTAAATGACCTGGAACTGTGGTATCGAAAATGGCATCAGAAAATAAACTAAACTAAAACAGCCCAAGTATATATACGTATGACAAAAAACTCCCTAACGTCACCATAAACCATATCATTATGTCATGTAAGATGTAAGTTCGTTCATTTGAACACAATGCTTAAACAAATTAATTTACCTACTTCCATTTGAACTCTTTCAATACACTTTAGTACATGTCGAAGTGTAATGTGTTTTGTGTAGGTAGGTACTTCTGTTGTTGAAGAATAATTTTTTTTCATCTCCTTGTTTTTCATTGTGGTATCAAAATAGTTATTGAATTAGATCTATTTTCGATGCGAAAATAACAAATCCAAAATTTCAACACTCAATTCGGTGTAGAAATCTTCAATAGTTATTGGTGTTAAATAGACCATTGAAGAAGAGTTTTACTCTATCTGGTGTCAAAATTGATTCTCTTTTAGGTGAAACTGAACATTCTCTGGTGAAGAAATTACAAAATGAGATGCTATTTATACAACGCAAAAAGGAATATTTTACACCTTCGGAAGTCAAATTGATACCATAGGTAGACAATTATAAACAACTGCCGGTGTAAAACATAACACCATCACACTGTAATTGAACACTATGATGTTGAATTGACACAAAAATGGTGTGTATGGGAATATGCACCACTGGGTGTTATTTCGGTGTCAAATTCCCGTAGATTTTCTACTGTGTATGAAGAAGCTGCAGGGCGACAAGCAGTGGCGCAGCCAGAATTTTCGTTTGGGGGGGCCCGATGCAAATATTCAGGGAGAAAAAAAAAATACTGTTATTTTTATCTTTCTCTTTCTGGTTGATAAAAAATGTCAAATTCACAATATTTTCCTGAAATCTTGTGATCATTTATTTTCTAAAATGCCTTTCCAATATACAGGGTGTCAAGGAAAAAAGTACCATGCATAGTGTCACGCAATAGAGGTATATAAATATGAAAAAAAGTCCTATGAATATATGTTGGAAACTGCTTCCTTTAAGAAATACAAGGTGTTAAAGTTAATTTTTTTATTTGGATTTTTAAAACAAACAAAGAGGTAAGAATTGAACAAAATGCGGGGGTTTTGTATGATCCAAATATCCTACTCATTTTTAGATTACTTATAGAGGACGCCACATATAGGATTCCACATTTAAATCAACCCTAAATATTTTGCCTCGCACTGTATGTCATTCTGGAGTAGAAAAAGCGATTCCTCTATCTTTTTTCCTTCAAAAATGTATACTTTAATGAAGTCGCTAGGACCAACGGTTTCCGGTTAAATGCATCGAAAACTTATGATGCACGCAAATTGCCCAGAAGCGCCAAAGTAACCTACTTACAATAACAACCAACAGAATGAATTAAATCAGAATCTCAATCAAAAACACAAAATAATGAAAATGGCAGGCAAAATAGTTAGGGCTGACCAGTGTAGGTTCTGTGGGGAAGAGGAAGAAACCCCCATTTACCTATTCACGGAATGCTTTGACATTGCGAGCCTAAGAGAGAAACTTGTAAGAGTGAGGAACTAGCTTCGTTGAAGCCTTCGCAGATATTGGATTTCATTAGATCTCTGAAACAGGAAGGCGAGCTGTGATGGGTGTGGCCAAAACAGCTCTGTAAGGGTACACAATAGACCTTGAGGTCTCTGAACTGTAACCCTTTTTTGAACTAAACTAAACTAGCTTAGATCTAACTGTGGAGGAATTATTATGTGGTGCCCCCCATTAGTTATCTAAAAACTAATAGGATATTGGATTTTGCATTATACAAAACCCCCGCATATCACATTTTGTTCAATTCTCACCTCTTTGTCCAAAGTTATTCAAGAAAACACCAAATAAAAAATAAACTTTAACACCCTGTATTTCTTAGAAGAAGCAGTTTAGGACATATATTCCTGGGACCCTTTTTCATATTTTATCGCCTTCTATCGCCTGGCACAATGCATGGTACCTAGTCTCATTTTCAAAAGATTAATCATTATGTTTTTACTGGAAAGCAAAATCAAATAGGTTCTGAAAATTGGCTGTATGCATGAATACGATTTAGCTATTTTAAATAAAATATTGAAAATGTACTTGAATTCAACCGTATCTACAGAGATACATGTAGAAAAATTCACATGGAGAAAAATTTTGGGGGGGCCGGGCCCCGCGGGCCCCCCCCCCCTGGCTGCGCCCTTGGCGACAAGAACAATCTCATAGACAAATATCAAGGAATCCATTTGAATCGGAAGATTGCAGAGAACTTGCCCAATAGACTGGAATTAAGTGAAGAAGTGTGAATCCTTTCTTGAATCTGTGAGTTTCGTAGAAAAAAAATTGTGAGTTACTTATTTTCACTTTTTTCCGGAATGTTTGTCCGGAGTGAAGTTTTTAGAAGAACTTGGCCTCGAACCCTCGTTTGGATCTTCTAAAGAAGGATTGGCAACCTACGGTCCGCGAATAGAATTTTCTTGGCCCGCTAATAAATTTTTTCACCCACGATAAACCTCCAAATTAGCTCTTTGGATATGTAATGAGACCGTAGCAATTGCGAAAGAGTATAATTTAAGAAGACTACCTAACATTTGCAAAATCTCGTAAGTTGAACTGGACAACTTAGAAATGAAAAATAGAGAAATTGAAAAATAATTTGGTTAGATAGCAGAAAATCTGAAGAAGAAGTAATGAAAAGCTGAAGATATCGTTCGGGCAAATTATATCGTTAGTAAAAAAAGATAATCGAAGACGTTTTCAGAAGTTGAATTTATAAAAGAGTGCTTGACGGATACTTTGTATCCAGATGAAAGAAAACGTTTACAGAAGTAAGTCTATCAAGAAGAATAGTCGAAAGACAAACAGATGTAATACCTAGATGTAGTTATTATAAAAGTCGCTCTTGGAAAAGTGGTGGAACATCAGTTGATTTTTCCATTGCATTGGATGAAAGTACTGACATTATTGATACAGCAAAAATACATCGAAGAACTGAAAACGCTCAATTCTTTACAAGTACAAAGAAAATTGTCCAGCTTCAACACATAGTGAGTGTAGAATTGCATGGTTTTTGTGATGCTTCAGAAGCAGCATATGGAGCATGTATTTATTTTCGCACTGTTGATACTCATGGAAACGTATCAGTAACGTTGATTTCCTCAAAGTCGAGGGTAGCTCCACTTAAAGTAGTTAGTCTCCCAAGATTGGAGCTTTGTGGTGCTGTTATCTTATCCCAGCTGCTTCAAAAGGTACAAAATTCATTGAAGGTAACGGTAGATCAAATTCACTTATGGACAGATTCAACAATCACGGTGGCATGGATAAATATGTCACCAAGTGAATGTCAAACTTCATCGCTAATAGAATAAGTACTATTCAAAAACTAACTTCGATTGAAATGTGGAATCATGTTGCTGGAATAGATAATCCAGCTGATTTTATTTCGAGGGGTAAATATTCCAGTGAAATTATAGGTAATTCATATGGTGGAACGGACCTTTCTGGTTAATAGAAAATAAGGAATTTTGGCCAAAAAGTTCAGCATTGCTATCAAATGCCTATGATTCAACAACTCTTGAAAAGAAGAAAGAAAAATCACTGGTATGCTCAGTCATATCGAATTCATTTTTATTCCATAGATATTCATCTTTTACACGATTGAAACGAATCTCAGCATGGTGTATGAGATTCATATCCAATATAAAATGTAATGAAGCCAAGACAACAGGTGCTCTCACAGTACTAGAATTAGAAACGGCAACTTGCTTGCTAGTCAAACTAGCACAGATTTCATCATTTCCTGAAGATATCGCACAGTTGAAGAGTAACAAAACGCTACATACTAAAAGCAAAATTCTGAGTTTTAATCTCTATTTAGATGGAAATGAACTGCTAAGAGTCGGTGGAAGAATTCAACATGCAAATATTTCGGATTCACAAAAACATCCTTATCTTTTGTCACCAAATCATATTCTCACTACTCTCATTATAAAACATGAACATGAAAAACAGCTACACGCTGGTACTCAATCAACTTTGTGTAATATAAGATTGAAGTATTGGATAATATCAGGGAGAAGTGCTGTAAAGAAGGTAATTCGATCATGTATAACTTGTTTCGGCATATCCCAAAATACAAACACACAGCAAATGGGTAATTTACCAGATAAAAGAGTTCAAATAGCTACACCCTTTGAAATCACAGGTGTGGATTATGGAGGTCCGATGTTCATAAAAGAAAGTCACAGAAGAGGACGTGTGCAAAAAGCTATATAGCAGTTTTTGTTTGTTTTGGTACAAAAGCTATTCACATAGAATCGGCATCTGATTTGAATACAGAGGCTTTAATGGCAGCTTTTCGAAGATTCATTTCACGACGAGGTAACTGTAAACATGTATATAGTGACAATGCTACAAATTTTCAAGGAGCAAACAATTAGATGAAGGAAATATTCAAATTTCTTACTAAAAATGAAGATATGCTGAAAAATTAATTATCCAAAAAAGAAATAAGTTGGCATTTTATCCCCCCCAGAAGCCCCCATTTTGGTGGATTATGGGAATCCTCCATCAAATCGGTGAAGAACCACATAAAGAAAGTTATTGGAGAAACACTTCTCACATTCGAAGAATACCATACAGTTCTGACGCAAATTGAATCTTGCCTGAATTCAGGAACATTAACTCCCCTGTCTAATGATCCTCTAGATTTGAACCCCTAACTCCAAACCATTTCCTCCTTGGAGACTTATTTATAGGTGCAGTGGAACCAGATTTCACTGGTTGCAAGGTGAATACACTTTCTCGTTGGCAGCATCTTCAAAAGATGAAACAAGACATTTGGAAGCGGTGGAAAAGAGAATACCTTTCCACTCTTCAGCAGCGTACTAAGTGGCAGTGCGGTACAGATAATATACAGGTGGAGATTTAGTGCTAGTGACCGATGGTGATATGAAAACACAAAGTGGCCGCTCGGGAGGGTGATCGAAACTCACCCCGGTGACGATAATTTAGTTCGCGTAGTTACAGTTAAAACGGAAACGGGCATCTTGAAAAGGGCAATCGCTAAGATTGCACGGTTACTTTTAACTCAGGACTAGTATCAAAGTCAAGGTGATTTAATTTTAAGTTAGATGATAGTTTCAATGTTTTATCTTTCTATGTTTATTTTTGTCATTTATTTCATTTTTGAAAGACTGGAGCCTTTCAAGGCGGCCGGCATGTACGAGTAGAATATTATCTGGACTCGAATATTTCGTTCGACTTAAATGTAAACAAATATGCGGTCTAGATCTTTATTTAGAAATCTCCCTGAATTCCGCAGGGAAATATGTGTTAAACACTGCCTAGCAACAGCCCCAAGTTCAAGTGGTACTTGAAAGGGTCTGATCGACCTAACGTAACAGGTCAGGCAGTGCATTGGTAAAATTCGAACCGTGAACACATTCTCGAACAGAGAATAGTATTTCAAATCAGTGCATTCAAAGGTTAAGGTATCACTAACTCAAAGCTGTGAGTTCTAGTGATCATTCAGTAGGTGTTAATTAAATAGCTTTTAGGTGGAAAGTGTTTAATTTCAATACCTCAAAATCATTATATTTTGTATACAGCAGAATATAAGTGTACTTTCGTGGTCCTATAACTTGGGACAATTATTGCATATCTTCTATTTCAAGGGTCCCTAAAGACGGATCGAAATAGTCGATAATTTTCATAATCCTCGAGCTGGCATATTTTTCATGGTCCTTCGAGCCACAAATTCGATATTTTTCAGCAATTTTCAGTACCAGCTCGATGGAATTATACCTTAGATTATATATCCCTGAAAAGATGAGTAACGCCTAACTAAAATCAGTAGGGGAAGTGTGCCCAAGATAAACACGGACAAAATGGTGGTGGGGGGTGTTTATTCTTCCAAACCAAAACAGTTATCAGTGGCGGCGTCACTTTTTAATTTACGAAGTTTCGATTACCCTTTAATGAAACTCTTCGATTTATATCAATCAAAGATATATGTTAAATCAACTTATACGCATTACGTGTTCCAAATTCAATGCATTCAACCATTGTTGCCTCCTCTGAATATTATCAGGAAATCTAAAAATATTGACAAATTGAAATCAGCAATGAATTTCTATGTGCCGCCTATGGAATAAGTCGTGGTTATTTTGTTTACATACCTATGAAAGGATAAACCATCTCCAGCTCTGCTCCTATACCCACCCCACTAAGCACTTATTGGTCATTATAGCACTTAGTATTACTTCAACACTTGAAATTGTCTAAAAGATTCAAAAAAACAGCGAAAACCACGATCAGATGAATCAGTAAATGATGCGAGTCGTACGAAATGACATTTCTCGTGTTGCTATCGAATATTATTATTAAAATCCGACCAATAGGATGCAAACCAGCGAAAATATTTACTTTCCCCTACTTCGTTATGGAAGGGAGAAGATGATGGTTACAAAAAAATACGCGCTGGTTACTCATCTTTTCAGGGATATATAATCTAAGAATTATACATATAAGTGAACAGCTCCTCGGATATTATAGAGGGGTTTTGGTTTTCCAATAAGGGTGTTATTTTGAATAGTCCGCTATTTCGGTAGATGTCACGTTTGAAGCTGCCATTTTTTGAGAATTGACAAGTAGAAACTACACCATTAATAAAAATGGAACAATACACGCTTCAAGAACGCTTTGCATAATTAAAATTCACTATAAAAATGGGGAAAATTTGGCAGAAACGGTTCGCGAAACTCCAACATTTTTGGTCGTCGTGAAGCACCTTGTTGGACCTCAATAAATTAATTGGTGGAAAAGCTGTTGGGACAAGTTAGTGATGCGAAGAATAAAACCCGTGCACGTCGCTCAAGAACAGCCGAGAATATTGCTGCTGTAGCAACAGTTACGGTGAATGGATTGGGTTATCGAGAGATGATTTATGATTTTTTATGGCCGAAATTGGATAGTATTGATCTGGACAACGTTTACTTTCAACACTACAACACCTTGCGACTTCTTCCTTTGGGGCCACGTGAAAGAGAAGGTCTACGCCAATAGCCCAGCGTCGATTCAAGAACTCAAAGATGGAATTCGTGAGGCTATCGAGGACATAGGGCAGCCACTTTGCGATTTGGTTATGGAAAATTTCATTGAAAGGATATGGTCCTGTAAGCGTGGTCGTGGTGGTCATTTGCCTGATGTTATTTTCCACTAATAACGGCATAGCTTCTTCTTTATAATGAAATAAACATCCGATCATTTATATTGAAAAATGGCATTTTTCTTTCAATATCAAAATAACACATCTTATTGGAAAACCCTTTACTTGTTGAAACAAAATTGGTGTTTTGTTCATTCAATCATTTTCACCAGATACAAGATCAATCATCAGTACCTGCTCGATGGAATCATATACTTGAACAGCTCCTCGGATATTACACTTTGGCACAGCTTCTGGATACCGTACTGAGGTACATGCATGTCAATTTAGAGCCCATTTACCCACAAGGTGACTGCGTCGATAGGCATTTTTGGTCGAGTTTAACTTAATAGGGTAATAATGTTTAGCCTGCAAAGAGCCGAGCACACAATAAATGCGGTAGAGTGAAACAAAGTTGATCTTGTAAGCAATGTTGGTGCGGTTCAAAGTATATGGATTTGTGGTCGGTGCCTGTATATGTATATGTAGATAGTGCGTGGTCAGATGGCAGTTTGCAAGTTATTGTCGCGAGCGATCGCATACCGCTCTAGACAGCTAAGCCATGGTGCCGACACCAGGTCCGGACGATGGTACCATCGAATTCGAATTTATATTTACCATTTTTAATTCAGTTCAAAAATACTACGAGCCCTAATTTCCATGTCTCTATGTCTGTAGCAAAAGCATAAACACATATCGTCAAAAGACTCACAGTGGGTTTCATAAAGCTTGATCAGACCACTAGTGAGCTAGAACACAAGCCCATGAAACAGAATGACAGCGGTAGGGGGGTGAAGTGTGTGAGTAGTCAATCATTTGTAGGTGACAGTTGGTGTTTGTTTACATTTTTGCCGCTATTGTGAGTGTTTTTCGAAATTCATCGCTTAAAATTTTATTTGTTTTAGTGTTACATCAGTTCTTACCATGTAAGAAAAAGGCCTATTTATATTTTACCACTAGTTTATTTGTTTTACTTCTAGTTCATAAAAGTTTTGCTTTTCATGAGGTTATTTTGATTTTGGTTTTGGTTCGTTTTCTGCTAATCTCGCTATTTTTTCCAGCTAAAATACCATTTCATTGATCTGTTCCCAAGTGCAGGGGCAATTATACAGGAGGGCCAAAAGTAGCAGTCTCAGGGTGTTCCAAAGACGAGCAACTTGGTTAAACGCAATTAAAAGGAAGATTCCGTTTCCAGTAACAGCAGTAAAGTATTAATTATTGCAAATTCAACTGTTTAGCCTGAAACTCAGAAGTTTCTTATTTCTAGGTTTGCGAACTACATTTCCAAACAGAATTTATACAAGGATGTTAAAAAGTTACACACATGAAGTCACAAGTCAAAAAGTCAAAATTCCATTGAAGTTTCCTAAGTTGAAAATAGGCTGAAAAAATGTTATTAATTAGCTGGCCTTCTATTTATCTCTTACCATTTGTTTAAGGAGCGATACCAACGAAATTGCCAGGTTGTCCGTCCCATACCAGAGTACCTATCCAAGCGATCTAAAGTGGAATGTGGAATATGATTCAGCCGTGTCATTTGCAACTTCAGATGGGGCTTTTACAGAAACGTTTGCTCCGAAAGGTTGGATAAAAGCCAAAGGAGAAAGAAACCTGTTTTTTTTATTTGAACGAATCATCAGAAATTCCATTTTTTAAAATGAAAGTGTTTGTGTCTGAAGACTTAAGCGTTAATGTTCTATTTAGTAATATTAAGGCAAAAAACTGTAATGTGATGATGGGAACTTAATATTGCCAGTTATACTAAATAAAACACTATTTTCAATATCTATCATATTTCTTTTTCCTCAATAAATATCGAAAATGACCACGAAATTTGTACTTGTGTTAACAACGATCCTAGCTACTCAGAAAAACATAATTTTTTTTTCTGTTGGAAAAAGAAATCTAAATTGATCAATAATTTTGTGGAAATGACATTGCGTGAATAAATACGGAATGGACTACCTATGGTGACGTCACTCATTTTATTTCATGGCCTTGTGTTCTAGTAAGGTAGTGATCGGACAATCAAATCGTTGATTTTGATTTAAGTCCATGGTTTACGTCAAAAATGAACTGGCACAGAAATGATGACATCTCAGTTATCAAGGTGATCGGACTTTTATGAAAGCCGGCTTAACTAACTCTACTTTGTGTGTGGACTTCCCGCCTTTCGGCATTAGTCCATAAATGTCAGCACTGCAGCCAGGTGTTTTGCTGCAGTATATTGTCAGTTTCGTCTATTAGTCATCCATTGCGTCATGTGCCCATTTATTCAGTTTTTTTATGTCCGTGTCGTTTGCTTTTCTGTCTATTCTCAACTGTAGTGTCGTGTTTCCGTAGTTTTCTGTTATTTTTTGTCTTATTCTGAGTCGTCTTTCTATTGTGCATTGTGTTCTTATGTGTCTGGCGTCTTCGTCCTGGCCGTTGCATTCGCATTGTCCGCTTGTGTCCGTTAGGTTAAATCGTCTTAGATAGGTTCTCATATTTCCATGTCCCGTGGCTAGTTGCGTCGCTTTAAATGTCAGATTGAGTCTGTCCGTTCCTACCTTAACTAACTAACTAACTAACCCTCGTAACCTAACTTTTTTTGTGCCCTGGGGTAGGGGGAAATCTTTCCAGACAGCGGGTAGTGCAATTCGTGTGGGGCTTTCACCACTGAAACCCCCTTCTCCAGTACAATAGCGGAGTGGGGGGACACCAGCTCCAGCTATTACACTTTGTTGAGTGGTCACTACTTGCTCTCCAAGGCGGTTGGAATTCTACAGTGCACCATGAACCGACCGGTATCTCCTCCACTTGGGATTGTTGGGTGAATTTCCGCGTCCGCTTTAGGTCCCGCTTCTATCTCACATTGTGAGGGATTGCCATACTGCAGCTTAACTTCGTTCCGAAGATTCACTTGGCTTATTTCACGGAACTACAACAACAGTTATAGATCCCTGGAAGGTCTTGATACACAAGTTGATATCCTGGTCCGTTAGGACCTTTTCTGTCTAGGAGGATTTGTTGGGAGTAGGTTGGGGTTACATGGAGTATTAACGTTGCTCATTGGGTCTACCTGGGTTCGAAGGGTCAGTTAAGCCATAGTTACTCCATGTGTTTTGGTCATTCTTAGTTTTCATTGAAATTACCCCCAACTACTTAAGCCCGTACACCACGACAAGGTGATGACCTCGTACGGGAACCTAACCTTAACTTCCATGTCTCTATAGCATAAAAATTAAAGACATCGTCAGAAGACTTCACTAGGGTTTGTCAAATTTAAGGTGGGTTTTAGCGATTGAATATTGCTTTCATGTCTGGTGAGTTTGCTTCTTCTTCTTCTTCTTTTATTGGTACCTATCCTCTGTGGATGTTGGCAATCACGTTGGTCCACATTACTTTATTGACAGCTGTTCTGAATACTTGAATGGTCGTCATCCCTGTCCACTGCCTGATATTCTTCAGCCATGATGTTCGTCGGCGTCCTGGAGACCGTCTTCCTTCTATCTTGCCTTGTAAAATCAGTTGTATCAGTTGGTATTTTTCATTACGCAATACATATCCCAGATATGACACCTTCCTGATTTTAATTTTTGCAATATTTCAAGCTCCCTTTGCATCTGTTGCATAACAGCCTCATTCGTGACATGGTAGGTGTACGAAATCCTGAGCATCCGGCGGTAGCACCACATTTCGAAGGCTTCCAATCTCTTGCATGTTGTCTCTGTTAGTGTCTAGGCTTCCACTCCATAAAGAAGAGTGGAAAATACATAACACTTTAAGACTCGTGCTCTCAAGTGTATATTGAGATGCATATCAGATAATATTTTTCTGAGGTGATTGAAAACTGCCTTCGCCTTTTCTATGAGGCATCTTATCTCTTGTGAGTGGTCCCATTCCCCGTTCAGACTGCATCCTAGGTATGTTACCTTGTTGACTTTGCTAGCTTTTTCATTCTCTGGATATTGCATATTTTGTACAAAACTATACAAATTATCCAAATAGGGTGATATTCGGCTAGAATGCTTTATATGTTTATGGGTAGTTAGCACATGACTTGGAAGCCGGTATAGAAAAAATGTGTAATGTATCATTTTACCCTCCGGTTGGATTAAAATGAATTTATGCTCTCCATTTTCGTTATCATCAACTACAAAACAATATTTTGTTTTATGCCTAAAATGTCTTGTTTATATTATAGCTGCTATGTTTTTGTTAGACAGGTTTTAGAAAAATTCGATTTTTTCACGGAAATTTTCAGAGTTTTTCAAAATGCATGTAGGTACACCCTTCACCTAAAGGTTGATGAACAAGCTGAGATACTTATTCTTGGATGGACAATTTCTTGCTATTCCAGCTCTGCACGCCTGTCTCGGCTATCTCGGACATATATTAGCTGTTGCTGTCACCCGCTACCGTGCTGACATCTGGCGGCCAATAGTTGCTAACTAACTGCATCTTGCATGTCACTGCTCTCTTCTTCTATCTGAACAATCCACGATTCCAAAATCTTTAAATAATTCAGTCGCGGCCAGTAAGTCGCTTAAATTCAAATTAGCAATTCAGAGAAACTTCAAACCTGAAGTAAGGCCAGGAGGATCCGATGGCATAAATCAGCAGGATGTCAAATAGTGGGTTATATGAACGTTTGAGGCATTGCAGGAATTTAGGGTGCATTTTTAAGCGGAACTGGTTCAAGGTTGGTTTTCGGAATGAATAAGAATGCATCGGTGAAGGTTATTCGGTATTTTTTCATATTTTCGTTTCTAAATAAATGCGGGGGATTTCGGGAGATGATACCTCTATGAAAATGAGCAGAGGTAGTTCATATAATTTTTTTCAAATCGACCTCCCTTTCAAGATACAGCCTTTGGAAGGCGATCACGAGATGACAGTTTTTAATTTTTTTCACGGCTTCTGAAAAACACTGAGTCATAAAACTAAACATAATCCTTCCACCAGCGTTTTTTATCTGTCTTCACATATTTCAGAATGTTTTATTTCTATTTGGGTCAAGTTCAATTTCCTCAGATGGTCTTTCTGAAAATGCCATCATTAGATATTTGGCTTGAGATTTTGCAGAAGAGTCAATAAGTGTATATGTTAGAGTTTAGCGACTGCATATAGTTGCGTATATTTTCGATTTTGTTCTGTTTCATATTCGTTGGAAGTTTTCTATTGTTTGAAAGATTCCAAGGAATATTTAATCGGTGTAAGTAAACCCTTTAATAATTTATATATTAAGGTTAAACCATATGTCAATAACTGTGACTATAATATTACCTCGAACAGTGGTTGACATAGGGTTCAACCTTAATATACATATAAATCATTGAAGGGTTTACATATATATTGAATATTCTTTGGAACCTTCCAAACGATAAAAAACTCCTTACGAATATGAAACAAAACAAAATCAAAAAATATACGCAATTATGTGCAGTCGCTATCCTAATGTAAACTCTTACATATACACTAAAGGCGAATTTTGGCGAACTGTGGTTACAGCTTACCATATTTACGTGAGTTAATAGAAAATATGTGTATTAACTGTCACTTACACCTAACTGTATGTACTATGGTAAGCTGTGGTTACATCGCCAAAATTCGCCTTAATTGACAATACCTACTGCAAAATCACGCTCCAAATATCTAATGATGCCGTTTAGAATGATAACCTGAGGACTCAAATAGAAATAAAACATTATGAAATATGGGGAAACAGACGAAAAACCCTAGATAGATCCAGTAGTTTATTACATCGATATACATAATATGTGAAGATCACTAATACTTTTTGTTATTTTTTTGTTTTTATAGAATAAAATCATCTGAACATTCTTATTTACTTATTATTTTAGTATGAATATCTCAATGACCCATAAAACGAAAATGTATGATAGGCTGATATCATAATCAAAATTGGTGCAAAAGTGAGATGAAATGATGATGACTATCATACTGGGTGTCAATTACTATCGACGTATGTCAATGACTATCAAATATGTAACTTCGACGAAATTGGTGTCTCCTCTAATTTCCATAGATATTTATTGAAAGTTTGAAGATAATACCAAAATAGCAACATTCAACTATAGTTCAGTTATAATAACCATAGTGTCACAGGAGGAGAAGGAACCGCCTACTGAAAGTATCCATGCCCTTAAGGTGTCAATCTCTATACTTTTATTATTTTCACAACCGAAACTTGTGATTAATATTAAATTTGTTTATTCTTTTATAAACTTAGATTCCATTCGTTTCCCAAATATCTTCACTATAACCAAGAGAAAGTTGAGTTGGTTGTATGTAAATACGCATTTACTTATATTTTCAACAGATTCGAGAAAAATTCTGGGTTTCTCCTTGGTGCATAAGTATCAATTATCTCATTTCAATAATTACATAGGTAGTAGAAAAAACCAAGTAAAAATCTCTTCCCACCTCTAATTTGCTTAGGAGATGAATAACTAACGCTGGTTGCCTTGGCTTAAGTCTCGGGCATCCAGAAAAATGTGGGCATATACGACTCCGAATCTGAAATTCAAATTTCGCATTATGCCTTATACCTACTTGATGCAAGCAGGTGTTGGCCGAAGGTATAACTCCCGAAGACCCAAGTCTCGAAGGTATAAATATTAATCAGCACATGTCAAATGTCATTGCATTTACAATATTAAATATCCTTTTACGTTACATGGCGGACACTTGCCAGACCGCATACAGTTATTTGTGGCATATAACTTACGTGATGTACTGGCAACTAAACGTTCGTTGACGTATTCTTGACGGTGAAATTGTTGTCGAAGTTTCCGTAGACTTGGGGAACTCTGGGTTTTATTGGTTGGAAAACACATTCGTTAACTACACTCAGCTGCAAGAATTCGAAGCGCTCACACTACGTTATTTTTGAATGAATTGTTGCAATTTAAGGTTGAGTTGATTAGCATTGTGCTAGACTTCGCATTTTTGGTAGGGTTAATATTTATATATTGCATATATAGGTATTATGATTTATTGATTCTAATTGGGC